>OZ038397.1:27249639-27870057 GCA_964036045.1 Eutreptiella sp. 'Long Island Sound 2002' | reverse complement strand
TGTGTGTATTTGGACCACGGGGGGCTCACCGGCACCGGACCCTTTACCGCCGAATCCCCCCCCCCCCCTGGAAATTGGCTGGAAAGTGCCGGACCATGGGCGCCAAAGGCGCCCGAAGCAAATTTTGCTTGAATTAGTAGAGGGTGAAAAAATGGGTTTTTACCCCATGTGTCTATACTCAAAATACTCAGTTTTTTAGGGAGAACCCAATAATGGATGAAAACCAAATTGGACCAAATATCAATACCACCCATGTGCAGAGGTTTGTCAGAGTTGGGCCATACCCTAGTGGTAAAGCACTGCCTCTGCAATTGAAGGTCATAGGTTCAAACCCCAGTGGGGGCACTCTCTTGGACCACAGGTAGGGTCAAGGACACCATGGAAATTTTTTGTTTTGTTTTTTTTGTTTTTTTAGTGCTTTGTTTTTGTCCCCTTTGTTGGGTATCCCTGAGAAAGCAGGGTTGACGTAGCATTTCCGCCCACTTGTGGGTCCCCCAGAAGGCAGGGTTTAGGCAGCCAATTCTGATTTTGTCCCCATTTGTTTGGGGACCCCCGAGAATGCAGGGGTGATGTAGCATCTCCGCCCTCTTTTGGGCCCACGTTGATTTTGTCCCCGCGCTTGGCGTTGGGGACCCCCGAGAATGCAGGGGTGATGTAGCATTTCCGCCCTCTTCTGGGCCCACTTTGATCTTGTCCCCTTTGTTGGGGACCCCCGAGACGGCAGGGGTGAGGTAGCCACTTCTGATTTTGTCCCCGCGCTTGGCGTTGGGGACCCCCGAGAATGCAGGGGTGATGTAGCATTTCTGCCCTCTTTTGGGCCCACTTTGATCTTGTCCCCTTTGTTGGGGACCCCCGAGACGGCAGGGGTGAGGTAGCGGGCAAGAGACAAGAAGCGCCTGGACGCACTTCTCGAGGCCAAAAAAAAGAGAACTCGGGAAGCAACGGATTCCTCTAGTGACGACGAGGACTACTTTGATCGTCCGGTGGACAAGCGCTCTTAGCGCCCCTTCCATTACCTTCCTCAACTCCACCACTCCAATCACCCATGTTTTGAGGCCCCAAGGAGGAGAACCCCATGAAGGGCACGCGGCGCGTTGGTGCACACGATGTACAACCGGCGTGCGGGCATAGTGCGTACGCACGTTGTGGGCACGTAGTGCGCGGAGAGAACTTTTTTTTAAAAAAATGTATTGCGCGCGTTGCAAACCCTTCCCCCCCTCTCCTCTAAAGGGTTTCGAAACATACATCAACTCCTTCTTCACAACATGCATGGTTCGGCCTGGGTGGGGCGCCACCGGCAACAGTGGGCGGGAATTGACTCGGGGGTGCTATGCCCTTAAACACAAGTACCACCTACCATGCCCCCCCCCCCCCCTGTTGCAATTTTTTTTGCCAACATACATACTGCAAAAATGTCTACCGCGATGAGGGGGTCATTTTAAGCCGTATATGTTGGGGTCCGGGTGCCCCCCTCCCCTTCAGCCGGCCCTAGACCCCCCCCCCCCCAGACCCAGCCCCCCCCCCCCCCCCCCCCCCCCCCCCCCCCCCGCCCCGCCCTGAAATTGGCTGGAAAGTGGGAGGGAGTCGGCGTATGGCCCGTTGCTACGCCACCCCCCGTGATTTGGACCCAGGTCCCGGGCAACTTTTTTCTTGTACATGGACCCCCTAACCCATGGCGGGGGTCTCGGGTCCGAACTCCAGGTACCCCTGGTTGCCCCCCCCCCCCCCCCTGTGGGCCCTTGCTAGTGAGGACTTAGCCGTTTTCATGCTGGATAAGGCTATTTAGTGACACTTGCAAGATTTCCAAAAATTCGACTTTTTCCAAAACCCTTCTGTTGCCCCTAGGATGGTTTTGGGTGATGATTTAGTGACAATACGGGTACTTGAGCACCCATGGGGACCCACGTAGTGGCTGCCAAGCCCATATAGCCCGAGCCATGGCCCCTCCAAAAGCCCCGAAATTTGCGGTTGTGTAGGCTGTTTAGTGACACCTGCAAGATTTCCGAAATTCTCTTTTTTTCGGAAACCCTTCTGTCGCCCCTGGGATGGGTTTGGGTGATCATTTGGTGACAATACGGGTACTTGAGCACCCAGGGGGACCCACGTTGTGGCCGCTAGGCCTATGTAGCCCGTGCCATGGGCCCCCCAAAAGCTTCAAAATCACCTCGCAGAGGTTGTTAGATCAAAGCCAGGCAGGCGTATATATGGGGGAAACGCCACATACCCCCCCATTTTGGCCTTTTTGGGGCTATTTGCGTACCCTACCCCAAGGGTTGAATTGTTAGTTTAGCCCCTTGTAAAATCATTATTTTGTCCGATAAACGCATCCCCCAATGAGTTTTTGGTCCGGACCCCCCCCCATACCCCCCCCACTTGAAACCCACTTTTTTGAGGTTTTCAGGGAGGTGGGTGGGGGGGTGGGAGGGGGGGGGGTGGGGGGGGGGGGTCGAAAATCACGAATCTTTTGGTTTTTTTTCGATTTTGAGCCGAAAAAGTGTTTCCGGGTCCCGACTCCATAGGGTTTGTATGGGGCGGAGTGGGACGAGCGCTCATGCAGTTTATGGTTGGCGGTTTTGGCGACCTCGGTGACCCCGTGGTACCCGGTCCGAGGGGTGTGAGTGGGGATATTGTGACAGTATATGCCTACTAGGATATGGAAGGACGTTTTTTGCAGTTTGTAGCTTTGCCGAGGGCCGGCTAAATGCCCGTGCCAAGACGCGAAATGGCTATTTCCACCAATAATGGCCTGGTGAATGGGCCGGTACACAACTTGCTTATGCAGTTTTTCACCTTGGGCAGCTCAAAAATCGAAGTTTTCGAACTTTGTTTTTTTGACATTACGACCACTCAAAATGACCATCCAAGGTATGTATGCATGTTTTGGGCCGTATTTCCGTGTTTTCCACCCTATTTGGGTATTGGCCGCATGGGGGGGGGTCTCCCAAGAGATTGGTACACAACCTGCTTATGCAGTTTTTCACCCTGGGTAGCTCAAAAATCGAAGTTTTTGAAACTTGTTTTTTTGATGTTGTGACCACCTAAATTTTACCATCCAAGGTATGTAAAGCATGTTTAAGGCCATATTGGCGTGTTTTTCATCCTACTTGGGTATTCGGTTCGGGGGGGTGGGGGGGGTTGGTACACACCCTGCTTATGCAGCTTTTCACCCTGGGGAGCTCAAAAATCGAAATTTTTGAAACCTGTTTTTTTGACATTGTGACTACACAAAATGACCATCCAAGGTATGTAAAGCATGTTTTAGGCTGTATTTGCATGTTTTTGACCCTATTTGGGTATTAGGTCGGGGGGGATGGGGCGGGGGGGGGCTCCCAAGGGACACAACCTGCTAATGCAGTTTTTCACCATGGGCAGCTCAAAAATCGAAGTTTTTGAAACCACTTTTTATGATATTGTGACCACACAATATGACCATCCAATGTATATAAAGCATGTTTTAGGCCGTATTCACATGACTTTCACCCTATTTGGGTACTAGGTCTAGGGGGGGGGGGGGCTCCCAAGGGATTGGTACACAACCTGCTTATGCAGTTTTTCACCCTAGATAGCTCAAAAATTGAAGTTTTCGAAGCTTATTTTTTTTGATATTGTGATCACCTAAAATGATCATCCAAGGTTTTTCAAAGCATGTTTTAGGCTGTATTTAGGTGTTTTTCATCCTATTTGGGTATGGGGCCGCGGGGGGGGTCCCCCAAGGGATTGGCACACATCCTGCTTGCAGTTTTTCAGCCTATACAGTTCAAAAATTGAAGTTTCTGAAACTAATTTTTTCCATATTGTGATCACCTAAAATGATCATCCAAGGTATGTAAAGCATGTTTTAGGCCGTATTTAGGTAGTTTCCACCCTATTTTGGGTGTGTGTTGCTCGGCGTAGATTCTCTGCGAGGTGGACTTGCCGAAGGCAGTAGAATTTTCTGAAACTGATTTTTTTGATACTTCGACCATCCAAAATGATCAAATATCCTATGTAAAGCATGTTTTAGCCCCCTTTTATGTGTTTTTCAGGCCTCTTGTTGTGAACCTGCACGTGGTGAGGCTGCCTAGCTGATCCGCAATCTTCTTGTTTTCTCTTTTGACGCTCCGGCGTCTTCCCCTCCTCTCGCCCTCGCGCCCTGCGCACGATGGGCGACTAGGCGGGGGTGGCCACCTAGCTGGCCGCCCTCCTACAGCGCCCTGAGGTCCTTATGGCCCTTGGTGCAGCGCTAGCACCCTTTCTTGCGGGCGTACCGCCCGCGGCTAACAATGAGGGGGCGGCGACGCGCAGCCGCTCCCGCTCTAAGGGGGGTCGGGGGGGGCAACCGCCCTGCTCAGCCGCCCCCCGCCCCCCCAACGGCGGAGCAAGCTATGATCGGCTCGCTCGCTCCAACGACAAATCGCGTCCCTTGAGGTCGTCATCAACACCCTTCGCCGCGAGCTGGCGGAGTCACGAGGCGAACCGGCCTCCGCGCCCGCGGCCACGACGACAACGAAACGGAAGGCCGCATCGACGACCCCCCATACGGCATCGACGAACGGCAAGGCGGCGACCGCGCCGCCCAAGACGTCCACCGGCTGGCAGCTTGCGGGCTCCAGCCACAACCGGCGCTCCAGGGGCGCCCCGGAGGCACCAGGGGCGGCGCCCCCATCCCCCCCCCCAGTCCCCGTGCGTGTGGACTGGCACCGGCACGGGCCAGCAGAGCCTGGAGCACCGTGCCGGGTGCCTCTGCCGGGCAGGGCACCTGCCCGCCCACCCCTTCGCCTCCTCGCAGCCCTACTGGGCGAAGGAGGACATCAAGACGGCCCGGAGCAATATCACGCTCTGGGGCATCGGTGGCGGCGCGGAGGGGTCCGCCCCCCCGCCCCCCGAGCAAGCCGGCCCTAGCCGCCCGGCCTACGCCTCGGCGGCGCGGTCCGCGGCACGGGGACCCCGTCCGGGTGCTGTGCGGGTGGTGGCGGCCGCCACCCGCACCCCGACGACGCACCCCCCGGTGCAACCCACGGCGGCAGCCCTTTGGGCCCTGCTGCCCTCGACGACGGCGGTGCAGCCGCTCCGCCTCTACCAAGGCGAGTCCTGGGACACAATCCGGGAATGGGGTATCGCCCAGATCACGCCGGGGCGACACCCGGCGGAGTGGAGGCCGCCCTCCCAGGAGGGGGCCCTGCGGTGTGTGGCGCTGGTGGGCTGCACGGTCCACGAGGCCCACCTCGCGGCCGCGGCCGCCGTTGTGGCCCACGACGCCGTGCAGCGCGTCACCGCTCTGGTACACGTCCAGGGCGGCAACCGGGCGGCCCCCACGGTGGCGACCCTGCTGCAGGCCCTCCGCCGGACGAGGGCCAGCCTGGCGGTGCCGGGAACGGCCGTGCAGGGCGTGGTGCGCACGGAGCGCCAGCCCTGGGAGACGGCGGACCCGGCGGTGGTGGACCCCGCGCCGCCGGGGCACATCTTGCAGCTCGTCTGGGAGCGCCTCCCGGCGGATGACGACCGGGAGACGGCGGAGCTCCCGGACGTGGACCCGGCGCCGCTGGACCCCGTGCCAGCCACCGTCCGGGTCGTGTGCGTCCTGGACCCGGCGGTCCTGGCGGATGCCGACCTGTGTCGGCTCCACGTGGGGTCCTTTGGGAAGGACCACGCGTGGCGGCACCTCAGGCCGCTCATGGGGGCAGCCCTGCCCCACCCCCCGCCCATGCAGGCCGCGGTCCGGGGTTCGAAGGTCGAAGTCTCCACCGACCTCCCCTCGTCCGTGGCCCCGCTGGTGATGCGCGCCAGCGGCAAGGCCCGAGGGGTGCACTTCCGGCCCTGGATCGTCTTGGGCGCGGCCTGCCAGCACCCCGCGTACGTGCTGTGGTTCAAGCGCCGCGGGCCCTCCCCAGAGGTCTGGAAGACCCTCGCCGAGGATGGGGAGCTCAGCTCCATGTTTGCGGGTCTGGTGGACGGCGGCGCCCCCGGCAACGTCTGGGTCCGCCTCTGGGGGGCCAAGCCGGCGGACCCCGAGGTGGTGGCGCACATCGCCAACGTGCCGGGGGCCCCGGCCCCGGCGCAGACCACGTCCGTGCGGGTCCGGGGCTACCCCGTGCAACTGGGCCTGGCGGTGGACGAGAATGCGCAGCTCTGGCGCTACGCCCAGGAGGCTTTCGGGCCGGATGTGCCCATCCGCGTCCACCGCTGCACCCGGGTGTGTCCGGCAGGAGGCCGGGGCTCGGGGTCGCTCCGTCCACCCCCCCGTGGGTTATCGTGCCTGTTCCGGGCTGCCAGCCAGGGCAGTCCACCGCGTGCAGGAGAGTTAGCAAGAGGAGGACTAAGAACATTAAAGAATGTCCTCGTCCTCCTCATCGACGTCGACGACGGCCGGCTCCGCATTGGCCATGGCCAGGTCACCCGTGTGGTCTGGCGAGTCTTGGGCGGCTGCAGGTCGCTGCGGAGCGGCCGCGGTCCCTTGGGGGCGTGTCATCTGGGCTCGGGGCCCCACAGGCTGATAGCGCCCCTGGCGGGAGCTGCGGGTGGTCCGCTCCCAAGTCCGATCGGGGAGGCGGGTGTCGGGCGCACCGAGCCGCACCCCCTGCCAGTCCTGAGGCACCCCCTCCAGCTCCAGGTCGCGCTGACAACGGCGGTGGCGACAGAAGCGGTTCCAGCCCCGGCACACCCCCCCTGGGGATGCACCAGGGACCGGGCCCCCGAGCCGGCCGGAGGGTGGTTGTACGCCCACAGCCCACGAGGGCGCCCCGGCGCGAGGCGATGGCCCTGGGTCCTCTTTCTTAGGCCACGCAAACTGCCCACCCCCGTGGCCCACTTTTGCCCCGTTCTATACCCAAAAAGAGCAGTGTAAAAAAGTCCCCTTTTTTGAACGTGTATTTTCGCGGCCGATGAAGTTAGGGGTTCAAAACACCCTTTCTACACTACTACTTCATGATGATTGAAAATGCTGATCTCAAAAGTATGTTTCCCATGATTGCAGCCGGGGCAGCACCTTCCTTGACGAAAAGTACTTGTGGGATCTCCCGCAATTGCATTTGTTGGTGATATTCAATCGTGCACATGTCGGTTACTATAGTCACCGCGTATTGGACATGTCTTGTTACTTTGTATCTTTGGTATCAAGTTTATCATTGAAGCAGCTGGGGCCAGCACCTTTGCAAGCAATTTCACCTTTCCTTGGTTCTCTTTGGCAGAAAGGTGCGGGTGCCACCACCTGCTGACTCAAATGGTCTTCTCGAATCCCTTTTTGGCTCAAAGTAGCTGGTGCCAGCACCTTTCAACGCAATCGAGTCTCTGAGATGATGTTCCGGACTATGAGTGCTGGCACCAGCACCAACTCCAGTGAGCAACCTGGTTAGTACCATTCCCATATCCATTCCACCGATGTTTATCTTCATAAGGTACGTGCATCTCATTGAAGGATAGGGAGTGTGCTGTGTTTTGCCACCATGTGCATCGTGTATTTCACTTGCATCACCAGACTTTTGTAATGAAATTTTCCTACTCCGTTGTTCGGCATCTACTACGTACTGGACATTATTCAAATGGGTCTTCTTTATTACGTGATGCCCATGCTGGCGAGCCGGGGGTTCTGATGTTAGTGCACCTATTGGCACAGGTCCGTTGCAACCGTCGTACTCGTAAGACTGTACCTCAAATTGTTGTTGCAAGTAAGCAAAATAGGAAGCCTCGTTGGCTGTCCGTTTTCACGAAACAGTTATAGATGCTATGGTCTGTCCTGCACAAGGCTGCACGTCCAACTAGTAAGGTATCACGGAAAGACACACTTACAGGTCAACCTTTGACGCAGCGTGTTCGCCGTGTTTTAGCAAACTGTGGTGTTGTTACCAATCGCCCTGTACCACTAACTGCCAAGGCTACCTCGGCTGCACAACAACTGTGGTCGTCCATGTCAAACCACCAAATGGCTATGTGGTTTGATAACTGGTGGTGGAAGAGGTCTACTACTGACCCAGAGCATCCCAATCCTAGCATGAACCTGACAGTGTTTGCAATGTTGCACACTACAGACCTATGTCCCTTCCCTGGGCATCCGTCTTTGGTAACCGTGTTGGGACAGCTGGACTTAGCTGTGCATTCCACTGCTACTGCACTTCGCTCCTTGAACGATGTTAGACGGGTTTCGCTTGATGCGGAGCCTGAGTTTATTCGTGTTCCCCTCGATATTAAACGGGACAACGTTAGGTCACTACAATTCCGGCCACTGTTGTTGACCGATTTGACTACCGGTGGGATCCTTGATTTGCTACACATTCTACAAGAGATCCAGGACATACAGCGGCACACCCGGCGCCCCATGCCCCTAATAATTGATATGAAAATACATTTTTATTTACTGCGTTTTTTGTACGGGGAGTCATATGTGCAGTACAATTTCCATGAGCATCTGTCCATGTTGCCTTGTATGTACGGTGCGTGGCACCCTGACAAACACACTGGCCTTGAGGTATACAAGGCCTTCTTTCCTATCTTTGCTGCGTTGGAAAAATGTAATTTGCAAGTGGATGCCATGGTGTACCACCACCGTAAGCCGCTCCACATTGAGAAAGTGGTAGCAGCACTACTACTTGTAGGTAACTCTGTACGTGTACGTATTCAACGCAAATTGGAATGGTTGCAGCTGGCACCAGCATCTCTCTCATCAGTTCAAGTGGATACAGCTACCCGCTGGTTGCAAGGATTGCAGTCCTTACTGTTTAGTTATGTCCCTGCACTTTTTGCGTTAGGCGTACAGGTACGCAATTGCAACTGGTCAGGGCGACAGCCAGGCACTGGTCAGGCAGCCCACACAGTTTTGGAATGGAGCCTGTTGCTACATCTGTTTCTTATTGGCGATTGGGACGCCAAAGCAGAATACGTTCGCAGTTTGAGTGTCACACTTGCAGTGTGGCAGGAGTGGATGAGTAATACCCTAGGTTGTCTCTTTGCCGAAGAGATTGGTGAGGCCCTGTTGTCCCGGCTCTCCGCCCGGGTCAAGCTCCATCCAATTGCATTATCGCAACCCGCTCTAATGGACTTGTTCCTCAGCATGCCACACCCGCGCATGGGCACCAAAACCCTTCGCAGCAAGCTACGCACTGGTCTGTGCGATCTTTTTTGAGCACGCCTCCGTCGCTTTATCGCCTGGTGTACCGGTCCCCAACTTTTGTTTGCCCCATTTACTACAGCTAAAACCACTGCTTTTGTTGGCCTTCTACCTGAAGGACACACGTTTCCCAAGCCCATCCCTGATTCTGTTAATGAGGCTGCTCTGCGAAAGGTTTTTCGCAGGAGTGTGCTGTTATTATTATCCAACCGGTCCCCTCCGGAAGGTGGTACTGAGTACTTGGATCAATGGAATCTTAGGAGAGACCCTGCAGAGGTTGCACAGCTCACTAGCCTAATGGAACGGTTCCGCACACGGAACAGGCGCGGGAAAGGGGGGGGGAAGGGCAAGGGTAAGGGTGCCCCTGATGCTGTTGATGCTGATGCACCAGATCGGTTTGTGGGGGTAGAGGATGACCACATATCCGTGTCCAGTGCTGATTCCCTTGGCTCCCTGGGCATCTGGTAGTTGATGTGGATACCATGAGTGACGCCCCCCCCCCCCTTGGTTTTCTGAGTGTCTATTTTTTTTCGGTGTCTTTTTGTTCATGCTTGCCCGGGCCGCTGGGCCTTGACAAACTGTCGCTGACGCCACCTCCTTGTCCCCTGACCGCATGAGTGTCCGGGACACCCAGGCCCGTCTGGCCACGCCAGGCGACGAGGTCATCGTTCCTGCCGACGCCGGTCAATTGGCGTGTTTGGCAGCCATCGATGACGCCGACTATATCATTCAGGACGAAGTGGTGCTGAAGAGTGGAGTTCCAAAGGCTGCCTCCCTGTCGTACGACCTCTTCAAGGACTGCGACTCGTCTGAAAAACTCGCTGCCGTCCTTTACGGCAGTCGCCCCAATGTTGTGCTCGTTGGGGAGATGACTGGATATTACAAAGTCCAACATGCAATCAAGAGACTGCTTGCTGATTTGCCCATGCTGGGCCGCTTTGTTGCAATCCTGCTTGAACCTGTCAGCAATGATGATGGCAGGCCATCATTCCTCAATCGGGCAATCGCCCTCAACTCGAACTTGCCTTTCGGTTGCGAAAAGCTGCAAATGGCGGACAGGTCCCTCATGCACATGCGCACACATGATCGATTTGACGTCTGGACTGCAAGCAGCACAAGGGATTCCAGAAGCCTATCTCCGCCCCCAACGTATAAGCTTCTGCGGCTTATGACGCCTGGGGCAGAAGTTGACAAGGTGGTGTTCCACGAGCCAGACGTGCGGGATAACCAATACGCTGTGCAGGTTCACAATGACCTAATCAACGGGCTGTTGGGGTCTATTGGCCTGAACTCTGACGAAGTCCATCTCCTCCCGGGGACAGACCCACGGAACTCAAAGCTGTTCTTCACGGAGTTGAATGAGGAACAGGTGAATACTGTGGTATCACAGTTCGGATCCAAGCCAAGGTTCCAGATCCAGCCAGTGGAATGGTATCGTGGTGCCAACCTGACCAACATGGCTGCTGTCTATGAGGTGTGGATCAAGAAGACGCACAAGGAAACATGGTCTCCCATGCTGTATGCCTCAGTCCTCGCGATGTTTTGGACCATCCCGGGCGTTCTGCAGGCACAATCGCCAGTGAAAATCCACGTGCTGGGGCCCATCAAACTGCTGCTGGGTCTCACAGAAACTGGGCACTCACTGTTGAAGACAAGGTACCGTGAACTGGTGGCTGCCATCGGGGCCGTCTTCAAGGACCTGAGGACAGGACATTTCCTCGATAGGGATATCATCTCCAAGCCCACAGTTCCCTCGACATGGAAGAAGGACCTTGTGGGCACAGTGTACATTGTGGATGTGGCACCATGGTGGTACCTCTCGGACCTGACTGAGGCCCTTGCTCCTTCAGTGCACTGCCGGTACATCGCGGACCGCGTCAGATGGAGTGTTGGGGAGATGCGCACTGCCACATGGCGATTGACCGGGGAAAGTGTGACACAGCTGATTGGAAAGGTCTACCTGTCAGATTCTGGGATGCCTCCGATGTTTGTGATTTCCGAGGCGGATTACGAGGCGCGGAAAAGGCGAATCACAGATCGGCCCAGAAACACAGACGACTCGAAGACACGCAGGCAAGGCCTAATCACGGCGGGAGAAATGGCCAAGGCCATGGAGTTGGATGACCAAGTTGACAAGGTCATCAGCTCCCTCAAACGCAAGCGGGACTTGAAGGAAGATGAGGCTTCGTCGCCCATTGGAGCAGCACGATGACGTCAACATCAAGCATCCCTCTGAGCAGCACGCTCAGAGTATTGTCCCAAAATATCAATGGGTTTCAAACAAAAATAACCATGAGAAAGCGTAAGCAAAAGCGCATAGTGGCCCTAGGGTCACTGCTGCGGTCCCTGGAGGTGGACTTCTTCGCCATCCAAGAGCCTCACTTCGTCACGGTGGAGGATCGTCAAGCGGGCATGCAGTGCTTGTCAAAGTACGGGTATGGCCTGGACGGACCACTTCATGAAGAAGGAAGGGGAGGAGTGGCACTGGCGTGGAAAACATCCAAGTGGACACTGCAATCAATGAAGTTCTTATCTCCCAGGGCGCTGAAAGCCTCACTGTCGAGTGGTCCACTGGAGATCACCATAGTTGTGGTCCACTTCCACCACAAGCACACGCGTCGACGGTCGCAATGGAAAGACATCGCCAAGGAGTTACATGGACCAAACCTGATTTTATGTGCTGATCACAATAGTTTAGTTGTAAAACACAGGGATGCCTTCGCGCCCCCAGAGTTTGAGCATGACACGTCCTTACGTGCCAGAGACCAGGAGGTGACGACCTTGGCGAAAGCGGGTCTGCAGGATGTTTGGGTGGATATTCACTGTCCAACCCTGACGGACATCAAGGACAAGGAAGCATCGTGTCCGACAGGCTTCACATACGGCTACCCCCGAGAAGGAGAGCGACTTGACCCGCAGAGGCTACGCCGTATTGACCGCATCCACACAACATCCGAATTGCTGAGCCTGGCGACTAGCGTGTACCCCATGTTTGCTGCCAACTCAGACCACAAAGCGATCCTGGCTGAATTCACACCCCCGTCTTTCGACACAGAGGACACAATCCCCAGATTCTACTGCCCAGAGACCATCCTTCAAGACCCGGAGGCAATGGAAGATCTGGAGACCTCTCACAAGTCTATCAAGTCAACAGGGGATCAATGGTGGGAAGAAGCACTGAACTGCATCCAAAAGAAGGCGATCAGCCACCAAAGGGAACATAAAAACAAAAAACAGTCGGTAGAGCTACAAGCACTACGGTTCCTGCGTGGCTCCACGAGAGACTCTATCTCACCAGCGGTCTACGGAGGATGTCGGTGAGCCACTTCTGCCTTGTAGTTTGCAGTGCAATTGGTCGGAGCGAATCTGGTGTCTGCATCGCCTTCGTCTTGGGGATCATTGTCACCACTCCCGAGGTCCATGTCTCCGGCATTTTGCCTACTTCGAGGAAGCGTTTCATTGATTAATACATTTGCGGTTCGAAGATGCCCGAGAACCTCTTGAAGAATTTTGCCGAGAAACCATCCAATCCAGGGGAACCGTTGCTGTTTAGCCTCTTAAGGCCTTCATGAACTATGTCCAGGGATAGTTGCTTGAAAAGGAGTCGACCCGCCTTGCGCAGCCGCTGTTCCACTCCTAACGACTTCAGATAAGCCACACATTCGTCTTCAGTGGATCCCGTCGGGGTGGACACTTTGTCCCAATGGTCCACCAGCTCTTTTGCCACCGCCTTTGCCCCCCGTATCGCTGAGCCTGTCCTGGATACCAGCTGTTGAAGTTTCTTTCGCTCCTGCAACTCCCGCATTAACCGATACAATTCGTTCCTTTGCGTTCTCGGATCTCCTGAAGTTTCCCCGGTCGTGATCACCCCCTTGAGCTTGGACAATGTTTGCATGCCCGTTTTGTCACGCTGAGCTTTTTCATACACCCCCACCAGGAGGGTGTAGGCTGTTGCCGCATCTGTTGCTGCAATCCCCAGTGATGATAGAAACTGATCCAGCTAGAGGATGTACTCCTCCACTGCATTCCGTCACAGCAAACAGGTTTCCTTCGACACAGAAGCATACTCCTGCATGTCTATGGGTCACGGGCACTCTGGGATGGCTTAAGTGAGGGAGCGGCGTTATCACTAGACTTCAGAATTGCTTTCCCCACGATGTCTCACGAGATGGTGTCGGCAGCGCTGGGTCTGATGTGCATACCATTCTTGTATATCCGTTTGATTCTGCACCTTTTGCGAGCAACGTATCTATACTCCGTTGGAAAAGGATACGTCCCAGGTGTTTACCACCACCCGAGGGCAGGCACACGCCAGGGGGATCCACTCCCCGGCGCTGTTCTCCCTGGTGGCATCCTTCGTGATTTTCCCACTACAAGACCTGGGTCCAGTGCTGACTGTCATGATGTATGCAGACGACCTCATCATTTTCTTTGATGGAAGAGGCAACCCACAACTGTTGAAGAGGGTATGGGAAGTGGTTTCACGTTTTGGACGGTTTTCGGGGTTGAAGGTCAACCTGAACAAAACGGCAGCGATAGTTCGCAACTGTGGGGGAATGGAGTGGGCGAGGTGCTTTCGGGACATTGGCGTGGATGTCAAAAACTTCGTCAAGTATCTGGGTGTACGCTTGGGGAATATTCGGCACCAACAAGACGACCAAGGATGGGGGCTGACGATAGAGCAGGCCTTCGCACCAGCACTGCAAGAGGCCTTCTGTCGCGCTAGGGTGGTATCCACGCTGCAACTGTCCATGAACGAGCGTGCATTCATACTGACATCATGGATTCTGCCGGTCGTGGCATGGGTATCCAAGGCGTACTACGCCCCAGTCTCGGTGATCAGACAACTGAAGTTGGTGTACCACGTGACTATGGGTACCAACAGCTGGGGAATCACCCTACCAATCCTCTCACGACCAAGAGCGCAAGGGGGACTGGCACTGCCAGAACCAGAACTGTTTCTTATGCACCAGGCAGCGGCCCCGTTCGTCAGCCTGTTGGGAGAGCCTCACAAATTCCCTGACAAGGCAGTGGAGACCTTCTATGCATGGGCAACAGCCATAGGGTTCACACCATCCAAGGACAACCTTCCATATATTCAACTGGGCATGGTCCGAACGGCAGATCTCACATTTCTGGGATGGTCGGCGAGGGCTCACTCCAACATTCAGCGAGTGGCCCCGCAGGTGGCCCCCCCCGGCAAACCGGGACCGCCTGCCGTTGTGGCACTCTGTGTATTTCCGAAATGAGTTCCGCTGCTCCTACTACAACACGAAATTGATCGGGCAGGGGGTGCTGACGTGGGGTCATTTCCAAACCTTGGAGGATGCAAGATTGTTCAATGCACTGCCTCGGACATGGAAACGGGTCTACAATCATGGCGGACGACTCCTCAACAAAGTCCCGTCACAAGGGGGTTTGATACCCCCGCAGTCCATACCCAAAACTGGACCAGGGCATGGCTGCTCCAGTTCTACGCCTCTCAGCCAGGGGTCCGCGACCCGCAAACACAGGAGGTATGGGAACAGTTGGCACAGGCACAGCTACCACCGAGGGCTCAAGACTTTGCGCGAAAGGCGCTGTGGCACAAACTGACCGTACATGCTAGAGTCTACAAGAGGTCAGGCACTGACAAGTGCCCGGTGTGCTCACAAAAGGAGACGGTTAAACACGCGATGGTCGAATGCCCCATGGTCAAAGCGGCTACTATGGCCAGGTGACAACTGATAACGGGACATCCACAGTCCGAGATATGATGGAGTCCGACGACCAAGAATGGTTACTGAAAACGAACCAAGGCTGGGTGATGTGGTCAGCAAGAAGTGCCCACTGGCGGTATCGATGCGAAGTCAAGGCAGGAGCGTCGCCAGTGTTCACGTCATACCTAACAACATGGCTAAGGGAGCTATGTGAGTGGGTGGGATTTTACACAGGGGAGCGCAGGGAACAATGGAAAGGCTTTCAAAAATCACTGGAACAACTTCGAGACACCGGAGTGCAGCCGCGACAAGGGGAAGTGCAAGTACATGGGGGACTGAATGCATGGTGGCAAACACACACGGAGTGCTTCACCCAAGAGAAATCAGCCGACAACCATAGTTGGCAAAGGGCAACGGAATCACGCCCGAAGCGCCCGAGGCAGGCAGGCCCGGGAGTGCTACAAGGAGTGCAAGATCTGATTGCAGAACTGGTGGAGAAGGGCTACAGGATAGTGTACACTGACGGATCGTCGAAGCGACTGAGCCACCAGGACATGCGCAGGGCCGGGGGATTTGGCGTGTTCGCGGCGGAAGACGACCAAGGACCAGAGGTGCGCTTCTGTGGCTACGTACCAACACGTCACAGGCAAACAAATAACGGAGCTGAGCTTTGGGCAGCCGTGGAAGCCTTACAGGGATTCTGGGTGCCAAAACTGGCAATCCTCACCGACTCGCAGTACCTGCAGCTGGGAGCGACTGGCAGGGCCCAACACTCGAAGTCAAAGGGATGGACAACCACATCTGGAAAACTGCAAGTCCACGTCCCAGTCTGGGAAATGCTGCTCCAGGAAATGGCGACGCCGGGAAGAGAAGTCAGGTGGGAACATGTCCACACATGTCAACACATGTCAACGTACAAGGAAATGAGTCGGCGAATGGATTGGCCATGGAAGGCATGTGTTCAAACCCACTGTGGTCACAGCATGTTGCACCAAATTCGTCTTCAGGGTCAGAGTCCACGGTAGGTTTGAGGGGAGGGTCGGGATCAGAGTCAGAGGGCACCAGGGCACTTTGGTCATCCTTGGGTATGGTACCCATGGACAGTATGAACTGACAGGGGAAGCATCCGGGGAGCCAGCGCCACGTGAAATGGGACCCTACTCCTCAGGCAGTACAGACAGTGAGGAACTGAGGACAGGACACACACACCAGGGAGTGCTGTCAAGTGCACTGTCAGCCACGGACACACTGTCCTTCAGCACTGATGTGAGTGACACCAGGCGGCAGCGCAAGAAGCGGAGGCTCAGGAAGCGCAGGAACCCAGGACAGGGTCGATAAGGACAGAGCCAGTAGCCCCTGCACAATGGTGCTGTTAGAGGTTCCAAGCACAACAATGCATGTCTGAAAAATCTGTGTTCTGACGCAGAGTTTGCATCACATGAACTGCGTTTTGTCGCAGTGAGCAGCAACACGCAAAGGAGAACTCCAACCAGCTGAACGCCGCGTTCTGTCGCGGACAGGCACCCAGACGTTATGCCGTCTGGAAAGACACAGCAGGAGAAGGGATCACAACAGCAGCGGTATGGCCCATACACACGCATTCAGCCAACCCCAAAGAAGGTCAAGCCACAGCAAGAACGCCAGCGTTTCAAAGTGCAAGCACTGAGTCAGCTGGACGCCATTGCGAACGAAGGACTGCAAGCAATTGAAGCAGAGCTGACCACAATGGCCTGGGCCCGCAACCAGCAGATCTGGCTCCGACTGGACCAACCACATGACACCAGGATGCACTGTGAGATTGTGGACAACCATGGGGAACCACTGCTGATGAGCAATCAGGAGCTCTACTCGGTGATGGTCCAGATCAACTGGACCCTCAAGTCCCAGGCTCTGGCGAACATGCAGGTCCAGTGGCGACCCAAAAGTGCAGGCAAGTGGCACCCGTTTCAGTGGGAGGCGATCCTCCACTGTCCGACGGCAGAAGGACACAGAGCGGTGCCCTCCTCGGTGAGCAGAACTGGAGAGTGCATGCATGTGTGGCTGGCAGGCCGAGCGGACCTCTTGCGGTTGTTCCAAAGAACGCTCTTCAGGCAGGCGGACCCGGTACCCGGGGACGCTGTGCGGTTCCTCTACACACTGCTGAACACACCCCCATGCGAAAGAAGATACGCATGACAGGGGGTGACACAAAGGAGAAGAAGAGTGGAGCGCATGGTGCAGATACCCTATCGTCGTGGCTCAGTGGATACACCACACCTCTTCTGTCCCGTGGAGGATGGTTCGAACCCCGGGGGGGGTTGAGATGCACCGAACAACCCGAACCCCCCTTTTTTGGGCGAGAGAGAGAGAGAGAGAGAGAGAGAGAGAGAGAGAGAGGGTAGAGCACAGTGGGAAAGGAACAGAGAGGAGCAACAGGAGAGATAGAGCAGGGGAGAGCAAGAGAGAATGGGAGGGAGAGAGTAGGAGAGAGACCCACGGAGCAAGAGACCGGGGCTAACCGGCGCAAAGGGAGGGTGGTGGGTTCGAGCTGACCAGGGTGGGTTCGAGCTGACCAGGGTAAAAGGGACGCCACAGCAGCACGGAACAGTCAAGAAATGAAAAAAGCAGGGCGCCGTAGCGCCCCTGAGCCACAGGCTCGACACGTCGTCACGTGTTGAACAGCCGAAGCATGACTGGGGCTGCGAGAGTGCGGCCCACGTGAGGCAGCTAGAAGTCAGCGGGCAAGAAAAAGCAAACAGCATGCACATGAATGTGCACGCATGCCGTGGTACTGAAAGGGTATGCGCCAAACAGCAAAGATCTGTTGAGGTGACCGGCAGCCGGAACTTTTGTTGAAATGTTGAGATGCCTTTGCGCCACCAAAGGCGCCTTTGCGCCCCCGAGGTTCGGGTACGACACGTCCTCACGTGCCAGAGAGCAAGTGCATGACAGGGGCACGACCTGCAGGGCAAGGGTTAGAGACTAACCGGCACTGTGGGAGGGTGGTGGGTGCGAGCTGACCTCAGTGTCCAGAGGACCGAAGCCAAAGCACAGTCAGCAACCACCTGGTGTGGTACAGAACTGGTCTGCGCTGCAGTGCAGCAAGAAAAACACTGAACAATGTGGTTATGACCATGCGCCTGTGACACGGGGGCGTATGCGAGCCCAGTTTCCGTTGCCTCATGGCCCTTGGTTTTGCTTCAAGAGGAAGACGAATTCAGTTTGCCTCCCAGTGACGAGGAGGAGGGGGCAGTGTTCCAAGAATAACCCCCCCCCCTGCCTAACTATAGGGTAGGGTTACGCTTGTCTGCATGAGTAGCTGGTGCCAGCATTCACTTCTCCCCGCCAGTCGCAGACTGCTGTGCCCCATTGCTCGTAGCCTTCCCTGGAGTTGCACGTTTCGAACTACTGCTCTCCTCATCGTGCTTCCGCTTGGCACTGGTTTTTTTGGGCTTCGGCTTTTGGGCCAACGGCTCTGCTTCATGCTCGGCCACATCCTCTACTTCCTCATCCTCGTCCCCCTGTTCTACGTCCTCAAGCTTGCGGAATTTTCCCCTGCAATCAATGGGTACCCCATGGAGCATCTGATTTGTCACCCCAGTCCAGTCAATATTCGGCAGGCCATCAGCTTCCTTGCATCCAGCAACAGCATGTGTGACAAAGTCCTGAATTGCCGTATCCCCAAGGATACCAGCCACCACATGGACAGGAATATGAAATCGAACTGTGAGGGCCTCGGGCAATGCGTGGGAGGAGGACAATAGCAGCAGCCATATTTCTTGGTACACCACCATTTCACCAGCCAGTGTCAGCAAGTAACCAACAATCTCCACGGGCAGGTACCCCCCACTTGGGAAATCCGTCACAGTAATGTATTGAGGCACCTTAAGGGGGGGGGGGGGGGCAATTCTTCAATGAAAGGAGCTGGCCCCAGCTGCAACGAGGTGAAACGACCATTTTGTTGTGATTTTTGAGCGCGTGTCCAAACAACCAGGGTCGCAGTGTGGTCTAGATACCTTTTGTGGCAGCGGATGTTTCGAGAGAAGATTCACTTCAGTACACCCCATAGTAAATTGTGGTGACTTCTTGTTGAGGTGGTACACTGACAGCTTAATAGCACAGAACCCCGTATCTTGGTGCTGTTCATGAAGACTGTCCACAATGCCACGACAATCACCAGGCTCACCGGCAACAACAACAAGAACGCCACGCTGCAGCACTGTACTGACCAATGCATGGATGCCCAGGGTAAAGCCACGGGGGGGCTCAATGTACACCATTGTAAAAGAGATACCAGCCACTGCTGCTGGGATGGCCGAGCCAATTGCAGCTGGCAGCACCAGTAGTTTTCCGTCCGAGTCCCCTTCCAACTGCAACACATTCATGTTCCAAGTGAAGTTCCGAGTGAAGGCCATGCAGTGACGTTAGTGAATCGCTTTGCAACTAGGGTAGCACACAGACCTGTGAATTCTCCTCAGTGGCACCCATGTGCAGGTCGACGGTGATGAAATTGTCCTGATTCGCCTGGACGGTTGGTAACACCAGTGGTTTCGACAAAGATTCTCGCAGACCAACATAGCTGACATCCTTCCAAATCGGCGCACTGACAACGTATTTCCAGGGTGGAAAAGGGTCCTCTTCTGTCCAACGCCAGGTGTATGTCTTGAAATACAAGTCACTTCGGCTTGCCAGGAGGGATTCACACTTTTCCCGTTCACCCAGTCCACCTTAGCAATCATAGTACACACTTTGAGACCCCAGTGTTTGCAGGCACCAAAACGGCATTTCCGAACGATGGGTGCTGGCCCCAGCACCTCTCACAACAAATTGCAATCGAACAGCCACCGCAGATGCCTCCTTATGGGAGGGCAAACATACCGCGAGATTCATGGATGAGATTGTTCTCAGGATGACACAGATGCCAACTCCATAACCGATCCAGTTTCAGTCGCTTTCCCATCTTCTTGAGCTGTGCTCCACCATTGGCCGTGTCAGCCATAAACTTGCAGATTGTCCGGATATCGGGGGGCACCTGTCCTTCGAAGCAACGCATTTGATTCACAGTCATGCTATGACCGCGGGCCTCCAGCATCTGCACTGCATGTGCTGCTTCACGTCGACAAGTACTCACCAACAGAGCCACAGGAGACCACTGCTTTATCATATTGGCCTACAAGGGGTACCACAGGATTCACACCGGGCAACAGATGGCGGAGTACGTTGACAGGGCGATGAAACCACAAACAAACGGACGTGCTGACGGGCAGGCACACACCAGTGTGCCATCTTGAGCGCTGAATCCACCTTTCACCCACAAATTCGTTAGGTGCTCTCTGGCAGTCAAGTTCCCCTCAGTATCCCTTTCGTATTCCACCACCAGTCGCAGAACTCTCTCACACAAAGATGGTGCTCGTGCTGTTTGGTTGGCTTGACTGATTCCTACCAGGGACTCACGAATGGTCAACGGGGTCTCAGGCCGCACAACAGTCGCCAAGAAATGGGAACACCACCGGGGAGGGGGCAAGTTTCGCTTCTCCAGCTCCAGTTTCACGCGCCGAGCAGCCTCCACTATGTGCTGGCCAGACAGTATCCAGTAGATCCCACCTGATATTGCACCCAGTCACAAATGATCAAAGTCAACGGCAATTTTGGACAAGCGATGCTGGCACCAGCACCGACGAACGTTATTGGTACCGAAGCAGCAAATTGTGCGCACAGAAGGCAGCATACTTCCATCACCCCATATTACAATCCGGATAAGGGTAGTCGGCGGTCGCTTCTTCAGGTCCTTGACCTTGTTCAGTACCTCATCCTCAGACCATTTTCGTATCTGCCCAAACTGCATCTTCACGTCCCATCGCAGTTTCTCCAAGGGTATTTCCACCTCCTTTTTTTCACAGTGGTCCGCGAGCTTGATCTTCAGTGCACTGTCTTTCTTGCCTCCTTTACCACTTGGCGCTGGAACTGACTGTGATGCTGTCACATCCTGAGACTGGCTTAGGAATCCCCCGTTTGTTGACGGTGTCATTGGTAGAGGTGACATTGTACCAGCACCCTCAGCAGGGGTTGCATCTGACATTATGATGAAGAGTCTCATTTGAAGGGAAATGGTGTGGCAAATCGACAGAAATCAGTAATGGAACAGCAGTTTCAGCAGAAAATGGCGCAAATTGAGCGGTGTGTCACTGGCTCTGTCCATACGAAGGGCAGCGCACGTCGCAGTCAATTAATCCCCGACAGCGGCATCCTTCCCTCCTATTGTTCCTGCTTTCCTCGCTGCACATTGCACACGCACCGTTGTCTGTTGTCTGTCGCACTGTTTTCTGTTCGGTGTGTTTGGTCTGGCTGCAATGGAATCAAAGTCTGGCACGTGTATTGACCAGTCACGGAAACATGATCATTTGAGACGGCCGTCTCCTTCCAGGGCTTTGGAACAAGTGCGCAATTTACCAGTGCCATGTCAGTAGTAGCGAAGCCCAACAGTGAAGGCGCCGCTGGTGATCCTGCTGACACTGTGAAACCCAAACGACTTGGATTTACCAATTGGACTGCCCGGATCAACAGGGCTGCTGCAGCAAAGAAGTAATCATGTTTCTTGATCCCATAAAGACTGGTCCAGTGCTTTGCACTACAGCGCTGTCAGTTTTCGTCTTGCACAGTCATGCACTTGTCCGTTGGTTTTGTTGTTACACAGCACTCACAATACCTCTGCTTGGTTTGCACCTACTATTTCTTTGTTTTCCTCAGGAAGTGCTGGCACCAGCTACTCTTTGCCCAATTGCTTGTCTTCATTACCATTTTTCCAGGTGTTGGTGCTGGCCCCAGCTGCTCAGCTGGATTTTCATGTAAACAGCCCTGTCTTTCAGGTACAACAATTTACAGGTGAATTTTGCATATACTTCGCAGCGGTGACTCCTAAGTATGGTCGTGTATGTGCATGTGATTGTACTACTGTATTACAAAGCATACGATTCCAAGTTCCCAATGTGGAAATAGAGACACTGTGCCAGCGTGCTTGTTCGTGTCCACAGTTGAGGGGGGGTCCAAAACAGCGTGATTTTACAGCTTCCTGTTTACATGGTGCAATAAGCCCTACATGTGCTTTTCCTCCGATATCACACCTTCAATCCAGGAAATGGGAACTGGGTTCAACAGATGAAAATGAAAGAAACGTGTTTGAGACCCCCCAAAAAGGCCCTGTTTTTGTGCCTACAATAAGACACCATCAAAATGAGCCCACAGACCCCCCCATCTGGTGCTGGCACCAGCACCAGACGCAGATGCCGGTCTGCCACCTATGCTTCCGTGAAGGTGGGCAGTTTGCGTGGCCTAAGTCTTTGGGGGAGGGGAGCAGCCCGGGCAGTGGCGACGGTCCCCGCGCGGCAGTGGGGGTTTGGCGGTACAGCAGGGAGCACAGCCGCCGCGGCACTGCCCGCACTCCCCGCCCCTCTGCCTCTGTACATAGACCAGTGGACGTTAATCGACGAATGCCCCTTTTATGTGTTTTTCACCACATTCACCCTATTTGGGTTGGGGGGGGGGGGGGGGGGCTCCCAAAGGGTCTAGGGCGCAACCTGCTTATGCAGTTTTCCCGCCTCAGCAGCTCAAAAATGGAAATTTCCGAGCCTAATTTTGTTGATACTTTGACCATCCAAAATGATCAAATATCTCACGTGAAGCATGTTTTAGCCCCTCTTTATGTGTTTTTCACCCTATTTGGGTGTTGTTTCCGGGGGGGGGGGGGGGGGGGCTCCCAAGGGGTCTAGGGTACAACCTGCTTATGCAGTTCTCCCGCCTCAGCAGCTCAAAAATGGAAATTTTCCGAAACTGTTTTTTTGATACTTTGACCATCCAAAATGATCAAATATCCCATGTGAAGCATGTTTTAGCCCCTCTTTATGCGTTTTTCACACTATTTGGGTGTTGGGGGTGGGGTGGCTCCCAAGGGGTCTAGGGCACAATCTGCTTATGCAGTTTTCCTGCCTCAGCAGCTCAAGAATGGTTGTCCCTCTCCCCTCTTCGAGGTGCCTTGCCAAAGGCAATAGAATTTTGGATGCAGCACTGATTGAGGAGTGCCATGCAAAATGGAATGATACATGCACAGCTAACACCGCATAATAGGCCTTATTGTGTGCCAACCTCCAAAATTTTGATCCTGCCCTCCAAGTCGGGTAAAACGTGTCGCCGTCTTGCTCGCCGACTCGTTGGCCGCCAGGTTTGCCGACTCGGGGGGTGGGTTGCCCCACAACACCCGTTCTTGCAGAGGTGGACCTCTTATCAGTGCACAGCAGTGGTGCAGTCACCAGTCCTTGGGAGGCATCACGCCGATCCGCAGCGGTGCAACCAGCCCCTTACGTCGCCCCCGATGCCAGCCTCATGGATACAGAAGCGGAGGAGGACGAGGAGACAGGCACCCTCTCCGACACTGATACTGATGTGGACTCCGACCTGGACCCTGTGGGCGAGGGCGACTGCGAGAGTGACCGGGAGTTGGACCAGTCGATGTCCCCGGCGTCAAAGGAGATGCAGTTGAAGACGGGTGCCTGGGAGTCCACTGCTGGGGTTGATTTACTGGCACCTGTGCCATCCAAAGCCTGCAGCCCTGCTGCTCGTGCTGTTGAGGCAGGGGAGGCATCGCCCACGTCCGCTGTGTCCTCTTCATCTGGTTCTACTGCCGGAAAGGATAGAGGGTCACTCGGCGGGGCTGCAGGTGTGCGTGTGCGTGTGCGTGTGCGTGCATGCCTTCGCCTGCACACATGCGTGCATGAACGAGTGCGGGTGTACACACACGGGTTCCCTAGGCGATATGGACCGGCCCGTTTCCGGTTCGGGATATGGACCGGCCCCTTTTGAGTTGGGGATATGGACCGGCCCGTTTCCGGTTGGGGATATGGACTGACCCCTTTCTGGTTGGGGATATGGACCGGGCCGTTTCCGGTTGGGGATATGGACTGACCCATTTCGAGTTGGGGATATGGACCGGGCCGTTTCCGGTTGGGGATATGGACCGGCCCGTTTCCGGTTGGGGATATGGACCGGCCCCTTTCGAGTTGGGGATATGGACCGGGCCGTTTCCGGTTGGGGATATGGACCGGCCCCTTTCGAGTTGGGGATATGGACTGACCCGTTTCCGGTTGGGGATATGGACCGGCCCGTTTCCGGTTGGGGATATGGACCGGCCCGTTTCCGGTTGGGGATATGGACTGACCCCTTTCGAGTTGGGGATATGGACCGGCCCCTTTCGAGTTGGGGATATGGACCGGCCCGTTTCCGGTTGGGGATATGGACTGACCCCTTTCGAGTTGGGGATATGGACCGGCTCGTTTCCGGTTGGGGATATGGACTGACCCCTTTCGAGTTGGGGATATGGACCGGCCCCTTTCGAGTTGGGGATATGGACCGGCCCGTTTCCGGTTGGGGATATGGACCGGGCCGTTTCCAGTTGGGGATATGGACTGACCCCTTTCGAGTTGGGGATATGGACCGGCCCGTTTCCGGTTGGGGATATGGACCGGCCCCTTTCGAGTTGGGGATATGGACCGGGCCGTTTCCGGTTGGGGATATGGACTCACCCCTTTCGAGTTGGGGATATGGAACGGCCCGTTTCCGGTTGGGGATATGGACTGACCCCTTTCGAGTTGGGGATATGGACCGGCCCGTTTCCGGTTGGGGATATGGACCGGCCCGTTTCGAGTTGGGGATATGGACCGGCCCGTTTCCGGTTGGGGATATGGACCGGCCCGTTTCCGGTTGGGGATATGGACCGGCCCGTTTCCGGTTGGGGATATGGACCGGCCCGTTTCCGGTTGGGGATATGGACCGGCCCGTTTCTGGTTGGGGATATGGACTGACCCCTTTCGAGTTGGGGATATGGACCGGCCCGTTTCCGGTTGGGGATATGGACTGACCCATTTCGAGTTGGGGATATGGACCGGCCCGTTTCCGGTTGGGGATATGGACCGGCCCGTTTCCGGTTGGGGATATGGACTGACCCCTTTCGAGTTCGGGATATGGACCGGCCCGTTTCCGGTTGGGGATATGGACTGGCCCGTTTCCGGTTGGGGATATGGACTGACCCCTTTGGAGTTGGGGATATTGACCGGGCCGTTTCCGGTTGGGGATATGGAGCGGCCCGTTTCCGGTTGGGGATATGGACTGACCCCTTTCGAGTTGGGGATATGGACCGGCCCGTTTCCAGTTGGGGATATGGACTAACCCCTTTCGAGTTGGGGATATGGACTGACCCCTTTCCGGTTGGGGATATGGACCGGGCCGCTTCCGGTTGGGGATATGGACCGGCCCGTTTCCGGTCAGGGATATGGACTGACCCCTTTCGAGTTGGGGATATGGACTGACCCCTTTCTGGGTGGGAATATGGACCGGCCCGTTTCCGGTTGGGGATATGGACTGGGTGTCCTACCCTACTTCTTACACTGCATTGCTTCGCAGGTGGATACATTTGTGTGTCACACAGAAAGGTTTGTTGTATTGAAGAAACCTGCATTCTTCCTCTGCTTTTCTAGTATGCATACATGCTTATTGTATTTTGACAACTACGATGTGGTTACATGAGAATGGCATTTTAGGTAAATAGAGATACTCATTTTTTCCTATCAAGAGCAAGGGGTCCCCTAGGTGCAAAATTCATACCCTGTTTTTTTGGGGGGGGGGGGGGGGGTCACAGTTTGGCCCCGTGGAGCCCAGCTAGTGGGTAGGGGGGTGGGCAGTTAGCGTGGCCTAAGTGCGCTTAGAAAAAAGGTCGAGGGAGCGGGCACCACGGCGTGCTTGGAATATTTGCCTGGAAACGGGGACGGGGGAGTTGGTGCCACGGGGTGCCTGCGATATTGCTACCAACGTTTCGGGGAGCCCTGGGAAGGGGAACGTGCTTGGAATATTTGCCTGGAAACAGGGACGGGGGAGTTGGTGCCACGGGGTGCCTGCGAGATTGCTACCAACGTTTCGGGGAGCCCTGGGAAGGGGAACGTGCTTGGAATATTTGCTTGGAAAAAGGGACGGGGGAGTTGGTGCCACGGGATGCCTGCGATATTGCTACCAACATTTCAAGAAGCTTTGGGAAGGGGAGGATGCTAGGAACGCTTTCAAGGAGGTCACCGTTGCTGCACATGTTGTGCGAGCGATGGCAAAAAGCTAAGAATGCAGTGGAAAACCCCCTGCAAAATACAACCAGTGAATTAGAGCATTTTGGTCAGCTAAAGAACATTTCAAGGTAAGGGATTTTGCGACATGTGTTGGTACACAACCTGCTTATGCTGTTTTTCACTCCGGATAGCTCAAAAATCGAAGTTTTCGGAACTTATTTTTATAATATTGTGATAACCTAAAATCATCATCCAAAGTATGTAAAGCATGTTTTAGGCGGTATTTACATGTTTTTCACCCTATTTGGGTATTGGGCCGGGGGGGGGAGGGGGGGGTGATTGAATTTTCTTTGTGTCGCGACAATTTGGGCTGCTGGACAGGTTTGGCAGCGTCTTTTCGCCATACCAATGGGCGGGACCTTTAGCGCACAGTCCGCTGATTTATATTGTATATGGGCATTTCACTTGCACAAGGCACGGTCCAGACAGTGGGGCGTCCTGAGTACGTCCTCCGAAAGGTATCCTATATGGCGCACAGCTACAGGTCGCCTTATGGCTCTGGCTCAGTTCCGAGACAATATTATTGTAGCTTCTCGAGGCCTGTGGACCTCAGGAGCACGCATCCAGAAGGGGACTCATTGTGTGGGTAGATGGCATGAGAGCGCTAGAGTCAACCCCTCGCCCCGCCCATCCCCCCCCCACTCCAACACTCCCTTCAAGCACAGCCCTACCCGTGCCATTGCAAGTCCATGATGTTCCCAGGCATGTTGCTGTTAAGGTTCTCACTAAGTTCACAAACAAAAAGTAAAATGGGGGGAAATGGGGGAAAACGGGGGGAAATGGGGGAAAATGGGTACAAATGGGTAAAAATGGGGGAAGTTGTGGGAAATCGAAGAAATTGGAGGGGGGGAATGGGGGGAAATTGAGGTGTGCAACCAGTCCCCGGTGTCCGGGCATGGCATGGGTAGGGGCCCGGGGTGCCTATTAGCCACCCAACCATCGGGGGGGGGGGTTCATCGCCTGCCGGGAACTCCCGATACACTGAAAGCCCACTTTCTGTGGGCTTCTTTGCATAACAAAAGTGGGTCGTTTGCTTTGAGAGCCAACCGGCAGAAACCCAGTTGCGCTCTTTGTCCCTGATGAACTTGATGGGGATGTAATGCACACCCTCAAAGGTGTGCACATGATCCACGGTGCAATGAGATAGTCTAGTGGGAAAAAGGGGGTGAAATAGGCAACGACACAACAACACAAACATACATCAACCCAACCCCTATTTTCCACATTAACAAACTACACAAGGGCACATTATCTTCCTCCAGTTTTCCCCACTTCCCCAATGTTTCTCCATTTTCCTCCATCTTTCCCCATTTTCCCTTGCCTTTTCGTGCCTCTACAATGGAGAGACTACGGCCCCGGCTCAATGTGCAAAGTGTGGTAGGGAATCACATCCTTCTATTGTGGTTGTGGAGGAGGGGCGTTACTCCCTTGGTGAGAAGCAATAGAGCCCTATTGCTGCTTCTGCCCCATACCCCAATGAGAAAGTGCTTGACAGCAACTCCTCACCGAACGGGGTTCCCATTCCCGCATGGCGAGCGTTTCGTTTCGTTTCGCATTTCGTATCGTTTCGCGTTTCGAGTCACAACAAATGGGGTGCCCACCCCATGTAAGTGTCGGTTCAGTACCTTCCGCGGCCACTCCCACTTTATTCATCATCCATGTCACAGCGAACAACAACAACAAGAATGACAACACACTGCCTACTACCGTCGCGCTGCGGCGAGTGCTTTCCTGGGTGCCTACTCCCATCCCTCTGTGGTGACTGTGTTTGGTGTGGTTTAGGTCATGTCCATATCCAGATAGGATCTGTCCCCTGGGAGCCCCCCCCCTCCCCGACCTAGTACCCAAATAGGGTGAAAATCATGTAAATACGGCCTAAAACATGCTTTACATACCTTGGATGGTCATATTGTGTGGTCACAATATCAAAAAAAACAAGTTTCGAAAACTTCGATTTTTGAGCTCTCCACGGTGAAAAACTGCATAAGCAGGTTGTGTACCAACATACGCAGGTTGTGTACCAATCCCCTGGGAGCCCCCCCCCCCCAGGACCTAATACCCAAATAGGGTGAAAAACACGTAAATACGGCCTAAAAGATGCTTTACATACCTTGCATGGTCATTTTAAGTGGTCACAATATCAAAAAAATAAGTTTCAAAAACATCGATTTTTGAGCTGCCCAGGGTGAAAAATTGCATAAGCAGGTTGCGTACCCATCCCTTGGAACCCCCGTATGGTGACGTGTGAGCTGTCACGTGTGTGTTGGTTGAAACGAAATCAGCACAACAGGCAGCACATGCAGATCACAAGAAGGAGAGGAAAAGCTTGTCAAGATCCAAAACGGCCCTAGGCGCCTTTCGCAAAAAGTCTGTGAGGAGAACGTGCAGATGACTTTTTGCCTGGGAAAGAGGGCAACATCATACAGTGATCAAACTGCAGCACATACGTACAATACTATATCATGAGGTAGAAAAAGGTGGACCCTCCCCTCCCCTCCCACCGGAAGGTGGGAGGTTGGCGATGCTCTGTAACACGACCCAGTCGGTATTCCAATCAGCGCACCAGTCATGATGCCCACCAGAGTGTGAAACATGAAAAGACGCATACCGATAATCGTCCCAAAGTGCGCAACGCCTGAGCCAGGTGCACACGAGGGCGGCTATATGGTGTTTGGAAGAAGGTAATGAGGGCATCAGAAAAGCGATGCACCTGCGGCTGGGACCTATTGCATAGGGGGTACGGGCCACAACCCGTGTCAAAGCACGATGGGCTGCACGTAGTGTGACTGCCGTAGAGTGCCCGCACAGGAGTCCTATATTGATCCATGCAGCGCAACTCAGAAGTAGACCTCCCAAGGAGCGAACAAAAGGAAGGCAGTTGACAAGGACGCTGGTGTATAAGTTAGCCAGTGCGCTGTCTTGTACTGCCCAAGAGGATTGTAGTGGAGGTCCTAATTTCAGGGACCAATCGGCAGTGAATGCAGATGGATGGGCAACACAAGAACCCTGGCCGTTTGTGCGGTGCATACATATGCCCAGGGCACGAAGTTCGCCGGTCATGCACACCGACTTGCATCGGTCCGTAGGTGACTCCATACATGGGCAAAGCACAGGTAACTTCCACATTTCACACAATGTATCGCACACTTCGTGCATGGCGTCGGCCGCGCGTGCACGTACCTTCTCAAGCATGCATTTGTTAGTGCATGCATGTGTGGGCGCCCACGCAACCAGGAAAAGCTGTGTTAAGGAGGGACACCGGCATGGGTCACGGGGGTCCACCACGAAGAAATGGAGTCCCACAACCCAGTGCAGAACTATAGTACGCCTGTTTGATGAAGCAAAACGGCAAGCAGGTTCTTGGGATGCATCCTTCCTTTTTTGTGTTGAAGCGCAACGGCGCCGGCATGGTGAAGCCCTGCCTTGTCGCCCAGCACCTGCGTAGCTGTACCCTGTTGGCAGAAACCTGCCGGCTGGCTTTTGCCAAAGGGGGTCTGCCAGGGAAGGGCTCTTCAGTTGCAGCCCCTGCAAATCCCCACTGAACTAGGGTCACTAGTTGCACAACACCCCAGCAAGGCATAGACATGCAGTCTCCTGTATTGATGGGCAGCAACAGAAACCCGCAGCTTTCTGCTACCTCTGCTCGAGAACCCCCCCCCCGCCTCCCATTTGTGAGTGCAGTTCCAGAGGTTTGATTTTGTTCTGCGGGGACCAATTTTGCAAGACAGCGTAGGGTCGTCAACTGCACATTTCCAGATCCCAACACTGTTGGCATGGAGTACTGTCAGCATGGACAGTGTGTATGTATCATCTCGAGCAGTTTTATCTAAGCGTATTGTTTACCAAGGGACTTTTGCCATTTGCTGTCACACGTACCGTCACAGGTAGCATGTCAAGGGTCGGCGTGCAGGGTCACATCAACGACCGCGAGACTTGTGCCAAGTGCCAGGCTTCGCGAGGCCCCACTTATTGGTGGCCGGATCTGGCGCCCAAGAATTGTTCCAAGGGCGGAAAGCATCAGTGGATTTACAAACGCCATGCGTCTGTCGCAGGTATTTGCTGCAACTTTTCGGTGCTAAGGCAGCATTCGTATCATCCAGTGATCTGAATCCTTTGGGGTGTGGTGTGGTGTGGTGTGGTGTGGTGTGGTGTGGTGTGGTGTGGTGTGGTGTGGTGTGGTGTGGTGTGGTGTGGTGTGGTGTGGTGTGGTGTGGTGTGGTGTGGTGAGGTGAGGTGTGGTGTGGTGTGGTGTGGTGTGGTGTGGTGTGGTGTGGTGTGGTGTGGTGTGGTGTGGTGTGGTGTGGTGTGGTGTGGTGTGGTGTGGTGTGGTGTGGTGTGGTGTGGTGTGGTGTGGTGTGGTGTGGTGTGGTGTGGTGTGGTGTGGTGTGGTGTGGTGTGGTGTGGTGTGGTGTGGTGTGGTGTGGTGTGGTGTGGTGTGGTGTGGTGTGGTGTGGTGTGGTGTGGTGTGGTGTGGTGTGGTGGGGTGGGGTGGGGTGGGGTGGGGTGGGGTGGGGTGGGGTGGGGTGGGGTGGGGTGGGGTGGGGTGGGGTGGGGTGGGGTGGGGTGGGGTGGGGTGGGGTGGGGTGGGGTGGGGTGGGGTGGGGTGGGGTGGGGCGGGGCGGGGCGGGGCGGGGCGGGGCGGTGCGGTGCGGTGCGGTGCGGTGCGGTGCGGTGCGGTGCGGTGCGGTGCGGTGCGGTGCGGTGCGGTGTGGTGTGGTGTGGTGTGGTGTGGTGTGGTGTGATGTGCTGTGGTGAGGTGGGGTGATTTCAGGTGAGGCGAGGTGTTGCGTTGTGTAGCATGGTGTGCTGTGGTGAGGTGAGGTGTGGTTTGGTATGGTGCGGTGTGGTGAGTATGCTCATGCAGAGCTGCGTCAAGGTGTTGCATACTCCCCGCCCCAAGCTTACAGTCTTGCCTCCCATCCCACTTCCAGACCTCACTACAAGTGGCATCGTAACGGAAAGTAACCTCCTCCCTCCTACCCTTAACACCAGCGGGAAAATGAAAAGTGATTCGCATTTTCCTGCAATTTCCCCCAATTTTCCCCGCAAACCTTTGCAGCTCAGGTTCCTAAGTAGAAAGGTGGATTTGATTTGGGTGTTCATCCTTCAGCAGATAAGCAGTCTCTCTTTTCCCCCATGTACAGTGGTGCCAAGGGGGTGGACAAGAGTGAATGTCGCCGATAAACAGGGTGGAGAATGACAACGCCTTCATCTGTTTCCTGGGCCACGTGTGAGCAATGATGTTATGCACTCTGTGCAGCAGCCCGCCCATGTGCTCCTGCATGTGTTGCTTGTGTTGGCGTGTGCCCTCTGTGAGGCCCTTTACGTCCAATGCCTTGCAGGTTCCATTCATTACTCAGTTCATGCTAACATAATTGAGGGCTGTCTGGTGCATCACTGGAAACGGTGGCGGGCATACAAAGTGTATTTGGCAGGTGTGCTTCTGCTCGTGCTGCCTTCTTGAGAGAGCCAGATTGTTTTGCTTGGCGGCTCTGCCTTGTCTATGTCCAATCTGTTTTACAAAAAACTGCACACGGATATGCTGTTTCTGCTCCATAAGTCAGCTCAAGGAATATCCCACTTGTGACTGAGCATGACGCCCTTCTCAAGTGATGCACAGCTGCGCTGCACAGCCGCGCTGTCCATGTTGTCAGATGTCAGCACTATTTTCGGAGACAAATGGCAGTATTGGAACCAGGAGTATCATTCGGCGCAGCAGATATTTGGCGACACCATCACGGGCATGTCCATCCGCAGCCTGATCCATGGAAAGCATTCCACGTTGTACATGGACAGTGTGGAAAGTACCTTCGGCATCCTCCAGAACGGGCAGGTGTTTTCTGCCGCAGTGCTGGCCACAAGTGTTGCCGCCACCCAGGGTACTGAGGCAAACGAGCATGCGGTGCGTTCCGTGGAGTGCCAGGGTGCACACAGTGCAGCGCCAACCCTCTCGCTTTTTATGTGCTTCTGCTCAGGAGCTTTTACAACTTTTGGGCTATGGAGTGCGGGATGGGCGACCCCATTGTTTCACTTATGTTATCTTGGCTGACAGGTGCAACGCGGGTCATGCGTGTGATGCGTGTTGATGCGTGTTCCATGTTCATGTCCCTGATTTACTGTTTTCCATGACGGTAAAGGGTGACGGGTTGGAGTGATGGTATAGAGTGATGGTACAGAATAACGGAGCAGGGCGAGAGTATAGAGCGATGGTATGTTGTTTGCAGTAGGATCCGCAGGGAGCGTTAGCATGAGGTATTGCACATGTCCCACGCTTTTTTCGTTGGCTGTTTTGGTGCCCCCCGCCCCCCGCCACCGGAACACTTTTCAGCAGTCTTTTTGCAGTAGAGGTTTCGGTGCTGTGGTTGCACATGGATCTGTCCGCCTCCAAGTGCACACGGTCTGCGGTCCACTGCAGACCACAGAGCGGCCAGGCCATGCAACTGCCGGCCAAGTCAACCATTTCCCATCGATTCTTAATTGAATGCCGTTTTGGACGAGGCGTTCTCTTGGCATTACCGGCATATGACCAATAATGTACAGTTTCACCTTCCCAGCACCTTGCGATAGCTTAGGCAAGTACAAACGTTGCAGGCTGCATCTCAGAGGGAAGAAAAGTGGCCCTCGCAAAATGCACCCTATCAATATCTCAAAATGGGGGAAGGCGCCTGCTTTAAAGCTGGAACTTCTTCAACGGTCCCGCGTCCAAGTTTCATGGCTGGGGCCAACTAACACAAGTCATGCACCGGCGCCCTAAGCAGCCTGGAATGTGCCGACCGTTCGGGGACGGAGGCGCCAGGGTGCAAAGCTCACCATGGTTGGCCTCTCTGGTGCCGGAGTGGAGTGTGTCGGTTTGTACACGGCCATAGCACCCGATTCTCTCCGTTTAGGGTGCATTTCTCGGAGACTGGGCATTCGCTTATGATGGATATGCTGTCGAAACATGCATTACTCAGCAACGCGCAGAGGGAGGTCCGATACAGTGGGGAGTTCCACATCCAGCCCGTGACCCCAGTTGTGGGTGTGTCCTTTGCAATACTCCGGACCGGTGCAGAGCAGTCAGTTGATACATCTTGCTCTTATGTCTTTGGATCAGAGCAGGGATGAATATAATACTGCCACAATTATTTTGGTGGGGGTGGGGGGAGGCTGAGGACCCCTGAAATGACGAAACGACGATTACCAAATTGCAATTTTCCACTGCTTTTTGCTTTGCAGGTGTGCCTCACCGTTGCATGTATCATCCTCTAGCAGCAGCCAGTCCTCCAGTTCGTCAAGTGACTGAGGATGAGGCTGAAACGGAACGCATTTTGGGAAAACGCGTCAGAAAGAACGTGTAAAACACTGTTCACATTGTTTTTTGGGTTGCAGCAATGACCTACGTCAAGTGCTTCGTCTTGTGTTCCAGAGAGGAGGGACCCAGGGCTGTGACCGCACTGTATTTTGGTTGGCCGGCATTTCGTAATCGTCATTTCGTCATCTGGGGGGGGGGGGGGGGGCACCCCACCCATTATATTCATCCCTGCATCAGACCACTTTGCTTGGCAGGGGCAGGCGATATCAAGTTACGAACCATTCATTTCCCCCCTGTCTGCGCCTCCGATGCATGTATGCCCGGTTGCACACCTGCGCATTGGCACACGGGCGTGCATGCTCCCCTGCAAAGATGCGCATCCGCATACAGGCAGGTATGCAGATGTGCACGTTTACGGCTGGGGATGCCATTGCCCTGCTCAGGTCTTTGCTGTACTCCAAAGCAGAGAGATGGTGCGGCAAAGTGCTTGGCGGCCTGGGGTTGCGACGCACCGAGCCGCCAGAGGGCAGCCTGGACGGCGTGCCCACAACATTTTTGGGAGGGCCAAGCCACGGGCACTGCATATAGCCCAGGCGACAGGGCTGTAAGTGTCGCCATGCAAGGCAAGGCGACCCTGGGTCCTGTCTGCTCACTCCCTGCCGCTACCTCCCTCGCCACATGTCTTTCATGTGCCCCTCATGCACTCGCCGCCCATCCAGACTGCGCCACATCCTTCGCACGGGGCAGTACATGTCGACCAGGGGGGCTGCCCTTCGCTGCATCGTGCTGAAGAGAACCTGACAGGATAGCTCCGCGGCCAGGTGGCCCTGCAGAGGTCTTGCTCCGTCGGAGTCATTTGGAAACCCAAAATATGTCTCAATTTTCGAAAACATTTTCGTCTCTTGGTCTGTACATGGTCCCTGAGCAGCACTCTGGCAGTTTAGGCGGTGGTTCAACGGTATATGCACTGCTCTATGAATTGGCTGGCGTGGGTTCAATCCCCAGACCAGGTGGTAGCACGCAACACGGGTTGCATTGGACAGTATTGAACACGAATTCCTCCATGGATTGATTTGTTGGTCTGCTGCAGGAGTACCGTGTTGCTTAGTGCAGAACTGTTCAGTGACACAGGTGATGGCGCAGTGATAAATCTGTATCACACCGAACCCACTGTCCAGGACTGCATATTCTCATTCTCGACCAACAGACTGAAACTCCTCAGGAACTGCAGAGCAGTCCTAGACGTCTTCCGGTCTGGTGAAGATGAGTGTAACGGAAACACACACATGAGGAGAACCGCGAGACAAGAACAGAGCAAAGAAAAGCGGTTGGAGAAACTGGAAGAGAGACTGGTCTGTGGGATGTTGATCAGAAGGTCGAACTTGCACCGCCAATCGTGTATCACTGAGCTGGACTGGCTACTCCTCCCCCCCCCCCCCCATCTCCTCCTCCTGCAACTCACCCAGCTCCTCCTCCTCCAACTCCCTTATCTCCTCAACCCAGCCCCCAAATTGGCGGGAAAATAGAAAGAAAAGATATTATCCAGTGTCCCAAAGTAAATGATGCATATCTTAGAGTGACGCCTCCAAATCAGGTGTCCTAGAATCCCAGAAGCCCCAACTAGTCGGCAGAACGAATTGGCCAAATCACAGAAACCCCACAAATCGGCAGAACAAATCGGCGGAATTCAGAAACCCAACAAATCGGCATTTGCTAACTCCCCCATGTCCCCTCTACAGACCCGAGTCCCTGTTGTTCCCTCTGCAGAGCCCAATACCGCTTACCGCTTGATCATTGACAACAATAGTGGCACATACGCTCCCAGCGCTGACGATTTGTGCCTTGTGAAAGCACTTTTCCAGGCCAATTTCCCAGACCTGCCAGTAGAAGTTTATGACCGAGAAGACCCACAGCTGACGCGTTACATGGGCATAGTATGCAATGCCAGGGCCAGTCAAGGGGAAGGGCGTTGGGGGAGGGATTGAGAATTAGAGAGCCCAGAAGTGAACTTGTCCATATTGGTGTGCAGCTTGTGGTGGCTTCCATCTACAACAATTTCCAATCCCCCGTCACACTTTGCACTCCGTGACCGAAATTGCCCCCTCCTCCTGTTCCTCTCCCGCTGTGTTGGGGGCATGCAAGCAAGGCCTGTTGCACACCACATATGTCAGGCAGCAGGGCATCAAAAAATGGGTTTTTTTTGCCCATACTGAACAGCAAGTTAGTATCTCTTGGCCGGTGATGGGCAGTGATCATACTTCCCAGGAACCGCCCTTAGAATTAGGCGACCCAAACTGCCCCAGCTCAAGAAAGTTGCAAACTACCTTCCCTCGTGCTGGCGATCTCGGGCAGCTGATCCTCAGCATCCTCGACCGGAGGTTTAGACACATGTTCCCTAGGCATTTCCCAGTCTTCAGAGGATTGCTGTCTTGTCCAGCGTTTGCCTTTTGCATGTGCACTTTCTTACACACCATCATGCAGTCCATTGTGTTCATCTGAAATGGACAACAATGCATTCTGCTTGTCATGAAACCGTGAATGGCCAGGGTCTTCGGTTCACAGAGCTGCTGCAAGTAGCAAGATGTTACATCCCCTTTGCATGGTCCAGGTGGACCCCAGCCTCTAGCAGGCAGCAGCAGTCGCAGCAGCAGGCGCAAGATGGCACGAAATGAACCCAGCCATGGAGCTTCGGTGTCCGCCCACAGGTTTGGTGTACATGAAGTTAAGTCCCACACAGTTCATGGAAAAATTAGCACTGCAGTGCGGTTGATGCAAATTAATAAATGACAAGAATAACCTGTAGAACTGGTTTTTTTTTGTAGGCGGGTATTCAGGGTTTATTCTGGTTTACTCTGGTGTTTTGGTTAGTTAGTTGTTTTTTTTTTTTTAGGGGGGTATTCAGGGTTTGTTCTGGTTTACTCTGGTGTTTGGGTTGGTTGGTAACTGGATGGTAAATGGGCTACATGGAGAGGGTAGAGGTTGAGGCACATGTTGGGTCAATTTCATTGAACCACAATGAGTAGTATTTCGCCTCAACCAGTTCAGGGTGTGTACTCTCATTGTTTCATCTTTGCTGATGGTTGGCATGCATACCGCAAATATTTTTGTGGACTCACGACGGTCAGAAAATGCGTATGTCCAAGTGCCAGGTTACCAAACGTTACGGGTGATCGTCAAAAAACATTTGCAGATTGTATTGACCCATGCCTGACCCCTCCTTGATACATAGGAAAGAAAATATATTTCAGGCCTGAACAAAGCCACAAAGGACCCATAGTCACAGTCCTTTGCCAAGTTTTGATTCACCAAATCAATTCCTTAGAAACCCTATGTTGCTGAAGTCATCTGGCGAACAACAAATGGTGACAGGTGGTTGCTGGGAGAACAAAACCATCAAAGGGTTGCAAGGGACAAGGTGCCAAAGGTGCCAAAGGTGCCAAGGTATATGGGTGCATTACCTGTCAATCAGGATGCGCAGTACCTTGACGAGCCCTTTTGAGGTCAAACAAATGGACGTGGAGGAGCGGCTCGTCTATCTGTGCTGTAAAAAGGTTCCGACCACACACTGATACTCACCAAAGGCAAAGGCATGGAATTAGCAACAATGCCCGCTGTGTGGCCTTCACAGCTCATCACAGTGGTGATGCGGAAAAATTATTGCATCAAATGATTGTAATGATTGTGATTAATGCTTGGGTTGTGTTTGCATGCTTTGACCGGGATCCTACCGCCATTCTACCTCCCCCAATTTTCCACAGTTTTTTTTGTGAAATTTTTCAGGCTTTCCTGTTGGAGTTCCCCACATTAGGGAGACCAAAGACACGTCTTTCCAACAGTGCACAGTCGCACAAAATGGAGTGGTTGAGTTTGGTGACCCGCTTGTGGCCTATCAGGCGACCTTGATCCCAGCCCTTGGTACAAGGATACAATTGTCATGCATCACCCTTTTTCAATGAGGATGGCATGTGTTTGTTCATGGGCCCAAGATTTGCTATTAGGTCTGTGATGCTGATTTTTGTACATGGTAGTGCTTGGTTACATCTTTCGTCTCTGCAGCTGGAACACCAAAGGAGTAAGTCATCCATAGGCTGGATGAGCTGCTGCAGCAATCCTCGTCTTAGCGTTGAGCTCGAATCCGAGACGACAGCGGATATGGCTACTGCTGCAACAAGGACAGCAGCTACAACTGCTGTGGGTAGCTAAGCAGCCCTTGCCCCCAGCGCTTGTACATTGCGGTGATTGAGGCATGCCCAGTTCGCCCTACGGTGCTTGCAGCGGTGGGGTACAGTATTGTTAACCACTGACATTTTGTCTGACCCCGACCTTCACCAAAGTTTCTGCACATTTGGTGCCGAGACACATGTATTTCGATTGATGATTGATCAGACCAAGGGCCTGCCTTCCAGCCAACCCCCCTACCTCTCCCGGCAGCCCCCACCCTCTCCACCCTCTGTCGTGCTCACTGTCGGGGAGGCATGGGCAGACAAGCTAACATACCAGGAAATCTCTCTCAGGCTCTGCATGGGACTCTGGACTGCAGGCCGCCATTGACCCTATCTTGAGGCAGACGCACTGAAGTCTGATACACGCCTGCACGCGCGCGCGTGCACATACACACACATGTGGAGAGGTGGTATATGATAGCAAGCGCTTGATTGGTTTCGAACATGACTGGGCGTCACAAAACACACACACACACACACACAAACACACGGTGCAGGGCTGCAGGGCGTGCCCCCACCCCACTGCGCCACCTGGGGGTGCACAGGGCCAGCCAGAGGACTCCAGGTCGGGGGGCGGGGGGACGAACCCCAGCCCCCAAAAGGCGAGTGACGCGAACGCCGGTGAGGGGGGGGCATACCCCAGGGGCGTCCGGCGCCCAGAGCCAGTCCCACCCCCTGCATGCGGGGACAAAGCGATGGAGGGGAGAGACACCTCCCCAGGACGGCCCGCCGGGCAAACAAGCACGCCGGCCGGAGCGGCATGGGCGTGCAGGCACCGAGGTCTCATAACCCACAGCCACCAGAGGCTCTGGCCTAGGCGAGGGTGACGACTCTCAAGGGGGGCCAGTGCAGTCATGATGACATTCATCAGACATCCTTCTGGCACAGGCCCCCCTCCGCTGAGCGCCCACCCCTGGACCCATGCAGGCCTTCCTCTATAATATGGCATCCCCCCCCCCCCCCCCACACAAACACACAGAAGAGAGGTGCTCTGCGTTAGCGAACGCTACGAAGTTGTTTCAATGATTGGGCGTCACACACACACACACACACACACACACACACTGTCTCTTTCATCTCCCTCTCTCTCTATCCTGCCCCCCTCCCGCCCCTCCTCTCTCACAGAAGCCATGGTTGCGGTAGTCTCGTAGGAAGTAGGAGTTGAACCCGGCATTTTTTGCATGAGTGAGTCCTTTGGCACACATGCGCATGCACGCACGCACACTGCAGGACCATGTACAATCCCCATGCGCAAATGCTGACCAGGGGCGGTGGGGAGGGGGGGTCCTACGTCATGCACTCAGGCCATCTCTGCGAGGGTAGGTGCGCACCCTGACAGTACCATGCCAATCAACAGCTAGTGAGACAAGTGCCAGTGCCACTGTTGCTCTGGGGGGCAAGGGATCTGCCCAAATGCCAGCCTCTTGTTTTGATGGCCATTATTTTTGGTTGGAGGGGGCATACTGTGACCAGACTTGTCGCAGGGTCGCTGGAAAGGCGGCGTTATTCTCAAAATTGGCTTCTTCACCAAATGACAGACGGATGACAGCCTCTCTGGACCCTGTAATTCTGGCACCTCAATCTCTGTCCTCTTCCAGTTCATGCCCTCAGAGTCCCCAAAGTGGACCCCCAGCCCCCTGCAGTGGAGCCCCCTGGCAAATGACCACGCTTTACCTACCAGCATTCATGGACCCCCCCAGCCCCCTCTCTACCTGGCAATGGGTCCAGGACCTGCAGTGGCAAGCACCTGCAGTGCCACGACGATGTTGTGCACATTTAAGGGCTTGCAAGAGGCTCCAGAGGTGGTTTTTACTCAGACCCAATGCTTTTGGCGACTGCTACGGATATCCCTGTGGCTATGTAGAGGCCAGGTCAACGGAGCGCATGGGATTTCCCCGCTTCTTCGTACTCATCAGTGGCAGTTCAGAGCGCTGGTCTTCAGGATCTGTGTCAACTGTTTCTATTTTGGCGGGGGGGGGGCTGGGCTTTGGGCTTTGGGCTTACCTTCCCGAATCCGAAGAGGGCCTTAGGGGCCCACGGAGTGCCGCATTGGGGAAGCTCGGCTCCGGCGCACCACACTCACCCTTTGGCCATGCAGCCAGCGGGCGGGGCACACGCCTCCTCCTCTAGTATTGTCGCACGTGCATTGAGTGCGGCCGTATCCCTGGCGTGTTCGCGTTGTGCTTTGTACTGGGGCAGGGGTAGGGGGGAGGGAGGTCCACCTGTGCGGGGCACCGTCGGGGCTCCCGCTCCCCTGGTTCTATGAGTTGAAGCACCTGCAGATGTGCTGCGGGGGGCAGGAGGGGAGGGGTCACGAAGATACAGTACTGGCCATACAGTATACATTATTGCACTGGTAGGTAGGTAGGTAGGTAATACTAGCAGGCAAATACAGTTACGTGTAGTACGGCCACCTATACTGTGTTTCCAGTGTGTGGCTGTGCCTGGGGGTAGGGGCAGGGGCAGGGGCAGGGGGGAGGGAGGTCCACCTGTGCGGGGCACCGTCGGGGCTCCCGCTCCCCTGGTTCTGTGAGTGGAAGTACCTGCAGATGTGCAGCGGGGGTAGAAGGGGAGGGGTCACGGAGATACAGTACTGGCAATACAATATACACTTTTGCACTGGTTGGTAGGTAGGTAATACTAGCAGGCAAATACAGTTACGTGTAGTACGGCCACCTATACTGTATTTCCTGTGTGTGGCTGTGCCTGGGGGTAGGGGCAGGGGCAGGGGCAGGGGGGAGGGAGGTCCACCTGTGCGGGGCACCGTCGGGGCTCCCGCTCCCCTGGTTCTGTGAGTGGAAGTACCTGCAGATGTGCAGCGGGGGTAGAAGGGGAGGGGTCACGGAGATACAGTACTGGCAATACAATATACACTTTTGCACTGGTTGGTAGGTAGGTAATACTAGCAGGCAAATACAGTTACGTGTAGTACAGCTACCTATACTGTATTACCTGTGTTGGGGGCACGAGGGGAAGGAAGGGATTCGAACCCGCGACTACCACTCAGCAGCTCATGGGGTTGACCGCTCGACCACTCGGCCGGCGGTGTAATGGGGCGGGTTGGGGGGGGGGGGGGAGGGGGGGAGTGCAGCCGTGGGATCGCCCACAGGCGCTGCAGGGGAAGAGAGGGGGAAGGAGTGCAGCCGTGGGATCGCCCACAGGCGCCGCAGGAGAGGGGGGAAGGTGGAGCGCAGCCGTGGGATCGCCCACTGGCGCTCCCGGGGGAGGGTGGAGGGTAGGAGGGCAGCCGTGGGACGGCCCACTGGCGCTGCCAAGGAAGGGAGGTGTGTGAGGGGCAGGGGCAGTGGGGCAGGGGGCAGGGGGGAGGACAACCTGTGCGGGTCACCTTTAGGGTTCCCGCTCCTCTTGTCACGTGAGGTGACGCACCTGCAGACGTGCAGCAGACGGTGGGAGGGGAGGGGACACGGGGATACAGTACTGGCTATGCAATACACACCATTGTGCAGGTAGACAGGTAGGCAATACTAGCAGGCAAATAATAAAAAGTCAGCAGTCCCTTGGTTCAGGGGGGTGGGTGAGGGCCCCGCCAGATCGCTGGCTGCCTAGCCCGGGGTGAGTGAGGGCTCCGCCAGACTGCTAGCTGTCGAGCCTGGGGGTAGGGGCAGGGGCAGGGGCAGGGGGGAGGGAGGTCCACCTGTGCGGGGCACCGTCGGGGCTCCCGCTCCCCTGGTTCTGTGAGTGGAAGTACCTGCAGATGTGCAGCGGGGGTAGGAGGGGAGGGGTCACGGAGATACAGCACTGGCAATACTATATACACTATTGCACTGGTAGGTAGGTAGGTAATACTAGCCGGCAAAATACAGTTACGTGTAGTACAGCTACCTATACTGTATTACCTATGTTGGGGGCACGAGGGGAAGGAAGGGATTCGAACCCGCGACTGCCACTCAGCAGCTCATGGGGTTGACCGCTCGACCACTCGGCCGGCGGTGTAATGGGGCGGGTTGTGGGGGCGAGGGGGGGATTGCAGCCGTGGGATCGCCCACCGGCGCTGCAGGGGGAGAGAGGGGGATGGAGTGCAGCCGTGGGATCGCCCACAGGCGCTGCTTGGGAAGGGGGGGGGGTGGATTGCAGCCGTGGGATCGCCCACAGGCGCCGCAGGAGAGGGGGGAAGGTGGAGCGCAGCCGTGGGATCGCCCACTGGCGCTCCCGGGGGAGGGTGGAGGGTAGGAGGGCAGCCGTGGGACGGCCCACTGGCGCTGCCAAGGAAGGGAGGTGTGTGAGGGGCAGGGGCAGGGGGGCAGGGGGCAGGGGGGAGGACAACCTGTGCGGGTCACCTTTAGGGTTCCCGCTCCTCTTGTCACGTGAGGTGACGCACCTGCAGACGTGCAGCAGACGGTGGGAGGGGAGGGGACACGGGGATACAGTACTGGCTATGCAATACACACCATTGTGCAGGTAGACAGGTAGGTAATACTAGCAGGCAAATAATAAAAAGTCAGTAGTCCCTTGGTTCAGGGGGGTGAGTGAGGGCCCCGCCAGATCGCTGGCTGCCTAGCCCGGGGTGAGTGAGGGCTCCGCCAGACTGCTAGCTGTCGAGCCTGGGGGTAGGGGCAGGGGCAGGGGCAGGGGGGAGGGAGGTCCACCTGTGCGGGGCACCGTCGGGGCTCCCGCTCCCCTGGTTCTGTGAGTGGAAGTACCTGCAGATGTGCAGCGGGGGTAGGAGGGGAGGGGTCACGGAGATACAGTACTGGCAATACTATATACACTATTGCACTGGTAGGCAGGTAGGTAATACTAGCAGGCAAAATACAGTTACGTGTAGTACAGCTACCTATACTGTATTACCTAAGTTGGGGGCACGAGGGGAAGGAAGGGATTCGAACCCGCGACTGCCACTCAGCAGCTCATGGGGTTGACCGCTCGACCACTCGGCCGGCGGTGTAATGGGGCGGGTTGTGGGGGCGAGGGGGGGATTGCAGCCGTGGGATCGCCCACCGGCGCTGCAGGGGAAGAGAGGGGGAAGGAGTGCAGCCGTGGGATCGCCCACAGGCGCTGCTTGGGAAGGGGGGGGGGTGGATTGCAGCCGTGGGATCGCCCACAGGCGCCGCAGGAGAGGGGGGAAGGTGGAGCGCAGCCGTGGGATCGCCCACTGGCGCTCCCGGGGGAGGGTGGAGGGTAGGAGGGCAGCCGTGGGACGGCCCACTGGCGCTGCCAAGGAAGGGAGGTGTGTGAGGGGCAGGGGCAGGGGGGCAGGGGGCAGGGGGGAGGACAACCTGTGCGGGGCACCTTTAGGGTTCCCGCTCCCTTTGACACATGAAGTGACGCACCTGCAGACGTGCAGCAGACGGTGGGAGGGGAGGGGACACGGGGATACAGTACTGGCTATGCAATACACACCATTGTGCAGGTAGACAGGTAGGTAATACTAGCAGGCAAATAATAAAAAGTCAGTAGTCCCTTGGTTCAGGGGGGTGAGTGAGGGCCCCGCCAGATCGCTGGCTGCCCAGCCTAGGGTGAGTGAGGGCTCCGCCAGACCGCTAGCTGCCGAGCCTGGGGGAGAGTGCGGGCTTCGCCAGTTCGCTGGCTGTCGAGCATGAGAGAGCGGGAGACCTCTGGCTGCAGCGCCTGTAAGGGTGCATCGCGCAGAGTGGGGGGGGGGGGAGGGCGGCCACAGCGGCCGTGGCTTGTGTTTGTACACCCCTTCCACCCAGGATCGCCTGAGCTTGCCACGCCATCTCAGAGGCGACAGGGCACTGCCGAGCGGGACAAGCTTCCGCAGACAGGGGGGGGGGGGGGCTGGGGGGGGGGTATGGACTGGACCTACCACCCCTCTTATATCCATCACTGCCGGGAGCGTTGATATGCTATCTACTGCCACCAATCGAACACACAACAGCCAAGGCTGTCCTTGACAGTTTCGGGAAAAAAGGGCAAAAAAAAACATTGCCGGTGTCAACGTCGCCATCACGAGCGCGTTTTGTGAAATGTGAAATGTGGATTGTGAAATTTGTGAACTGGTGGGATGTTTCACAAGGGGGTCTGCCCCCCCTCTCCCTCCGCGCCGCCCCATCCCTTGTGAGAACAACGGCCTTGTCAGGACAACACAACGTGTTGTTTCCGCATCTTTTGGAACAGGTGCCATGGCAGACACCGCCGAGCCCCCAACAGTGGCCGCTGACGAGAACAGGGCGTTCCCCAAGGTGATGGGGCAAGCAGGGACGCCACACACACCCCTCCCGCAAGGGGCCAAGGGACATGGCGGGTGCAAGGGCAAGGGCAAGGGCTCCCCTAGGGGGGCAGCGGGGTGACCCAGCCGGACGCGTGGCATCAACGGGGGTTGCCAAGGGTGCCCCATACACCAACCCGCCAGCAGCACAGGGGAGGGACCCCCCCCCCTTGACCCTAGGGAGAGGCGATGCAATCGCCGGGCCTATGGGATGTGCACGGGAGGGCAAACCGCGAGCAAACCTGAGCCATTGGCGCCGGTCTCTCCCTCGCACCGTGTACACTCAAGGGGAGGCATAGGGAGGTGGCATGCGGGTACGGCGTGCTCATGCCTCTACGCTAACCCTTGTATGCACAGCGTGCAGGGCCTTAATAGTGTGACCTTTTGGCATTTTTGGAGACAATGGAGGTTGCACTGGCCGCTACACGCGGCCCCTTCATCTGTCTTTCTTAGTGGGTTCTACCCCCCACCTGCCGGAGGGGGTGCGCCGCCAGGCCCTATCAATGGGCACCGAGGAGGCCATGCCGCCCGCCGGTGGCCGGGTTCAACGAAGTCACAAGGGCGGCTCCGGTGCCATCACCCGGGACTTCCAATCGCAGAAGGGGGCTGAGCAAGGGCCGTGGGTCTGCCGCTGGCGTGCGCCCCTTGCATGGGGCGCCTTCCTGCCGGCGGTGCTTGGAGACGCGCGAGGGGGTGGCAAAGTGTTGCGAGTATGGCCATGAGGGCCATTCAAGGCCAGGAGCGCCTGGGGGACGCTGGCGGTACATGTCACGACCAGGCATGAGGAGGATGGTGAAACCAGTGCTGGTGGCAGTAGCATGTGGCACGCACGGGTGCCTGCAACGCCCGGTCCGACAATGGAGAGAGGAGCGATTTGGGGGCCAGCGATGAGCCTCCGCACAAGGCATCTTGAGTGGCCCCACGGGATTCTACCGGAGGGGACAAGCAGCCTGTCCCACAAGGACAGCCGAGGGAGGTGTCGCCTGCGACAGCAAAGCGAGCAAGGTGGGAGGGGGGAAGAGGCGCCCCACACAGGGATGGGGGAGGCTAAGGCGGTGGTGGACCCCCCCCCCCCCCCATGTGGATGCACGTGGTCAACGGCACGGGCAACGGCTTGTCTCTGGGATAGCCGACCCTGGAGTAGTCAAAAGGACAAGTCATCCAGGGGCTTTGTTGACACAACCCAAACTCGTTCGGGCCCAGAGAGGGTTAGAATGAGCATTGGCGAGAGGCCAATAGGCGCCGCCAAAGGCAAACAATCAGATGCCGAGGCCTTGTGCCAACCCCCTCCCCCCGCCCGCCCCACAGCAAGCCACCGGCACCATGCCCCCGCCATCCCTGCACTGTGTGACGGGGAGGGGAGTGGGGGGATGGGCGGCAGCGGTCCCACGCCGCGAGGGAAGCAAGCGGCCGGAAAGGGCGCCTTGTGTGTGCCAAGCGCCCAGGGGCTGGGCAGGCAGGTAGCGGCCAGAGGCCTCTTTGCACTGGGCATCACCAGGGGTGCTGAGGCCCACAAGAAGGAGAGGGGCAGGGGAGAGCGTCGGCGCCCCGAGGAGGACAGGCGGGCCACGGCAGAGCCAGCGAAGAGGAAACCTTGGTGAAGAGGAGCCCTTGGTGAGACTCCTTCCCTCGCGGCGTGTACACAATGGGGGGAGGCATAGGGAGGTGGCACACTGGCCCAGCCAAGTCCTACTTCTGAGCTGACCCCTATACGCACAACGTGCGGGACCTAAATAGGCTGACCTGTTTCCGCAGCTTTTGGATGGCAGCGTGGCAGCCCGTCAACCAACTAGGGTCGGGTGGGGGCGAGAAGAGGGCGATGGAGCACCGTCCAGTGGACAAAGAACGACACCGGCAGAAGCGTCACAAGGCGACCAAGGGCGCAGAGGGGGGGGGGTCACGGCCGGAGGATCCCACAACCCCCCCCCCCCCTTGAGAGGTAACCCGCTCCCCACCCCAAACACCCCCCCGCCGGCGACCGGGCGCCGGAAGAGGAAGGCACGGACGCCCTGGCCGCCCCGCCACCAGAGGACGCAGGACGCCCACCCCCAGGGGGGGGGGGGGGGGCAGCCAGCCCCACAGGGGCGGGGGGGGGGGGGGGGCAGGGGAACCACGGCCAGCCCCCGGTGAGCCACCGCCACACGGCCGCGGCCAAGAGACCAATTTAAGCGGGGTTGCCGGGGCTCTCCGGCCCAAGCAAGACCAAGAAGGGACGAGGGGTCACACGGACAGGCATGGCGGGCAGAACGCCCACGCTCACACGAGGGCGCCCCTCCAAAAGCTGCGGAAACAAACAAAGCAGCCGTTTAAGGTCCTGCATGCTGTGCGTGCAGGGGTTAGTGCAGAAGCAGGACGTGGCAGAGCCACTGTGCCGCCCCCCAAACCTCACCCTTACTGTTGTACACAGCGCGAGAGAAGGACCCGCGCCAAGGGCTCAGGTTTCTTCGCTCCCTCCCGTGCCCCTTGTTCGGGCCGCCCGTACCTCTCAGGGGCGCTGGCGCACCCTCCTGCTCCACATCTCTAGCGCTGTCATCGCGGCCGTCCTGGTTAGGGTTAGGGTTAGTCCGTCCTGGTGAAGCCCAAAGCGAAAAGGCCGCACGTGGCTGCTAAGTGGCGTTGTTCTTGCACTTCGGCCACCCCAGGGCGACAGGGGCGCCCAAGGGTTGGGGGCCGTACGTCACACGACCGGGCATGCGAAGGCTGTCCTAGGCGGAGCACATGTCAGCGGCCCCAGGCATGCACGGCTGGCTGTAGCAACCGCGGGGGCCAGGCGACCCAGCCGCACAACCGGTGCCTTCATCTCTATTAGCACGGGAGCCCGTCAGCCGGCCGGGATCGGACGCAGGCAAGAAGAGGCGGCAGGGCACCGACTAGCAGGAGAAGAACAACGCTGGCAGAAACGACCCAAGGCGGCCACAAACGCGGAGGGGGGGTCGCAGACGGAGGACCCCCCCCTCTCGAGAGACAACCCGCTCCCTGCCCCATGCCCTCCAACCGGCGACCGGGTGCCGGAAGGGGAAGGCACGACCGCCGTGGCCGCGCCGCACACAGGGGACGCCGGACCCCCGCCCTGGGGGGGTAGCACAGTAGGGCAGCCAGCAGGTAGCCCCACGCAGGAGGGGGGGGGGGCAGGGGGGCCACAGCCAGCCCCCGGAGAACCGCCGGCAAACAACCGCGGGCAAGCGGGGCAGTGCAGGAAGGGTCTCCGGGGCTCTCCACCCCCAGCAAGACCAAGAGGGGACGAGGGTCTCAGGGGCAGGCATGATAGGCAGGTCGTCCACGCAACAGCAGCGCCGCCCAGCAGTCGCGCGCAGCCTGTTCGCTTGGGGTTTCACCAGGACGGCCACGATGGCAGCGTGGCCGGTGTGGGCGGCCTGGACAGGGGACATGGCAGAGCTAGTAGCGAAGACACCTGAGCCCTTGGCTGGGGTCCTTCTCTCGCGCCGTGTACAGTAAGGGTGAGGCATGGGGGGCGGCACGGTGGTCCTGCCACGTCCTGCTTCTGCGCTAGCCCCTGTACGCACAGCGTGCAGGACCTTACTCGGCTACTTTGTTTCCGCAGCTTTTGGAACCCGTGGAATTTGGTGGTTCCTTTTTCTGGTGGTCTGTGACGACCAAGTTTTTTCTGTGGTTCGGGGCTGGTGGGGTTTTGCACCCAAGTCTGTTACTCTTGCCCACCGTTGGACAAGGTGGGCCCTTGTTTGGTGAGAATTGTGCAGTTGAATTGCTCTTTGAGCCCATCCTTGGGCAAGGTACTATCGCAGCTTGTGGCTTCTCAAGGTGCGTATCAACACCGCTCTTGTCAGTGCAACAGGAGGGTTGTGCTCGTTATTTTCAATGCTTCTACTCTTGTTCCCATGGGGGGGTTGCACCCTCCGTGGGGCCAGGTGGCGGCACGAAGCCCCCCCCCTCGGGGTGTGTCCCCTCCGCGCCCCACCGTGCTGAACTTTGAGCAGTGTGTTGACCTATCAGGATTTAGAGAGGAAACCCAGAATGCCTCCTCGGATGATGAGCAGGAGAGTGATGTGTGGCTGGAATTGGGTCTAGTGGAGATGCCAGACAGCCCGAGGAGCGAGGAGTCCACACACAGCCGCCGCTCGAGTGCCTCCACAGTCACCATCCTCTCTGAAGAACCAGGGACCACAACAACCCCTTTTTGTGACAGGATCGCACAAGCAGGGGGGGGGGGGGGGCGCAGCCCCTCGACGTCCTGCAGCGAGCACGGATCCACAGGGGCCCAACCCCCCCCCCCCCCGCGCCCGACAACGCATACAACGGAGGCAGGAATCGGAGCCCCTCGACCTCATGCAGTGAAAGGGATTTTTCCTAGGGCACCTTGTTTACAGGGATGACACGGCAGAGCAGGGGTGGGAGGACGCATCGCACCTGGCGCAGTTGGCAGCACACACGTCCCCAATCCCCCAGGGGGTGGTTCGGACCCCGATGAGGGTATAGATTCACCGAGCGGCCACCCAGCCCCGGGCCGATTCTTTTCATGTGAACTGAGATACTAGGAAAGTAATCTCTTTGTATGGCGGCATAAGCATACCTGAAAGTGCACGGGGCCCAGCCCCGCAGTGCGCTCCGTCATCGCGGCCCGGCGCGGACCGTGGAGGCGACGGCGCAGGCCGCCCGCCTCATAAAAAGTTGTTGTTCTTGGTACCGAGGCGGAGGGAGGGTTTTGCTACCCCTGGCTTTTGGTGCTACTTCCAGCTGGTGGTCTTGTTTACGGGTACATAAGCCACATCGGCAGCATAGCATAATGGTAGTGCACGGGGGTTTCGTCCCGGAGGGCGTAGTTTCGATGCCCACCGAGGAGGGGACGGCGCCAGCGGCCCGCCTCTTCTCAGGTACCATCGTCAGGACGGTAATACGGCAGGCAGATGGGCTCTATGTGCAGATATCATCGTGGTACAATAGTGGACAGGCACCCCGGCCCGAGTTCCTGGGGGTAGGTTCGAATCCTGGGGCTCGTAACTGGTGGGGATGGCGACATGGTCCATAGATATCTCCCCCCCGTCGGCCACATTTCTTCCCCCCCATTTGTCTAGACACAGCTCTCTTTGCTCTTTCCTGCAGCCTACCGGGGGTTACCGGGGGTGACGGCCGTCGACAGGTTAAGGCTACACCTTGTGCATGTGTTTTGATCGTTTTTTGTCAGCTATGTTGTCAGGGACACTGAGGTTCTCATGAGTTGTATTGCAGGTCCTATTGTGTTCATATCAGGTTGTATCTTAGCGACTGGATGTAGCATAGCAGTTTGATTGCTTGAGGACACTTGGAACATTGGCTGGAATTGCCTGGGCGGGGGCATCCAGTATCTGTGACCGACCATGATTGAGCCCCCCCCTCCGTGGGGACCCCAGCTGCTTGGACCGAGACATCAATTGGTTCAGGGGGGCAGGGGTGGGTGGACAGGGGGGCAGGGGTGGGTGTGAATGGGGCAGTGGTGTGATTATTCGAGCGTTGTGTACTGGCCCCTGCGCGTGCCGGGAGGGGGGCGTGGACATGGGGCATGCACATGGGTGTCAACATAGTTGTCAGCCTGCTGCCGTGCATCTCTTGGTGGTGTGAACGGCATGACCGGCCGTGCTCGCTACTGTGCGCGCCTAGGTGGCGTGTATGGCTTGGGTGTGGGTGTGGGCGAAGGTGTATGCCTGCCTTTGTGGGTGCCTCCATGGCCCAGGGTGGAAGAAGGTGTGAGCGTCATCACATGCCTGAATGCTGGAATGCCTGGTTTGCCAAGCTTGACTGGCGTTGGTGGGAGTGCAGGTGGTTTTTTTTTGAGTGCCTGCCAATGTGCACGCCGCAATGGCGTGAACAGTCCCCATTGGTTCACCATCAAACTGTCGGTTGACCACCGACCGCCGTTGCTCAACGGCCTGCTGCTGTTGCTCGTTGGCGACTGCCGTTTGCACTACCGCCAACCGCCCTCATTGTCCATGCCTTCGTTCACAGCCCCACCCATGCCCATGCGCATGCTCGGCAAGCAGTTGAAGAGGGGGCTGTTGTCTTGGAGTGGCAGAGATCACACCCTCCAACGCGAGAATGTCTACCCTCACCGCTGTCGCATGGCGACATGACACAACGCGCCCTCGTGGGCGAGGCCTTGGGGAATGCCTCGATGCACTCCACATCGCGGTTCTCTTTGCCCCCTTCCACTGGGAGGCCCATATTCTGCCTCAAAGGCGCCACAAACATTAGCCTTCGTGTTTCTGCGTCCCCCATGTGCGACGTTGAAAATGGTTAGAATGTCACAGGGAAGAGCACTCCCCTCGTGCCCCTGCCATCAGAAGCTGGTCCGACAACACTCCGCACAACTTTTTTTCCGTGCCAGTGAAAAAAAATCGTTTCGATTTTCAGTTCACTGGCCGCACTTGTGCATGCTCAAAAATGCCCAGGGTTTCATGGGGGCGTTACATCTGGTCCTCCAGTGCTGATTGTTTGTTGTGGACGCCCTGCCTGTCCCGCGGGAGAGTGGGTGCAGGACCACACCTGCGTAGCCCAGATGGTGGCCTTGGCCATGTGTGTACGTGATGGTGTGCCCGGCACCGCTGCACGGTGGCACAGTGTTCCCGCAGTGCCGGGACCAACAGCAAGAACCACCCATCGCATCGACAGAGATGTTGTGACAACAATGGCCACAAGAAAGCACCTGGACTGTATGCGTTCGGATATGCCGCTGTTTGCTTGGGGGCGGTGCGCTCTTTTATGTGGATTTGCTCCCTCAAAACAGGGGGCTCCAAGTTCTTTTACATGTCGGGTCGAGAGGGGGGAGATGGGCTGGAGCAGTCTGCAGCCTAAACAACTCAGAAATTTAGCATTCAAAGGTCATTCTTTTTTCCAGATTGTGAGCACCCACTGACCAAAAAGCAAACCCTCTTTTTCGCCGTATTTGGCCCTGGAGTGTGTGGGACAGGGATCTGGGGACATGCTGATGTGGAATACAATTTATTTCTGGATCCAGAATTGCAAAGGTGTGGCTCAAAGTTGCAACGTTGAATGGTCAAGTGACTAATCGCGACACATTTGATCCCAAGTGCCAAATGTGCGGGTGTGTGATTTGCAATGTGCACATCATGCAGGCCTCCCCGTTGGTTTCTCTAAAACTGACCCCCATATTTCGGCAGGCATTCATTGTGGGTTTGTGGCCCACGGAAGGGCATTGCTGACCCTTGTGACCCTGGTTGAACGCTGATGAACTCTCCCCAGTCTGTCTGACCCTGTTCGGCGGCTGGGATCCAATCCACGATTGCATGTTGTCTGTGGACTACCTGTTGTGACCTGAGGCAGTGAGCAACTGCACGGAGCGTAGCAGACTGTGCTGGCAGCTGTAGGAACTGGGCCAACATGCCCAAGAGTTCATACCTTGGTGGAGTGAAGCACTTTGATGGGAATACATTGCTGTTGGATGAGTGCAGGCAATTGCACTTGAATGCAATTGCACTTGAATGCAATTGATGCTGACTCTCATTCACTGGTGGTGGTGCTCTTGATTGTGGCTGCTGTCCAGACAGGCAGGGTGGTCCTCAAATGAGATTGCCTGTCGAAGGGAGAGTTCTTGACCCAGGGGTACTGAAGAGAGAGTTCTTGACCCAGGGGTACTGAAGGGAGAGTTCTTGACCCGGGGGTACTAAAGGGAGAGTTCTTGCCCCAGGGGTACTGAAGGGAGAGTTTTTGACCCAGGGGTACTGAAGGGAGAGTTCTTGACCCAGGGGTACTGAAGGGAGGGTTCTTGACCCAGGGGTACTGAAGGGAGGGTTCTTGACCCAGGGGTACTGAAGGGAGAGCTCTTGACCCAGGGGTACTGAAGGGAGAGTTCTTGACCCAGGGGTACTGAAGGGAGAGTTCTTGACCCAGGGGTACTGAAGGGAGGGTTCTTGACCCAGGGGTACTGAAGGGAGAGTTCTTGACCCAGGGGTATTGAAGAGAGAGTTTTTGACCCAGGGGTACTGAAGGGAGGGTTCTTGACCCAGGGGTACTGAAGGGAGGGTTCTTGACCCAGGGGTACTGAAGGGAGAGTTCTTGACCCAGGGGTACTGAAGGGAGGGTTCTTGACCCAGGGGTACTGAAGGGAGGGTTCTTGACCCAGGGGTACTGAAGGGAGGGTTCTTGACCCAGGGGTATTGAAGAGAGAGTTTTTGACCCAGGGGTACTGAAGGGAGGGTTCTTGACCCAGGGGTACTGAAGGGAGAGTTCTTGACCCAGGGGTACTGAAGGGAGAGTTCTTGACCCAGGGGTACTGAAGGGAGGGTTCTTGACCCAGGGGTACTGAAGGGAGGGTTCTTGACCCAGGGGTACTGAAGAGAGGGTTCTTGACCCAGGGGTATTGAAGAGAGAGTTCTTGACCGAGGGGTACTGAAGGGAGGGTTCTTGACCCAGGGGTACTGAAGGGAGGGTTCTTGACCCAGGGGTACTGAAAGGAGGGTTTTTGACCCAGGGGTACTGAAGGGAGAGCTCTTGACCCAGGGGTACTGAAGGGAGAGTTCTTGACCCAGGGGTACTGAAGGGAGGGTTCTTGACCCAGGGGTACTGAAGGGAGAGTTCTTGACCCAGGGGTACTGAAGGGAGAGTTCTTGACCCAGGGGTACTGAAGGGAGGGTTCTTGACCCAGGGGTACTGAAGGGAAAGTTCTTGACCCAGGGGTACTGAAGGGAGAGTTCTTGACCCAGGGGTACTGAAGAGAGAGTTCTTGACCCAGGGGTACTGAAGGGAGAGTTCTTGACCCAGGGGTACTGAAGGGAGTGGTCTTGACCCAGGGGTACTGAAGGGAGAGTTCTTGACCCAGGGGTACTGAAGGGAGAGTTCTTGACCCAGGGGTACTGAAGGGAGGGTTCTTGACCCAGGGGTACTGAAGGGAGGGTTCTTGACCCAGGGGTACTGAAGAGAGAGTTCTTGACCCAGGGGTACTGAAGGGAGTGGTCTTGACCCAGGGGTACTGAAGGGAGAGTTCTTGACCCAGGGGTACTGAAGGGAGAGTTCTTGACCCAGGGGTACTGAAGGGAGAGTTCTTGACCCAGGGGTACTGAAGGGAGGGTTCTTGACCCAGGGGTACTGAAGGGAGGGTTCTTGACCCAGGGGTACTGAAGGGAGAGTTCTTGACCCAGGGGTACTGAAGGGAGGGTTCTTGACCCAGGGGTACTGAAGGGAGGGTTCTTGACCCAGGGGTACTGAAGGGAGGGTTCTTGACCCAGGGGTACTGAAGGGAGGGTTCTTGACCCAGGGGTACTGAAGGGAGGGTTCTTGACCCAGGGGTACTGAAGGGAGGGTTCTTGACCCAGGGGTACTGAAGGGAGAGTTCTTGACTCAGGGGTACTGAAGGGAGAGTTCTTGACCCAGGGGTACTGAAGAGAGAGTTCTTGACCCAGGGGTACTGAAGAGAGAGTTCTCGACCCAGGGGTACTGAAGGGAGTGGTCTTGACCCAGGGGTACTGAAGGGAGGGTTCTTGACCCAGGGATACTGAAGGGAGAGTTCTTGACCCAGGGGTACTGAAGGGAGAGTTCTTGACCCAGGGGTACTGAAGGGAGAGTTCTTGACCCAGGGGTACTGAAGGGAGTGGTCTTGACCCAGGGGTACTGAAGGGAGGGTTCTTGACCCAGGGGTATTGAAGGGAGAGTTCTTGACCCAGGGGTACTGAAGGGAGAGTTCTTGACCCAGGGGTACTGAAGAGAGAGTTCTTGACCCAGGGGTACTGAAGGAAGGGTTCTTGACCCAGGGGTACTGAAGGGAGGGTTCTTGACCCAGGGGTACTGAAGGGAGGGTTCTTGACCCAGGGGTACTGAAGGGAGAGTTCTTGACCCAGGGGTACTGAAGGGAGAGTTCTTGACCCAGGGGTACTGAAGAGAGAGTTCTTGACCCAGGGGTACTGAAGGGAGTGGTCTTGACCCAGGGGTACTGAAGGGAGGGTTCTTGACCCAGGGGTACTGAAGGGAGAGTTCTTGACCCAGGGGTACTGAAGGGAGAGCTCTTGACCCAGGGGTACTGAAGAGAGAGTTCTTGACCCAGGGGTACTGAAGGGAGAGTTCTTGACCCAGGGGTACTGAAGGGAGGGTTCTTGACCCAGGGGTACTGAAGGGAGAGTTCTTGATCCAGGGGTATTGAACAGAGAGTTTTTGACCCAGGGGTACTGAAGGGAGAGTTCTTGACCCAGGGGTACTGAAGGGAGAGTTCTTGACCCAGGGGTACTGAAGGGAGAGTTCTTGACCCAGGGGTACTGAAGGGAGAGTTCTTGACCCAGGGGTACTGAAGGGAGGGTTCTTGACCCAGGGGTACTGAAGGGAGGGTTCTTGACCCAGGGGTATTGAAGAGAGAGTTTTTGACCCAGGGGTACTGAAGGGAGGGTTCTTGACCCAGGGGTACTGAAGGGAGGGTTCTTGACCCAGGGGTACTGAAGGGAGAGTTCTTGACCCAGGGGTACTGAAGGGAGGGTTCTTGACCCAGGGGTACTGAAGGGAGGGTTCTTGACCCAGGGGTACTGAAGGGAGGGTTCTTGACCCAGGGGTATTGAAGAGAGAGTTCTTGACCGAGGGGTACTGAAGGGAGGGTTCTTGACCCAGGGGTACTGAAGGGAGGGTTCTTGACCCAGGGGTACTGAAGGGAGGGTTTTTGACCCAGGGGTACTGAAGGGAGAGCTCTTGACCCAGGGGTACTGAAGGGAGAGTTCTTGACCCAGGGGTACTGAAGGGAGGGTTCTTGACCCAGGGGTACTGAAGGGAGAGTTCTTGACCCAGGGGTACTGAAGGGAGAGTTCTTGACCCAGGGGTACTGAAGGGAGAGTTCTTGACCCAGGGGTACTGAAGGGAGGGTTCTTGACCCAGGGGTACTGAAGGGAGGGTTCTTGACCCAGGGGTACTGAAGGGAGGGTTCTTGACCCAGGGGTATTGAAGAGAGAGTTCTTGACCGAGGGGTACTGAAGGGAGGGTTCTTGACCCAGGGGTACTGAAGGGAGGGTTCTTGACCCAGGGGTACTGAAGGGAGGGTTTTTGACCCAGGGGTACTGAAGGGAGAGCTCTTGACCCAGGGGTACTGAAGGGAGAGTTCTTGACCCAGGGGTACTGAAGGGAGGGTTCTTGACCCAGGGGTACTGAAGGGAGAGTTCTTGACCCAGGGGTACTGAAGGGAGAGTTCTTGACCCAGGGGTACTGAAGGGAGGGTTCTTGACCCAGGGGTACTGAAGGGAGAGTTCTTGACCCAGGGGTACTGAAGGGAGAGTTCTTGACCCAGGGGTACTGAAGAGAGAGTTCTTGACCCAGGGGTACTGAAGGGAGGGTTCTTGACCCAGGGGTACTGAAGGGAGTGGTCTTGACCCAGGGGTACTGAAGGGAGAGTTCTTGACCCAGGGCCACTGAAGGGAGAGTTCTTGACCCAGGGGTACTGAAGGGAGGGTTCTTGACCCAGGGGTACTGAAGGGAGGGTTCTTGACCCAGGGGTACTGAAGAGAGAGTTCTTGACCCAGGGGTACTGAAGGGAGTGGTCTTGACCCAGGGGTACTGAAGGGAGAGTTCTTGACCCAGGGGTACTGAAGGGAGAGTTCTTGACCCAGGGGTACTGAAGGGAGAGTTCTTGACCCAGGGGTACTGAAGGGAGGGTTCTTGACCCAGGGGTACTGAAGGGAGAGTTCTTGACCCAGGGGTACTGAAGGGAGAGTTCTTGACCCAGGGGTACTGAAGGGAGGGTTCTTGACCCAGGGGTACTGAAGGGAGGGTTCTTGACCCAGGGGTACTGAAGGGAGGGTTCTTGACCCAGGGGTACTGAAGGGAGAGTTCTTGACCCAGGGGTACTGAAGGGAGAGTTCTTGACCCAGGGGTACTGAAGAGAGAGTTCTTGACCCAGGGGTACTGAAGAGAGAGTTCTTGACCCAGGGGTACTGAAGGGAGTGGTCTTGACCCAGGGGTACTGAAGGGAGGGTTCTTGACCCAGGGGTACTGAAGGGAGAGTTCTTGACCCAGGGGTACTGAAGGGAGAGTTCTTGACCCAGGGGTACTGAAGGGAGAGTTCTTGACCCAGGGGTACTGAAGACAGAGTTTTTGACCCAGGGGTACTGAAGGGAGTGGTCTTGACCCAGGGGTACTGAAGGGAGGGTTCTTGACCCAGGGGTATTGAAGGGAGAGTTCTTGACCCAGGGGTACTGAAGGGAGAGTTCTTGACCCAGGGGTACTGAAGAGAGAGTTCTTGACCCAGGGGTACTGAAGGGAGTGGTCTTGACCCAGGGGTACTGAAGGGAGGGTTCTTGACCCAGGGGTACTGAAGGGAGGGTTCTTGACCCAGGGGTACTGAAGGGAGAGTTCTTGACCCAGGGGTACTGAAGGGAGAGTTCTTGACCCAGGGGTACTGAAGGGAGAGCTCTTGACCCAGGGGTACTGAAGGGAGAGTTCTTGACCCAGGGGTACTGAAGGGAGAGTTCTTGACCCAGGGGTACTGAAGGGAGGGTTCTTGACCCAGGGGTACTGAAGGGAGAGTTCTTGACCCAGGGGTACTGAAGACAGAGTTCTTGACCCAGGGGTACTGAAGGGAGTGGTCTTGACCCAGGGGTACTGAAGGGAGGGTTCTTGACCCAGGGGTATTGAAGGGAGAGTTCTTGACCCAGGGGTACTGAAGGGAGTGGTCTTGACCCAGGGGTACTGAAGGGAGAGTTCTTGACCCAGGGGTACTGAAGGGAGAGTTCTTGACCCAGGGGTACTGAAGGGAGAGTTCTTGACCCAGGGGTACTGAAGGGAGTGGTCTTGACCCAGGGGTACTGAAGGGAGGGTTCTTGACCCAGGGGTACTGAAGGGAGGGTTCTTGACCCAGGGGTACTGAAGGGAGAGTTCTTGACCCAGGGGTACTGAAGGGAGAGTTCTTGACCCAGGGGTACTGAAGGGAGAGCTCTTGACCCAGGGGTACTGAAGGGAGAGTTCTTGACCCAGGGGTACTGAAGGGAGAGTTCTTGACCCAGGGGTACTGAAGGGAGGGTTCTTGACCCAGGGGTACTGAAGGGAGAGTTCTTGACCCAGGGGTATTGAAGAGAGAGTTTTTGACCCAGGGGTACTGAAGGGAGAGTTCTTGACCCAGGGGTACTGAAGGGAGAGTTCTTGACCCAGGGGTACTGAAGGGAGAGTTCTTGACCCAGGGGTACTGAAGGGAGAGTTCTTGACCCAGGGGTACTGAAGGGAGGGTTCTTGACCCAGGGGTACTGAAGGGAGGGTTCTTGACCCAGGGGTATTGAAGAGAGAGTTTTTGACCCAGGGGTACTGAAGGGAGGGTTCTTGACCCAGGGGTACTGAAGGGAGGGTTCTTGACCCAGGGGTACTGAAGGGAGAGTTCTTGACCCAGGGGTACTGAAGGGAGGGTTCTTGACCCAGGGGTACTGAAGGGAGGGTTCTTGACCCAGGGGTACTGAAGGGAGGGTTCTTGACCCAGGGGTATTGAAGAGAGAGTTCTTGACCGAGGGGTACTGAAGGGAGGGTTCTTGACCCAGGGGTACTGAAGGGAGGGTTCTTGACCCAGGGGTACTGAAGGGAGGGTTTTTGACCCAGGGGTACTGAAGGGAGAGCTCTTGACCCAGGGGTACTGAAGGGAGAGTTCTTGACCCAGGGGTACTGAAGGGAGGGTTCTTGACCCAGGGGTACTGAAGGGAGAGTTCTTGACCCAGGGGTACTGAAGGGAGAGTTCTTGACCCAGGGGTACTGAAGGGAGAGTTCTTGACCCAGGGGTACTGAAGGGAGGGTTCTTGACCCAGGGGTACTGAAGGGAGGGTTCTTGACCCAGGGGTACTGAAGGGAGGGTTCTTGACCCAGGGGTATTGAAGAGAGAGTTCTTGACCGAGGGGTACTGAAGGGAGGGTTCTTGACCCAGGGGTACTGAAGGGAGGGTTCTTGACCCAGGGGTACTGAAGGGAGGGTTTTTGACCCAGGGGTACTGAAGGGAGAGTTCTTGACCCGGGGGTACTAAAGGGAGGGTTCTTGACCCAGGGGTACTGAAGGGAGAGTTCTTGACCCAGGGGTACTGAAGAGAGAGTTCTTGACCCAGGGGTACTGAAGGGAGTGGTCTTGACCCAGGGGTACTGAAGGGAGGGTTCTTGACCCAGGGGTACTGAAGGGAGGGTTCTTGACCCAGGGGTACTGAAGGGAGAGTTCTTGACCCAGGGGTACTGAAGGGAGAGTTCTTGACCCAGGGGTACTGAAGGGAGAGCTCTTGACCCAGGGGTACTGAAGGGAGAGTTCTTGACCCAGGGGTACTGAAGGGAGAGTTCTTGACCCAGGGGTACTGAAGGGAGGGTTCTTGACCCAGGGGTACTGAAGGGAGAGTTCTTGACCCAGGGGTACTGAAGACAGAGTTCTTGACCCAGGGGTACTGAAGGGAGTGGTCTTGACCCAGGGGTACTGAAGGGAGGGTTCTTGACCCAGGGGTATTGAAGGGAGAGTTCTTGACCCAGGGGTACTGAAGGGAGTGGTCTTGACCCAGGGGTACTGAAGGGAGAGTTCTTGACCCAGGGGTACTGAAGGGAGAGTTCTTGACCCAGGGGTACTGAAGGGAGAGTTCTTGACCCAGGGGTACTGAAGGGAGTGGTCTTGACCCAGGGGTACTGAAGGGAGGGTTCTTGACCCAGGGGTACTGAAGGGAGGGTTCTTGACCCAGGGGTACTGAAGGGAGAGTTCTTGACCCAGGGGTACTGAAGGGAGAGTTCTTGACCCAGGGGTACTGAAGGGAGAGCTCTTGACCCAGGGGTACTGAAGGGAGAGTTCTTGACCCAGGGGTACTGAAGGGAGAGTTCTTGACCCAGGGGTACTGAAGGGAGGGTTCTTGACCCAGGGGTACTGAAGGGAGAGTTCTTGACCCAGGGGTATTGAAGAGAGAGTTTTTGACCCAGGGGTACTGAAGGGAGAGTTCTTGACCCAGGGGTACTGAAGGGAGAGTTCTTGACCCAGGGGTACTGAAGGGAGAGTTCTTGACCCAGGGGTACTGAAGGGAGAGTTCTTGACCCAGGGGTACTGAAGGGAGGGTTCTTGACCCAGGGGTACTGAAGGGAGGGTTCTTGACCCAGGGGTATTGAAGAGAGAGTTTTTGACCCAGGGGTACTGAAGGGAGGGTTCTTGACCCAGGGGTACTGAAGGGAGGGTTCTTGACCCAGGGGTACTGAAGGGAGAGTTCTTGACCCAGGGGTACTGAAGGGAGGGTTCTTGACCCAGGGGTACTGAAGGGAGGGTTCTTGACCCAGGGGTACTGAAGGGAGGGTTCTTGACCCAGGGGTATTGAAGAGAGAGTTCTTGACCCAGGGGTACTGAAGGGAGGGTTCTTGACCCAGGGGTACTGAAGGGAGGGTTCTTGACCCAGGGGTACTGAAGGGAGGGTTTTTGACCCAGGGGTACTGAAGGGAGAGCTCTTGACCCAGGGGTACTGAAGGGAGAGTTCTTGACCCAGGGGTACTGAAGGGAGGGTTCTTGACCCAGGGGTACTGAAGGGAGAGTTCTTGACCCAGGGGTACTGAAGGGAGAGTTCTTGACCCAGGGGTACTGAAGGGAGAGTTCTTGACCCAGGGGTACTGAAGGGAGGGTTCTTGACCCAGGGGTACTGAAGGGAGGGTTCTTGACCCAGGGGTACTGAAGGGAGGGTTCTTGACCCAGGGGTATTGAAGAGAGAGTTCTTGACCGAGGGGTACTGAAGGGAGGGTTCTTGACCCAGGGGTACTGAAGGGAGGGTTCTTGACCCAGGGGTACTGAAGGGAGGGTTTTTGACCCAGGGGTACTGAAGGGAGAGTTCTTGACCCGGGGGTACTAAAGGGAGAGTTCTTGACCCAGGGGTACTGAAGGGAGGGTTCTTGACCCAGGGGTACTGAAGGGAGAGTTCTTGACCCAGGGGTACTGAAGGGAGAGTTCTTGACCCAGGGGTACTGAAGGGAGGGTTCTTGACCCAGGGGTACTGAAGGGAGAGTTCTTGACCCAGGGGTACTGAAGGGAGAGTTCTTGACCCAGGGGTACTGAAGAGAGAGTTCTTGACCCAGGGGTACTGAAGGGAGAGTTCTTGACCCAGGGGTACTGAAGGGAGTGGTCTTGACCCAGGGGTACTGAAGGGAGAGTTCTTGACCCAGGGGTACTGAAGGGAGAGTTCTTGACCCAGGGGTACTGAAGGGAGGGTTCTTGACCCAGGGGTACTGAAGGGAGGGTTCTTGACCCAGGGGTACTGAAGAGAGAGTTCTTGACCCAGGGGTACTGAAGGGAGTGGTCTTGACCCAGGGGTACTGAAGGGAGAGTTCTTGACCCAGGGGTACTGAAGGGAGAGTTCTTGACCCAGGGGTACTGAAGGGAGAGTTCTTGACCCAGGGGTACTGAAGGGAGGGTTCTTGACCCAGGGGTACTGAAGGGAGAGTTCTTGACCCAGGGGTACTGAAGGGAGAGTTCTTGACCCAGGGGTACTGAAGGGAGGGTTCTTGACCCAGGGGTACTGAAGGGAGGGTTCTTGACCCAGGGGTACTGAAGGGAGGGTTCTTGACCCAGGGGTACTGAAGGGAGAGTTCTTGACCCAGGGGTACTGAAGGGAGAGTTCTTGACCCAGGGGTACTGAAGAGAGAGTTCTTGACCCAGGGGTACTGAAGAGAGAGTTCTTGACCCAGGGGTACTGAAGGGAGTGGTCTTGACCCAGGGGTACTGAAGGGAGGGTTCTTGACCCAGGGGTACTGAAGGGAGAGTTCTTGACCCAGGGGTACTGAAGGGAGAGTTCTTGACCCAGGGGTACTGAAGGGAGAGTTCTTGACCCAGGGGTACTGAAGACAGAGTTCTTGACCCAGGGGTACTGAAGGGAGTGGTCTTGACCCAGGGGTACTGAAGGGAGGGTTCTTGACCCAGGGGTATTGAAGGGAGAGTTCTTGACCCAGGGGTACTGAAGGGAGAGTTCTTGACCCAGGGGTACTGAAGAGAGAGTTCTTGACCCAGGGGTACTGAAGGGAGGGTTCTTGACCCAGGGGTACTGAAGGGAGGGTTCTTGACCCAGGGGTACTGAAGGGAGGGTTCTTGACCCAGGGGTACTGAAGGGAGAGTTCTTGACCCAGGGGTACTGAAGGGAGAGTTCTTGACCCAGGGGTACTGAAGAGAGAGTTCTTGACCCAGGGGTACTGAAGAGAGTGGTCTTGACCCAGGGGTACTGAAGGGAGGGTTCTTGACCCAGGGGTACTGAAGGGAGGGTTCTTGACCCAGGGGTACTGAAGGGAGAGTTCTTGACCCAGGAGTACTGAAGAGAGAGTTCTTGACCCAGGGGTACTAAAGGGAGGGTTCTTGACCCAGGGGTACTGAAGGGAGAGTTCTTGACCCAGGTGTACTGAAGAGAGAGTTCTTGACCCAGGGGTACTGAAGGGAGAGTTCTTGACCCAGGGGTACTGAAGGGAGGGTTCTTGACCCAGGGGTACTGAAGGGAGGGTTCTTGACCCAGGGGTACTGAAGAGAGAGTTCTTGACCCAGGGGTACTGAAGGGAGGGTTCTTGACCCAGGGGTACTGAAGGGAGGGTTCTTGACCCAGGGGTACTGAAGGGAGAGTTCTTGACGCAGGGGTACTGAAGGGAGAGTTCTTGACTCAGGGGTACTGAAGGGAGAGTTCTTGACTCAGGGGTACTGAAGGGAGGGTTCTTGACTCAGGGGTACTGAAGGGAGGGTTCTTGACCCAAGGGTACTGAAGGGAGAGTTCTTGACCCAGGAGTACTGAAGAGAGAGTTCTTGACCCAGGGGTACTGAAGGGAGGGTTCATGACCCAGGGGTACTGAAGGGAGGGTTCTTGACCCAGGGGTACTGAAGAGAGAGTTCTTGACCCAGGGGTACTGAAGGGAGAGTTCTTGACCCAGGGGTACTGAAGGGAGGGTTCTTGACCCAGGGGTACTGAAGGGAGGGTTCTTGACCCAGGGGTACTGAAGAGAGAGTTCTTGACCCAGGGGTACTGAAGGGAGGGTTCTTGACCCAGGGGTACTGAAGGGAGGGTTCTTGACCCAGGGGTACTGAAGGGAGGGTTCTTGACCCAGGGGTACTGAAGGGAGAGTTTTTGACCCAGGGGTACTGAAGGGAGAGTTCTTGACCCAGGGGTACTGAAGGGAGAGCTCCTGACCCAGGGGTACTGAAGGGAGGGTTCTTGACCCAGGGGTACTGAAGAGAGAGTTCTTGACCCAGGGGTACTGAAGGGAGGGTTCTTGACCCAGGGGTACTGAAGAGAGAGTTCTTGACCCAGGGGTACTGAAGAGAGAGTTCTTGACCCAGGGGTACTGAAGGGAGAGTTCTTGACCCAGGGGTACTGAAGGGAGGGTTCTTGACCCAGGGGTACTGAAGAGAGAGTTCTTGACCCAGGGGTACTGAAGGGAGAGCTCCTGACCCAGGGGTACTGAAGAGAGAGTTTGTGACCCAGGGGTACTGAAGGGAGGGTTCTTGACCCAGGGGTACTGAAGGGAGAGTTCTTGACGCAGGGGTACTGAAGGGAGAGTTCTTGACTCAGGGGTACTGAAGGGAGAGTTCTTGACTCAGGGGTACTGAAGGGAGGGTTCTTGACTCAGGGGTACTGAAGGGAGGGTTCTTGACCCAAGGGTACTGAAGGGAGAGTTCTTGACCCAGGAGTACTGAAGAGAGAGTTCTTGACCCAGGGGTACTGAAGGGAGGGTTCATGACCCAGGGGTACTGAAGGGAGGGTTCTTGACCCAGGGGTACTGAAGAGAGAGTTCTTGACCCAGGGGTACTGAAGGGAGAGTTCTTGACCCAGGGGTACTGAAGGGAGGGTTCTTGACCCAGGGGTACTGAAGGGAGGGTTCTTGACCCAGGGGTACTGAAGAGAGAGTTCTTGACCCAGGGGTACTGAAGGGAGGGTTCTTGACCCAGGGGTACTGAAGGGAGGGTTCTTGACCCAGGGGTACTGAAGGGAGGGTTCTTGACCCAGGGGTACTGAAGGGAGAGTTTTTGACCCAGGGGTACTGAAGGGAGAGTTCTTGACCCAGGGGTACTGAAGGGAGAGCTCCTGACCCAGGGGTACTGAAGGGAGGGTTCTTGACCCAGGGGTACTGAAGAGAGAGTTCTTGACCCAGGGGTACTGAAGGGAGGGTTCTTGACCCAGGGGTACTGAAGGGAGAGTTCTTGACCCAGGGGTACTGAAGGGAGGGTTCTTGACCCAGGGGTACTGAAGGGAGAGCTCCTGACCCAGGAGTACTGAAGGGAGGGTTCTTGACCCAGGGGTACTGAAGGGAGAGTTTTTGACCCAGGGGTACTGAAGGGAGGGTTCTTGACCCAGGGGTACTGAAGAGAGAGCTCCTGACCCAGGGGTACTGAAGAGAGAGTTCTTGACCCAGGGGTACTGAAGAGAGGGTTCTTGACCCAGGGGTACTGAAGGGAGAGCTCCTGACCCAGGGGTACTGAAGGGAGGGTTCTTGACCCAGGGGTACTGAAGGGAGAGTTCTTGACCCAGGGGTACTGAAGGGAGGGTTCTTGACCCAGGGGTACTGAAGGGAGAGTTCTTGACCCAGGGGTACTGAAGGGAGGGTTCTTGACCCAGGGGTACTGAAGGGAGAGCTCCTGACCCAGGGGTACTGAAGGGAGGGTTCTTGACCCAGGGGTACTGAAGGGAGAGTTCTTGACCCAGGGGTACTGAAGGGAGAGCTCCTGACCCAGGGGTACTGAAGAGAGGGTTCTTGACCCAGGGGTACTGAAGGGAGGGTTCTTGACCCAGGGGTACTGAAGAGAGAGCTCCTGACCCAGGGGTACTGAAGGGAGGGTTCTTGACCCAGGGGTACTGAAGAGAGAGTTCTTGACCCAGGGGTACTGAAGGGAGGGTTCTTGACCCAGGGGTACTGAAGGGAGAGTTCTTGACCCAGGGGTACTGAAGGGAGGGTTCTTGACCCAGGGGTACTGAAGAGAGGGTTCTTGACCCGGGGGTACTGAAGGGAGGGTTCTTGACCCAGGGGTACTGAAGGGAGAGTTCTTGACCCAGGGGTACTGAAGGGAGAGTTCTTGACCCAGGGGTACTGAAGGGAGAGCTCCTGACCCAGGGGTACTGAAGGGAGGGTTCTTGACCCAGGGGTACTGAAGGGAGAGTTCTTGACCCAGGGGTACTGAAGGGAGAGTTCTTGACCCAGGGGTACTGAAGGGAGAGTTCTTGACCCAGGGGTACTGAAGGCAGGGTTCTTGACCCAGGGGTACTGAAGGGAGGGTTCTTGACCCAGGGGTACTGAAGGGAGGGTTCTTGACCCAGGGGTACTGAAGGGAGGGTTCTTGACCCAGGGGTACTGAAGGGAGAGCTCCTGACCCAGGGGTACTGAAGGGAGGGTTCTTGACCCAGGGGTACTGAAGAGAGAGTTCTTGACCCAGGGGTACTGAAGGGAGAGTTCTTGACCCAGGGGTACTGAAGAGAGAGTTCTTGACCCAGGGGTACTGAAGAGAGAGTTCTTGACCCAGGGGTACTGAAGGGAGAGTTCTTGACCCAGGGGTACTGAAGGGAGAGTTCTTGACCCAGGGGTACTGAAGAGAGAGTTCTTGACCCAGGGGTACTGAAGGGAGAGCTCCTGACCCAGGGGTACTGAAGAGAGGGTTCTTGACCCAGGGGTACTGAAGGGAGAGCTCCTGACCCAGGGGTACTGAAGGGAGGGTTCTTGACCCAGGGGTACTGAAGGGAGGGTTCTTGACCCAGGGGTACTGAAGGGAGGGTTCTTGACCCAGGGGTACTGAAGAGAGAGTTCTTGACCCAGGGGTACTGAAGGGAGAGCTCCTGACCCAGGGGTACTGAAGAGAGGGTTCTTGACCCAGGGGTACTGAAGGGAGAGCTCCTGACCCAGGGGTACTGAAGGGAGGGTTCTTGACCCAGGGGTACTGAAGGGAGAGTTCTTGACCCAGGGGTACTGAAGGGAGGGTTCTTGACCCAGGGGTACTGAAGGGAGAGTGCTTGACCCAGGGGTACTGAAGGGAGAGTTCTTGACCCAGGGGTACTGAAGGGAGAGTTGTTGACCCAGGGGTAGTGAAGAGACAGTCCTTGACCCAGGGGTACTGAAGGGAGAGTTCTTGACCCAGGGGTACTGAAGGGAGAGTTGTTGACCCAGGGGTAGTGAAGAGACAGTCCTTGACCCAGGGGTACTGAATGGAGAGTTCTTGACCCAGGGGTACTGACGAAGGAGTTCCTGACCCAGGGGTACTGAAGAGAGAGTTCTTGACCCAGGGGTACCGAAGAGAGAGTTCTTGACCCAGGGGTACTGATGAGAGAGTTCTTGACCCAGGGGTACTGAAGGGAGGGTTCTTGACCCAGGGGTACTGAAGAGAGAGTTCTTGACCCAGGGGTACTGAAGGGAGAGTTCTTGACCCAGGGGTACTGAAGGGAGGGTTCTTGACCCAGGGGTACTGAAGGGAGGGTTCTTGACCCAGGGGTACTGAAGAGAGAGTTCTTGACCCAGGGGTACTGAAGGGAGGGTTCTTGACCCAGGGGTACTGAAGGGAGGGTTCTTGACCCAGGGGTACTGAAGGGAGAGCTCCTGACCCAGGGGTACTGAAGGGAGAGTTCTTGACCCAGGGGTACTGAAGGGAGAGTTCTTGACCCAGGGGTACTGAAGGGAGGGTTCTTGACCCAGGGGTACTGAAGGGAGGGTTCTTGACCCAGGGGTACTGAAGGGAGGGTTCTTGACCCAGGGGTACTGAAGGGAGGGTTCTTGACCCAGGGGTACTGAAGAGAGAGTTCTTGACCCAGGGGTACTGAAGGGAGAGCTCTTGCCCCAGGGGTACTGAAGAGAGAGTTTGTGACCCAGGGGTACTGAAGGCACAGTTCTTGACCCAGGGGTACTGAAGAGAGGGTTCTTGACTCAGGTGTACTGAAGAGAGAGTTCTTGACCCAGGGGTACTGAAGGGAGGGTTCTTGACCCAGGGGTACTGAAGGGAGGGTTCTTGACCCAGGGGTACTGAAGGGAGAGTGCTTGACCCAGGGGTACTGAAGGGAGAGTTCTTGACCCAGGGGTACTGAAGGGAGAGTTGTTGACCCAGGGGTAGTGAAGAGACAGTCCTTGACCCAGGGGTACTGAAGGGGGAGTTCTTGACCCAGGGGTACTGAATGGAGAGTTCTTGACCCAGGGGTACTGACGAAGGAGTTCCTGACCCAGGGGTACTGAAGAGAGAGTTCTTGACCCAGGGGTACCGAAGAGAGAGTTCTTGACCCAGGGGTACTGACGAGAGAGTTCCTGACCCAGGGGTACTGAAGAGAGAGTTCTTGACCCAGGGGTACTGAAGAGAGAGTTCTTGACCCAGGGGTACTGAAGGGAGAGTTCTTGACCCAGGGGTACTGAAGGGAGGGTTCTTGACCCAGGGGTACTGAAGAGAGAGTTTGTGACCCAGGGGTACTGAAGGCACAGTTCTTGACCCAGGGGTACTGAAGAGAGGGTTCTTGACTCAGATGTACTGAAGGGAGGGTTCTTGACTCAGGTGTACTGAAGAGAGAGTTCTTGACCCAGGGGTACTGAAGGGAGGGTTCTTGACCTAGGGGTACTGAAGGGAGGGTTCTTGACCCAGGGGTACTGAAGGGAGAGTGCTTGACCCAGGGGTACTGAAGGGAGAGTTCTTGACACAGGGGTACTGAAGGGAGAGTTGTTGACCCAGGGGTAGTGAAGAGACAGTCCTTGACCCAGGGGTACTGAAGGGGGAGTTCGTGACCCAGGGGTACTGAATGGAGAGTTCTTGACCCAGGGGTACTGACGAAGGAGTTCCTGACCCAGGGGTACTGACGAAGGAGTTCCTGACCCAGGGGTACCGAAGAGACAGTTCTTGACCCAGGGGTACTGATGAGAGAGTTCTTGACCCAGGGGTACTGAAGGGAGGGTTCTTGACCCAGGGGTACTGAAGGGAGGGTTCTTGACCCAGGGGTACTGAAGGGAGGGTTCTTGACCCAGGGGTACTGAAGAGAGAGTTCTTGACCCAGGGGTACTGAAGAGAGAGTTCTTGACCCAGGGGTACTGAAGGGGGAGTTCTTGACCCAGGGGTACTGAATGGAGAGTTCTTGACCCAGGGGTACTGACGAAGGAGTTCCTGACCCAGGGGTACTGAAGAGAGAGTTCTTGACCCAGGGGTACCGAAGAGAGAGTTCTTGACCCAGGGGTACTGACGAGAGAGTTCCTGACCCAGGGGTACTGAAGAGAGAGTTCTTGACCCAGGGGTACTGAAGAGAGAGTTCTTGACCCAGGGGTACTGAAGGGAGAGTTCTTGACCCAGGGGTACTGAAGGGAGGGTTCTTGACCCAGGGGTACTGAAGAGAGAGTTTGTGACCCAGGGGTACTGAAGGCACAGTTCTTGACCCAGGGGTACTGAAGAGAGGGTTCTTGACTCAGATGTACTGAAGGGAGGGTTCTTGACTCAGGTGTACTGAAGAGAGAGTTCTTGACCCAGGGGTACTGAAGGGAGGGTTCTTGACCTAGGGGTACTGAAGGGAGGGTTCTTGACCCAGGGGTACTGAAGGGAGAGTGCTTGACCCAGGGGTACTGAAGGGAGAGTTCTTGACACAGGGGTACTGAAGGGAGAGTTGTTGACCCAGGGGTAGTGAAGAGACAGTCCTTGACCCAGGGGTACTGAAGGGGGAGTTCGTGACCCAGGGGTACTGAATGGAGAGTTCTTGACCCAGGGGTACTGACGAAGGAGTTCCTGACCCAGGGGTACTGACGAAGGAGTTCCTGACCCAGGGGTACCGAAGAGACAGTTCTTGACCCAGGGGTACTGATGAGAGAGTTCTTGACCCAGGGGTACTGAAGGGAGGGTTCTTGACCCAGGGGTACTGAAGGGAGGGTTCTTGACCCAGGGGTACTGAAGGGAGGGTTCTTGACCCAGGGGTACTGAAGAGAGAGTTCTTGACCCAGGGGTACTGAAGAGAGAGTTCTTGACCCAGGGGTACTGAAGGGAGGGTTCTTGACCCAGGGATACCGAAGAGAGGGTTCTTGACCCAGGAGTACTGAAGGGAGGGTTCTTGGCCCAGGCGTACTGAAGAGAGAGTTCTTGACCCAGGGGTACTGAAGGGAGGGTTCTTGACTCAGGTGTACTGAAGAGAGAGTTCTTGACCCAAGGGTACTGAAGGGAGGGTTCTTGACCCAAGGGTACTGAAGGGAGGGTTCTTGACCCAGGGGTACTGAAGGGAGAGTGCTTGACCCAGGGGTACTGAAGGGAGAGTTCTTGACACAGGGGTACTGAAGGGAGAGTTGTTGACCCAGGTGTAGTGAAGAGACAGTCCTTGACCTAGGGGTACTGAAGAGAGAGTTCTTGACCCAGGGGTACTGAAGGGAGGCTTCTTGACCCAGGGGTACTGAAGGGAGAGTTCTTGACCCAGGGGTACTGAAGGGAGGGTTCTTGACCCAGGGGTACTGAAGAGAGAGTTCTTGACCCAGGGGTACTAAAGGGAGAGTTCTTGACCCAGGGGTACTGAAGAGAGAGTTCTTGACCCAGGGGTTTTGAACGGAGAGTTCTTGACCCAGGGGTACTGAAAGGAGAGTTCTTGACCCAGGGGTACTGAAAGGAGTGGTCTTGACCCAGGGGTACTGAAGGGAGGGTTCTTGACCCATGGGTACTCAAGGGAGGGTTCTTGACTCAGGGGTACTCAAGGGAGAGTTCTTGACGCAGGGGTACTGAAGGGAGAGTTCTTGACCCAGGGGTACTGAAGAGAGAGTTCTTGACTCAGGGGTACTGAAGGGAGGGTTCTTGACCCAGGGGTACTGAAGAGAGAGTTCTTGACCCAGGGGTACCGAAGAGAGATTTCTTGACCCAGGGGTACTGAAGGGAGGGTTCTTGACTCAGGGGTACTGAAGGGAGGGTTCTTGACCCAGAGGTACTGAAGGGAGGGTTCTTGACCCAGGGGTACTGAAGGGAGGGTTCTTGACTCAGGGGTACTGAAGAGAGAGTTCTTGACCCAGGGGTACTGAAGGGAGGGTTCTTGACCCAGGGGTACTGAAGGGAGAGCTCCTGACCCAGGGGTACTGAAGGGAGGGTTCTTGACCCAGGGGTACTGAAGGGAGGGTTCTTGACCCAGGGGTATTGAAGGGAGGGTTCTTGACCCAGGGGTACTGAAGAGAGAGTTCTTGACCCAGGGGTACTGAAGGGAGAGTTCTTGACCCAGGGGTACTGAAGGGAGAGCTCTTGCCCCAGGGGTACTGAAGGGAGAGTTCTTGACCCAGGGGTACTGAAGAGAGAGTTCTTGACCCAGGGGTACTGAAGGGAGGGTTCTTGACTCAGGGGTACTGAAGAGAGAGTTCTTGACCCAGGGGTACTGAAGGGAGAGTTCTTGACCCAGGGGTACTGAAGGGAGAGTTCTTGACCCAGGGGTACTGAAGAGAGAGTTCTTGACCCAGGGGTACTGAAGGGAGAGCTCCTGACCCAGGGGTACTGAAGGGAGGGTTCTTGACCCAGGGGTACTGAAGAGAGAGTTCTTGACCCAGGGGTACTGAAGGGAGGGTTCTTGACCCAGGGGTACTGAAGAGAGAGTTCTTGACCCAGGGGTACTGAAGAGAGAGTTCTTGACCCAGGGGTACTGAAGGGAGAGTTCTTGACCCAGGGGTACTGAAGAGAGAGTTCTTGACCCAGGGGTACTGAAGGGAGAGCTCCTGACCCAGGGGTACTGAAGGGAGAGTTCTTGACCCAGGGGTACTGAAGGGAGGGTTCTTGACCCAGGGGTACTGAAGGGAGAGTTTTTGACCCAGGGGTACTGAAGGGAGGGTTCTTGACCCAGGGGTACTGAAGAGAGAGTTCTTGACCCAGGGGTACTGAAGGGAGAGCTCCTGACCCAGGGGTACTGAAGGGAGGGTTCTTGACCCAGGGGTACTGAAGAGAGAGTTCTTGACCCAGGGGTACTGAAGGGAGGGTTCTTGACCCAGGGGTACTGAAGAGAGAGTTCTTGACCCAGGGGTACTGAAGAGAGAGTTCTTGACCCAGGGGTACTGAAGGGAGGGTTCTTGACCCAGGGGTACTGAAGAGAGAGTTCTTGACCCAGGGGTACTGAAGGGAGAGTTCTTGACCCAGGGGTACTGAAGGGAGAGTTCTTGACCCAGGGGTACTGAAGGGAGAGTTCTTGACCCAGGGGTACTGAAGGGAGAGCTCCTGACCCAGGGGTACTGAAGAGAGGGTTCTTGACCCAGGGGTACTGAAGGGAGAGCTCCTGACCCAGGGGTACTGAAGGGAGGGTTCTTGACCCAGGGGTACTGAAGGGAGGGTTCTTGACCCAGGGGTACTGAAGGGAGAGTTCTTGACCCAGGGGTACTGAAGGGAGAGCTCCTGACCCAGGGGTACTGAAGGGAGAGTTCTTGACCCAGGGGTACTGAAGGGAGAGTTCTTGACCCAGGGGTACTGAAGGGAGGGTTCTTGACCCAGGGGTACTGAAGGGAGGGTTCTTGACCCAGGGGTACTGAAGAGAGAGTTCTTGACCCAGGGGTACTGAAGGGAGAGCTCTTGCCCCAGGGGTACTGAAGAGAGAGTTTGTGACCCAGGGGTACTGAAGGCACAGTTCTTGACCCAGGGGTACTGAAGAGAGGGTTCTTGACTCAGGTGTACTGAAGAGAGAGTTCTTGACCCAAGGGTACTGAAGGGAGGGTTCTTGACCCAGGGGTACTGAAGGGAGGGTTCTTGACCCAGGGGTACTGAAGGGAGAGCTCCTGACCCAGGGGTACTGAAGGGAGGGTTCTTGACCCAGGGGTACTGAAGGGAGGGTTCTTGACCCAGGGGTACTGAAGGGAGGGTTCTTGACCCAGGGGTACTGAAGACAGAGTTCTTGACCCAGGGGTACTGAAGGGAGGGTTCTTGACCCAGGGGTACTGAAGGGAGAGTTCTTGACCCAGGGGTACTGAAGAGAGAGTTCTTGACCCAGGGGTACTGAAGGGAGAGTTCTTGACCCAGGGGTACTGAAGGGAGAGCTGCTGACCCAGGGGTACTGAAGGGAGGGTTCTTGACCCAGGGGTACTGAAGGGAGAGTTCTTGACCCAGGGGTACTGAAGGGAGAGTTCTTGACCCAGGGGTACTGACGAAGGAGTTCCTGACCCAGGGGTACTGAAGGGAGGGTTCTTGACCCAGGGGTACTGAAGGGAGAGTTCTTGACCCAGGGGTACTGAAGGGAGAGTTCTTGACCCAGGGGTACTGAAGAGAGAGTTCTTGACCCAGGGGTACTGAAGAGAGGGTTCTTGACCCAGGGGTACTGAAGGGAGAGCTCCTGACCCAGGGGTACTGAAGGGAGGGTTCTTGACCCAGGGGTACTGAAGGGAGAGTTCTTGACCCAGGGGTACTGAAGGGAGAGTTCTTGACCCAGGGGTACTGAAGGGAGGGTTCTTGACCCAGGGGTACTGAAGGGAGAGTTCTTGACCCAGGGGTACTGAAGAGAGAGTTCTTGACCCAGGGGTACTGAAGAGAGGGTTCTTGACCCAGGGGTACTGAAGGGAGAGCTCCTGACCCAGGGGTACTGAAGGGAGGGTTCTTGACCCAGGGGTACTGAAGGGAGAGTTCTTGACCCAGGGGTACTGAAGGGAGAGTTCTTGACCCAGGGGTACTGAAGGGAGGGTTCTTGACCCAGGGGTACTGAAGGGAGAGTTCTTGACCCAGGGGTACTGAAGAGAGAGTTCTTGACCCAGGGGTACTGAAGGGAGAGCTCCTGACCCAGGGGTACTGAAGAGAGGGTTCTTGACCCAGGGGTACTGAAGGGAGAGCTCCTGACCCAGGGGTACTGAAGGGAGGGTTCTTGACCCAGGGGTACTGAAGGGAGAGTTCTTGACCCAGGGGTACTGAAGGGAGAGTTCTTGACCCAGGGGTACTGAAGGGAGAGTTCTTGACCCAGGGGTACTGAAGGGAGGGTTCTTGACCCAGGGGTACTGAAGGGAGGGTTCTTGACCCAGGGGTACTGAAGGGAGGGTTCTTGACCCAGGGGTACTGAAGAGAGAGTTCTTGACCCAGGGGTACTGAAGGGAGAGCTCTTGCCCCAGGGGTACTGAAGAGAGAGTTTGTGACCCAGGGGTACTGAAGGTACAGTTCTTGACCCAGGGGTACTGAAGAGAGGGTTCTTGACTCAGGTGTACTGAAGAGAGAGTTCTTGACCCAGGGGTACTGAAGGGAGGGTTCTTGACCCAGGGGTACTGAAGGGAGGGTTCTTGACCCAGGGGTACTGAAGGGAGAGTGCTTGACCCAGGGGTACTGAAGGGAGAGTTCTTGACCCAGGGGTACTGAAGGGAGAGTTGTTGACCCAGGGGTAGTGAAGAGACAGTCCTTGACCCAGGGGTACTGAAGGGGGAGTTCTTGACCCAGGGGTACTGAAGGGAGAGTTCTTGACCCAAAGGTACTGACGAAGGAGTTCCTGACCCAGGGGTACTGAAGAGAGAGTTCTTGACCCAGGGGTACCGAAGAGAGAGTTCTTGACCCAGGGGTACTGACGAGAGAGTTCCTGACCCAGGGGTACTGAAGAGAGAGTTCTTGACCCAGGGGTACTGAAGAGAGAGTTCTTGACCCAGGGGTACTGAAGGGAGAGTTCTTGACCCAGGGGTACTGAAGGGAGGGTTCTTGACCCAGGGGTACTGAAGAGAGAGTTTGTGACCCAGGGGTACTGAAGGCACAGTTCTTGACCCAGGGGTACTGAAGAGAGGGTTCTTGACTCAGGTGTACTGAAGGGAGGGTTCTTGACTCAGATGTACTGAAGAGAGAGTTCTTGACCCAGGGGTACTGAAGGGAGGGTTCTTGACCTAGGGGTACTGAAGGGAGGGTTCTTGACCCAGGGGTACTGAAGGAAGAGTGCTTGACCCAGGGGTACTGAAGGGAGAGTTCTTGACACAGGGGTACTGAAGGGAGAGTTGTTGACCCAGGGGTAGTGAAGAGACAGTCCTTGACCCAGGGGTACTGAAGGGGGAGTTCGTGACCCAGGGGTACTGAATGGAGAGTTCTTGACCCAGGGGTACTGACGAAGGAGTTCCTGACCCAGGGGTACTGAAGAGAGAGTTCTTCATCCAGGGGTACCGAAGAAAGAGTTCTTGACCCAGGGGTACTGATGTGATGAGAGAGTTCTTGACCCAGGGGTACTGAAGGGAGGGTTCTTGACCCAGGGGTACTGAAGAGAGAGTTCTTGACCCAGGGGTACTGAAGGGAGAGTTCTTGACCCAGGGGTACTGAAGGGAGGGTTCTTGACCCAGGGGTACTGAAGGGAGGGTTCTTGACCCAGGGGTATTGAAGAGAGAGTTCTTGACCCAGGGGTACTGAAGAGAGAGTTCTTGACCCAGGGGTACTGAAGGGAGGGTTCTTGACCCAGGGATACCGAAGAGAGAGTTCTTGACCCAGGGGTTTTGAAGGGAGGGTTCTTGGCCCAGGCGTACTGAAGAGAGAGTTCTTGACCCAGGGGTACTGAAGGGAGGGTTCTTGACTCAGGTGTACTGAAGAGAGAGTTCTTGACCCAAGGGTACTTAAGGGAGGGTTCCCGACCCAAGGGTACTGAAGGGAGGGTTCTTGACCCAGGGGTACTGAAGGGAGAGTGCTTGACCCAGGGGTACTGAAGGGAGAGTTCTTGACACAGGGGTACTGAAGGGAGAGTTGTTGACCCAGGGGTAGTGAAGAGACAGTCCTTGACCTAGGGGTACTGAAGGGGGAGTTCTTGACCCAGGGGTACTGAAGGGAGGGTTCTTGACCCAGGGGTACTGAAGGGAGAGTTCTTGACACAAGGGTACTGAAGGGAGAGTTGTTGACCCAGGGGTACTGAAGAGAGAGTTCTTGACCCAGGGGTACTGAAGAGAGGAGGAGGAGGAGGAGGAGCGCCTGCCGCGGTCCCACGTACGGTGAGCCTTGGCGTCGTCCCTCGGGGGCCAAACGCAGGCTCTGCCGAGGGAGTCCTCCGTCTTACCTCCGCTAGAGCAAGACGAATCTCGTCGCACACCTGAGAACGCCCCTCCGAGCAGGCCGTCTGGGTCTAAGCGCCGGTGTACGACCACGCTACGGTCCGATCTGCTCTCCGGTCCCGGCCACCGACCGCTCCGACCTGTCCTGGATAACACCCGAGGAGATGTCCCAGGATCAACGGGCACGGAAGGTGTGGGTCTCCCGGGGCATCACCCCCGACTTGAAAACGTCGCCGGGCTAAATAGAACGCGGCCCAGCACGACTATGCGCACTGCCGGCGGGCTGAGTACCGCCGGCGGCGCGAGTACGGTCACGTTACACGATCACACGCACCGCCGGGGGCCTGGGTACCCCCGGGTTCTGTGAGTGCGGGACGTGCGTCACAGCCATAGCACCACGGTGGTGCACTGCCGTGGAGGTCCCTGGCGACGCCCGGCTGCAAAGGCCGAGCCCAAACGACGAGCCCCACGATACGTGCACTGAGACGGCACGTGACCGAGAAAATGGCACCACGATGGTGCCCGAGCGAGACGGCGACGTTCGCCGATGGCACGTGAGGCGGTGAGTACCGCCGATGACACGTCACCTCTGCACGGGGTGTCACGGGGTTGGCGGAGCGCCAGGTGCAGACCTCGCCATGGTGCCTCGTGTATCGGCCTGGAGGTTACACCATGGCCAGGCTGGCGCACGAAGACCGTCTGGGCAGCACCACGGTGGCGCTCTGCCCTGAAGATTGCGCCACGACGGCGCATGTGGACGTCGATTGCACCACGGTGGTGCCATGTCACTGAACTGGCGCCACGTCGGCACAGGGCTGTCTGGGCAGCGCCGCGGTGGCGATCTGCCCTGAGGATCGCGTCACGGTGGCGCACGTGTACGTTGGCGGCACCACGATGGCGCTCGGCCACTGAACTGGCTGTCCGGGCAGCGTCACGGTGGCGCTCCGCCCTGAAGGTTGCGCCACGACGGCGCACGTGTACGTTGATTGCACCACGGTGGTGCCACGTCACTGAACTGGCGCCATGTCGGCGTAGGGCTGTCTGGGCAGCGCCGCGGTGGCGATCTGCCCTGAGGATTGCGTCACGGTGGCGCACGTGTACGTTGACGGCACCACGATGGCGCTCTGCCACTGAACTCCACGGGTCTGGGCGGCGCCACGGTGGCGCTCTGCACCGGAAACCGCGCCACGACGGCGCACGTGCGTGTTGGCGGCACAACGATTGTGCTCTGTCACTGAGCCGGCGCCACGACAACGCGAGGGCGTTCAGTCGGCGCCGCGACGGCGCTCTGCCCCGGAGGTCGCGCCGCTACGGCGTACCCGGGCGCTGGCGGCACCACGCTGGTGCCCTGCGACTGTGCTGGTGTAGCATGGCCCTAGAGGAGGCACAGCAATGGCATACCTGTGCGTCAGCCGCGCCACGATGGCGCACGTGCACGCTGGCGGCACCACGATGGCGCTTCGCCACTGGACTGGCGTCACGGCTGGGCAGTGCCACGATGGCGCTCTGCCCCGGAGATCGTGTCACGGCGGCGCACGCATTCGACGACGGCACCACGGTGGTACCCTGCCAGGGAGCCGACGCGTGAGGGGGGAGCGTGGGTGAGCCTGGGCGGCTGGGGGGCCCTCGGAGGGTGGCAGGGGTGGGCCCTGGGCTGATGCGGGTGAGTGAGCGAGTGAGTGAGTGAGTGAGTGAGTGAGTGAGTGAGTGAGTAAACACGTGGCTGTTGCCTGGCTGTGCTTGTGGGCAATCCGTCCCACAGCTACCATCCTGGGGGTTTTTATCCAGGTGCCAGGCCACCAGATATCGAGCAGGTGCACTGTGTGTGGCAGTGGTGCATCTGCCCCTCACAGGCTGCACCTCTGGCCCAGGGAGGAGTCCTGGACGGGTGGCGGGCGGGGTGGGCCCGGCCTGACGAGGACTGAAGAGAGAGTTCTTGACCCAGGGGTACTGAAGAGAGAGTTCTTGACCCAGGGGTACTGAAGAGAGAGTTCTTGACCCAGGGGTACTGAAGGAAGAGGTGTTGACCCAGGGGTACTGAAGAGAGAGGTCTTGACCCAGGGGTACTGAACAGAGGGTTCTTGTCCCAGGGGTACTGAAGAGAGAGTTCTTGACGCAGGGGTACTGAAGAGAGAGTTCTTGACCCAGGGGTACCGAAGGGAGGGTTCTTGACCCCGGGGTACTGAACAGAGAGTTCATGACCCAGGGGTACTGAAGGGAGGGTTCTTGACCCAGGAGTACTGAAGGGAGGGTCCTTGACACAGGGGTACTGAAGGGAGGGCTCTTGGCCCAGGGGTACTGAAGAGAGAGCTCTTGACCCAAGGGTACTGAAGGGAGGGTTCTTGACCCCGGGGTACTGAAGGGGGGGTTCTTGACCCAGGCATACTGAAGAGAAGCTCTTGACCCAAGGGTACTGAAGGGAGGGTTCTTGACCCCGGGGTACTGAAGGGAGGGTTCTTGACCGAGGGATACCGAAGAGAGAGTTCTTGACCCAGGAGTACTGAAGGGAGGGTTCTTGGCCCAGGCGTACTGAAGAGAGAGTTCTTGACCCAGGGGTACTGAAGGGAGGGTTCTTGACTCAGGTGTACTGAAGAGAGAGTTCTTGACCCAAGGGTACTGAAGGGAGGGTTCCCGACCCAAGGGTACTGAAGGGAGAGTTCTTGACCCAGGGGTACTGAAGGGAGAGTGCTTGACCCAGGGGTACTGAAGGGAGAGTTCTTGACACAGGGGTACTGAAGGGAGAGTTGTTGACCCAGGGGTAGTGAAGAGACAGTCCTTGACCTAGGGGTACTGAAGGGGGAGTTCTTGACCCAGGGGTACTGAAGGGAGGGTTCTTGACCCAGGGGTACTGAAGGGAGAGTTCTTGACACAGGGGTACTGAAGGGAGAGTTGTTGACCCAGGGGTACTGAAGAGAGAGTTCTTGACCCAGGGGTACTGAAGAGAGAGTTCTTGACCCAGGGGTACTGAAGAGAGAGTTCTTGACCCAGGGGTACTGAAGAGAGAGTTCTTGACCCAGGGGTACTGAAGGAAGAGGTGTTGACCCAGGGGTACTGAAGAGAGAGGTCTTGACCCAGGGGTACTGAACAGAGGGTTCTTGTCCCAGGGGTACTGAAGAGAGAGTTCTTGACGCAGGGGTACTGAAGAGAGAGTTCTTGACCCAGGGGTACCGAAGGGAGGGTTCTTGACCCCGGGGTACTGAACAGAGAGTTCATGACCCAGGGGTACTGAAGGGAGGGTTCTTGACCCAGGAGTACTGAAGGGAGGGTCCTTGACACAGGGGTACTGACGAGAGAGTTCCTGACCCAGGGGTACTGAAGAGAGAGCTCTTGACCCAAGGGTACTGAAGGGAGGGTTCTTGACCCCGGGGTACTGAAGGGGGGGTTCTTGACCCAGGCATACTGAAGAGAAGCTCTTGACCCAAGGGTACTGAAGGGAGGGTTCTTGACCCCGGGGTACTGAAGGGGGGGTTCTTGACCCAGGGGTACTGAAGAGAAGCTCTTGACCCAAGGGTACTGAAGGGAGGGTTCTTGACCCCGGGGTACTGAAGGGGGGGTTCTTGACCCAGGGGTACTGAAGGGACAGTTCTTGACACAGGGGTACTGAAGGGAGATTTCTTGACCCAGGGCTCCTGAAGCGAGGGTTCTTGACTCAGGGATGCTGAAGAGAGAGTTCTCGACCCAGGGGTACTAAAGGGAGGGCTCTTGACCCAGGGGTACTGAAGAGAGAGTTCTTGACCCAGGAGTACTGAAGGGAGGGTTCTTGACACAGGGGTACTAAAGGGAGGGCTCTTGGCCCAGGGGAACTGAAGAGGGAGTTCTTGACCTAGGGGTACTAAAGAGAGAGTTCTTGACCCAGGGGTACTGAAGAGGAGCTCTTGACCCAAGGGTACTGAAGGGAGGGTTCTTGACCCAGGGGTACTGAAGGGAGAGTTCTTGACCCCGGGGTGCTGAAGAGAGAGTTCTTGACCCAGGGGTACTGAAGGGAGGGTTCTTGACCCAGGGGTACTGAAGGGAGAGTTCTTGACGCAGGGGTACTGACGAAGGAGTTCCTGACCCAGGGGTACTGAAGGGAGTGTTCTTGACCCAGGGGTATTGAAGGGAGGGTTCTTGACACAGGGGTACTGAAGGGAGGGCTCTTGGCCCAGGGGTACTGAAGAGAGAGTTCTTGACCCAGGGGTACTGAAGGGAGAGTTCTTGACCCAGGGGTACTGAAGAGAGAGTTCTTGGCCCAGGGGTACTGAAGAGAAGCTCTCGACCCAAGGGTACTGAAGGGGGGGTTCTTCACCCAGGGGTACTGAAGGCAGAGTTCTTGACCCAGTTCTTGACTGCGCCTGCTCTCGCATGGCACCTGCCATTCTCTGCACGTCCGCTGATCCTCCATTGTCCGAGTCCCCCATCCCAATTGGTGCTCACACGCAAACACCCCACACAAAACAAAAACGGACAGAAAACTGCCTGAAAATGAAAAAGCAAACAATTGTTTGAGCACAAACAAGGGTTTTGTGACTGCTACGTTCCTCTTAGGCATGCACTTCCTGCCTGTAGCGGTCGTTTTAAGTGGGGGGGTGAAGCAGGTCACAACCCTAACCTAGCATCTTTCCTCTAAGAGATCATTATATGACCCTATATATGGGATATATGGGATATATGGGATTATCTCCATCCATTCCTTTGTTAGGAATATGGGATGTGAGATGGATAAAGCAATAGAGGATCTTTTGTATTTATTGGATTTCTTGGATGCTAAGAAGGATTTGTGGTTTGTGCATATCAGGTATTTCAAAAGCTATCCGCACCTTATCTGTTTGCACGAATCTATTCAGTCATCACAACTTGCTATGTCTTCTTTGCCGAACTCTGTTGCTGCCCATGCCACTGCGACCTCTGCTCCTGGCCATACGGCCTGCTTTCACCAGGAGATCGAGCGCTTACGGATGGAGCTGCAGAGGACCAGCATCAAGCAACAGGAGAGCTTCCCGGAGCTGACGCCGGTCGAGTTCGTCCAGGAGGAGAGGGTGGCACAATGGATGCGCCTGTGTGTGGGAGCCCTTAAAGAATTCCTCGGACACGCCGGTTCGCCTCTGCAGCGTCCGCTTAATCATGAAGGGGCTAATGAGCAGGGGGCCGCCCCCCCCTGCCCCGTGATCATGTCCTGGCGTACCGCATTTGGGAAGTGCTGTGCAAGTGGCACACACCGTACATGACGAGGTACAATGCCAGGTCGGGGCAGGAGCCTAAGGGTCGATCGCCGTATGCCTCGCTGGAGGAAGCCCGGGGCGCCCTGGGGACCGATTTTCATTGGAAGAATGTGAGATTCAGAGAGGTCGGCGGAGTTCTGAGTTGGCAGATGCGCGCGGGGGAGTGGATCCCGGGGGACTCAGAGCCGTCGGCAAATTGCAGGAGGTGCACGCAGAAGGGGGCGGAGTTGCCGGCGCGACACTGGCATTTCCAGTGTCCCCATTGGAGCTGAACACCGCCCGTGGTGGGCGGATTTCCCGCTGGTCCGCCCTGTGAGTCCACGAGACCCGGTGGTGGGGGCCAGAGCGGCGCAGCGGAGGGTGATGCGCGACCGTTCGTGGGATATGGTCCCGCCTTGGTGCGGAGTGGGGACCGAGGAGACACCCAGCGGTCCTGATGCTTGGGCCGCCCGATCGTGGCGCGCTGGGTCGCGCCGGGCGTATGCGCGGCGGCTGGCCTAGACCGCGGAGTACCAGGGGGCCTCTGTAGGGACGTAGTTGGCTGGGGTGCTGGCAGGTTCTTGGCAGCCGGAGCGGAGGCGCGGTGGGGGGGGGGATTGTCCACCTTGCGGGGGTACCATGCGGAGGTGCGAGGGTTTGTGTAAATCCGTCGGGAGGAGTGGGCCCCAGCCTGAGGCATTACCAGTGGCTTGCGTGGGGCTGCTTGGCCGGGTTTTGGCTGAGGGTTGGTGAGGTATCTTACCTCTGCTTGGGGGATGTGTCGATGCCGATGGCAGTTGCTGTGATGCGGCGATGGGCTGGATGCTCTGTGGGGTTGGTACTGTGTATCGCCGGTATAGTACAATGGTATCCTCCGAGGCCCCGGCGGCGGGGGGCGGGGGTTCGATGCTCGGGGCGGGCTTGCTTGTGGCGGCCCGCTATGGGTAGTCTTGTGTTGTAATCGATGCATACTTGAGTACCATATGGGAGGATTATTTTGTTTGACCCCTGAGTTGGTTGAATCTGTGCTGGGGAAGGAGCATACCTGAAAGTGCACGGGGGCCCGGCCCCGCAGTGTGCTCGGTCATCGCGGGCCATCGCCAACCGTGGAGGCGACGGCGCAGGCCACCGCAGCGACGCTATCGCTATGGTATGGGGCGGGAGGCGTCGTTTGGTTGTCCATGATGGACTGGCAACCCGGAAATGGTGGTTCTTTGTGGAGTTTCTTACCACATCAGAGAAGTAGCTTACTGGTAGTGCACGGGGGTCTCGTCCCGGAGGGCGTAGGTTCAATGCCCCCTGTGGAGACGACGGGGGAGGCGACCCCTTTTTCTTTCGGACTAGGGTTTACTGGATGTTTGGTCCCCATCCCGCTGGTCCTGCAGTTGGCTGAACGGTTTGCCTGATCCTCGTGCACTTGGTGCCGGTGGGGGCGTGCTGCATCGTGCGCCGGCGTAGTTATCTTTGTGTTGCAGTTCTAGAGGGTAATATACCCAGCCTGAGTTACGTGATTTGTCCTGTTTTGGTGCAGTGTGTTCCTCCCCCCTTGGCAAACGCTTGTTTGTGCTCAGACAATTGTTTGCCTTTTCATTTTCAGGCAGTTCTCTGTCCGCCCACCCACCCACCCGGTTGGGGGGCTGTTGGGGGCTGACCTGGTTGTCTGAACGTGTTTGAGTTTTTTTCTCAGTACCTAACTGTTGGTGTGTGGCACCTGGCTGACCGCAGTGGCATTCACCAACTAGCACTCGTGGTGCGATCTGAGTAAGGCACTTTTCTGTTGCCCAGCCAGCCGCCCGCGGGTGTGGCCGGTGGGAGGGAAGGGGTCGGAGGGGTCGCGAGGGCCGGTGTGGTGTGTGCCCATGGTTGGCAGTGTCGCTCCCACGAGAGCGTTCGGGTTGCTCCCACGAGAGCTGTATTTGGGGGGGTCCCGGGAGTTCCGGAGTCTACGCTAGCAAAATAGACCCCTCACCCCTACCTTGGCAGGCAGGGTTGTGTCCTTGCCTGGCTGCCCAACCCCTCACCCACAGAGGTGCAAGGGTGGCACGACCATGACTTCGGACGGTGCCTGCCCTTGTTTCTCTGCCCACCCACCCCCCCGCGGGGGGGGTAGGAATTCGTCTACTTGTTTGGTGTTATCTCCCCCGGTCAGGGGGGAGACGTCGGTTACTATGGCCTCCGGGCCCTAGTGAGTGCGACACTATGGTCAGTGCTGCCCTTCCGGCACTTTTTGGTGTCTGGCACACCCAGTCTGAGTTACATGATTTGTCCTGTTTTGGTTCAGTGTGTTCCTCCCCCCTTGGCAAACTACATATATGCATCAAATGCTGGGTTCCCCCATTATCACCTCAGAGGGTTTCCAACCTGTTCTGACCATCTGCGCATCGGGCGCGCGGCCGCTGAACGGCATGTAGACGAAAGACGTATCACATCTTCTGGAACAACTCTCGCGTCTTCTGGAACATTATGGAATGTTCCAGCCTTAATAGTCTTACTGTTCCGGTAGACGTATTTTGTCTATCACTCCCGCTGAACTAGGCCTGAACTGTGGGAATCGAACCACCGCCGAAATCTTGAAATTCATTAGCGGGATCCCGCAGATCCCGCACTAATTAGTAGGCGCAATCGCGAGCTGTTGCGCGCAGCGTCTTGTCCCCGCGTGTCGCAAAAGGCAATGTGGGGTCCCGCAGGTTAAATTGGTAGTTTTCTTGGGAATAAAAACTAAAGGCAACGTCAAATCACACTTTTAAACAATTCTGAAGGTAACGGTACCCGCAAAACGGTGCAACACGACAGTGCCAAAATTTTACTTTTCGGAACAAAGTGCCAGCAACAACCACGGGAGGTTGTGATAGTAGCTTAGGATTGTGCCTGCAACAGGGAACACATAGGGAAGCAAAGATAGAGGCCGGGGAATGAATGATGAACACTTCGTGATGGCCTTGCGATGTGCCACCGATTTGTGCCTTCCCCGATTTTGTGCTCGCTTAGGCCACCAAAAAGCACGGCCACGATGGCCCCACAGTGCGGGCGGTAGCAATACTAGCTTAGAGGAAAGAGGTCACAATGACCTCAGGGTAAATGATCGCAAACACTAGGCACAAATGAAACACGGGTACGATTCCCACACCTTGCACCCACGTGCTTTAGACAATTTATGAGGGCTTGATGTGCTTGATGTCCTTGATGTGCTTGCCCGTAACCCTTGTAGTAACGAGTAGGCTCTTGCTTGTAAGATGTAAGCTTGCTTGATCACTTGCTTGCAAAGGAAAAGACAAGGCCTAGCCAAAGGCCCACTTGAAAAGTGAACCGCCACAAACAAAAGCAAGATGTCAAGCGGCCCAAGAGTCGGCGTGTTGATGAAAAGTCAAGGCTGTGGCTTGTAGTGGTTTATGGTCCCGTGAACACGGCTCAGCGAAGGGCCGTGTTCTTGTCGTCCTAGTTATTAGTAGGCCATAGGATCCCTACTCAATATGCCCAAAGGGTTATCCATTTCTGGTGTTCTCCAGAAACTGGCAGTCTGCTGTACTTGGCGAACATGTACTTGGAAAAATACGGTGAGTTGGTATAACTTGCACACCTTAACACCCGGTGCATATCACTTGCCATGCCCGAAGCGTGCATATGAGTTCATTGCAATGCACTTGACCTTATTTTGCATCTGCACACCAAAAATCGGCCTTACCAAATGAGGTCAAATTCTAACCCGAGCACTTGCATGTGAGTTCAAGGACCAAGGGTATATACGAATATAGGCAAGCTTTGGTTCTAGGCCACTAGCTTGGGTATATAAGACTTGGGTAGGGTTGTAGGGCATATATGGGATCATTTCATGGATACATTTGGCGGGTGCACCACTCTAAGACAAACCCGCCAATAGACCCCATATTGAATGCCGCCCTCCTTCGTGACCCAAGTCAACACTCGAACGCCTAGCATCCGCCTAGGGGCCCATGGAGAGCGCACCCGAGGCGATGCAGTGCGAGCAAGGTATGTCATTTGCCATTTTCCATATTTTCGTGTGCCCACTTGGGAAGCAGCGCATGTAACCTTCCGAAGCGCCCCAAGTGAAGCACATTCGTGGAATCGAAGGTCATTGGTACCAAGACATGATGTACGAAGGGAATTGCCGGCTACTCCATTCAAGCCGGAGATATTGTGATAAGTCTTTGGGGATGTCAAGTCAATTTTTCATATTTTTTCGTCAATTTTACCATTTTTCGGGCATCATGATGTCAACTGGCGACCTTGAATCTCCATGATGCGCCCGCTTGAAATCATGACCCAAGTATATCATGAGGGTAGATACCTCAGTGCCAATCATATCTTCTACCCGGCCAATAATTCCTCTTGGGCTGGGCACACCAAGGTCATCTTGTGGGCAATTTGGGTCAAACCCAAATCATCGGCTCACGTGGTGACCCTGCAATTCCCAAATCCAGGGGGGTTTGGTGGACGTCCGAAAGATATGATGGACACAAAGGACTTGGTCCCAATTCTAGGGCATGCCCCGGTCCAAGTTGGATATGTACCCCATTTGCCCCCACCATGAATGTGCGCATTTTCGGCTGTTTTTGGCCATTTTCTATATCTTTGGCCCGCCACGTACTATGTTCTGCCCCCCCGTGCACAGCGGACGCATGGACCAATGGTCTGAATATGGTATGTAGCTTATCAATATAGGTCCACATGGCGCAGACACCACCTGGGCAAACTGAGGCGCCCCACCTCAAGGAGGTGGCCCAAGGTGAGTGTGGGCAATTTTGCCATTTTGGCACATGTGGGCTCAACTCCAACCACCACCATGCTATGGCCCATGGAGATCTCTGGAAAGCAAGTATGTGTGTGCCCACATTGGACACTCATTGGGTCCCAAACTGAACTTTGAGTCCCATCTCCAAGCCTTCATGGAGGAGAACCCTTGTAGACACGTTCAATTTTGGCACATTTTTGGGTATGCCAAAACACCCCTTTTGGGACCCCAATTTCAGCCCCCCACGTGGTCACTTGGCGGCCCCATATCTTCTAGCCCATAGGGAGGCCGGACCTAATTTTACATCTTACACTTAGATATGAGTCTCAGGTCCGACCTCCTATCCCATGAGCCAGGGACCGCGCTTGGCTGCCCAAACGACCCATAGGAACCACCCCAATTTTGTCCATTTTTGCCATTTGTGCACCCAGATTCGGGTGTCACTACTCCCTGAATCGGCTTGAGGGTCAGTGTGGGAATGGGTGTTGGGACTTGAGCAACCTTCCTTCTTCACCACATCCCAAACCTGACCTCTCCTGCCATGTGTGCTTGGTGCCGCAATGTGATTCCTTTGTCACATAGGGTCCCCTACCTTGTCTATTTTTGTTGCTTCTCTCATGTTGATTGCCTCCATCACCATCTTCATCAGTGCCTTGTACATCCGTCTCCGAGTACCTCCCACACACCCAAGTGATCCTCATCGACTTGTTGCAGCTTGCTCGTGTGACTGTCCAGGGGTGTGCAGAGTTTTCAGGACAGGGTTGTCCTTTTTTGACGCAGTGAGGAAGCCCCAGGGGAAACCCAGCAAAAGGCAACAACATGCCAAAGGCCAGCCAAGCAACGTGGGACGTGGCCAACCAGAGACGGATCCAGCCAAACCTGCGACATGGTAGTAGAGGCGGCTTTGGTGCCACTGGCCTTACCCCAAGGCCGTTGAGGCACCACAATCAGCAATACGTCCTGCAACGGGAGGTGGCTGCGGACCACCTGGCCAGCATCGCGGAACCCACACTCGACCCCGTGGTGAACCTAGACATCTTGCGCCGATTTCTATTGGGATCCGACGGCCGCGGGTTGGTGGTGTCACCCTCAGTGGAGACAGCCCATGAGGGACCCAAACCCGAAGGCGCCCTCATCGTGGTAGGGGACCCTGAAGAAGACGAGGAGGACCGAGTGCAGGAGCTGCAAACGCAGCCCGTCTACATGCTACGCGGCGTCCGGCAGGGCAACCCCGAGAGCCCCCTGCTGTACGCGCTCCTCCTGGAGCCCCTGCTCAGGGCACAGGGGCACCGCCTGCGCCCGCCGGGAGGGGCCGAGCACGGCCTCATCCAGGCCTATATCGACGACCTGCTGGTGGTGGCCCACACGCTGCAGCACTTCGTCGAGGGCGTGGAGGCGGTGGCCGCGTACCTGGGGATGATGGGCATGGAGCTCAACCCCCGCAAGTGCGCCATGGCCACCACGGAGGGGGTCCCGGGCCTGCAGCTGCGCCTCTGCCCCCACCTGGAAAACCCGTGGTACTGGGTACCAGCGGCGGACTCCGTCCCCTACCTGGGACTCCAGCTGCAGCTGGACGGGGAGTTCTCCCTGCAGCGCAAGCACCGGCTACGCCTGGCGGCAGTGCACCACTGGTGCCTTAACACCCTCGCGCCACCGAAGGTGGTGCAGGACGTCATCCTGGCGATCCTCGGAGGGGTGACGCAGTACGTCGCCCCTTTCATCGCCGACGACTCCGACACTGCACGCCACCTGGACCACATCACGGTCCAGGTCGCGACGGACAGGGCACGATACACCTTCGACGCCTCGCGGGACAGCCTGCAGGATGACCGGACCCTGGGGCTCACACGGGTGCCCACGCGGTGCCAGCAGGCAGCGGTGGCCCTCGTGGGTACACTCGTCCACCACCGCGCAACCTCCGTGCGCGCGGAGGTCACCAAGATGTTCTGGGAGATAGCCGGCGCGCACGGAATATGCCCCGAGGTGCACTACCCCGTCCCGGAGTTCGCAACTCTGGCGGGAGGCGACTGGGTCCACCGCATACCCCGGGCCCTGGCCGCCCTGGGAGTGGGGATGTACAACCCCATCGCGTGCCCCAGGGCGGCTCATGTCCAACTACAGTCCCGGCCGGGCAAAATCGTCACGCTGCACACCGCCAAGCTGCGACACCGCGACACGTGCCGCCTGACGGTGCCACACGCAACGCCGTGGCATGGGCACCACGGGCCACGCCACCCCTTCCCCGACAACGACGATCCGTGGCCGACGGCGGTGCGGGAGTGCCTCAACCAATGCGCCGATGAACACCTCCATTATTGCCGCCATGAGCAAGGGCCCACCAACCACCCCGGGTGGCGCGATGCCCTGGCCCACCTCTTCCACACCACGGGCACACGGGACCCCCGCCTGAGACTCGTCCACCCCACGAGGGCTAAGCAGGACGCCCACACCGGCCCACGGGTGACCCCGGACGGCCTGCACCTCCACGTCGAGGGCTACCGCCGCCGGGACGGCCTGTCCCCCCCCACGCGGGGGGCGGCGTACCACCCGCCAGCGGCCCTCATGTACATCCTCCGCGACGTACTCGCGGAAAGCGAGCACCAAGAGCCCAACGCGGACGTGGCGTGGCCAGAGCCCTTACGCCCCCGGCCCCACGCGCCGACGCCGTTGTGGCTGGTGACCACAGACGACCAATGCACCCAAGCGGCGGGACAAGCGCAGCTCCGGGCCGAGTGGGTGATAGTGCAAGTGGGGGCAGGCCAGCCCGAACCCCGTGGGCTCCCCCGTGGCACCGCCCTACTGGTGGCTACGGGGGTGCCGCACGACCCACACATGGCGGTGCACGCGCTGGAGGACCGTCCGGAGGACACAGGACACTTGGTGGTACACCAGCGCGGGGGCCCGGCGTGGCTCAAGGAACATGTGACGGCGCTACGGTCCTGGGCAAGCACGGTCGCCGGAGCGGAGATCCGGCTGCACGACCACCCGGCGATCAGCCCAGGCGACACCAGGGCGCTGAGCGTGGACCAACTGACCCACAGCCACCCCGACGTCCGGTGGCACTCCACCGACCTCAACGCGGGGTGGCTCAGCCCCACCGGATACTACTGGATCCCGGAGGCCTGGGGACACACCTCCTCTGACGCGTCCGGGGGCGGACCCTGCAAACACGCCACCAGCGTCGCTCTCGCCGCCGACCTCACCCGCACGTGGGCGGTGGCCATCTCGGGCACGGTGCCCGACGGAGAGGGGGTGGCCGCCTCCCTCCCCCTACATTACGGTGCACACAGAACATGGGTCCACACGGTGGACGCCGAAGTCATCCTCCACCTCCTGCGGCACGCAGATCGCGAGCGAACCACGGGGGTCCCCGCGGGCGCAGCGAAGGTGGTCAACCAGATGCCCCTGAGGTGGCTCCGGGACGGCCTGTGCGCGCGGGGGCAACACGCCGGGCACCCGTTCTGGTACGTCCGAGCCACCTCGCACCACAGTGACGCCCTACTGCACAAGGCGGACTGGGCGGCGTCCCAGGACACCGTCTTGCAGAACACGCCCCGGGACCCTGGCCACGCCCAACTCATCGTCGCCGGCCGTGACGGCCATCTCGATCTACGGCCCCCCACGATGCGGGTGCTCGGCGAGGTCGCGCAACGGGCGCAGACGGACCATGCGCTGAAGCACCGGGGACACACACCTCTGGGCGCGGCCCACGCCACGGCCTACGTCCACGCCCGGGACCTCACCGCGGCGGCCACCAACCGCCGGGCGCTGCGGGCCCGAGACGGCCACACGCCGGTGCAGCGCAGGCTCCGCGTCCGGAAGGAGCGGCTCTCCGGCGTCGCCATCGTCCCGCAACCGTGCCTTTTCTGCGGCGCCCCGGAAGAGACCCCGGTGCACATGCACGTGGGCTGCACCCACTCGCGGCTCCTCTGGCCCCACTACCGCCAGGCGGTACACGAGGCGGCCCGCCACCTCCCACCTGGGGACAAGGCCCTGTGGGTGGCCTCGTGGCGCTCCGCAGGCGCCACGTGGACGGAGGTGTTCTGCTCCGGACTGGTGCCCGAGGACGCGGAGGCGCAGCTCCGCGCCATAACCCGATACGACCCGCCGGGAGGGACCTCGGTGGACGACTTCCTCCACCACATGCTCCGGCTGGGGGACTTCGCGTGGGAGCTTCGCAACCACCGGCTGGAGCAACTCCTCCACGACCCCCTAAGCGCGGCGGCCCGGGCGCACCGGTGGCTCACTGCGGCGGAGGGCGACCACCCTCCCCCTCCCCCGCGCCCTGACAAGGACTTCGTAGCCTCCCTCCGTGTTGTGAATGGCACTCTGGAGTGCCCACTCCAAGAGATCCCCCACCCGTATCAGGACCTGCCGGGGGGGTTCTCGAGGCACCTGCAAGACGCCCTTTTCCCACCGTGGATCATCGGGCGCGGCTCCATGACCGCATGGGAGGCGCGCATCGTGGGGGAGGAGTGGGCGCGGGAGTGGGGCCGGTGGTGCGCCGCCACGCGCGCCCCGGAGACCCCTGCGCAACGATACGCCGCCATCCCGCTCCGGGGGTGGGGGCCGGACACCCGGCCGAGACCCACCATGGTCCGCGGGGCGGGACCTGACCACCCGTGGGACGCGGCGACGGGGGAATGGCTGCAGGCGGCCCCGGGGCCGCAAACGGGATGGACTGGGGACGTATCCTCACTCGTCAGGACGCCCGTCCCGCCCCGCATCGTCCTTCACACCGCCAACGTGCTCCGGGCCACGGAGATACGCACGTGGGGACACGCTGCGGCCACCGTCCGGTGGCACCCCCCAGAGGACGGGGCCACCCAACTCACCGTGGCGCACTTCAAAGCGGGGAGGCCGGTATACGACGACGCCCTGTCCCGGCTGGGCGACACCCAGGGGCCCTTACTCCTCATGCTCCCCACCGGTATCGCAGCCGCGCTGCGCCAGGAGCTGGACGGCTGCGAAGGGCTGCGAGTGGGGTGGGAGGCAGTCGCGGACGGCACCCTGCTGGCCCTCCTCCACAGAGACACCGCGAACGGGTGCCAATGGGACGCGCTGACGCCCCACCTCACCGGGCGCCACGTGTACATGGCGAGCCCCCCCCAGGGGCACCCCCGCCCGGCGTGGGACGACCTCATCGCCGCCTTCCACGACCACGGGATCCTCCCCGGCGACACGTGGCAGGAGGTCCAGCGGAAGACGCTTGGCAAGGACTACCGGCGCCGCGTCCGCGCCCGCTTGCTGGAGATCCGGGACCCCCTCCGACAGAGGTGGGACGACCTCTGGCTCCGCCATCTCGACCCTTGGTCGCCGCCCTCCCACCTCCCACACACCTGCCGACTCTGCGGAGATTGTGACACGGTGTCCTCCGCAGCAGCGACAGGCGCCAACAGGTGCGAGCGGTGCACCCAGGTAGCCGCGTGCCCCTGGCCCGAACCTCCCGCAGGTCCGCGCAGGCGCACAGAGGAGGAGGTCTTGCGCCGGCGCATCGAGGGGGCACACACCCCCTCGCACGAACAGGCGGGCCCCGCGGGCGCTGCCCTTCTGTGGATCCACGTGCACCTGCGGGACCCCACATCCATTGCGCACCTGTCGCACGTGTTCGCCCCCTAACCCCCACCCGCCGCCGCCCTTTGCAGAGCCCGCAGCACCATGCCACGCCGAAGGGGGGATGGGCCGGGGCACACCAGGGCCCGCCGCAGAGCGCAGGAGGCGGCCGTCCGGGGCCTGGTGGCGGACGCGGTGGCGGAGGCAAAAGCAGCGCACGCTGCCGCACGGTGCGACCTGGAGGGCAGTGCGAGGGCCTTCCTCAACGAGACCGCCCTCCCGGCCGTCCGCGCCCTGAACGGAGCGGGGGCCCCTACGCTGCTCCCGGCAATGCACCGGATCGTGAACGCCGTCCGGCCGGGGCTCATCAGCCCGGAAGCGGCCCTCTACGGGCACTGGATGGAGTGGCGCGAGTCCAATCGGTCGGGCCGGCCCCTGTCCATGGGGGACACCCTCCGGCTGACGGGAGCGGGGTCTGCCATGTCCCTCCGCAGTAGCGCCCCAGCCCTGCTGCACGCCCTCAGGACGCGCTACCCCGGGGACGCGGCCCCGTACCTGAACCAGGCGCGGGCCACGTACCCGGGGGGAGTGTCCGAGCTGGATGCGGCGCTCCACCTTCTACACCCGCCGGACGAGGACCTGGAGGTGGGCGAGGTCACGGTGTTCGTGGAAGGCGCGGACGAGGCGTCCGCCCGCCCCCGGCCGACCAACCCGGTGTATGACGGCACCGGGCCAACCCCCCCGTACGCCGTCGTCTACGAGGCGTTCCCCAGGGAGCCCACTTGGTGCCCCGCCCTCCCACCGGCGACGCACGCGCCCCGCGGCTGGGCTAATCCAGACCTGTCCCCCCCCCTCTCCAGGACCAGGGGTGCCCACCACAGGGGGCAGGTCCTCTGGCAAGAGTGCCCTGGCACCCCCCTCCTCCTCCTCGTCGTCGCGACCCGCGGGGGCCCGGGGCGGATCCTGGGGATCACCCCCACCCACCTCTATGGGGCCACACCCGTACCCCGCCCCCCCCTCCCGGCGCCCGCGGCGCGGGACGGAGTACACACCTTCCTGCGCACATAGGAGGTCACCGCCGTTACGGGGGTCCACCTGGTGCGGCTGCCCCCGACAGCTCGACGACCGCCGGGGGCCCAGGGCCCTGAGCCCCGCCCCAGACTGGGAGCTGTGGCGCGACGCGTGGGCCGCGTGGCTCCCCCGCCTCCCCTCCCAATGCCGGTGGATGGCCGCGGACCCCCGGCCGTGCGGGGCTGACGCCACAGCCGGCCCCCCACCCCCTCCCCCCCCCCCCCCCCCCCGCAGAGCACCACACGACACTGCCCACGGCACGGCACTGATGCACCAGGAGGTAGTGGGAAGGGCGCGCCTGCCACCACGCATGCCTACCAGGGGTAACAGTGATGGCAGACTCCGATGGGTCCCTCGGGCGGGACGACCGCCACCACCGCCGGTCCCGCTCCCGCTCCCCCGTCTCCTCCCCAGAGTGGACGGGGGAGACCCTCGCGGAGCGCGAGGAGCGGAGGCTGGCGGAGGCGGCGGTGGTCGGGCCGCCGCCGCCGGCCCGGGAACCTGGGCCAGCCGAGACGGCCGCCCCCGCCGCCCAAGCGGCCAGCCCCGCCGCCCCGCCCCGCCCTGATGCGCAGGAGGCGGAGACCGCGGCGAGCCACGCCGCGGCCCCGGCCGCGGCCCCCGGCACGGCGCCGGCAAGGGGGGCAGCCCCGGCGCAGGAGCCGGACGCGTCGCCGAGGGCTGCCGCAGCCGCGCAGGAGAGCAAGCAGGGCGCAAGAGGGGTTGCGACGGACCCCGCACGGGCCGTGGGCGCCTCGCCGGCGGCCGCCGCGGCAGCAGAGAAGACCGAGGAGGGTGTGCGAGGGTCTGCGACCGCGGCCACGGGCGCCTCGTCGGCGGCCGCCGCGGCAGCGAAGGAGAGTGCGGAGGGCGCGAGAGGGGCTGCGGCCCCTGGCACGCCGCGCAAGCGGGGGAAGAACCCCGCACGGGCCGCGGACGCCTCGCCGGCGGCCGCCGCAGCAGCAGCAGTGGGCAGGGAGAGCGCGAAGTACCGCGCCGACGGCAACCCCGCCCACACCCACACCAGCCCCCCAAGCCGTACCCCCCCAAGCCCTTCCCCCCGGGGCGGGAGCGGCACGTCCGCCCCCCGACGCGCGAGCGCTCGCCGCCGGGCGTCACGCTGCCGCAACTGCAAAGGCAGCGGGACGCCCGGCGAGTGGTCCAGGAAGGGCGCAGCGGCGAGGGGCAGGGGAGCGGCGGACGGCGTGACAGGCAGGGGGCAGGGGAGGGGTCAGGGCACGGGAAGGGCGCGCAGGGGCGCGGGCAGGGAGTTCAGGTGCAGGGGGCGGAGCGAGGGGAGGTGGGAGAGCGAGCGGGCCGGGGCGTGGTGGACGAGAGGCGGGACCCGCGACACGGGCAGGGGGTCGGGGAGGGGCCAGGGCACGGGAAGGGTGCTCAGGGGCGCGGGAAGGGTACCCAGGCGCAGGGGGCAGGACAAGGGGGGATGGGAGAGCGAGCGGGCCAGGGCGTGGGGGACGAGAGGCGGGACCCGCGACACGGGCGCGGGACCGGAAAGGGGCCGGAGGGCAAGGGCAAGGGCAAGGGCAAGGGCCCCAAGGGACAGGAGGGACCGGGCATGGGAGCCCAGGGGGGAGGGCGGGGCGAGGGGAGGGGGGCAGAGGGCGGAGCGCCCCCGCAGCCGGACGTGCAGCCGGTGAGGTGCATCCCCCCCGGCATCCAACAGATGCCGGCACACCACACCTACCACCACCACCACCACCACCACCACCACCTCTACAACATCGACCCTGACGCCGGCGAGCTCGTCCCCCCCCAACCCCCACGACACCAGCACCAGCAAGCCCCCCCCGCGCCGAGGGCGGAGCCGGCGCGGATGGCCTCGGCGGAGGGGGGACGGGGCGTGGCATCGGCGCCGCAGGTGCAGGAGCAGCGAGGGGGGCCGGCACGGGGGGCGGAGGAGAGCCGGCCGTGGGACGTGGACTGGGGCGCAGTCCCGGACCCGCTGGGGGGGGAGACCCTCCCCCTGGTGGGAGAAGTGTACGGGTGGTTGTGCTGGGCCAACCAGGGGACCTCCAGGAGGTCGCGGAACCGGCCCTTCGATGCCGTGCTCCTCCGGAGGGACAGAGGAAACCCAGAGGCACCCCCGGGGGGGTGGGCGGCCCCAGAGGACCACGAGAGGGTCCTCAGGTCAGTGATCCGGGCGGCGTGGCCCGACAGGGAGCCGACGTGGCCGGCCTTCCTGGAGGGGGGAGTGGTGCTCCGCATCACGGATGCGGACGCCAACAGCTGGCTCCCCCGGGCTTTGCGTAGCGCCCTCGCCCGCTGGCGCTACCGCCGGCACAACCCGCCGCCGCCGCAGCCCCAGCCCCCACACAAGCGGCGGCGCAAGTGAAGGCCCAGACGGCGGGTACGGGAGGGTTGGGGGGGGGATGGGCCCCCTGACCCACGCCCCCCCCACGGTATGGCACGACGTGCGGGGGCGCGCCGCCTCCCGCGGGAGGGAGTGCGGGGGCGACAAGCGCGGGGAGGAACCGGCTGCCCCGCAACCTGCTAACCACTGACCGCTAACCCCCACGGCCACCCCCGGCCGGCCGGCGCCGCGCGGCAACGGCCGGGGAGGTGAGGGCCCCGGCGAGGGCCTGCGCGGGCATCCAGCTCTCGATAGGGGGGCGGGTGAAGGGCGCGACCCCCTGGCCGATGGCTGGCCCCCGGGACCAGGGCCGCCATGCCGCCCCCGCCCCCCCCCCCACGGCCGACGAGAGGCATCGCCAGGGGGCCAAAGGGCCCCCCCCAACCCCCCCCCCCCCCCCCGCACAGACCCGGGGGCGGGCGAGGAGGCGGCCCCCCCACCCCGCCCCCCCCCGCACCCACCACAGCAGGGGAGCCACAGGCGCGGCCCTCCGCCCCCCCAGGGCCGGGGGGGCGCCCCCCCCTCAGGGGGAACGGCGGCGCAATGCGGGCAACGGCGGCTGGGCCTGCTCCCGCGAACCCACACCGGCGTGCCGGAGCAACGCGCACGACGGAGCAGGAAGGAGGCCGCGCCCCACATGACCCTCCCGTAACCACAGCCCGCTCCGAGGTGACAGAGGGAGGGTATCAAGTCAGATGGGGCCCCCAGGGGGGCCGTCCACGGGCCGCCCCTCACCCCCCCCACCCCGGGGCGGCACTTCAGCCCCGACCGCAAGCGCGCGCCGGAAGGGAGCGCACCGGCGACACGGAGAGAGCCAGGAAGGAGTACCACAGGCCGCCGCCTGGAACGAGAGCAGGGAGGCCGCGGCGCGACACCCCCCCCCCCCCCGCCCCCCCACCGGCCCGCCAAGCGCAGGGGCCCCGGCCCCCACCCCCCGAGGCAGAAGGGACGGACCCCCCCGCCCGAGAGGGGAGCCGGAGTGTGACCCGCCCCCACGCCCCAGCCGCCGGCTCCAATGGGGGCCGCGAAGAGCAAGTGGGCCCACGCCTGCGCACCGGGACGCCGCGCAGATCGTGCCCAGAGAAGCCGGGTGGGCGCGAACCGCAATGGTATGGGTGGCCACGCCCCCCATGGACAGCACGACACCAAGGGACGCCCGCTTTGTTGCCTAGCCAGGGAAAGCGGCCCCGCAACCCGCTAACCACTGACCGCTGACCCTCACGGCCAGCCCCGGCCGGCCAGCGCCGCGCGGCAACGGCCGGGAGATGAGGGGCCCCAGGGAGGGACTGCGTGAGGATCCGGCTCTCGGTAGAGGGGGGCGGGGGAAGGGCGCGACCCCCCTGGCCGATGGCTGGCCCCCGGGGCCGGGACCGCCAAGCCGCCCTCCCCCCCCCCCCCCTTTGGCCGACAGGGGGCATCGCCAGGGGACCGAAGGACCCCCCCCACTCCCCCCCCCCCCCTCCCACACAGGCCCGAGAGCGAGCGGGATGGCGCCCCCCCCCCCCCCCCCGCACCCACCCCAGCTGGGGAGCCACAGGCGCGGCCCTCCGCCCCCCCAGGGCCGGGGGGGCGCCCCCACCCACAGGAGGAACGGCGACACGGTAAGGGCAACGGAGGCTGGACCTGCCCCCACGAACCCACACCGGCGTGCCGGAGCAACGCGCACAACGGAACACGAAGGAGGCCGCGCCCCGCATGACCCTCCTGTGACCACAGCCCACTCCGAGGGGACAGAGGGGGGGTTTGCAGGTCAGCCGGGGCCCCCAGGGGAGCGGTCCACGGGCCGCCCCTCACCCCCCCCCGCCCCGGGGCGGCACTTCAGCCCCGACCGCACGCGCGCGCCGGAGGGGAGAGCCAGAAAGGGGTACCGCAGGCCGCCGCCCGGAACGAGAGCGGGGAGGCCGCAGCGCGACACCCCCCCCGAGGCAAGGGGGATGGGCCCCCCCCACCCGAGAGGGGAGCCGGAGTGTGACCCGCCCCCCCGCTCCGGCCGCCGGCCCACAAGGGGGCCGCGAAGAACAAGCGGGCCCACGCCTGCGCTCCGGGACGCCGCACAGATCGTACCCGGAGAGGCTGGGTGAAGACGAACCGGAGTGGTATGGGGGGCCACGCCCCCCATGGACAGCGCAACGCCAGTGACGCCCGCTTTGTTGCCTGCCCAGGGAAGGCAGAGGGACGGAAAGAGGCAGAGCGACCCCCCGCCCTACAGTCAGTCGGCGACCCGGCGGTGCTACTGCCCGCCTCTTACCCCTGTGCACGTCAGTCGGCGATCCAACGCACCCCACCCAGCCCCCTCCCCCCCTGTCCCGACCCCGTGCACGTGGACTGGGGCCTCCCGGCACGCGCAACACGCTTCACAGCGCACAGCCCCACCCTCAGGGGTGGATTCATAGCCGACGACACCCCTCAGTGGCGTAAGAGACTCCCGCGGCCCAGTAGTGAGAGCGTCAGTCTTCAATTGTCCAGTGCGGGGGTTCGATCCCGGGCGTTGGTGCTCCTGGGATCCCTGCACGTAGAGCTCTCTAGTTGGCGACGTGGGAACCACCCCCCCCTCCAGCAACTCGCGCCACCACCGATACCGGTGGATCGGGTGGAGGTCTCGTTCGTTTTACCCCCCACCCAAGAAAAACAAAAGACATGGGAGCCACCCACCCCTGCAGCAGTTCGCACCGTCACCTGTACTCAAACAGGTCGATGGGAGGCCTCGCCCGGTATTCGAAGGGATCGGTGGGAGACCACCGATCCCGGGGTTCGAACCAGCTCCTTCGCGGCGCGCGCCTGGTGCGCTACCTCCGGGGCGGCTGCCTTCAGAGATACACCGGCACCCGGGTCACAGAACAAACGCGCCCGCAACCCCCTCCCCCTGTGCTAAGAGTAAGCCCGCGGTAGGGCTGCTCTGCTGGGTCATGAACCGGGACATTGGAGCACCACTCCAGCCACGGTCACCCCAACCCCCCCACGCATCCCGCAGGGCGAAGCTCCGTGCGCATCAGGCTCGTCATGAGAATCCGGCGGGCTGGCGCCTGGACACCAAGACGACACCTCTCTCCCCCCCCGCAAGAACAGAGCGGGGCCCCCACAACCGCACGCCCGCAACGCAGACCCCGACAGCCCACCTAGTGGACGGGCAGATGAGGGAAGAGGAACGCAAGACCCAGAACGCCCCACGCAACGGACGAAGGCACCCCCCCGGGGGACGCCCAGCCGCCGCCCCCGCAACCCCAAGCCAAGTAGGGGGGAACCGGGACCGGACCGCCCCCCCCCAAGCTTGCCAGACGGAGCACGGGACCGGGGCAGGACACGCGGAGGGGCACGGACCACATGGAACGGCCCTACCAGCGCCCAGTGCCGGGACCACGCGAGATGCGCGCGCCACACCACCGGGCGGGGAGCGGACACCGCGAGAGCGCGAGCGCACACACACGAAAAGGACACGCGGGGACCACCAGAAGGGCAACCGGACCGAGCGCGCGGAACGCACAGACCACATGGAATGGCGTACCAGCGAGCGAGGATAAGGGACACCCGGACGGGACGGCCCGCCACACGCAACGCGGGATACGCGGGGCGGGAAGGGGGAAGAAGGGGAGACACAACACCAGGTACCGGCCCGAACCCCCCCGAACCGGCCGCGAGCGCCGCGCACACACAGACGGGACACTGCACCCGCCAAGGCAGTAGTGGCGCACAGCGCCACGCCCCAACCCCTAGGCTAGGCAGCCTCCGCGCCAGCCCAAGGGGGTCCCACTGGCGACAAGCCAGTAGCACGGGCCCGGCGGCGCCGGTGCCCCGGGCGACCACGCATTAGGGGGGCGACGCAGTGGGTAAGCGCCCGCGGCCACGGCTGCGAATTGATGCACTGACCGGGGAGTGGCGAAACGGGGACGCCGGAGAAGGACGGGGCTCCGCGCTCTGTGAACCCGGGGGACTCCGCCACCAGGCAGGAGGTGCGTCTTGGAGGGCCCCCCACTAGGACCCGGTGGGGAGGATATCACCTGGCCCGACCAGGTGGCCCCCCGGGGCCGAAAAGCGTCTAGTACCCGCAAAATCAAACCTCAAACCTCAAACCTTCCTTCTTCACCACATCCCAAACCTGACCTCTCCTGCCATGTGTGCTTGGTGCCGCAATGTGATTCCTTTGTCACATAGGGTCCCCTACCTTGTCTATTTTTGTTGCTTCTCTCATGTTGATTGCCTCCATCACCATCTTCATCAGTGCCTTGTACATCCGTCTCCGAGTACCTCCCACACACCCAAGTGATCCTCATCGACTTGTTGCAGCTTGCTCGTGTGACTGTCCAGGGGTGTGCAGAGTTTTCAGGACAGGGTTGTCCTTTTTTGACGCAGTGAGGAAGCCCCAGGGGAAACCCAGCAAAAGGCAACAACATGCCAAAGGCCAGCCAAGCAACGTGGGACGTGGCCAACCAGAGACCGATCCAGCCAAACCTGCGACATGGTAGTAGAGGCGGCTATGGTGCCACTGGCCTTACCCCAAGGCCGTTGAGGCACCACAATCAGCAATACGTCCTGCAACGGGAGGTGGCTGCGGACCACCTGGCCAGCATCGCGGAACCCACACTCGACCCCGTGGTGAACCTAGACATCTTGCGCCGATTTCTATTGGGATCCGACGGCCGCGGGTTGGTGGTGTCACCCTCAGTGGAGACAGCCCATGAGGGACCCAAACCCGAAGGCGCCCTCATCGTGGTAGGGGACCCTGGAGAAGACGAGGAGGACCGAGTGCAGGAGCTGCAAAGGTTCATAGTCGCCCAGCCGGTGCAGCGCGAGAAGTAGGAGGCGCTGCGGATCCAATTGGAGGCCCAATCGAAGAAGACCTTGGAGTTCATCGAGACACACGGCCACCACAACGAGACGGTGAAGGAGGCCAAGTCCCTGGACACCATTGAGGAGGTCGTCTGCAAGATCACGGCATGCGAATCGGTGTGCAGAAATGCACAAGGCCGAAGCCACGTCTGCCATCTGAGGCAGAGATCGGATCGGCTCGGCCGAGAGCCTGTAAGGCCGGCCGCATCGCCCGGTGGAGCGCCGCCACTTGCACAGCCACAACCAGCAGCGAACGGAGACTTCATGGCAGTCGATGAAGGCGCTCCCTGCCGATTCCCGGCCCCGCATCATGTCGACACCATGATGTGCGACAGGGAAGCTGAGCAGCAAACACACCCGGCTCCATGTACAAGCTCATCACGCCCAGCCTGCAGCATCCGCTTCCACAGTCCACCACGCCGAGCCTGCAGCATCCACTCCATCAGTCCGCCGCCCCTGTAGGGTTGTTGAACTGCCAATGGAGATGGACGAAGAGGCAGCCGTGGTGACGAGTTCGCGTGCACTGGCAACAGCCCCCAGGCCAGGGGCTGGCAATCAGTTTGCCCTTGTGGAGGAGTTCCCGAACGTCAAGAGCGTGTCGGACCTTCCATCCCTGAACGTGGAGGATGCCCCGAGCGAGCGCTCGGGAGTAGAAGGGCGCCTTGCCCAGCCTGAATTGGAGAACAGGATTCTCTTGGATCAGGCAGTCATGGCCAAGCAGACAATGATGAAGCATGCGGAGCACATCCGCAGGTTGGAGGAGACGATGCACGCGATATGCGAGTTGATACTCGAAGCGCGTCCACAAGAGGAGGAACAGCGTGGTAGAGCCCAGGAACCCACAGGTCCGACCCAAGTGGGATCATCCCCGGCCCCAGAGGTGATCATGAGTGGAGAACAATTCCTCATGCCACCGCCAGCGCCGCAACTTCTGGCGCAACATTCAGCGCAATGCCCATCCGTTGGGCAATGGCAAGGACATGCAAGCCATCCCACGGGACTGCAACGCCAGCAACCCTTATGACCGGTGTGTCATTCCCAATTCCGCCACCTCTTAGGCGGCCTAAACAGGTACTCTTTTTAAAAAAACACCGAGAAATGATGTGGGCTTTTCTAGTGAATTACCCTGTTTTTTTGACCCTGATTTTTCATGCCTGTTTTTTCAATTAAAAAAGGTACCTCTTTAGTGTCATTGCAACAAATGGGGCTCCTTTGGAGTACTGTGTAAGAGGTTATCTCAATACGGAAGGACAACCAACTGTGTGTCGCACCTCGTGTCGGTTATTAGGCCCTTTTTGCTGCAACAGATTGCGACGCCTCGCAATACAAGGATGTGATTTCATATGTTTTACCAGAAGCGAATGCATGGAAAATTCGCATTAGGGTAATCAGGACAAATGACCTGCTTTTTCAAATGCGAGGCCTCGCATTCCATTTCGAAATATTCCCAAAAGGTATGATTTCATGAATCGAAATGCCAGGCCTCGCAATGATGGAACAGAAAACGATGAAATGGACAGATCCACCAACTACACAGCATGTGCATTCCCTTGATGCGGCGCTGCTGCATGGGCGCCCATACAGGTCCCGCCGGCATCTCTAGTTTTCATACTCTGGTCACCGCTGGCTTCACTGCCCAACAACTATGGTCGCGATTTGCAAATGGGTACTGCAAGTGGCATAAACAAGAGAGATGTGGGACCAGTTGACCGTTACCGGCAACTGAGATTGCACACGCGCGGCTGAGTTGCGCGCAAAGATCAATATGCGCGTGTTGCGTGTGCAACGATGTGCTGGCAAGAAATTTTGTTTACCTGTAGCGTTAGAGGAGCCTTTTTTCTGTGGAATTGTATAATCAAAATCAGATTCTTAATTTTTTGAGATGATTGTTCATGCCACGTAACATTCCGCATCGAGCGCAGAGGGAGGTGGAACGGACTGTCAGGCGATTGCGAGCGTTCTGTGCAACAAAACATGGATATACCACTGCTGAAGCACTATGGGCTGCCGTTGAAAAGAACAAGAGTGAAGCTGCTTTCTTTTTTGATTTTACGCGCTTGCTGCGACTGAACAGGAAGACACGGCACTCACTACTGAGGTTGAAAAGCAGATCAGAGAGCCGAGCGGCAAATGACTTCAAGGAGGAGTTCTTCAACTTATACAAAATCTTGCGCCCGTGCACCAGGACGAGGACACGCCGGATTTTGCCTCTATCGGTCGGCAGAACAGGCGCCGGTTGCGCAGAACAGGACTGCTGCGGCTCCGCGAGGAAACCATGAAGGAACACTCTGCGGGAAAGATGCTTGAGACATGGCGATGGAAGCAGAACTGGCAGGTTTGCGTCTGGATCGACAACTGTTACATTAAGCAGTATGGAACGCATCAAACGATCCGGGATCAGTCGCAAAATTGCACAGCCCTCTGCGTCGTTCAGATTCCCTGCAGGGTGCCGTATTTCAGAGGACACCCAAACGTAGATGTGCGCATCGGCAGCATCGGCAGTGTGGCTGCAGCCTTTGTCAGAATGAAACGGAGCTTTCATGGGATCGTGACAGATCTGGGCCTGCTTGCGGACAGGCCTGCAGCAATACCGAGCATCAGAGCCAGGGTTGGGATTAACAAACGTTGTTTGTTAATTTTTTTTGGAAAATTAACGAACAAACGAACAAACGAACGAACGATGAAAATAAACGAACATCGTTTGTTAATTTTTTTCCTTGTTAATGTCCTTTCGGTTTGCTTCTAATGGTTTGCTTGTTTCTATTCTGCCCCATTGGTCCTTTCCACAATATTTTCCAAAATGTTTTTTCAAAAAAAATTTCCAAAAGTTTTTTTCTGAATTCCTGCTTTTAAATGTTTCTCAAAACACCCTGCAAATGATTCACACCTTAAATTGTTTGCTTCCCTTTTATGCACTACCCTGCCTGCAGTTCAGCCAAAAAGACAATGTTTCTTAAAACACCGTGCAAATGACTTTTCAGCTCTACCCTGTCTTGCCCTGCAACTCAGACACAAAGAATACTTTAACGTCGACTTTACTGCACACTGTCTTCTTCCTGGTCCAGCGCTAAGCGTGGGCCTTGAAAGAGGGGTCCCAGGATTCAACAGAGCTAAACAAAGGCAAGGCTACACATCAGGATATCAATACACACATGCATGCCACGCCTCAGGGTTGATGGAGGCACAGAGGCCAAAGTCAAATTTACAGATCCACTCACTGCATGTGAATGACAGGCACACGCACGTGACACACACTGAAAACAAGACTTCTGGCGAATACAACTGGAGGCAGACGACGCTTATTTACCTTGGCGCTTGGGCGCAGCGCGGAGGTCGCCCCAGGCAGTGCTGCGTCGCCCTGACTTCACGCGTCGCCCTGACTTCACGCGCCGTGCGCGCAGTGCTGCTTCGCTCTGATTCTACGCTCAGTGCTGCTTCGCCTTGACTTCACGCGCAGTGCTGCTTCGCCTTGACTTTACGCGCAGTGCTGCTTCGCCTTGAAGTCCCGCGCAGTGCGCGCAGGGCTGCTTCGCCCTGATTCTATGCCCATTGCTGAGGCTTGCACGTTGGTGGACGCATCACTAGAGCATGAGGCTTGCGCTTGCACAGGGAGAGGGGCTGAGGCCCGAACATACACGCCGCTCGTCAGTAGGGTGGTCATCACGCTGATCGCTGCAAGCTTCGGCGACGGGTTGCTTCATTTGGGCTTGGCGTCGGTGGAACTTTTCTGACGCGGTTTTGAAGGGGTCTCCCAACTTCTTTTCGCCCACTCCTTTGACGTCTTCGTGTTTTCTGGATTTCACCGTGGTAGAATTCGTCACGTTTCGCTCCAAAAATTCACGGACAAGGCACATGGTAGCACAGGAAGCACCAGCAGCAGCAAATTGGTACCGCACACGCCTATTTGTAGTTCCGCAGCTTCACTCATCAGTTCTCCCACTTCTGACAAGCTCGGCATGGCCAAAAAGTTCCATGGCCTTTGCCGCCCATGACATCCATGAGCTAAAAGCAAAATACAGAGATGCAATGTGCATAAATCCGAAATTAATAATACAAACATGTGAAAAGCCTAAAAAATTGCTATTCTGCACAAATTGCGGTCCTGTTCTGACATGTCTGTGCCTGTGGTTTTTGAAATCCTGTGCATTTTAAAATCCTTCAGTTCATAGGCTATGACACCGCAAAACATCGGACACAGCACACAGGAAGTGCGCGCGCTACGCCGCGGCAGGGGCCTGCGGGCCGTCGTTTGTTAAAACGTCGTTTGTTAATAAATTTCCCTAAGCGCAACAAACAAACGACCGTTCAGCCGCTAAACGCTCGCTTATCCGAAACCCTGATCAGAGCGCCGCTTCACATCGTGCGAGATCCACTACCAAATCCCGGTTGGAAACCGCTGCTGTTGAGTATGTATCAGGTATCCTCGTACAAGGGCCTGGTCGAGGTGTTGGCTTACATTGCATCGCTGTCAAATCACACGCAGCCCATTGTGCCAATCCTCGTTGATGAGAACATACACAAAAGATGCCTGAAGTTCCTTTACTCCGACAGAATGCAGCAGTGGAACTGGCACGAAAAACTGAAGGGGACTCCTGTCTTGTACGGCTGCTGGCATCCCTATAAATTCCCCGTGACCAACGTATGGCGCCGCTTTCATTCGCGGTTTGTGTAGTTACGCTTTGGCCGCTTAGGAGATGGAAAAACAGTCGGCTCGTACCCGAGACTGAGAGTCATGGAGAGAACTATTGCCGGCATCCTCAAGTGTGCGCCTCATTTCTTGCGGCAGTTGCGAAGGAAATCGAACAAGTTACAGACTGTTGCGGATCACAGTGGGACTGCGATCGATCCACTGAAGAGTGAAGTATGTAGAGGGATGGTGAACCTTCTGCAGAACTGATGTCCGCTTGTCCTCTACTGTGGATTTCTCGTGAGACAATGCAACTGGTCTGGACGGCAACCTGGAACCGCCATCGACGCCCAAACATGTTTTGTGACTCGTGTTTGTGCTTTTGATCGAGCTCGGGAGGGCTGCAGCTGATCCTGTTGTGTATGTGAGGATCACCGGTGTTGCGTTGATGCATTGGCAGACCTTCAACTGCGGCCTGCCAGGATTGTGCTATGGTGAGGCGTTTGGCGAAGTCATGCTCAGTCGACTTGGGTCCATGAAGGATTGACACACTTGGGCTGTCACACCCAGCGACTCGGAAGATTTGTTTGTCCAGATCTGCCCTGCGAGAATTGACAGACGCTTGCTGGTTAGTGGTTTGTCCCCCGATATTGAAACGGAGATCCGACAGCGCTTGCACTCGTATGTTATTGACGACCGCCTGAGAATTCGGTACTGTCCCCGGCGGTCGGGTACCTCGGCCATGGAGAAGCACTGGGAGGCTGATCAAGATTTTCCGTCCGACATTTACAGCGAGCCGGACGTGGACACATACAGGGCTGTGTTGACCGATGTTTTGCGTACATGTCTGCGGCAGCCCCGGAATTTCTCACCTGCCATAATACGATTGATGGACAACAAGCTTCCTCTTCGGTCTGATGTGCAGCGCACGAACATTCTGGACACAATCTGGGCCTTTGGACCGTTCTTCACCTGGGTGTACCATGCGGAGGACGCAGCTGTGACGTCGCTGGATAATTTCGAGAAGATGGACACAACGGTGACGATGTACCAGCTGAAGTTCTTGCAGGGTCTGTACGAGCCATCGCTCCTACAACGGGTCGCCCCGGACATTTCGAGACCAAAAACGAACATCAAGGAAATCCAGGACCGGGCCTCTGCCTACCAGAAGCACCAGTGGATCAATTGGCATTGGGGAGCCGCGCCGGACAGCGTTATCCATCTGACCCAAAGTATGTTCCCCTCACAAGGAAGTAGGCAACCTTTCACATGTTTACAGAGGTGAGTCCGGCAGACAAGGTACCGTTGCACGACTGGGATGCCCTTTCGTTTCGGATCCCTTTGGGGGCTTGGCAGTGGAATCCTGAGGCTCCGTCGCCGAAATGGGAAACGCTGAACAAGGCGCGATTCTGGACGGCGATGGGAAATACTCATGCAAAGCATGGGTCATCCATGGACCTGGGTCGCCTGCGTGCACGACTGGCATCGCCCTTGACCGAAGTCAAGTCCACGCAGTCCGGAAACGTGGACGTGGTGAACAGTTAGACTTGGCACCCTCCTCAACAACAGCAAAGTAATGGGCTCATAGAATTGTAGTCTTCCAGCTTAGTCCATAGCAAAAAAGGGACTATGAAACACAATCATTATTTACACTCATGTTCACTCCTTACCTCCCTTCCACTCTCACCATACAAATATCCCTCTTGTAGTAAAATACACCTAGTTAGGACTTACCTAGGAAGCACCACGTGCTCCCTGGTGTCGCCGCCAGGCGCCTCTCCTCTATCTATCTCTCTTCTCTCCTCTTGTGTTTGGGGCTTGACTTAGGCCTTGGTATACTCTTGGGATCCCCCAATACATGAAACATGCTTGGGACCCACCAAATAGCCATAAAAATACATGTAGAAGTAGGGACAACCATGGAAAAGGGTTGTAGAGTAAATAGAGGTCCCTTAGGGGCCTTAGACTCCTTCGAAGGTAGTATGTGTGGTATCACTCACAAAATGAGTCGATCATGCATGACATGCATGACAATCCATGATGTCAAAAATGTGATCATCCAAATTCAAAGAGTTATGAAAAATGAATAGTATAACCTTCTTAGGAACCCATAAGAGTGGGGTTGTGGTTGTGTTAGTTCTGAGCGAAAGTGAAGTTTTGGGTTGGAATGTGAAAAACACATGCTAGGGCGCCAGCATGTCATGAAACATGATGCATGACACATGACACATGATGCATGATGAATGATGATGATGATGAATGATGATGATTGATCTGAATCTGCTCTGAGTTCAAATAAAGTACACTCTGAGTTCAAAATATATACTCCATGGGGCTCAATCTCACCCCCCCCCCCGACTGAAGCCCTGGAATTCAGGAGTAAATACTCAGAAAAATAGGCTGAAAAATGATATTGTGGCCATAATCATATGCAGCCCTGTAAAATCTCTTAGCATTTACTATTCAGTCCAGAACTGAACTACCTTCAATACCGAGTATGATCACTGCACCTCAGTACCACAGTAAAGAATGAGTGGAATGACTTCGGAAAGCATACATATGAGTTACCTTTCCTACTATACCACTCTTACCACAGCACAATAGGTGATTAGTTTGGAGCTAAAAATACAAATACCAGAAGTTCCCGAAAGATTGTGCTCAAAGTGATATATAAAGCATGGACAAGGCGTAGGAATCCTTAGGGAAGCCTTACATAACAAATGCAGATACCGATTTTTTGAAAATCAAAGTGAAATCGGCAAGGAATAACGCTTGAAATGCACTTCAAAATGAACCGTAGCTGAGCTTCTAACTCGCCAGGAAGCAAAACTTGAGAAAATATTTGGACACCTGAAAAGCGCAAAGTGTAGCGCTGGGAGTTCTGGCGACTCCCGTAACAGCGCGCGTCCGCCGTGCGGGATTGGGGGCGAAGCCTCCAAAGTTTAAAAACTTTTGAACTTTCGGAAAAAGCACTTCTGAAGCTGCACAAAGCGCAGTTTTGTAAAACAAAGAATTTGGAAAACAACGAGCAGCGAAAAACGCGATTTTCTAAAGTGAGACTTACAGACAGGCAAAACTTTTTGCGCGGGGAGGATGCACAGTACAGCCATAGGGTAACTGTACGTTTTGCGCGCATCAATTCACCGCTGTGCGTTTAATAGGCGAGTTTGAACATCAGCCACACATAGCACAACAGAAATGAAACATACGTGTTGGTTAGAGCTTGCACAACACGCGTAGCGTGTTTTTACTTTGCTTTGCCGTCTTTTGCACGCTCTTGCTGCCTCGCAAGGTTTGTCTTGGGCTGGCATTCAGGCAGGATTCAGGAGGGAAACAGGCCGTCACGCATGCAAAATAGCAGCGTACGCCGCGTCCTGCACACGTAAAAACTCCGAATCCAAGTAGGATAGAGGGTAAAACCTTCATAAGGGAAACATTCAAGTTTTGGGAGACAGGGAGAACCTTCCTTGCTCGCTCTCCAGGACAGTGTGCATGCACAGCGGAGGCGCCGCTATATGCGTCACTGTCCCCTGTTTGACTGTAGTGGTGGTTTTGTGGCGGAATGCCTGGTGAATCGTTCCGTGCATGCATATGCTCACCTGCAGGCACCTAAAACACTCATATGTCTCACCGTGCCGCTCACACATGCAGCGTGTGTTAGAGAGTGTAGGACCGTTGCAACTCAAAAAGTCCAATGAAACTCTGGGGTGAAATTCCTCACTTGAAAGTTGTTCGGTTTGAGTTGCACGGGTGTGGGAGGAGTGTGGAGTGGAGAGTGGGATGTGGGTTGGAGGCGTTAGCAAGGGGCGCTCCTGCAAAGGGCTACTCCTTTGTAGAGCGTTAGCATCAGCGAGTGGGAGACTGGGAAGGCAGGGGATTGGAATGGGCAAGGGCGTTCGCGTTGGTCAGCGTACGCTGGCCCTTGTTCCCACGCCCATCTGATCCCTGACGGTTTTTTCCTGGTCTCCCCGTGCGTGACCTTCTCTCTTTTGTTTTTGGGTAGCCCCAAGGTAGAGACCCTGAGGTAGATTCACACACATGCTCGCCCCGCACCGCACATCCATGCACAGCACTGCACACACATACTCAACACAACACACTTTTGCGCGCCATTCACTCACTCTGCACGGATCACGTTGAGCTTCGGTTCCGTGTCCACACTTGCACGGGTGTCATCGGACCGGAGGCGAGATGCACCCAAAGCGTTCACTGTTTGTTCAGGGATGCTTGGTGTTAGCCACAACTTGACTTGCCTTGGCGTGGGCGTGTGTGTGGGAAGTTGTAGGATCAGGGTGTCTTGCGGTGTAGGATCAGGCGTTAGCGTCTTTGACGGTGGGTGCCCAAGGCAAGGGAGGTTTGCAGCCAAGGGGGTAGCCCTAGTTGTGGTTGGGCGGCCCATGCAAACTCTGCTCGTCCTGCAGCCCACACAGTTCTTGGGGGAGGTCCCATCCCTGGGGAACACCAACCCTGCCCCTCCGGTGGTGGATGCTTGACTGTTCCAAAATGGAACCAGGTGTTCACCACCCGTAAGAATCAGCTTGCTTAGCAGTAGTGTTTCACTTCTCTCCTAGGCAACACACTTCAGTTGGCGTTGTTGACACTCACACGCGCGCCAGTTACACACCGCTCATCTCTCTCCCTCCCTAGATTGGTGAAACCTTTTGCCCAGCCTCAGAGTTCCCTTGGAAACCCAAGACAACTCCCAGGCTAGTGAGTGTGAACTCACTGCTCAGTGAAACAGGGCCTTAGGACCATAGATGCACCGTTTTCACAGGTGCTATGAAACAGGAGGGAGTAGTCTCACCTCCCAGCACGCTTGCGGGCCTGATTTTGGGCTGACTGTAGAGTGTCACGCAAATCCTGAGATTTGCAGTACTCAGCAAAACCTCGTTGACGCTACCGTCATCGATTATGAAAGCCGTCACTGGCTCCCAGGTACAGTCAGAGATAGAATAGCCGGACCACTTTGTATAGAATCTCCAACCACGTTTGTAGGTGTGGCGGAGGATTCTTTCAACAAAGTAGTAGTCTTGCTTTTTCATCTCTGATTCAGTAAACGTAACGGGTTCACTAGCACTTATTCTTTTGGGTCTAGCCTCTACGGCCGTAGGTGTAGGTACAGTAGGTCTAGAGAGAGAGATGTCCCTTTCGGGCATCTGTAGTGAATCGTCATCCTCCATAGGCGGCAGTTCTTCATCTTCATCCATAGTGAAGCATTTCGGCGAGGGTGATGTCCATGCGTCCACAGAAAATTGAAAATCCTTCACCCCATCACCCGAACCCCTGCAAGTACTACATCTATTCCAAACTTCGGTTCCATTGGAGTTGCGAAAATGGTCTTGGAATCCTTGCTCACCCCGCGGGGAGCGTCCGCGGACACAATCTGGCGGCTTTGGACAAAGAGAAGGTATATGAAACAAGTAACAATGTATACACACGTAACAATTATATGTATCATCTCTAAACTATAAAATAGCTTAGAAAAAAGGACGAAACGATGGTGGCGGCGTCGCCGCCATCAGAAAAACTGACGGCTACGAGTCGTCGCCATCAGGATCTCCACTGAGATCCTGCCCAAACCGGACCATACAGTGGTTTTTGGGCAAAAAACAGTGAAAGATGGTGATTTTTGAGTCAGAAACACTCTTTTCCCGGGGTTCCCCCCAACGCGTCGTGTAGCCAACACGAAGCATCTCTTTCCCAATTCATATTATATATGAAGAGGGCCACTGTTTGGCCACGCCTTGGGCGCCTGGCTGATTCCTGGGATCGCCTCAGGATTTTCTGGAAAAATCTTTTACGTGAATAGAATCTCCAACCACGTTTGTAGGTGTGGCGGAGGATTCTTTCAACAAAGTAGTAGTCTTGCTTTTTCATCTCTGATTCAGTAAACGTAACGGGTTCACTAGCGCTTATTCTTTTGGGTCTAGCCTCTACGGCCGTAGGTGTAGGTACAGTAGGTCTAGAGAGAGAGATGTCCCTTTCCGGCACCTGTAGTGAACCGTCATCCTCTATAGACGGCAGATCTTCATCTTCATCCATAGGATCCGCGGCCAAATCTTCGGCTGCAGCTTCCAGGCTTTCTTGTAGATCTTCTTCCCAGTCGTAGAGGTCGTCTAGCACGTCATAGTGCTTAAGCTGTGGGTAACCCACTTCAACCAGACCTCCGTACTTAGGATGAGTTTTGATCCACAGGGATCTTTCAGCTACATCCGTGACCAGAATTGGTCCGAAGTAAGGGCTGTCCAGCGTGTTACGCGGCCATGCCTTGAATCTTGTATGATGTACCAGAACCCAGTCACCAATTAGGTAGATAGCTTCTTTTCTTTTGCGGTTCTTGGTATGATTCTCCTTACTTCTTTTCTTTTCCAGTAGTGATCGGCATAGATCGGCGATCCGTTTTTGCTCGGTGAGCCATTCATCAACTTTAGGATTTCCTTCGCTCGCGCAGGGGAATTTGAAGTTGAAACCTGGCCTCCCTAGGAACAGTTCCGTAGGGGTGAAGCCAGTCCTGCTACTCACTTGATTATTCATCAAGTAGATAGCATATGGGACTAGTTTTAGCCAGTTTCGGCTCTTCTCGTTCAGCATCAGAATCCTCATGACTGTTTTGAAACAGCCGATTTGGCGTTCGCATAGAGGATTCTTTGTTCGTAGGTAAGGAGTTCCGAACTGGACTTCCGTACCCATAGCTCTCATGACGCTTCGGTACCAACCAGTAGGGCTGGTAAACCGGATGTCTTTATCGCTGTGGATAATCTTGGATAATCCGTAGACTTGTACCCATCCTTGGAAAATCTCTTTCAATACTCCTTCACCATCCACCTTCTTAGTAAGGGGAAACACTCGGCTGTAGCGACTGAGTCCATCCGTCACCAGGAAGGCGAAGTCATGGCCAGCGAATTTAGGTAACTCCATAAAATCCACGTAGAGAATGGAGTTCATTTGGTTCGGAATCGGGAGATTCCTTACCTCACCACGATCCGCTGCAGTGTTAGCTTTAGCCTTAGTGCAGGGTCACTCAGCGATGATCTTAGAAAATTCTTCTTGAGAGATGCATCGCTACTCTTAGCGAAGAAATACTTCCGGAAGAACCAAAGAGTTCTCTCCACCCCAGGGTGACCATCTGTTTTGTGTGCCCATTCCAACATAGTTTCTTCGTAGTCTTTGGGGACACAAATGAGGTCTTCCCTGTACAGGTAAGTTGACGTGCGGGACCATTGTGCTCCATCCAGGATCTGTGAGCTCCCAATTGTTAACTGGTCCAAGATGTCCGAGTAATCGGCCGTCAGGTCTTTCATACTCCAGGACATGAGTTTTTCTTTCCTCGTAAAGAGATCGAGATGTTGATCCATCTTGGCGAAAGCTTCTTGGGCCATCATCTCGGTGTCTGCCCCCACCAGGGAATCAAAACAATTCCGTGATAGACAATCACAGAGTTCGTTTTTAATTCCCCAGATGTGGAATGTAGCGAGTCGTAGTTGGCTCAGGTAGACCCACCACCGTCGTAGACGTTTTCCATCTGGCGGTGGTCTTTCCATAAAGTACTTCACGGAATCCTGATCACATAGTCACATGATGGGATTGGTACCCAGGATCCTGTGTTGACTAGCCAACACTAGAACTCCAGCTAACAGCTCCTGCTCGTAGGTATGATAGTGTGAGCAGGCTGCATTCCACTTCAACTTCCAGTGGCCAAGTGGAACTAGGCGCTTCTTGGGAGTCATAGTCAGATTTCATGAATCCTTCTCTTGTGACACCTTGAACTCTTAGGCGATAATCAATGTCTTTACATTGATCCGTAGTTAGCTTTTGCCACTGTAATAATGTCCCTCCTCCTCCAACGTTACTGGCATCCGTGATTAGAATCATCTCGCCGTAGCGTTGGGGTACTCCAAGTACTAGGCATTCTCGGGTTTTCTTCTTGACATCTTCGATTGCTTGCTTTTCAATAGGTCCCCAGCGCCACGGAGTCTCCTTCTTGATGAGATCCGTTAGTGGTGCGCTGGCTTCCGTGAAATTTCGGAGATGCCGCCTGTAAAAATTACAGGATCCGATGAATTGTCCGATTTTCTGAACTCCTTCAGCTTTAGACATAGAATCCGTTAGGTCGAAGTCCATCAGGGGCTTCATCTTTTGATCCTGCTGTTTCCACCATCCATCTCCGATGTGGAATCCGAGGTAGTCTGTCTCCGTCTTGAGAAATTCGCATTTCTCCAGCTTGATGCGGAGTTGATTTTCTTGACAGACGGTGTAGAATTCTCGGAGTAGTAGGAGATGGTCATCGATGGTGTTCGTCCCTAGGATGACATCGTCGATGTGAGCCTCCAGGACAGCACCACGCTGTAGGAGGTCTTGGACGGCCGGTCGTCGTTTACACAGGGCGATGATTTGACTCATCAGCTCCTGGAACAACGCCGGGGCGTTAGCAATACCAAATGGCATTACCCGCCATTTTTAGACCCGTCCATCTGGAGCAATGAATGCCGTTAGATCTTGGGCACGCTCCGTTAGGTCAATTTGCCAGAAACCGGACCGCTTGTCCATTTCAGTTTTGTATCTGCATCCAGCAGCGGTTTCCACGGTGTTCTCCATCAGGGGCAATGAACCGCTGTGCAGTTTTATTTTCTGGTTGACCTTTTTCTAGTCGACCACCAATCTTTTTGCAGTGCTCCCTGGTTTAGCTACCAGGAAGCATGGACTGCAATGCTTAGGATAGTCCGTCTTTTTGTACTCGTAAATCAAACCGGCCTCCATGCATTCTTTGATTTGGCGAGTGATCTCACCCATGTCATCTTCTGATGCTCGGTACGGTCGACATCGAACTTGATCTTTGAGAAATTCTTTTCTTAGTTCTAGGTCCATGGTCACGAGTTTCGTCACCGATCGGGGTGGAGGTAACGGACCAAAAATGTCAGAGAAATGCAGGATGAGTTTCTTGATCCTCTCGTCAACATCCATTTTGTCGAGCAAAATCTTGAGGTCTTCAGATGCGTGTAGATTGGACGCACCTAATTCTTTTTCCTTAGATTTTTCATCTTGCTCCGTCAATTTCTTGAGGGCTAGGACCTGTTCGGGGTCCAAAATCATCTGATTCTCTTGGTGATCAATTTTTTCTTTTCTTTGACTTTCTTTCTTAGTCTCCTGATGTCTTTCCGGCGTAATTGATCTTTTCTTTCTTCTTTCTTTTCTTCTTCTCCTTCGATTTCTTGTTCTTCTTGTTCCAATGCTTCGTGTAGTTCGTGAAGCATGACCAATTCTTCGCCGACATCAAAATACGTCCCATCTTTTCTGTCGTACTCGTCTAGGTAGACCATGCTTTTCAATTTTTCTTTTAGCTCCAGTTTTTGGAGTCCGTCAATTTGATTTAGTAGAAGGAGACGAGTGTCTTCCAAATCTTCTTTTGAAGAAGGGAACGAATTTTTACTCGGGCGTGCGTGTAGGAGACGGAGTTCACGTTCGTCTCCTTCGCTCGTCATCGATTCTAGTTGGACGGAAACGTGTGAAAGAAGTTTTTCGGGGTTAGGAGTTTCGGAAGGAGTCGAAGGAGCCTCTAGAGGTTCCACTTCTTCCAAGAACAGGTTGGCGACCAAGTCGTTGTAGTCCATAGTTGTGTAGGAGTCGTTCGAAAAGGGTATAGTGGACTCGGAAGGGGCTTCGGATATACTTCCGCTTTCGTCGGAGGTTTCTTCGCTCTCTTCTTGAGTTTCTCTTGCCTCTTTCAGACTTTCTTGAATCACTTCCTCGACCTGAAACTTAGGCGTCTCGAACTTGTACTCTTCCCTGCTCTCGTTCACGTCCAGAAAACTTTTTCATCATCTCTTCTTTTCCGTACCGACGGTGGTGCTTTAGCACGAACTTGTTTATCTCCTCAGACACGTTTTTCATGGGGTTAGAGGACACGTTCTTCCCCGAGACTAGGTACATAGCGGTTCACCAACGGAGCTTTGGCAAAACCTCTTCTTTTGGGTTAAGTCGGTAAAGAGGAACGTCAGGTAAGAGCAACTTTGTGGCCGTCAACTTTTCGAGTATAGGCCCCCATAGTTTTTCTTTTTGTTCCCACTTCTTCCCTTCGGGAATAACCAACGCGACCGTAGCTTGGTCCACATAAACCTTTACCAACGTGTGGAGTATTTTTGAGAAAGGGGGGTTGGTGTAGAGCATCTTCCAAGCTCCCAACTTTCCCCAGTCATACCACCACGTTTTGTTGGTTTTGGGAGTACAAAAGTACTCCGCGTCGGCGTTCTCTTTGGACACAAAGAGTTCGACAAAGTCGCCGTTACACTTGTTGGGGTTAAGGCCAAGTTCTCGAAACGCGTCACGCTTGGCCGCGGAGTCGAGAGTGTAGTTCTCCGTTTGGTGTAGGCTCAAGGTAGCGAGGATACTCTCTTGCTTCACCTCGCTATCGAGTGCGAACGGAAAACTCTTGAGATTCTTGAGCGTGGGTCTTGGACACTTTGTCTCCTTGAGGGGTATTGCTTCCCATTCTTGCTCTTCGTTCACCACCAACAAGTGAGTGGGCTCTTGAAGGGATAAATATTTTATCCACTCGTTTTGCGCAAAGCAGTCCGTCCCCAATACGGCTTCAAAGGCGTTGGTGTTGAACGCTTGAAACTTTTGAAGTACCTTTTGGTCCCCCACTTGTACTTCTCCTTCTATCTCGGCTTCGCTGAGAGTGAGTCCCCCTTCTCCCGTTTTTACCCCACAAATATTTTTGGGAACTGGGTCCTCGTAGTTTCCGAACCTAGAGGAGACTAGGGAGATTGTAGCACCGGTATCAAGGTATGCGTCCACCCATACACCATTGATAGCGACCCTCAATAGGTAGCAATACTTCGGTGCATCGTCTCGGTGTCCACCTAGGCTTCCCCCGGCGTTTGACCCGCGAGAAAGTCCTTGAGGTTCTTAGCTTGCCTTTCCAGCTTGAGAACTCTTTTTCGCTTCTTTTCTCGCTCTCCTTCCGTCAACTCTTCCAAGCGTTTCTTCTCTTGAGGCTTTCCTTTGTCGTCGTCCTTTCCTTTGCCTTCTTTTCCTTCGTTCGCCTTTCCTCCGTTCGCTTTTCCTCCCCTACCTTTTTCTCCTCCTTTCGCTTGGTCCTTTCCCTCTTTGCCTTGACCTTTCTTCGTTTGCTTTTTCTCTTTTTTCCTCGCGTCAAGGCTGTCTTGCCACGCCTTGTCTCTTACGTTGTGTTTTGTCCCACAATTGGGGCAAAACACGGTGGCGAAGAACTTGGGCGCGGTGGAGTTGTCCTCCTCAACTTCCCTTCGCCAATACCACTGCCCTTGGCGTTGTCCTTTGCCTCGTCCACCTTTTCCACGGCCACGACCGCCACCACCACGGTTGCCGTTTGCTTGTCCTCGTGCTTGTTGGAAGGACACGAAGCACTCTTCACATAGCGAGTGGGCAAAGGCTTCTTCTTGGTTCATAGGGGCGTTGGAGTCGGTGTTGGTGTTGCCGTCTAGCCACTTGAGTTGAGCCATCGAGTGCAAGTTCTTCAAAGTAGCGTCGGACCTTCCCTGGAGGGCCAACTCGTAGAGGAGGTCAATGAGAGAGTTGAAAGTGTGTATTCTAGACAACCTCTCGGGAGTAGCACGTATTTCGTCCATGGTTTTGGGCGAAACACGAGGTAGGAGGTGTAGGAGGGCTTTGGAGTCGTCGTAGTAGGACGTAGCCAATTGGTCAGTAAGCGTAGTAAACCTTTGGACGTATTGGGCTATGTCCGCGGTTGTAGGGTACTCCTTCAACCGAGGGATACGCTCTATCTCTTGAATAAGCTTTAGGTTGGTAACGTAAGTAGGGTAGAGCTTTTGGAGCGTAATAATGAACCTTACCCAAGAGTCACTTTTCTTGAGTGCCCCCGAAACCACTTCTTTTTTGTCCTTGTTATCACAACCGTTGATAACAAGGTCCGCCTTGGCTCTTTCGTTGAGGTCTTCTTGTCCCGTCGACCTCAAGAACCTCAAAAAATCCTCGGCGTAAACGTCGAGGTCTCTACCCGAAAACTTTGGTAGTTTGGTTTAGGTTTGGGGTTTGAAAAAAGCTTCCGGTATGTGGCACCGGTTGTGTGGGGTCGGGGAGTAGCGCCATAGGCGCTAGTGGACCGAGTCCTAGGGCGAGGGCTTGGTCGAGGGTGTATACTTCGTAGGTAGTGGTAAAGCACGCCACGGGTTTGGGTGCTTTGGTACGGGGTACAAAGGGCGACTTGACTCCAGGAGGCACACCGGCAAGCCCGGTGCACACTCGGGTTGGAGGCGAGGGGTGGTGAGGTACACAAGGGTTAGTGGTTAAGTGAGCACCAGTCCTTTTTTCTAAGTTTTCAAGACGACCCTTGAGTTGTTGCAAGGTCGACAAAAGGATAGTGCTCTCTTCCGAAGAAGGAGAGGCTTCGAAAACATGAGTCCTTTTGGGAGCTGGAGGCTCAGAGAAAACCTTAGGCTCAGGAACTCCGCTAGGCACTCCATGAACAATAGGTTCTTCACTGATAGGGGGTTGAGGCATAGTGGCGTAAGTCACATTAGAACGCCATGGTGAAGCGGTATGGGGTGCCTCACCCATACCCGCTGCCCAGCCAGTGGCGCTCTGTTCATCAGGATTTTTCCTGGGCTGATTCTCAGCCTATGACATCGCGATTTCTGTGGAATTCTTGTAAAATACCCATGAAATCGTCATTTTTCGTCATTTTTGGGCTGGCGTCGACCTTCGTCCCCTGCGCGTCGCAGCCCCAGATCGAAGCTCTATTTCTCGATTTATGAAGATTTTAATCAATTGTATTATTGATTTATCGTTTTCAGAATTATAGAAATGAGCCGTGACCATTTTTGCGGCGTTCCGCGAGGGTGAATTTTTGACGAAATTGGTCACGTAAAAGATTTTTCCAGAAAATCCTGAGGCGATCCCAGGAATCAGCCAGGCGCCCAAGGCGTGGCCCAACAGTGGCCCTCTTCATATATAATATGAATTGGGAAAGAGACGCCTCGTGTTGGCTACACGACACGTCCGGGGGAGACACGCGAAAAGAGTGTTTTCGACTCAAAAAACACTATATTTCACTGTTTTTCGCCCAAAAATCACTGTTTGGCCCAGTTTGGGCAGGATCTCAGTGGAGATCCTGATGGCGACGACTCGTAGCCGTCAGTTTTTCTGATGGCGGCGACGCCGCCGCCTTCGTTTCGTACCATTTTCTAAGCTATTTTATAGTTTAGAGGTGATACATATACATTGTACATGTCATCGCATTTGTTTTGTTACATATACCCTCTTTTTGTCCATAGACGCCAGATTGTGTCCGCGGACGCTCCCCTTTGGGTGAGCAAGGATTCCAAGACCATTTACGCAACTCCAATGGAATCGAAGTTTGGAATAGACTTCATGTAGTACTTGGAGAGGTTGGGGTGATGGGTTGAAGGATTTTCGATTTTTCTGTGGACGCACGGACATCACCCCCGCCTAAAATGCTTCAAAATGGTCTTGCCGCTATCCGCGTGGTTCACTGGTGGACCTGTCGATGAGCTCCCACAACGTGGAGGTGGTTCCCTGCTGCCTGGTTTTCGACACCTCCTGCAGCGCAACAGACTGCAGCCTAAGGTATTGCATTGGTGGAAATACAGTGCAAGAAGGGACGCCTGGGCCAAGACTGGCCCCCAAGGCAACAGCAGCGACGACCACAGCCCTGAGATCAGCACCAGGAGCTCCTGCGGGGACGACGACGATCCCAGCAGAGGTTTTGAGGAAGTCTGGACCCTGCAGCAGCTTGACAAGTGGTGTGGATGGCAAATCCCAAGAGCAACGACAGCAGGTCGCGCGGAGAGCGCCCCGCGTCCACCAGTAACCAAATCAGGTGCGTTAATTCGTCGCCTTGGGTTGGTAACCGACCCTAAACAGGCGCGGGGCGCCTTGGGTAGGAAATGACCCTAAATGACCCTAAAAGCAGGCGGTGTGACGGCCTGCGAATGGCGACGACGCCCAGACTGCAGGAGAATTGTCGACCACGTCGACATCTGCAGGAGCTAAGGTCCAGGGCATCAACATGATGAAGGAGGAATTCCTTGACTCCTACAATGGGTACCACCTTGGTCTCCCCATGGACCCTATGGAGCCCCCAAGTCTATCTCTTCCTCTGGGCGACGACCACAGCGACGACGACGCCATCTGCGAACCACCACAACCTGGAAGAGGTTGCAGGCGCGAAGAATTCGTCGCCTTGGGTTTGTAAATGACCCTAAATGATTTTTTCATTTGAATTTCTTGAATTATAATGTTTCCATGCCCATGGAGAAAAAGGGCCAATGTGTGCGCCTCAGCGCCATCAGTCAGGTCGGAAGGACCTGCAGGGCCCCTGGTTTGGTCACCAGAGGCCAAAAGAAGTGCCAGGGACCAGTATGGTCGCCTGGGGGGCAATCGCCCCATGAATATATCAAGGAATATTGCAAACCCCCCCCCCACTGTCCTGCTGAATCAGTTTTGAAACCAGGGCAGTGCAGGCGTCAGAGCGCCTCCTTGGCCTTGCCTTCCTTTGGATATAGGCAAGGCTTTTAAGGAGGGGGGTGAAGCGGTATGGGGTGCCTCACCCATACCCGCTGCCCAGCCAGTGGCGCTCTGTTCATCAGGATTTTTCCTGGGCTGATTCTCAGCCTATGACATCGCGATTTCTGTGGAATTCTTGTAAAATACCCATGAAATCGTCATTTTCCGTCATTTTTGGGCTGGCGCCGACCTTCGTCCCCTGCGCGTCGCAGCCCCAGATCGAAGCTCTATTTCTCGATTTATGAAGATTTTAAACAATTTTATTATTGATTCATCGTTTTCAGAATTATAGAAATGAGCCGTGACCATTTTTGCGGCGTTCCGCGAGGGTCAAATTTTGACGAAATTGGTCACGTAAAAGATTTTTCCAGAAAATCCTGAGGCGATCCCAGGAATCAGCCAGGCGCCCAAGGCGTGGCCCGACAGTGGCCCTCTTCATATATAATATGAATTGGGAAAGAGACGCCTCGTGTTGGCTACACGACGCGTTGGGGGGGGAAACGCAAAAAGAGTGTTTTCTACTCAAAAAACACTATATTTCACTGTTTTTCGCCCAAAAATCACTGTTTGGCCCAGTTTGGCGACGACTCATAGCCGTCAGTTATTCTGATGGCGGCGACACCGCCGCCTTCGTTTCATACCTTTTTCTAAGCTTTTTTATAGTTTAGAGGTGATACATATACATTGTACATGTCAACGCATTTGTTTTGTTACATATACCCTCTCTTTGTCCATAGACGCCAGATTGTGTCCGCGGACGCTCCCCGTGGGGTGAGCAAGGATTCCAAGACCATTTACGCAACTCCAATGGAATCGAAGTTTGGAATAGACTTCATGTAGTACTTGGAGAGGTTGGGGTGATGGGTTGAAGGATTTTTGATTTTTCTGTGGACGCACGGACATCACCCCCGCCGAAAATGCTTCAATGGCACACATTGGAAAGGATTAGTCGAAGACGATGTGGTCCCCGACTCATGAGTCTGTGGGGCATTAGTGAATGAACCTTCATGGTGTTCGATTTGTTGAACCGTTTGCGAGCAAGGATTCCAAGACCATTTACGCAACTGCAATGGAATCGAAGTTTGGAATAGACTTCATGTAGTACTTGGAGAGGTTGGGGTGATGGGTTGAGGGATTTTCGATTTTTCTGTGGACGCACGGACATCACCCCCGCCGAAAATGCTTCAATGGCACAGATTGGAAAGGATTAGTCGAGGACGATGTGGTCCCAGACTCATGAGTCTGTGGGGCATTAGTGAATGAACCTGCATGGTGTTCGATTTGTTGAACCATTTGTTGCAACCGACCACTCTGGTTGAGCAACGATAGGACCTCCATAGCATTCGCTAGCTCAGCTGTCGTCATGTTACTCGCTGAAGGCACTGGGCGTGGAGCTACAGCTTCAGCATACTCAGGACATGTAGGAGCAGGAAAGCGATAGGCTTTGAATGGAGATCCATCTAGAGGTACTTCTGGGGTTCCAAGCCCGGCCATGGTAGGCGCGACTAGTTCCTCATCGCAGACCGGTATCATGACTTGCACGTCGTTTTCGGAAGCGCCCGTAGCTTCTAGGCTGCTTGGAGTTCTCACAGGGTCCATCTCAATTTTTCAGACTCGATTTTCCGAGTTCAGGAATTCTTCTCCGTCCCTTACTAAATTTCCAGGCTGGAATCGAATCGAAATTGAATCCAAGGGATACTGGATTTAGGCAGAGCAGGTTTTCTCTGCTACCAGTTAGATTTGGCACCCTCCTCAACAACAGCAAAGTAATGGGCTCATAGAATTGTAGTCTTCCAGCTCACTCCATAGCAAAAAGGGACTATGAAACACAATCATTATTTACACTCATGTTCACTCCTTACCTCTCTTTCACTCTCACCATACAAATATCCCCCTTGTAGTAGAATACACCTAGTTAGGACTTACCTAGGAAGCACCACGTGCTCCCCGGTGTCGCCGCCAGGCGCCTCTCCTCTATCCATCTCTCTTCTCTCCTCTTGTGTTTGGGGCTTGGCTTGGGCCTAGGTATACTCTTGGGATCCCCCAATACATGAAACATGCTTGAGAACCCACCAAATAGGCATTAAAATACATGTAGAAGTAGGGACAACCATGGAAAAGGGTTGTAGAGTAAATACAGGTCCCTTAGGGGCCTTAGACTCCTTCGAAGGTAGTATGTGTGGTTTCACTCACAAAATGAGTCGATCATGCATGACATGCATGACAATCCATGATGTCAAAAATGTGATCATCCAAATTCAAAAAGTTATGAAAAATGAATAGTATAACCTTCTTAGGAACCCATAAGAGTGGGGTTGTGGTTGCGTTAGTTCCGAGCGAAAGTGAAGTTTTGGGTTGGAATGTGAAAAACACATGCTAGGGCGCCAGCATGTCATGACACATGATGCATGACATATGACACATGATGCATGATGAATGATGATGATGATGAATAATGATGATTGATCTGAATCTGCTCTGAGTTCAAATAAAGTACACTCTGAGTTCAAAATATATACTCCATGGGGCTCAATCTCAGTTGAACATTGAGGTCACTGGAAAGGTGGTCAAAATGCTGTGGGCCCCCTACAAAGATCAGCAAGAATCCCTGAAGTTTTTGGAGGCTCTGGACACAGACATGATCATTTTGAATGCGAATCTGGCCGACGGTGCTGATCCATTGAGTCCGGTTGTGATGGCGAAGTTGATTGACACCCCTGAAACTGTGCTTGTGATCTACGGCGAGGTGGAGACTGTTTTCAAAGCCCTGGCAACAGTTCTCGAGACGCCTCCAATTGCGGACAACGATTACTGGTATGAGAAAGTGCAAGTGTGTTACTGGCTGCCGGGCGCAGGCAAGACAGGAAAAGGCGGAATTCAAGTAAAAGCACTAGTTCTGCTGGCCGGTATCACGATCAAGAAAAGGGTATGTACAACGAGAAAGATGTCCTCACTTATGCCCTATTGATCTTGGATGGAATCCTGCAGGGTTTTTGTTGCGGAAAAATAGGATCACAGCAATACGTGGGGCAAGAAGAACTGTTGGATCGTGTCAATGATTAGTTGTGAAATCCAGAGTATCACAGAAGGGCTGCAAATGAACAAAGCAGGCTGAACTACAAAGGTTCCGTCACAAATGTATAAAACAAATGGATTTTATGATGAAAACTGACATGTGTCTGGCCTCAGAAGTAGTCTCAAGCACTCAATGTGCACCTTTTGGTATGCAATAGAATCGGTTAGGAATCTCTGGTATCGGAGTTGGACCAGACACAGGATATGGCTTGGCCAGCTTGGCGAAGCAACTGAATTCAGAATCAGTTAAAAGGTACAACCACAATAAGTAGTAGAAACATTTGAGTATAGGGGTCCTGAGGTGGGAGGCCACTAGGCTTAATCTACAAGGCCCAAGGCATGAAGTGCCCTTTTTATTTCGGTATACCTCCATGAAGGAAGGTACCTCTGCTCACTTGCGTGGTAGGGGTGAACTTCATGGGGCCTGCTAGGGTTATAACCCTAGTCAATTGAAAAGAGAAGGTCTCGTAGTTCAGCGGTCATGCACATGACGCCTGAACTAAAGGTGCTCGGTTCGAATCCCGGTGGAGGCCGAACGCAGTGTCCTAGGCGCTAGGGTGTCGGTGACCCCGCGAGCCGGAAGGGATGCTGCGCTCGGTTCGAACCCCGGTGGGGGAGGAACGCAGTGTCCTAGGCGCTAGGGTGTCGGTGACCCCGCGAGCCGGAAGGGATGCTGCGAGGGACAGGTAGGGATCACTGATACGCTGGAGTTCGGAGATCGCCCGAGCAACTTACCTTTACCTTTACCTAGTCAATTGAAAAAGTGTACTTCACACTTCAAAAGAGTGACAAAAGTGTTTAAGTGTTAGTCTTCATTCCTTCCCTAGGCAAAAAAGGGGGCTTCAGCCTGGATCAAGTCCCCCAAGAAAGACATGGCAGTGACTTGTTCTTACTCCCCCCTGGAGTACTAGTTAGCTAAGCTGGTAGGACCAAGGAAAAAGGCTCAAATTACCCTGAAGTCACCTCAGAAAATGTTGGGAACTTGCACCAAACTTCCTCATCAGTTCATAGAAGCTGTCCACACTGTAGGTACCCTTTAAAAACAGTGTGATGTACCGTAAATGATGTCCCTTCGCAGGGGCATTCGTCAAAAGTAGCTGGCGTGAGCGTAACCTTTTGGAAAAAGAAGTTTTGGGGTAGTGGGGTTTGAACCCAGGACCTCCTCCCTAGAGTACACATGGTTACCCACTAGGGTATGACCGAACGCTCTACTGCTCACGGTCACCGCCGTATAAACAGCGTTTTGGTAATCGTCCTGACCAATAGGCAGGGCGGAGCAATACTCCTGAGGGAGCCCACAAAACTCCAGGAGCTGGAAAAAAAAGAAATTGGAACAAACAGGGAGTGAATCCTGTGGTTTAGCGAAAGGGCTAGCGATTTAACAAGTCAAATCGCTAAAAATTGACGAAAAGACGTTAGAAATCGTCATTTATAGTTCAAAACTTAAAGCGGCAGACAAGCGCAACCGAGCGGCGCTTACAAAAAGAAGTTGCGGCACTCCAAGGCACTTGAGTTAGAAGGTGTTTGCCGTGCCTTGCACAATGCAAAATTTTATAAACTATCCGAAGAAACAATAAAAAGCCCAACAAACAAAAGAGCAGCCAAAAAACCCGCCTCTCAGGTATGCCAGTGTCACGACACACTCATGCATTGTGTTTGTGGTGGTCGTTTCGTTAAACTTTGGGGTTGTCTTCGCTGCGTTTGTCGGGGGTTGGGTGTTCCTTGCATTCCCCCTGCACAGGCCAAAAACGGAAAAGAAAGGTATGTTCGACGAATGGAGCACGCAGCGCGCACGTAGGGTTAGAATGGACGCTGTGCTCGCGATGCATTTCCCTATCTGAGGCATACACACGTTATCACGCTTTTCTTGTGCATGCGCCTGCACTCCCTTGTCTCCTACAGGCTCAAAAAAAAAGCGTTTGCCCGCGCTTGCGTTGTCTTCGCGCTAAAAAAGGGTTGCTTATGACGCTTAGGCTTGTTTTGCGCTGTGCCGTGTGTCTCCATTCTCCTTCATCCCTTCGTCTGCAGGTAACAGAGCAAGGAAAGCATGCATGACACACGATGCAGTAATCGTTATGGTTGTATATAAATCGGCGTAGGTTGGTTTAAACGCTTAGGCCTGCTTTAGGTTCGTGTTCCCTTCGGCATTCACATGATGCGTGGTGAGTAAGGTAGGTAAGCCCAGGAGGAGCTCACCTCTTGGTTGAGTAACGTGATTTGTTGAGTTATGGTTCCAGCCTCCCTTCCCTGCATACACACGATGCATTAAAGAGATGTAGGCCACGCGATGTGCACACGGTATGACGCTTGCCAGGTTACCAAGGGCTCCGCCCTACGTTCTTTAAGAGAACGGGCGGAGTCCTTAAGCTTGCTTGCTTGATAGGAAGGTTTGGTAATAGTCAATTATCTTCCAGTCTAAGACCCGTATAATACGGCGAGGCTGGTTAGGTCGCAGGACCAAACCCTCCTCCATCTGCCTTTGCTCTTCAGGTGGGAAAGGTAGGGTGAACGGTGCACGCAGCAGCTGCCTTCGGCGGCTTCATTTTTGCCCACACTAAAAAGGTGCAGATCACACAATCAAATGGAATGGGGTCAGTGAACGTCATCTTCATGGACAACACTTACTACACGCCTTGCGCACGGCACTCTTTCCCTCCAAGCCCTGTCAGGGAAACGCGCGTGGGCGTCCCTGGCAGGCCAGAGGGCCTAGTGGCGCTATGTTCTCTTGTCTTTTCACAGGGGAGCCAATAGGGCTCAAGACCTCATGGACTTCAGCGCCAAGTAGCGTGTGTAGGTGTTAGGGTCAGCAAGCCTGGCAGGGAATGAGTGCGGTTGTGCTCAACCTGTCTTCGAAGGCTGGTGCTGGCAATATTGACTGTAGTGTAGTGGTGTCTCCTGTCCCGCATGCTTTTCCTCGGGGGCAGGGGAGTGTGTTAGCTTTTGGCCAAAAGAAAAACGGGCGTTTTGTATGCCCTTAGCACACTTAGCCACCCATCCCCTCTCTCAGGTAGGGCTTTTGTCGTTCCCCCCAAGGATAGGCGCCAGCACAGAAATTGGGTACCATAGGAGTGGTAATAGTACCTGATTAGGACCTTCCGTCCAACGTCAGCGAAGCCCGATCTCTGGGAGCCACGCCGGGGAGTGAAGTGAGACAAACACAGACATACGTAGCACACTTAGGGGTATGGTAACCAGGTAAGGAAGGGTAGAACCCCAGAGGGTCCTCTGTGGGAAATTCCTAATTTCAGGTTGACAGACTACAAAAAAATCTTTTCCTGGATTTTTCCGATATCACTGATTTCTGCCCACATATTAGGTATCACTCGATCCGCAATTTCCTGGCGCACACGCTGATCACAATTTCAACAACAGCTGTCCAAAAAATCGATCATGGGCAAAGATCGCACCGTGCCAAAAGCCGCAGATCCGAGCAAGTCCGTCGCAAATCGCGTGGCGCAATTCGAGAAAAGCGACCAACAGCTGAGAGATCACAGACGCAACGCGGCTCTTCGGGAAAGCAGAACAGATGAAAAAGGAAAGGAGAATGATCAACAACCCCAAACTCCCAAATCAAATCAGAAAAGAAACGCCCAGAAAAACACTCCAGACGCAATTCCAAGCCAAAATGCGAGTTCAAGCCCAAACGGCAAATCCAAGCGCCACAAGACAAAATGGATTCAAAAAACCACCCAGCAACCAAACCGTGAAACGAAAGAGGCTGTCAACGACGACACCTTCATCAACACCCAACTTCATTACAATGAAAAGCCAACGGTGGATTTTGCCAAACTTTCGGAAAAGCGCAACAAGAGTTTCAATTTCATCCCTATGGAAGACTTGGAAACCCACCAAACCACCAACCTTTTTGTGAACGACCCCAATGGCAACTCTCCATCCCAACTCCACCAAGACCTTCAAGATGAAAAAGTTCCGGAAGTCTATCAATTCCAATCTCAAGACAACCGAGTATACTCCGACTACATTACCATGTTACCAACCGAGGACACCATCGCCCAATTCCACAAACAACCTCATGAAATACATTTTGGGGGCACCGACTACCAACACTATTTCAACGAGAAGTACGAGTATTCCGCCCCGTACCCAACGGAAGATCATGCACGAGCCATCAAAAATGCAAAATTGGTCACTCCCCAAAATATCACGACCCTCAACATCATGGCCAACCTCTACGAGTCCCAAACAAGAACTTTCATCTTCACTCCCACTACAAATTACGACTTCAACAAGGACGCCTCGCACAACACATCCGCACACGTGTCCATGTTGCTCAATGCTCTAGCGTCGCTTGCGCGTGCTAAAATACATGTAAGGGGTACGGTAATTCTTTTGGTGTCAGACCCGAGAGTGTGTGAAGCCACGACCGGGATTTGGGATTACTCTCAAGCCTATGCCAAAGCAAGAAGGTTTATGGTTGACCAAAAAATCTCCCAAAACTTTGTTCCTTTGAATATGGTCCTCAAGAATGATCAAAAACTTTTTGACAGTTGCTCCGCCCCACACCCTGAGGGATATATTATGATTACTTTGGACAACCTTTCCGAATTCCAATACACACCGCCCAAATTCTCTCCTATTTCGCCGGGCCATGACCTAGCACAAGCCGAGGCTTTCATCTCTCCACAACAAGAAGCCCGTCACACACCACCAATCACCGATTATGTCAGAATTGACATTTTGCGAGACCTCGAAGTCCTCACCGAGGAAGATGCTTTCCAATTTTTCAACAAATTAATCAAACCCGACCTCCAAGATGCCTCATCCATTACCTCCACCAATTGCGCACACTACCGCGGTGAGATAAAAAAAAGGGGCTCGCCCATTGGCAGCACCCACGCTCGTTTTGACATGGAAACCAACTCAGCCCTCTCCTCCCAAATTGCCAAAACCGTTCAATCCCATTACCCACTAGACAGGAATCCACTCATTATGGCTTTCCCCTACAACCTCTCCGCCCATGAAAATACTTTCATGATCTCCGCCTCAAGAAGCTCCGCGAAAAACGGAGTCAAGCTTGAACCCACGGAGCTTCTAAATCGAGTGGCCTCTCTTGAAAAAATGAATTCGATTCTGCAATTCGCAATTCTACGCACCAAATACTCGGTATTGGTGCATCTGGATGTCCACTCCATTCCAAGCAACACCGAAACACGAGTTTCAAAACTCAAATGGATGAACGAACAATGCAAGAAAGCCGGCCTCACTTTTTTCAATCACGATAACACATATGCAGTTTTGTCCGACGCTCCACTAAGCTATCGTGCTAAACCTCCCTACACACCAACCGACGCCAAATCGGTGGTCATTTGTGCTCCACGCTCCATAAGTTTTAGAGACATCAACAAAGCAACTTCACTTTTTGGTACCTTCACCTCCATCCAACCGCTGGAATCCAACCCAAGTGCCAAATCACACCAATATTTTGAAGCGCTCTTCCAAAACTTGGGATCCAGTATCCTAGCACACCAAGAAAAAGTTCAAGGCATCACTTTTACATCCGGTTCGCCCAACCTCTTGAAAAAACAAAACATCATTGATTCAATTGCGAAAGACCATGACACTTCTAAATGGGAAGCCACACTCTTGGCCGCCAAAGAATTTGGCTCCGAGAAACAATTGCGCTCCATCAATGAGCGATTGATCGTGGCCAAGCCCCAATGACTCCCCACCCACCCACACTCTTTCTCTCATTCAGTTCTCTATGTCTTCACTAAGACATTACTCCGAGATGCGGATTCCCTCCGTCCTCACTTTCAATACCAACGGTATGATCTGTTTATCATGCTGCCGATTCTCGAAGCGATAACATCCAACCATCCGCGATGCATCACCTCGCAAGATATTGTGCCACGCATCGATAACAATGCGAACACACTGGAACGTACACTTTTCTCACAATGCATCCTGCATGCCGTGTGGATTTCGCTCACTCATCTACGGGGCGTCAAGATTTTGATTCATCCAAGCCACGACCGGGTACTCGTTTGCACGCCTAGTGTCACTCTGCCCTATCAGTCGCCAGCAAGTGGCCTGACTGATTTCTGTCATGACCGGATAAAGAGTTTATCTTTTGGCAAGTGCTTCCTTCTTGACCCAGTCGGGCTACGATTGCCAAAACGGCCTCACGTTAGACTCGAGGACTCGTCAAGATCAAGGAATGTCTCGGAAGTGGTCAGTGTTAAACACGTGGTCCCATCTCTCTCATCATCATGACGCCGTCAATTGATATCCCCCTCCCACCGGGAGTCCCCCAACCACCAAGTTACGATACCAACATTCACAAAGCACCTAAACCTACCACACCAACAGACAACTTAATCCACTCTAAAACACGTTTAACACTCACTACTCACAACACTGCCAAAAACATTGACAACCTAGACGCCATTATACTACGACACCAACAACAAGGAACCGACATACTTTGTTTACAGGAAATACCTACCGCCCCCTCCTTACATTCACTCCTAAACCTACACACTTTCACAAACATATCTTCTGACAAATCCAACGGCACAGCGATTGTCATTCACTCCTCCCTATCTCCTTTCGTCACGCAAATCAAACACGACAAGGTCAATGGATGCCTTACTGCCATCGACCTTACTCTACCAGGATACCACACACTCCGTATCATTAACGTGTACAAATCACATCACGCTCATCTCCGACACAGGTTAGAGAAAACAATCTCCGCCCTCCAACAAGACCAACCGTGCCACATTATGCTCGGCGACTTCAACACATATCTCCAACCCTCTCTAGACACGGCTAATATCAAACACAATGAATACTGGCCTTGGCTCCACGACAAGGTACACCCCACCAAGCCTACCACCACACGAACACCCAGAGACAAAACAGTGGACGCGCCCTGCAAACAAAAGGCTCCCGTCTCACACACGCATCGACTTGATTCTCTCCTCTCCTCTTTCCAACACCATTTTCAAACCTTTGAACACCTTCATTGATATTCACAACGACATCTCCGACCACAGACCTGTATCCACTTCCATAGCCATCCCTACCAATCCGATTAACATATACAACATCCCACACAATTCCATTCACTACCGCCCCCTAAGCAAAGAAGAAAAGTCACACTTTACGTCCCTCAGTAAACCTCTTAACGACTGGCTCTCCAAACATCACGACACTCTCTTCCAACAACCCGTTGAACAACTTATTCCTCTGACCGACTTCCTGTTCACCCAACTAGTCACCACCTACAAAAAAGTCACTCATCAAGCACAGGAACACAAACCAACCAGCGTGGAGAAACAATTCCTTGACGCTGTAAATAATCTACCTTCTACTACCTCCAGTGCACACAAAACAAAAAAACTTCAAACACTACTCAATGACTGGACCTCAAAAAAACAAGCACAAGCGCACAAGAAACTCCACCACTCCCTCATTTCTCACAAGCGCATAAAAAAGACAATCAACAACATTCTCAACCCCAGAAACACCACTCCCATCTCTCTCTTTGACCAAACTGGTCAACTCACCACCGACTCTTACGAAATGTGAAAATCTATGGGACACGCTCTCTCTTCCCTGGAAGGCCCCCCAGATTTCGACACAGACCCAGCCTTCATCGACACACTCATGACTAACTCCCCAAAAATACCCAACGACGCTCCACTACCACACTTTACCAGAGACTTCTTCAACCTTCTTTTGTCGAACGCTAAACCACACACCGCACCTGGCTTCAACGACACATCTCTCTACCTTTTCTCCGTCTGCCCCCCTGATATACAAACCTACATTTACAGCCTATGTTCCCTCCTTATCGCCGACCACATACCTTTTCACTGGCTTAAAGCAAAAACTTTTCTACTTTACAAAAAAGGCGACCCCCATAATCCTACAAACTACAGACCAATAGCACTACTTAACACACTTTACAAAATCATAGCTTCTTACGGTGCACACACCCTCACTTACTACGCCACAACATACCACCTCAGCAACAACACACAGTATGGCGGACTTCCTAACCACAGAACCACAGACCACATATACACTATGATTGCCAACCTATCACTGCACCCAGACATGTACCACTTATATCTTGATTTAAATAAGGCATTTAACTCCGTTCCTCACCGAGCCTTATGGCAAATACTCTCCAACTACAACATACCTCACTCCATCATCAACCTCATCCAAAACCTCTACGTCTGCCCCCACGACTTCCCCGTTGTCAACGGCTTCGCCCTCTTTGCAGCCCACTGCATAAGGGGACTTAGACAAGGATGCCCCATGTCCCCCATACTCTTTAACCTCTTTGTCGACCCCATCATTAACCACACACAATCTCTCCTACCTAAACACGAATTCAACGACCTTTTCTCCTTCATCGACGACATCGCCCTCCAAACAACCTCCCATACCACTCTACACAAAGTGCTTCACTTCCTCTTTATCCAAGGGCCTCGATACGGCCTTTCTTTTAACACGACTAAATCCGAACTACACGCCCTCAACAAGGCCACCCACATCACCATTCGTATTAGTCCTACCCAACATTTCAGTACCTTTACCGATGACGGCGACCCCAGGGTTTTTTATAAATACCTGGACACCTACTTTTTCAACAAACAACAAAACCCCAGCATGCTCCAACTTCTACTTAACACCATTCACGCCTTTTTCGCCAACATATCCACCCTCCCTCTCACACACAACGAAGTCATAAAACTATCCAACATACAACTGATACCTACCCTCACCTACCGTTTAATCTACAACTCACTCCCGCAACAGGACCTCGACAAACTGGACACCTCAATTTGGAGTCATATCTCCAAGTTAGGCAAACTATCCTTTCGTACCCCCAATAAAACCAAATACTCCCCCCCACACACACTAGGTTTAAACATCACGAAAATTTCTATCGTAACCCACATCCAAGCCATCAACCATATACTGCGCTACACACACGACGACGGACCTTCCCACACCAACGAAAGAGTCAAGTACACCTTGCGCTACAAGGCCACTGACCCCAACACCATGCAATGCATGATTGCCCACTCCGCTAGCTTTTTAGGTTTCCACACGCACAACATACCCACAGTCAATCCATGTCTCCCTTCTCAAATCCCTACACACACAACAATCGAAGTCGCCTTTCTCTACTACCAATCCAACAGCCACCCACCAACATATTCCATTACGAAAAATGCCACCCATACCACAAAAACGACCCAGTGGTTCCGAGGCACAGTCGACCACCCCACGCCTCAGAAAACCACAGTTACTTTCCCCGACATGTCCACAATCCTCATCCCCAACCACCAGTTTCGCTTTCTTACTCTCCCTACATCCCAAGATATTTCCAAACCTACCAAGTCTCTCTCCATACCCGACACGGCCAACTTCCCTTTTCCTTTCACTAGCACCACAACCACTCAAAATTTCATTCAATTTACCCTGAAAAACAATCTTTCTCCCCCAAACCCTCAACACCTGCACTACTGGGGGTGCCACGACCTTTTAGACGCACTCGACGCCTACCCTAACGCTACGATTGCCTACACCGACGGGTCGGATGACCCCACAGCTAACACGCCATCGGGCGCCGCCATCACCTTCAACACTACACCGCCAACAACCATCTGCAACACATCACCGGTAAAAGGATCTTACCCAGCAGAAATTTATGCCATAATACTGTTTACCTACCTCCAACACCTCGACACTCTCTCCCAACGAATCATTTTTGCCATTGACAACCTGTCGGTTTGCTCCACACTCCACCAAATACAACAATTCAAAACTAAACCCTTCGCTTCTAACGCTAATTGCTTCGCTCTTTGGTACAACTATATTTGGGAATTTCTTCACAACACCCACCTCCACATAATTTTCACCTGGATCAAAGGACACGCTGACTTTGCTGGCAATGAGCACTCTGACAAAATTTCTAAATGGATATCACTCAACCTCCACCAACACCCAGAACACCACGACCCCGACGCTTTTCACTTCATATACCACAATTATACACCACTGCCAGGACGCATTACACGCAAAACTGTCAAACACCTACTTCCAGGCCATAAACACAACAACATACACCTACCTTCTAGCACCGACTTCTACGCCCACACATCGTGGTTTTCCAGATTACCTTTTAAATGGACTGACGGACTGTACTGTTGCACCGGTTTTCTCCCCCATTACAAACTCAACACATATCAATGCCCCAAGTGCCACACTCATCACCCCCTCGACCCCATAACAACGGTGACCGAATGCGACACAGCGAAACCTGTTCGTGACCTATTTTTTGAGGTCTGGCAACAACCCTTCAAACAAACAGTCATCGACTGGTGGCTACATGCATCCAAAGGAGAAAGAAGAAACTACATCCGCACGCTCATTCCCAACTCACTTAATAATTCACTAAGAGCAATCCCACCCAACACTCCCTACTTCCAACACCTACAAAACCTGAAAACAGCCTTTAAACACAGAAGAAAACGACTCAAAACAGCACTGCAAGAGACACAAACCTGGCTCAGACAAAACCCAATTAACGATCTACACTTACTCCAACCAGATTCCGAAGACAACCCATGGAACAACCAATACTCCATCTACAGCACTTCGTCTCACAACCCCACCTTGTTGACCTACCCAAAAAGGACAAACACAACAGTCACCAATAAACACCCCCACAAACACAGGCACGTTCACAGCAGAAACAAAAAAATCAAATCCCAACTACTTAATTTACAGTAACTACCCACTTAGGAACACGTTACCCCAAAAAAGCCATCGCGAAAAGAAACTATGCTCCGCAAGCGACTGGGGGGTTTCTGCCCCGCTGTGGTCTCCGGGTGACGAGTTTCTCCCCCCCTCTTTTTCTTTTTTCTTTTTGTCTTTCTTTCCGTCCTCCTCATCTTCACCACCTGCGATCTGCACCCCCACCCCCCCCTGACACCAGTTGGCAGATCGCTGAGATGGGACCACGTCAGCACTTTTTTGATGCTCTCTTTCAGCTCCGTCTCGCACACCTTCCAGTCAATCATCCAATTTACAGCCTTTTTCCCCAGCCACTGCTGTCATGTGGTACCTTGGCATTCACTGGTGGTATGAACCAGAAGGTTTTGGATACTATCATTGCTGGTTCTGGATACCGGAACCTCGCGAGCCGTCCCCGGAAGTCCTGTGGTACCTGGATTAAAAGAACACAGCATTCCAGTGCTCCGAGCCCTTACGCTGCATGCCAACAGATTGATAAAGTACCCTGAGATCTTCGTTCCCGTCTCCTTGAACATTGAAGTTGGCCTGTGAGTCCCTTAGCCTGTGAGGTCAATTTGAAACCAGCATCAGCTCAATTACTACGGTAAGAACACCTCAGCCACCACTCGGTTCTCAGAGCTTTCCGAACGCTTCTGAAGTCAGTGGTTTCCACTTAACTGGAGGTCCTCTGATGTTCTAAGGCCGGGACTACTTGTTTGTTTCTGACTTCTATATATATATATATATAAATATATATAGAGTCCCTTTTATTTTCGATTCGTCTTGCGTCATAACACCAACCACAGGGCTAATGGCGAAGCCACAGCCCACAGTAACCAGGCCTTTGGTGCATTTTGGAGCAGGGTCACACCCCCTGAGTTACTGTACATATGGCTGCTGTCCTTCGATGAACTTCGGCTCGCCATGAACGCTCACTTGCCCGTGGTTAGGCCGCTTTTGTGTTATGCTCGCCGGGGGGCAACCCCCATGCACCAAAAAAAGGAAGGGTAGAACCCCATGAGTCTGGACCAGTTAGGGGTCCTAACTGTGGGCACGCTTGTCCCCAAGGAGGGTGAACACACCTTGCCTCACAACACCTTGCTTGTCATTCCCCCCTGGTCATAGGCATAGGCAGACACCATTCATCGTTGGCTCCCCAAGGTCATTACATCAGGGCACAACCCATGCGCCACGTGGTCAACAAGGCACTCACTCACGCTGGGAACCACAAGTGTGGGCATGCAGGGCAAAACCTGGCAGGGGCAGGACTCCAAAAGCAGCGGATGTCAAGGTGGGTGGAAAACCAATCCGGATTGGGGGAGGTTGTTAGTACACCCAATGAAAGTGGAGCTCTACCGGGGTCCTGAACCTATCCTGGTTACACTAAGTAGGTCTAGTTGTACGCACAAGAGTGCTCACCGCCCCTGGGGGTTTAATTCCTCTTCTTACGCTGGGACATGGTCTCAGCTCGGGTTAGTAACTGCACCTCGTTGTTCTCAACGAGGTAGGAGCGGAAAACGGGGTTGATACTCCCGTCAGGTTGGATGAAGACGGACATGGGTTCCCAAGTCGGCTCTGAAACTCCGTAGCCCTCCCAAAGGGTAAGGTACTTCCAACCTTGTTTGTACTCGTGGCGGGCAATACCTGCCACCACGTAGTAGCCATCGACTGCCATCTGGTCGGCAGTCATTTCCTCGAGTTCGTCTGCCTCTTCAGGGCTGGCAGCGTTCTCGGAATCAATACGCTCCATCTCGCTGTCGCTGAGACGCCACTCGTCCCAGGACAAGTCATCAGGAGAGTGATAGTGCCTCAGTTGCTTAGGAGCACAAAGCAGTTCACCACCTAGACTTGGACTGCACCTGACATGGATCCTAGATCCATCTATCCTAATGATACGATAGGGCCTGAAATAAGGGTCCTGCAGGCAGTTACGAGGCGACGAGGGTAGGCGTGAGTGGTGAACCAAAGCAAGGTCACCAACCTTGAAACTGGCGGGCCGCCGTAGGCGATTACGCCGACTCAGTTCACGCTCACGGATCTATCTCAGGTTACTTCCAGCCTGCTTAGCCATAGACTGCTTGTGTTCCAGCCCATCCTCAACGGGGCTCTTGAGATCCTCAAGAAAGGGCGTTTTGAACAACCAAGCAGGTCTGCCTCCCTGAAAGAGTTCGTGGGGGGTGGAACCCGTAGAAGAACTGCTCTGAGAGTTCATGGTCAGTACTGCCCAGGGCACAAGACGTACCCAGTCTTTGGTCCGCTCCTGTTTCATCAGGATTCCCAGGTTGTGTTCAACCACACGGTTCTGTCTCTCCCACAGAGGGTTTGACGTGTGGGTTTAGGGCACACCTGTGGTTACCTCAACATTGAGGGCGTTCAGTTCCCGCTTGTACCACCCAGTGTCACCGCGGATGCGCACGTCCTCATCAGAGTGCACCTGTTTAGGTGCCCCGTAGGGTTCGAACCATTGTTCGACCAGTCGTTTGACAGTCTGCTCACCTGTGATTTCTTGTTGCAAGGAAACACACCAGTGAGGCGGGACAAGCCACAGTTGACAACTAGGCAGCTATCATAGCCACCGAAGCGAGGTGGGCCGTGGATGAAATCCACGTAGAGGAGAGAGTTAGTACAGTAGGGTATCGGCAGGCTGGAAATCAGACCCCTGTCCCTACTATTGCTCTGCTTGCTGGCATGACAGTCACAAGCATCAACAATGGTCTGCATACGGGACCGCAGTTCAGTCAGTGTTAGGTTAGAGTAGAAACACTCACGAAGGAAGTCCACTGACTGGTTAGCCCCAGTGTGACCTGAACTGAGATGGGCCCATTGCAGACACCAATCGAGCCGTGCCTCAGGCACAACTATACGGTCCTCGTGGAAGAGGTACTGGTTATCTTTATACTACTGGTGCCCCTCAATGACACGGGGTACCAGACCAGTGCTTAGGGTATGGAGGATCTCTTCATACTCTGACTGATAGTCGGTTAGACTCCATCCCGCGAGGATTCCAGCTGTGCGCATAGACAGGTCCAGCTGCACGTCCATTCGCTGGAAGGCCTCTTTAGCAAGAGCCTCAGAGGTCTCACCTATAAGCGCATCGAACTTGTTGCGCGACATATAGTCAGCCAGGTCGTTCTTTATACCAGGAATATGGTGGACAGTCAGCCTGACCTGACTGAGGTAAGTCCATCATTGTTTTAGATTCGCTTTCTTCGGTGGAGGGCCCTTCTGGAAGGACTTCACCGGTTCGTGGTCAAAGAGCCAGACGATAGGGTTAGATCCCAAGAGTCGGGATTGGGACGAAGGCACTACCATACCAGCCAGGAGCTCCTGGTCGTAGGTACTGTAATTGGAACGCGCCTGGTTCCATATCCAATTCCAGTGACCTAGAGGCACAAGCCGCCCCTCACTGGAGGGATAGTTTTGCTTCAGGAAACCATCACGGTTCCCTCCTGTGGTGCGATAATGGCAATGAGTCAGTTTAGCGGGGTTAAGCTCTTGCCATTGGTAAATCGTTCCGCCACCCCCTACATCACTGGCATCAGTGATCAGGGAAATCTCACCCTTAGGGCTTGGCACTCCCAGGCAGTTGGAGGAGGCGATTTTCTTCTTCAACTCTTGGAAACACTCTTCCTCTCTTGCGGTCCACCTCCAGGGAGTAGTTTTCTTGATCAGGTCAGTGAGGGGAGCAGACGAGTAAGTAAAATTGTGCATGTGTCGTCTATAGAAGTAACAGGCGCCCACAAAACTCCTCACATTGTGTAGACACTTCTTGGGGTCATTGCGAATCTGGACCCATTTCGATGATGTGAGTTTGGGTACCAATACCCAAGGGGACCATGTCCTTCTCCTCCGTGAGTTTTTCATTGTGTGTCAGGAAAACCATCTCCGGAAAAAACTCGAGAAGTGTGAGTTTATGAAAGAGGAGATGGAGTATCTAGGTTTCGATGTGGGGTATGGCTGGTGGAAACCAGCCGCGTCTAAGATGCAGCCCCTACGGGACATGCCTCCATTTCTGCACCCCGGGAGATTAACTCCTGTACAAGAGGTCTGCGCCTCAGTATGTACAAAATTTTGTTCATAAGTTCCTGGAAGAGTGCAGGGTTCTTGGCTACCCCAAAAGGCATGACCTTCCACTTGAACACCCTACCCTTAGGGGTTATAAACGGCAGCAGTTCCTGGGCTGCGGCTGTCAGGTCAACCTGCCAGAATCCACTGCGTTTGTCTGTTTTGGTTTTCTATCTGCATTTCCCAATACGCTCCAGGGTGTTTTCCATGTTAGGAATACTCCCTGAGTGGTTCTGGGTCTTCTTGCTGACCTCACCATAGTCTACAACCAGTCGCAGGGCAGTCGATCCAGGTTTAGCAACCAGGAAGCAGGGACTGCAGTTGTCGGGGTAGTTCCCCTTCTTATACTCCTCAACGAGGCCAGCATCAATGCATTCTTGGATCTGGCGCTCGATTTCCTCAACCTGTTCCTGTGGTGTGGGGTATGGGCGACGCCTCACCCGCGTCTTCTCAAACTCAGGTTTTAGCTTCAGGTCCATCTGGACCAGCTTTTTACAGGACAGGGGAGGGGGCAAAGCGCCGAATACCTCCTCATAGGTTAGCAGCAGTTTCTTCAGTCAGGGGTCAAGGTTAAGAATCTCGATCTTCTGCTTGAAGTCCTCCTGTGAATGGAGACTGTTCTTGCCACGCTCACTCTTCTTCTGCCGATCAGCAGTTTCCGCAGGCACTGAGCTGTTGTCCGGCTCAGGCGGACATTGCTGTTCATAGTGCAGCGAATACACGAGTGGCACCTCGGCTTCAGGCAGGGTGTAGGATTCGTCGTCCTCCTCAGACCAGATGGTGGATTTCGAGGTCTGTCTGAGGTATAGCAGCCGTTCTTGGCGCTCAAAACCTTCAGCCCTGAGGTACAGCAGGCGCCTGAGTTCCTGGGCGTCATGCTCGGACAGCGGCATGTTGTTAGAAGCGGGCCTCGCTCGAGCATCAGGGCTCGGAGCCACAGGTTCACCTGAGGAGGTGTGCTGCAAGTTGCAGCACGGCTTTCCCAACAGGGGAAGGTTGTTCGGAGGTAGATTCCAGGTCTACCGCCTCCAGCAACAGTTGGGCCGAAAATGCACTGTGTTTCAGCTCAACACAATACGGATCTACATGGGGGATGGTACTGGCAATTTCAGGAAGTTTTATAGTTTTTTCAGCACTGTGTTTTTGTTGTGCCTCTCCTGCTGCTTGCTGCTGGTGTAGGGCTTCTGCTGCTTGTTTTCGATGAGGAAAATGTTTTATTGGTGAAATACAACAAATCCAGGATACCCCAAGCCAGAGATAAGCAAGTAGAAGATAAACAGGATCAAAGCATGAAGGACTGCAGTCACAAAGAGGTAGATAAAGACAACTATCAACAACAGACCACAGCTTTCAACACACATTGCAACTCAGGATGAAATATTTTACATGTTTGAGAAAAGCTGATTGAAAAAATGCCCCAAGGGCTCACACTCTTCCATAGTGCCATCTTGAGATGTCCACTCTTTTTTTTTGGGTCCCATAGGTGCTGAGGTGGCATGGCTTGTGGCGCTGAGGTCACTGCCATATCACATGGGATATTCCTACTTAGCTAGGCTGACTGGGTATTGAACCCAGGACCTCTCAAAAAGAGGTGCCCCAGCCCCCTAGGGTGCATACCACTAGGATAGCTAAGAATTCATGAGAAAACATAGAGAAATTCATACGCTCTGGCTTCAGTATATCAGTGCCTCAGTCACCCAGGAAAAGATGTTTTAGTGCATACAGCTTGGGGATCAAGGGGTCAACACAATATCCTGATTTATAGTTTGGTTCCATAGGTCAAAAATGTGTTATCACCCATTTTGGTTAGGCCAATACTAAGATAAAAATGCTAGAGTGCTTAGAGCACCTCTAATGCAACTAAAGTATACCCCAAAGCATGGGAAAAGCACTTTTTCCTACTTTCCCCTTGTGCTGGGGTGGCCACCACTGTCGCATTTTCAGCAAAAAGGGATTTTTTCTTGGCCTTTCCTTGGTTTCCACACCTACTTGAAAATACGTCCTTCCTTAACACTGGAAAGGAGCGCTTTACCATGGCCAGCGACTCTTGCTGCATTGTTAATGACAATTTCCAACAGAAGACTCAGCACTCTTGGCGCTGCAGGGGTCCCTGTGCCTTGGTAGGGTTAGAGTAGGGCATGCAAAGACCATATGGGTATGCATCCCTCCCTCCAAGCTGCAGCGTAACACAACCCAACGCGAGACGCTCATAGGACGCCCGATCCAAGTCTCATGGAACCTGATCGAGACACCTGTCCTGGTACCGGTGCGAGGGTCTGATAATTTAATTAGAATTGCCCCTTGGAGGGGTCTTGGTTCTGGTTCAGTCTCCTGCTGCTGCTTCTCGGCCCGGACGGCGGCCTACTCAGCGAGGCTTTGCGAGGATGCCTGTACAACAGAAGAATTGGAGGATGAGGGACGGATCCACGGAAACGCGAAGCGACAACACCAAAATCCATCAAATGACGGCCTAGAAATTTTCTGAAAGCACATACCTGAACAGAATCCAATTGTGCATTAGATGCACATTTTTTATAAAATTTGTAGTCATCTCTCGCTTTTTTAAATCAAGAAATTATTACGCAGAAAAAGGCGGCGCGCAGGAGCGGGTCCCAGCGAAGCGCCGGAAAATAAAGAGTTAATAAGATTATAAACGTATGTTACGTGTAATGACAGAAAGGACGAGACATACATTAATGAATAAACATAAAGATCTCACCCACACTGATAGAGAGAATCAAAATTCCAAGAATTCCAAAATCAAACAAAAGACTTCAATGAATCAGGCATAAACCACAGGTGTGCTCGTCTCGTATGCAGCATGCACATTGCTCGTCTCGTGTCTCCGTGAAAATGCTTGGTAGCAGCGCTAACAAACGATAGAGGGGTAGATTAGAGTATTGTAGATGATTAGAGGTAAGTTCAGGGTGATTAGACATACACACATATGCATAGCGTCGTTTCTCGCTTGTGTCTCGATTTTCCCTCACCTTCCTTCACTCTCCAGCGGTAGGTAAGGTAGGTAAGCCCAGGTGGGGCCACCCCCTGGTGGAGTTCGTGATTGTGGGTAAGATTAGGAGGAAAAAGAAGGAAAAGTTGTACAAGGTTGAAGAGCTCGTGCATGCTCGTGCAGTCACACACGCATTAAAGGGTAGGCCACGCGAAATGCGCACGGTAAACCTTGTTTAGGTTACCGAGGGGCTCCACCCTACGTTCTATAAGAGAAGGGGTGGAGCTTCTTAAGCTTGCTTGCTTGATAGGGGCGTTTGCGGACAGCGTATTATAGGGCAGACTGAGAAGCGTACAATACGTGGAGTCTGTCTTGGTTCCTCCGCTGCAAACGCTCCTGCATCCGCCTTTGTTCTTCAGGGCAGGGTGAATTGGTGCAGTGTCAAGCCATGCTAAACTATGCGGCGCTGATCACATAAACAACAAACTGCGACTCAGCCAGGAGTCGCAAGCGCAGTCCGACATCCTCAACATCCACGCTGTGCACGCCAAAAGAGCACTCCTTCCCTCCAAGCCCTAGCAGGGAAACGCGTTGTGGCGTCCCTGTTAGGCCACAGACGCTTAGTAGCTCTGTGTTTTCTTGCAATCTCACAGGTGAGCCGCTAGGGCTCGTGACTTCCTTTTCATCGCCACCCAGTAGAGCGTGCGTGTAGGAGTGGTAGTCCTGAGTGGGGGCTTGAGCCAGTTGCAGAAGTGCTCGCCCGGCAGGATGGTGCCACTGTAGGGTGTGTAGGACCTGTAGTGCGTGTGTCACTGTCCCACCCCTTTCCTGCAATTTTAGCGGGGTTGATGGGCAGTGGCAGTGGTTAGGCTGGATTTTGGCCATCGTAGCAAATAGGCGTTTTGAAGCCTTCATAGCTTTTGGCCACCCCTCCCTGTAGTAGGCAGATAGGTAGGGCAAACAATACCTGGATTAGTACGCTGGGTATTCCCCCAAGGTTTTGCGCCAGCACAGAAATTGGGCGCTTAGGGGAGGAGAGACCCGGGGTGTACCCCGTGGTACTGGTTAAGACAATCCTGCAATTTTAGCAAGCGTGCAGACTTGGGTATAATTAGGTCACCATTTCTGCGGCTTGCTCTCAGGACTTTAGGGGTAGCAGACTCACACATACACTTAGGCAAGTAAGGGTATGGTTCAATCCCTAGCTTTAGTGTTGGAGGCAAGCGTCACAGCGAGCCTCAGCAACTCAACAAGGTTGTTCTGGGACAAGTAGTCTACCAGAACTGAGTTTAGGCGTCCCTCAGGTAGAACAAACGCAGAGAAGGGCTCCCAGGTGGCCTTCTCGACTCCAAACCCTTCTCAGAGGGTGAGGAACCGCCAACCCTGGCGATAGCGGTGGCGTAGGACAGACTTCACCAGGTAGAAGCCCTCCTTAGCCATCTCCTCGGCGTTCATGTCGGGGACTTCCTCTTCAACTTCCATAGGGCTGGCAGCCCCTTGTAGGTCTAGGGCGGCGATTTCCTCGTTGTTCAGCTCCCACTCCTCCCCACAGAGGTCTTCAGGATCATAGTAGCGCTTCAGGTGCTGAGGGGCGCACACCAGGGTCCCCCCTAGACGGGGAGAACACCGCACGGTTATACGGTGTCCATCCACAGATAGAATCTTGTAGGGCCCGAAGTATGGGTCATCGCTGGTAGAGCGTGGCCAAGCGGGTAGTCGGCTGTGGTGCACCAGCACCCAGTCCCCTTCTTGGTAGGTGGCAGGTACTCGGTGCTTGTTCTTCTTGTTCCACTGATGCCCCCTCACTCTCTGGAGCATGGCCTTGGCCTTGTCCACCTTCGTTTGTTCCTCCTGGACCCACTCACCCACAGAAGAATGAGTGTCTTCTGGATAGGGAGCATGTAGGAACCACGCCGGGCACCCTAGGAATAGCTCATGGAGCGAGTAGCCAGTCGCCGAACTCTCTTGGGAGTTCATCATCAAGGATATGACGGGGAGTAGTCTCACCCAGTCTCTGGTGCGTTCAGTTTTGCACCATATCCTTACATTCTCCTTGAGGACGCGAATCTGTCGCTCACATAGGGGGTTGCTCGTGTGAGAGTAAGGGATCCCTGTAGACACCTGGACATTGAGGGACCTCAGGACCCTCTTGTACCAGCCGGTATATGAGCGTACTCGTACGTCCTCATCGGAGTTGATCTCTTTGGGCGCCCCATAGACACAAAACCACTCCTCCAGGACTATCTTGATAGTCTCCGCTCTGGTAATGTGCTTGGTACAGGGGAACACCCTGGTGAGCCTGGTCAACCCACAGGTTACCACGAGGGCGAAGTCATAGCCTCCGAACTTTGGCATCTCCGTGTAGTCCACGTAGAGAACACTGTTAGCACAGTGAGGGATGGGCAGGGTCAAGTAGGGACCCCTGTCCCTGATATCCCCCGGCTTGCAGGACCTGCACGGGCACTTGTCCACGATAGGCTGGAGGGTCTTCCGCAGTTGGTCATCAATCCACGTAGTGTGGAACCACTGCTTGAATGGCGACAGGGTACGGTCAGCACCCACATGACCGCTGGACTCGTGGGTCCACTTAAGCAGCGCTGGGACTCTGTCACTGGGTACCACGATGCGGTCCTCGTGCCAGAGGTAGCTCTTGTCCCTCTTCCACTGTTCTTGGTTGACCAGGAGGGCCTCAAGGCGTTTCTTCAGGCGCTTGCAGATATCACCAAACTCCTTCAGGTACTCCGCTTGTTGGAGTCCATCTAGGGGGCGTATCATAGTCTTGTTGAGGTCCAAGTGCACATCCATACTGCTGAGCGCCTCCTTAGCCAGCGCTTCAGACCGGGCACCAATCAGGGCGTCGAAGTTGTTGCGGCTGATATAGTCCTTAGCCCACGCAAACTGCACCCTGTTTTTCACCTCAAAGGTGGCATTTGTGTGCAAAAAAAAGACGCGCAGTTTCCGCGTGTTTCCACCTGAAAACTGAGAATTAAAAAACAAAGGAATCTCAAGTATATTTTTTTAGGCTATCAGCGGAATGCAAGTAGTCAGAGGTATGAAAAAAGCTTTTTTTTTGCATGTTGAGTGCGCGAGGCCTCGCGCACTCAATTATGCAGAATGTGTATTTCCTAATGGTCCTGAATAAACAGTATTCCATGCCGAATGAGGCTCTGATGTCTTAATGAATGCCTCATGGTGTACCGTTGGGGTCATGTCAGCAGCCAGAGTGGTCAATCAATGGACGTTTTGTACACGCCATGCACTATGTAAGGTGTAATAGATCTAACAAGGCGGGTTGTCCTCAGTCCTTGCTAAACACACGATTTTCAGTTAGTTTACCTACAAATGAGGTGCCCAGCCTCCCATCTTTTGGGGCTGTACAACAATTTGTCAGAAGCGCTAGGTCACAGGACGTACGAAGCAAGTGCTCTAGAGGAGGATAGTCTAATCGCTACTCTTGAGCTCACTGTTTTCACAGGATTCCAAAAGGGAGGAATCTCAAAAAGCCTTTTGGAGGCTATCGGCAGAATGCAAGTAGTCAGGGGTATTCAAAAACCCATGCTTCTAGCATGTTGAGTGCGCGAGCCCTCGCGCACTGAGTGTTCCGCTGTGCAAGTCTTTAACCCATATTGAATCTTGCAGTTTTGCTTTTGCTCCATCCTTGCTTTATGCCACTTCCAATGTCAAAAAATGATCTCAAAAAAGCCTGAAAATCTCACTCCAGCTGGCTGAGTGCGCGAGGCCTCGAGCACTCAGGCTCCCATAATAAGTATTTCTTCATGTGGACATGTACAGGATGTGTGAACAGTGCCCATCTTTAATAGTTTTCCAGACGATCCAAAAATTGGTATTCTTCAAATTAGCCAACAAAAGCTTTTTTCGGGGAAAATGACTGGTAAGCCCTCTGATTTTGGAGTAAAGAATGGTTATTTGACCCCCCTGAAAACAGCAAAAAATGGGCAAGCCTGATGAAAAATGCATTATTTGGGAGGGTTTGAAAAACAGTATTTCCAAGGTGGCAAAAAAAACTATTTTTTTCGGTGACAAAATCTAGGTGCTTAGGTGAAAAAAAAGGGGGTGCAGTTTGCGTGGGCTAAGTAGTCTGCACATTCGTTCTTCACTCCCTGGATATGGTGTACCGTCAGCCGTAGTTGGCTGAGGTAGGTCCACCAGCGCCGTAGCTTGGCCTTCTCAGGTGGGGGACCCTTCTGGAAAGTGCGGACCGGCTCTTGGTTGCACAGCGAGACCACAGGGTTACTCGCCAACAGTCGTGCCTGAGAGGACAGCACCAGCATACCCGCGAGCAATTCCTGCTCATAGAAGTCAGATTAGGCACCCTCCTCAACAACAGCAAAGTAATGGGCTCATAGAATTGTAGTCTTCCAGCTCAGTCCATAGCAAAAAGGGACTATGAAACACAATCATTATTTACACTCATGTTCACTCCTTACCTCGCTTCCACTCTCACCATACAAATATCCCTCTTGTAGTAAAATACACCTAGTTAGGACTTACCTAGGAAGCACCACGTGCTCCCTGGTGTCGCCGCCAGGCGCCTCTCATCTATCTATCTCTCTTCTCTCCTCTTGTATTTGGGTCTTGGCTTAGGCCTAGGTATACTCTTGGGATCCCCCAATACATGAAACATGCTTGGGACCCACCAAATAGGCATTAAAATACATGTGGAAGTAGGGACAACCATGGAAAAGGGTTGTAGAGTAAATAGAGGTCCCTTAGGGGCCTTAGACTCCCTCGAAGGTAGTATGTGTGGTATCACTCACAAAATGAGTCGATCATGCATGACATGCATGACAATCCATGATCCCAAAAATGTGATCATTCAAATTCAAAGAGTTATGAAAAATGAATAGTATAACCTTCTTAGGAACCCATAAGAGTGGGGTTGTGGTTGTGTTAGTTCTGAGCGAAAGTGAAGTTTTGGGTTGGAATGTGAAAAACACATGCTAGGGCGCCAGCATGTCATGACACATGATGCATGACACATGACACATGATGCATGATGAATGATGATGATGATGAATGATGATGAATGATCTGAATCTGCTCTGAGTTCAAATAAAGTACACTCTGAGTTCAAAATATATAATCCATGGGGCTCAATCTCACTCCCCCCCCGACTGAAGCCCTGGAATTCAGGAGTAAATACTCAGAAAAATAGGCTGAAAAATGATATTGTGGCCATAATCATATGCAGCCCTGTGAAATCTCTTAGCATTTACTATTCAGTCCAGAACTGGACCACCTTCAATAACAAGTATGATCACTGCACCTCAGTACCACAGTAAAGAATGAGTGGAATGACTTCGGAAAGCATACATATGAGTTACCTTTCTTACTATACCACTCTTACCCTAGCATGATAGGTGATTAGTTTGGAGCTAAAAATGGAAATACCAGAAATTCCAGAACGATTGTGCTCAAAGTGATATATAAAGCATGCACAAGGCGTAGGAATCATTAGGGGAGCCTTACATAACAAATGCAGATACCGATTTTTTGAAAATCAAAGTGAAATCGGCAATGAATAACGCTTGAAATGCACTTCAAAATGAACCGTAGCTGAGTTTCTAACTCGCCAGGAACCAAAACTTGAGAAAGTTTTTGAACACCTGAAAAGCGCAAAGTGTAGCGCTGGGAGTTCTGGCGACTCCCGTAACAGCGCGCGTCCGCCGTGCGGGACTGGGGGCGAAGCCTCCAAAGTCCAAAAACGTTTGAACTTTTTGTAAAAAGCGCTTCTGAAGCTGCAAAAAGCGCAGTTTTGTAAAACAAAGAATTCGGAAAACAACGAGCAGCGAAAAACGCGATTTTATAAAGTGAGGCTTACAGACAGGCAAAAGTTTTTGCGCGGCGAGGGTGCACAGTACAGCCATAGGCTAACTGTACGTTTGCGCGCATCAATTCACCACTGTGCATTTAATAGGCGAGTTTGAACATCAGCCACACATAGCACAACAGAAATGAAACATACGTGTTGGTTAGAGCTTGCACAACACGCGTAGCGTGTTGTTACCTTGCTTTGCGGTCATGTGCATGCTCTGTGTGACTCGCAAGGTCTGGTTTGGGCTGGCATTCAGGCAGGATCAAGGAGGGAAACAGGCCGTCACACATGCAAAATGGCAGCGTACGCCGCGTCCTGCACACGTAGAAACTTCGAATCCAAGTAGGATAGAGGGTAAAGCAGTCTTAAGGGACACATTCAAGGTTTGGGAGGTAGGGAGAACCTTCCTTGCTCGCTCTGTAGGACAGCATGCATGCATAGCGGAGGCGCCGCTATATGCGTCAGTGTCCCCTGTTCAGTGGTTTTGGTGGAACGCCTCGTGAGACTTCTTGTGCATGCATATGTTCACGTGCAGGCACTTGAAACACTCATATGTTTCACCGTGCCGCTCACACATGCAGCGTGTGTTAGAGAGTGTAGGACCGTTGCAACTCAAAAAGTCCAATGAGACTCTGGGGTGAAATTCCTCACTTGAAAGTTGTTCGGTTCGAGTTGCGTGAGTGTGGGAGGAGTGTGGGGTGGAGAGTGAGATGTGGGTTGGAGGTGTTAGCAAGGGGCGCTCCTGCAAAGGGCTACTCCTTTGTAGAGCGGTAGGATCAGCGAGTGGGAGACTGGGAAGGCAGGGGATTTGAATGGGCAAGGGGGTTTGCGTTGGTCAGCGTACGCTGGCCCTTGTTCCCACGCCCATCTGATCCTTGACGGTTTTTCCCCTGGTCTCCCCGTGTGTGACCCTCTCTCTTTTTTTTTTGGTAGCCCCAAGGTAGAGACCCTGAGATAGATTCACACACATGCTCGCCCTGCACCGCACATCCACGCACAGCACTGCACACACATACTCAACACAACACACTTTTGCGCGCCATTCACTCACTCTGCACGGATCACGTTGAGCTTCGGTTCCGTGTCCACACTTGCACGGGTGTCATCGGACCGGAACCGAGATGCACCCAAAGTGTTCACTGTTTGTTCAGGGATGCTTGGTGTTAGCTACAGCTTGACTTGCCTTGGCGTGGGCGTGTGTGTGGGAATTTGTAGGATCAGGGTGTCTTGTGGTGTAGGATCAGGCGTTAGCGTCTTTGACGGTCGGTGCCCAAGGTGGGGAGGTTTGCAGCCAAGGGGGTAGCCCTAGTTGTGGTTGGGCGGCCAGTGCAAACTCTGCTCGTCCTGCAGCCCACCCAGTTCCTGGGGGAGGTCCCATCCCTGGGGAACACCAACCCTGCACCTCCGGTGGTAGATGCTTGACTGTTCCAAAATGGAACCAGGTGTTCACCACCCGTAGGAATCAGCTTGCTTAGCAGTAGTGTTTCACTTCTCTCCTAGGCAACACACTTCAGTTGGGGTTGTTGACACTCACACGCGCGCCAGGTGCACACCGCTCATCTCTCTGACTCCCTAGATTGGTGAAACCTGTGCCCCAGCCTCGGAGTTCCCTTGGAAATCCATGACAACTCCCAGGCTAGTGAGTGTGAACTCACTGCTCAGTGAAACAGGGCCTTAGGACCATAGATGCACCGTTTTCACAGGTGCTATGAAACAGGAGGGAGTAGTCTCACCTCCCAGCACGCTTGCGGGCCTGATTTGGGGCTGACTGTAGAATGTCACGCAAATCCTGAGATTGGCAGTACTCAGCAAAAACCTCGTTGACGTTACCGTCATCGAGTATGAAAGCCGCCACTGGCTCCCAGGTACAGTCAGAGATAGAATAGCCAGACCACTTTGTATAGAATCTCCAACCACGTTTGTAGGTGTGGCGGAGGATTCTTTCAACAAAGTAGTAGTCTTGCTTTTTCATCTCTGATTCAGTAAACGTAACGGGTTCACTAGCACTTATTCTTTTGGGTCTAGCCTCTACGGCCGTAGGTGTAGGTACAGTAGGTCTAGAGAGAGAGATGTCCCTTTCAGGCATCTGTAGTGAACCGTCATCCTCCATAGGCGGCAGTTCTTCATCTTCATCCATAGTGAAGCATTTTCGGTGGGGGTGATGTCCGTGCGTCCACAGAAAACTGAAAATCCTTCAACCCATCACCCCAACCCCTCCAAGTACTACATGAAGTCTATTCCAAACTTCGGTTCCATTGGAGTTGCGTAAATGGTCTTGGAATCCTAGCTCACCCCGCGGGGAGCGTTCGCGGACACAATCTGGTGTCTATGGACAAAGAGAAGGTATATGAAACAAGTAACAATGTATACACACGTAACAATTATATGTATCATCTCTAAACTATAAAATAGCTTAGAAAAAAGGACGAAACGATGGTGGCGGCGTCGCCGCCAACAGAAAAACTGACGGCTACGAGTCGTCGCCATCAGGATCTCCACTGAGATCCTGCCCAAACTGGACCAAACAGTGGTTTTTGGGCGAAAAACAGTCAAATATGGTGATTTTTGATTCAAAAACAGTCATTTCCCGGGTTTTCCTCCAACGCGTCGTGTAGCCAACACGAAGCATCTCTTTCCCAATTCATATTATATATGAGGAGGGCCACTGTTGGGCCACGCCTTGGGCGATAGGCTGATTCCTGGGATCGCCTCAGGACTTTCTGGAAAAATCTTTTACGTGACCAATTTCGTCAAAAATTCACCCTTGCGCAACGCCGCAAAAATGGTCCCGGCTCATTTCTATAATCCTGAAAACGGTAACTCAAAAATAAAATTGATTAAAATCTTCGTAAATCGAGAAATAGAGCTTCGATCTGGAGGTGCGACGCGCAGGCGACGAAGGTCGGCGCCAGCCGGAAAATGACGAAAAATGACGATTTCATGGGTATTTTACAAGAATTCCACAGAAATCGCGATGTCATAGGCTGAGAATCAGCCCAGGACAAATCCTGATGAACAGAACCCACTGGCTGGGCAGCGGGTATAGGTGAGGCACCCCATACCGCTTCACCCCCCTCCTTAAAAGCCTTGCCTATATCCAAAGGAAGGCAAGGCCAAGGAGGCGCTCTGACCCCTGCACTGCCCTGGTTTCGAAACTGATTCAGCAGGACAGTGGGGGGGGGGTTTGCAATATTCCTTGATATATTCATAGGGCGATTGCCCCCCAGGCGACCACACTGGTCCCTCGCACTCCTTTTGGCCTCTGGTGACCAAACCAGGGGACCTGCAGGTCCTTCCGACCTGACTGATGGCGCTGAGGCGCACACATTGACCCTTTTTCTCCATGGGCATGGAAACATAATAATTCAAGAAATTCAAATGAAAAAAATTATTTAGGGTCATTTACAAACCCAAGGCGACGAATTCCTCGCGCCTGCATTTAGGGTCATTTCCTACCCAAGGCGCCCCGCGCCTTTTTAGGGTTGGTTACCAACCCAAAGCGACGAATTAATGCGCCTGATTTGGTTACTTGTGGAGGCGCAGCGCCTTGCGCGCAGCCTGCTGTCGTCGCCTCACGGATCAACCATCATAGGAGTCCACACCACTTGTCAAGCTGCTGCAGGGTCCAGATTTCCTGAAGACCTCTGCTGGTTTCGTCGTCGTCATCGCAGGAGCTCCTTGAGCTGATCTCAGGGCTGTCGTCGTCGCTGCTGTTGCCTTGGGGGCCAGTCTTGGCCCAGGCGTCCCTTCTTGCACTGTATTTCCACCAATGCAATACCTTAGGCTGCAGTCTGTTGCGCTGCGGGAGTTGTCGAAAACCAGGCAGCAGGTAAGGACCTCGACGTTGTGGGAGCTCATCGACAGGTCCACCAGTGATTCACGCGGACAGCGGCAAGACCATTTTGAAGCATTTTCGGCGGGGGTGATGTCCGTGCGTCCACAGAAAATTGAAAATCCTTCAACCCATCACCCCAACCCCTCCAAGTACTACATGAAGTCTCTTCCAAACTTCGATTCCATTGGAGTTGCGTAAGTGGTCTTGGAATCCTTGCTCACCCCACGGGGAGCGTCCGCGGACACAATCTGGCGTCTATGGACAAAGAGAAGGTATATGAAACAAGTAACAATGTATACACACGTAACAAGTATATGTATCATCTCTAAACTATGAAAGAGCTTAGAAAAAAGGACGAAATGATGGTGGCGGCGTCGCCGCCAACAGAAAAACTGACGTCTACGAGTCGTCGCCATCAGGATCTCCACTGAGATCCTGCCGAAACTGGACCAAACAGTGGTTTTTGGGCGAAAAACAGTGAAATATGGTGATTTTTGAGTCAAAAACACCCATTTCCCGGGTTTCCCCCCAACGCGTTGTGTAGCCAACACGAAGCGTCTCTTTCCCAATTCATATTATATATGAGGAGGCCCACTGTTGGGCCACGCCTTGGGCACCTGGCTGATTCCTGGGATCGCCTCAGGATTTTCTGGAAAAATCTTTTACGTGACCAATTTGGTCAAAAATTGACCCTTGCGGAACGCCGCAAAAATGGTCACGGCTCATTTCTATAATTCCCAAAACGACAAATCAATAACAAAATTGATGAAAAACTTCGTAAATCGATAAGTAGAGCTTTGATCTGGGGCTGCGACGCGCAGGCGACGAAGGTAGGTGCCAGCCCAGAAATGACGAAAAATGACGATTTCTCTGGTATTTTACAAGAATTCGACAGAAATCGCGATGTCATAGGATGAGAATCACATCAGGAAAAATCCTGATGAACAGAGCGCCACTGGCTGGGCAGCGGGTATGGGTGAGGCACCCCATACCGCTTCAATAGAATCGCGGCCAAATCTTCGGCTGCAGCTTCCAGGCTTTCTTGTAGATCTTCTTCCCAGTCGTAGAGGTCGTCTAGCACGTCATAGTGCTTAAGCTGTGGGTAGCCCACTTCAACTAAACCTCCGTACTCAGGGTGAGTCTTGATCCACACGGATCCTTCAGCTACATCAGTGACCAGAAATGGTCAGAAGTAAGGGCTGTTCAGCGTGTTACGCGGCCAGGCCTTGAATCTGGTGTGATGTACCCGAACGCAGTCACCAATTTGGTAGATAGCGTCTTCTCTTTTGCGGTTCTTGGTAGGATTCTCCTTATTCTTTTCTTTTCCAGTAGTGATCGGCATAGATCGGCGATCCTTTTCTGCTCGGTGAGCCAATCATCAACTTTAGGATTTCCTGCGCTCGAGCAGGGGAATTCGAAGTTGAAACCTGGCCTCCCTAGGAACAGTTCCGTAGGGGTGAAACCAGTCCTGCTACTCACTTGATTATTCATCAAGTAGGTAGCATATGGGACTAGTTTTAGCCAGTTTCGGCTCTTCTCGTTCAGCATCAGAATCCTCATGACTGTTTTGAAACAGCCAATTTGGCGTTCGCACAGAGGATTCTTTGTTCGTACGTAAGGAGTTCCGAACTGGACTTCCGTACCCATAGCTCTCATGACGCTTTGGTACCAACCAGTAGGGCTGGTAAACCGGATGTTTTGATGGTTGTGGATAATCTTGGGTAATCCGTAGACTTGTACCCATCCTTCGAAAATCTCTTTCAATACTCCTTCACCATCCACCTTCTTAGTAAGGGGAAACACTGTGCTGTAGCGACTGAGTCCATCCGTCACCAGGAGGGCGAAGTCATGGCCAGCGAATTTAGGTAACTCCATAAAATCCACGTAGAGGATGGAGTTCATTTGGTTCGGAATCGGGAGATTCCTTACCTCACCACGATCCGCTACAGTGTTAGCTTTAGCCTTCGTGCAGGGACACTCAGCGATGATCTTAGATAAAGTCTTCTTGAGAGATGCAGCACTACTCTTAGCGAAGAAATACTTCTGGAAGAACCAAAGAATTCTCTCCACCCCAGGGTGACCATCCGTTTTGTGTGCCCATTCCAACATAGTTTCTTCGTAGTCTTTGGGGACACAAATGAGGTCTTCCCTGTATAGGTGAGTTGACGTGCGGGACCATTGTACTCCAATCAGGATCTTTGAGCTCCCAATCGTCAACTGGTCCAAGATGTCCGAGTAATTGGCCGTCAGGTCTTACATACTCCAGGACATGAGTTTTTCTTTCCTCGTAAAGAGATCGAGATGTTGATCCATCTTGGCGAAAGCTTCTTGGGCCATCATCTCGGTGTCTGCCCCCACCAGGGAATCAAAACAATTCCGTGATAGATAATCACAGAGTTCGTTTTTAATTCCCCGGATGTGGAATGTAGCGAGTCGTAGTTGGCTCAGGTAGACCCACCACGGTCGTAGACGTTTTCCATCTGGAGGTGGTCTTTCCATAAAGTACTTCACGGAATCCTGATCACATAGCCACGTGATGGGATTGGTACCCAGGATCCTGTGTTGACTAGCCAACACTAGAACTCCAGCTAACAGCTCCTGCTCGTAGGTGTGATAGTGTGAGCGAGCTGCATTCCACTTCCAATTCCAGTGGCCAAGTGGAACTAGGCGCGATTCTTGGGAGTCATAGTCAGATTTCATGAATCCTTCTCTTGTGACACGTTGAACTCTTAGGCGATAATCAATGTCTTTACATTGATCCGTAGTTAGCCTTTGCCACTGTACTAATGTCCCTCCTCCTCCAACGTTACTGGCATCCGTGATTAGAATCATCTCGCCGTAGCGTTGGGGTACTCCAAGTACTAGGCATTCTCGGATTCTCTTCTTGACATCTTCGATTGCTTGCTTTTCAATAGGTCCCCAGCGCCACGGAGTCTCCTTCTTGATGAGATCCGTTAGTGGTGCGCTGGCTTCCGTGAAATTTCGGAGATGCCGCCTGTAAAAATTACAGGATCCAATGAATCGTTGGATTTTCTGAACTCCTTCAGCTTTAGACACAGAATCCGTTAGGTCGAAGTCCATCAGGGGCTTCATCTTTTGATCCTGCGGTTTCCACCATCCATCTCTCATGTGGAATCCGAGGTAGTCTGTTTCCGTCTTGAGAAATGCGCATTTCTCCAGCTTCATGCGGAGGTGATATTCTTGACAGACGGTGTAGAATTCTCGGAGTAGTAGGAGATGGTCATCGATGGTGTTCGTCCCTAGAATGACATCGTCGATATGAGCCTGCAGGACAGCACCACGCTGTAGGAGCTCTTGGACGGCTGGTCGTCGTTTACACAGGGTGATGATTTCATTCATCAGCTCCTGGAACAACGCCGGGGCGTTAGCAATACCAAATGGCATTACCCGCCATTTGTAGACCCGTCCATCCGGAGCGATGAATGCCGTTAGATCTTGGGCACGCTCCGTTAGGCCGATTTGCCAGAAACCGGACCGCTTGTCCATTTTAGTTTTGTATCTGCATCCAGCAGCGGTTTCCACGGTGTTCTCCATCAGCGGCAACGAACCGCTGTGCAGTTTTTTTTTCTGGTTGACCTTTTTGTAGTCGACCACCAATCTTTTTGCAGTGCTCCCTGGTTTGGCTACCAGGAAGCATGGACTGCAATGCTTCATGTACTTCGTGAAGCATGACCAATTCTTCGCCGACATCGAAATACGTCCCATCTTCTCCGTCGTACTCGTCTAGGTAGACCATGCTTTTCCATTTTTCTTTTAGCTCCAGTTTTTGGAGACTGTCGATTTGATTTAGTAGAGGGAGACGAGTTTCTTCCAAATCTTCTTTTGAAGAAGGGAACGAATTTTTACCCGGGCGTGAGTGTAGGAGACGGAGTTCACGCTCGTCTCCTTCGCTCGCCATCGATTCTAGTGGGACGGAAACGTGTGAAAGAAGTTCTTCGGGGTTAGGAGTTTCGGAAGGAGTCGAAGGAGCCTCTAGAGGTTCTACTTCTTCCAAGAACAGGTTGCCGACCAAGTCGTTGTAGTCCATAGTGGTGTAGGAGTCGCTCGAAAAGGGTATAGTCGACTCGGAAGGGGCTTCGGATATACTTCCGCTTTCGTCGGAGGTTTCTTCGCTCTCTTCTTGAGTTTCTCTTGCCTCTTTCAGACTTTCTTGAACCACTTCTTCGACTTGAAACTTAGGCGTCTCGAACTTGTACTCTCCCTTGCTCTCGTCCACGTCCGGAAACCTTTTCATCATTCCTTCTTTTCCGTACCCACCCTGGTGCTTTAGCACGAACTTCTTTATCTCCTCAGACACGTTTTCCATGGGGTTAGAGGACACGTTCTCCCCCGAGACTAGGTACATAGCGGTTCACCAACGGGGCTTTGGCAAAACCTCTTCTTTTGGGTTAAGTCGGTAGAGAGGAACGTCAGGTAAGAGCAACTTTGTCGCCGTCAACCTTTCGAGTATAGGCCCCCATAGCTTTTCTTTTTCTTCCCACTTCATCCCTTCGGGAATAACCAACGCAACCATAGCTTGGTCCACATAACCTTTTACCAACGTGTGGAGTATTTTTGAGAAAGGGGGGTTGGCGTAGAGCATCTTCCAAGCTCTCAACTTTCCCCAGTCATACCACCACGTGTTGTTGGTTTTGGGAGTACAAAAGTACTCTGCGTCGGCGTTCTCTTTGGACGCAAAGAGTTCGACAAAGTCGTCGTTACACTTGTTCGGGTTAAGGCCAAGTTCCTGAAACGCGTCACGCTTGGCGGCGGAGTCGAGAGTGTAGTTCTCCGTTCCGTGTAGACTCAAGGTAGAGAGGATACTCTCTTGCTTCACCTCGCTATCGAGTGCCAACGGGAAACTCTTGAGAGTCTTGAGCGTGGGTCTTGGACACTTTGTCTCCTTCAGGGGTATTGCTTCCCATTCTTGCTCTTCGTTCATCACCAACAAGTGAGTGGGCTCTTGAAGGGATAAATATTTTATCCACTCGTTTTGCGCAAAGAAGTCCGTCCCCAATACGGCTTCAAAGGCGTCGGTGTCGAACGCTTGAAACTTTTGAAGTACCTTTCGGTCCCCCACTTGTACTTCTCCTTCTATCTCGCCTTCGGTGAGAGTGACTCCCCCTTCTCCCGTTTTTACCCCACAAATATTTTTGGGAACTAGGTCCTCGTAGTTTACGAACCTAGAGGAGACTAGGGAGATTGTAGCGCCGGTATCAAGGTATGCGTCCACCCATACACCAATGATAGCGACCCTCAATAGGTAGCAATACCTAGGTGCATCGTCTCGGTGACCACCTAGGCTTTCCCCGGCGCTTGACCCGCGACAAAGTCCTTGAGGTTCTTAGCTTGTCTTTCGAGCTTGAGAACTCTTATTTGCTTCTTTTCTCGCTCTCCTTCCGTCAACTCTTCCAAGCGTTTGTTCTCTTGAGGCTTTCCTTTGTCATTGTCTTTTCCTTTGCCTCCTTTTCCTTCGTTCGCCTTTCCTCCGTTTGCTTTTCCTCCACTTCCCTTTTCTCCTCCTTTCGCTTGGTCCTTTCCCCCTTTGCCTTGACCTTTCTTGTTTTGCTTTTGATCTTCTTTCCTCGCGTCAAGGCTCTCTTGCCACGCTTTGTCCCTTACGTTGTGTTTTGTCCGACAAATGGGGCAAAACACGGGACGCGAAAAACTTGGGCGTGGTGGAGTTGTGCTCCTCGACTTCCCTTAGCCAATACCATTGCCCTTGGCCTTGTCCTTTGCCTCGTCCACCTTTTCCACGGCCGCGATGACCAACACCACGGTTGCCGTTGCCTTGTCCTCGTGCTTGTTGGAAAGATACGAATCACTCCTCACATAGCGAGTGGGCAAAGGCCTCTTCTTGGTTCATAGGGGCGTTCGAGGTGGGGTTGGTGTTGCCGTCTAGCCACTTGAGTTGCGCCATGGAGTGCAAGTTCTTCAAAGTAGCGTCGGACTTCTTTTGGAGGGCCAACTCGTAGAGAAGGTCAACGAGAGAGTTGAAAGTGTGCATTCTAGACAACCTCTCGGGAGTAGCATGTATTTTGTCCATGGTTTTGGGCGGAACACGAGGTAGGAGGTGTAGGAGGGCTTTGGAGTCGTCGTAGTAGGACGTAGCGAATTGTTCCGTAAGCGTAGTAAACGTTTGGACGTATTGGGCTATGTCCGCGGTTGTCGGGTATTCCTTCAACCGAGGGATGCGCTCTATCTCTTGAATAAGCTCTAGGTCGGTAATGTAAGTGGGGTAGAGCTTTTTGAGCGTAATAAGGAACCTTACCCAAGAGTCACTTTTCTTGAGTGCCCCCGAAACCACTTCTTTCACGTCCTTGTTATCACAACCGTTGATAACAAGGTCGGCCTTGGCTCTTTCGTTGAGGTCTTCTTGTCCTGTCGACCTCAAGAACGTCAAAAAATCTTCGGCGTAAACGTCGAGGTCTCTACCTGAAAACTTGGGTAGTTTGGTTTCGGTTTGGGGTTTGAAAAACAGTTTGGTTCCTTTACCGGTATGTGGCACCAGTTGTGTGGGGTCGGGGAGTAGCGCCATAGGCGCTAGTGGACCGAGTCCTAGAGCGAGGGCTTGGTCGAGGGTGTATACTTCGTAGGTAGTGGTAAAGCACGCAACGAGTTTGGTTGCTTTGGTACGGGGTACAAAGGGCGACTTCACTCCAGGAGGCACACCGGCAAGGCCGGTGCACACTCGGGTTAGAGGAGAGGGGTGGTAAGGTACACAAGGGTTAGTGATTCAGTTAGCGCTAGTCCTATTTCCTAAGTTTTCAAGACGACCCTTGAGTTGTTGCAAGGTCGACAAAAGGATAGTGCTCTCTTCCGAAGAAGGAGAGGCTTCGAAAACATGAGGCCTTTTTGGAGCGAGAGGCTCAGAGAAAAACTTAGGCTCAGGAACTCCGCTAGGCACTCCACGCACAATAGGTTCTCCATGGATAGGGGGTCGAGGCATGGTGGCGTAAGTCACATTAGAACGCCATGGCACGGATGGAAAAGGATTAGTGAAAGACGATGTGGTCCCCGACTCATGAGTCTGTGGGGCATTAGTAAATGAACCTTCAGGGTGTTCGATTTCTTGAACCATTTGTTGCAACCGACCACTCTGGTTGAGCAACGATAGGACTTCCAAAGCTTTCGCTAGCTCAGCTGTCGTCATGTTACTCGCTGTAGGCTCTGGACGTGGGGCTACAGCTTCAGCATACTCAGGACATGTAGGCGCAGGAAAACGATAGGCTTCGTATCGAGATCCGTCAAGAGGTACTACTGGGGTTCCAAACCCGGCCAATGGTAGGCGCGACTAGTTCCTCATCGGAGACAGGTATCACGAACTGCACGTCGTTTTCAGAAGCGCCCGTAGCTTCTAGGCTGCTTAGAGTTCTCACAGGGTCCATCTCAATTTTTCAGACTCGATTTTCCGAGTTCAGGAATTCTTCTCCGTCCCTTACTAAATTTCCAGGCTGGAATTTAATCAAATTAAATCCAAGGGATACTGGATTTAGGCAGAGCAGGTTTTCTCTGCTACCAGTCAGATTAGGCACCCTCCTCAACAACAGCAAAGTAATGGGCTCATAGAATTGTAGTCTTCCAGCTCAGTCCATAGCAAAAAGGGACCATGAAACACACTCATTATTTACACTTATGTTCACTCCTTACCTCTCTTCCACTCTCACCATACAAAAATCCCTCTTGTAGTAAAATACATCTAGTTAGGACTTACCTAGGAAGCACCACGTGCTCCCTGGTGTCGCCGCCAGGCGCCTCTCCTCTATCTATCTCTTCTCTCTCCTCTTGTGTTTGGGGCTTGGCTTAGGCCTAGGTATACTCTTGGGATCCCCCAATACATGAAACATGCTTGGGACCCACCAAATAGGCATTAAAATACATGTGGAAGTAGGGACAACCATGGAAAAGGGTTGTAGAGTAAATAGAGGTCCCTTAGGGGCCTTAGACTCCTTCGAAGGTAGTATGTGTGGTATCACTCACAAAATGAGTCGATCATGCATGACATGCATGACAATCCATGATCCCAAAAATGTGATCATTCAAATTCAAAGAGTTATGAAAAATGAATAGTATAACCTTCTTAGGAGCCCATAAGAGTGGCGTTGTGGTTGTGTTAGTTCTGAGCGAAAGTGAAGTTTTGGGTTGGAATGTGAAAAACACATGCTAGGGCGCCAGCATGTCATGACACATGATGCATGACACATTACACATGATGCATGATGAATGATGATGAAGATGAATGATGATGAATGATCTGAATCTGCTCTGAGTTCAAATAAAGTACACTCTGAGTTCAAAATATATAATCCATGGGGCTCAATCTCACTATAGGTGGAGTAGTTCCCCTTGGCCTGGTTTGATTTCCAGTTCCAGTGGCCAAAGGGTACTAGGACCCACTTGTCGTCACGGTAGCTGTGCTTGAGAGTTCCATCTCGGTTGAGACCTTCAGTCCCCCATTGAGAAATAGCCGACTCGAACTCCTCCTTCTCTAGTGCTTGCCATTGGTACAACGTTCCACTACCGCCCACATTGCTGGCGTCGGTTACCAAGATAATCTCCCCTTGTGCCCTAGTCACGCCCAAGCACTTAGCGTTGGCCCCCTTGTCTTTGAGCTCGTCAAACGCTTGTTGCTCTTCCCGGCCCCAGCGCCAAGTAGTACTCTTCTTGATCAGGTTCGTCAGAATGGCGCTGGTGTAGGTGAAGTTTTTGATATGGCGGCGATAGAAGTTGCACGCCCCAATGAAACTGCGTACATCATGAAGTCCTTTCTTGGGGTCTTCGTGTCGTACCTTAGCGTCCATCAGGGGTTTGGCCTTAGAGGCCGCTGGGGTCCACCACCCATTGCCAACGTCAAACCCCAGGTACTCCATGGTCTCCTGCATGAACTCACACTTCTCCAGCTTGAGTCGTGTGTGGTTCTCCTGGCAGACCGCAAAGAACTCACACAAGAGGATTAGGGGATCCTCCTGGGTATTGGTCACGAGGCATACACCGTCGATGTGTGCTTCCATCTGGGCCCCACGGGATATGAGTTCTTGCACCTTTGGTCTTCGTCGTAGGATGGACAAGATCTTGTTCATCAGCTCTTGGAATAGAGCGGGTGCGTTGGCGACGCCAAAAGGCATGACCTTCCACTTGAACACCCTCCCCTGAGGGGTGATGAAGGCTAGTAGCTCCTGAGCGTTGGGCGTCAGGTCCACCTGCCAGAATCCGCTCCTCCTGTCCATCTTGGTCTTGTAGCGACAGGAGGCTATCTTCTCAAGGGTAGACTCCATATTAGGAATGGACCTTGAGTCGTTCACCGTTTTCTTGTTCAGCTCTCCGTAGTCCACTACCAGCCCGTTGGCTGTAGACCCAGGCTTAGCCACCCGGAAACAGGGGCTGCAGTGTTGGGGGTAGTCGCCGTCCTTGTACTCCAGGACTAGGTCAGCGTCGATACATTCTTGTATCCGTCGCTCAATCTCGTTGGCCTGCTCTTTAGGAGCCGGATGGGGTCTCCGCCGGATAATGTGACCCACGAACTCGGACTTCAGCTTGAGGTCCATGTGTATCAGCTTGTCACATGAGGCTGGGGGTTGTAGTTCCCCGGACACCTCCAGATAGGTCCTTATGAGCTTCTGCACCCGCGGGTCCACCAGCTTGATCTTGTCCTCCATGTCCTCATCGGAGTGTAAGTTGCTTGCCCCCTGAGTAATGGACGTCGGGAGGTGATCCTCCACCGACTCTTCGCCCTTGGTAGTATCCTTCAACCCTTGGTAGGCATAAAGTAGGTCTCGTTCAACCATCTCCAGTGGACGATGGCAACACAGGCACACTCGAGGGGGTTCACATACACATTCCTCCGAGAGGTTGTCCTCCTCTGAGGTCCTCACATGGGCACCCCACACGCTCTTCATGAGCTTAAGATCTACCTCCCTTTGCGAGGTGGTGATCTTCTGTTCGAGGTCCTCCTTCAATTTGGATAGATCTTCCATACGACCTTGCTTCAGTGGCCATGAGCTGCGGGTAGGCTTAGCGTAGCATAGCTTTTTCGCCACCAACCTCCTCTTGGAGTCCACGTACTCCCTTAGCCTGGATCGGGGATCCAGCTCTTTGTCCACTGGGTCTTCGACACTCATGGAGAGTAGGGGTTTCAGTGGGGCGACGTACTCGGCGTTCTCAACTTCCTCCACGCATGTCTGCACGAGGAAGGCGTCATGCTCAGTTTCGCCACCTGAGTGGATAGAGCTGGGGAGCTCGGATAGTCCACACTCAGAGACGCCATCAGGAACAGGTACATAGCAGGGAGAGTTGAGGGCGTTGGTTTTAGTCACGACGTATTCATCTCCTCCGGGTATAGTCTCAAAAGCATCTTGAGGTCGTAGTCGATCCTTCAAGTCACCCAAGGTGAGTCCATCGCTTTCTCGTTGTATAGCGTGGACCAGAGTCGAGTCCAGGTCCTCCCAGGGGATGGAGGTAAGACCTCCGTCCACCACGCTGAGCATACTTCCCTATCCGGGTTTCCGGATGGGCGTCTTACGCCCCAGAGGCACGTATATGGCCTCATCAGGTGACCGAACAGAGCTGATAGTCAGCCTTTCCAGGAGGGTTCGCCAGTACTCGTTGCCCCCATGGGCTCCCCAATTGGGGAAACAAAGGACCATACGGGAACGTTCAAGGGCCACCTTGGTCAAGACCTTCCCCAGTTCACTGAACCTGGGGTTCCCGTAGGCCATCCCGAAAGAGGGCCAGTAAAATTGGTAGCTGCAGCTTTTCCCCTTACTGCAGTAAAGGTCCAACACATGTTGCTTGTCGCTGGCGAACAACTCCGCACTCAGGTCTTCTCTGGAGTAACCCAAGTCCTTCAGACCTTGGTCTAGGACTTCCCACAATAGTTGATAGTCCTCAGTTTTGGAGGCCGCCATCATGTTCCAGGGCTCCTCCTTCGATACCCTCAGGTGTGCTCCGACTGCTCCAGTGGCACGGACGCTCTGCCATTGCTGTGGTCCACGTAGAGGAGGTAGGGCAATTGCAGCGTAAGGGACTGTATCTGGGAGTGCTGCATGAAGAAGTCAGTCCCCAATACAAAGTCGAAGGCCTCCGTGTCCATCACATAGAACCGATGGGCGATAGTTCCGGAGCCCATGGGTACCTCCACTTCAAAGTCCCGCAGCTGTGCACCACATGTCCATCCCCCATTCGTATAGCCGCAGTGGTCATGGTGTTCTTCAGGCTCCCACAAGGTAAAGTTTTCTTGGCCACTATGGATATAGTGGCTCCAGTATCCAATACCCCCAGGTATTCACGTCCCCCTAGTCGGATATGTACCCAGAACACCAGGTCCAGGGCCCCACAGGAGCGTACCCGTCAGAACTCCGCGGGACAGGTCACCTCGAGCCCCTTGTTCCGCAATTTGCGGGCCATCCTCATGAAACGGCTTCTCTTCTTAGCGTTGCCGTCATCAGCACCTTCATGCTCACGCTTGGCCCCTTGTTCTCGCTGGGCCTGAGTTTGCGAGCGTGTGGTAGGACCAGACTGCCCTCCAGAGGGCTCGGAGTTCCCCCCTGGATTGGGGTTGGGGTTGCCTCCGTTCTTGTCTGGGTTCTTGTTGTCCTTGTCTGGCTGGCGGTTAGCGCCTCCTCCTCGTCCACCGTGGTTCTTGTCTTGTCCTTTTCCACGTCCTTTCGACTTGCCCTTGCCGGAGTCGTTGCCGTTGCCCTTGCCACCGCCCTTGCCAGAGCCTTTGCCAGGATCCTCACCCTTCAGCTTCGCCGACAGGGGCTGCTTGTGGTAGCACTCATCCTCGTAGTGCTTCCTCTTCCCACAGAAGGCACAGGTGATAGTACACCTGTAGTGATCCCGCATCTTAGGCTTGGCGCCGCTGTTGGTCTCCTGCTTCGTCCCTTGGACTACGAAGCAGTCTCGCTGCTCGCAGTCAGGGGCGTGCTGCAGGTGGCCATGCTCATCTCTGGCATCACACCAGAAGAGCTCCTTGACATTGTCCATGATACGGGCGTGTTTGGGGGTAGTCCCCTGTCCAGGTCTGGGTCCTTGATACCCTTTGCCATGGCTTCCAGAGCCTCCCCCTCCATGACGGTAGGCGTTCAGGTGCTGGTCGCTTTCTTTCTCCAGCGCCAGCTCCAAGAGTAGCACACACAAATCCTCGTAGTTGAGGGCTCTCGCCTTGCGCTCTGCCTTTGACCAGCACTCGTCCAACAGCTCTTGAGGGAGCTTAGCCAGCAACCAGAAAAGCAAGTCGTCGCTGCTGTAGGACCCGGGCGTCAATCGTCGTGCCCAGTGATCCAGGTCAGCCAGTAGCTCTGAGACCCTGCCAGGTTTGGGGTTGTTGGGCAGCACGGCCAGGTTCTGGATCTCGGCCCTGATGGAGAGGTCGGGTTCGTAGGTAGGGTACTGTCTCTCCAAGGCAACCAACACGTCGGCAAAGGTGGCGGACTTAGTCACGATCTGCTTGACCTGCTTCTCCAGGTACTTGGTCTTGCAGCACTGCAGGAGCAGATCACACTTGACTCGCCCACTAGCATGGGTTTCGCCGGTCATTCGGAGGAACCGGCCAAAATTCTCAGCGAACTCGCTGAGATACTTGCCTGTGAACTCAGGCAAGTTCACCACGATCTTGGAGGTGGCAATAGCCTTAGCCGCCTGAGACCTGCGTCCCTCAGGGCGCCTGGTCTTCCTCTTCTTCTTCTTCTTCCGCCCACTCGGGTTCTCGGGGTCCTCAGGGTCATCATCCTCCGAATGGACGGCGGCTCATTATCAGAGGGGTCTCCGCCTAGGTCACTAGAGCCATAGGGCTCCACGTCAACCATACCCCTTAGGGCTGTCAGCCCCAGCCGGTCCAGCTCGGCTCTCGTGGAATTCCCCAAGTGGCTGTAGGGAGGCTGGGCCGTTCTTGGTATGAAAGGGCTTCTCGGTATCACAGCAGGGGTCGGCATCAGTCGGCTCCTCAGGCTCCCCAGGGTGTTTGTCAACCCTGCCACCAGATGATTGGCCTGTACTCGGTGGGGTGAAACTCCCACGATGGTGGGTGACGCTTGGGGAGGAATCAGGGGCTCCAGTTTAGCCCGAATCTCTTGAGTGAGGTCACCAACAAGTTCAGAGGTGGCTCCTCGGGGCGCTTATTTAATCTCCGACCGCGTCAGGGACCTGTTGGAGGATCTGCCCGATCCTCTACTCCTGCTGCCGCATGACTCAGGGCCTCTCCTCAGCCCACTCAGGGTTGCATACCCAGGAACATCCACATAGGCTCCCATAGCGGGTAGAGGATGGTGATAGTCAGCCGCATACCATCGTGGCGCAGAACTGGAGGCCACTGGCTCACTGGCAGTAGTTGCCTCCGGAAACGCAGTGGTAGATGGGTCAACACCATAGGCAGGGTAGGTAGGCATACCAGTAAAGCCTGTGCCATCAGCCATAGGCGGGATTGTTATGGGTGTGCATGTTGCAGTGGCTGGGTCTGGAGTGGGGAGTGTGGTGGTTGTAGGAGAGGGTGATGCTTGGAGGCCAGAGGCGCTTGGTGCGCCCTCGAAGGTCGACTCACTCGTCGGGTCTTGCCCATGGTCTACTCTTTCGTCTGCTATGCTTTCTCCTGCATCCTTCTCTCTCTCTCTCTCCTCGACTGAGAGGGCCCGGAAGGCCGACTGCAGTCCCTCCAGCGAGTCATCGGCCACGGCCACTGGCCCATGTAAGGGCACCGAAGGTACAGCGCTAGGTCCAGGTCCAGGTTCACCAGGTGCTGGCATTGCTGGTGCCTCAGGCGCGGCCCTCACGTCGGTGTCCTCATTCCTTGTGTCCACATTCTCGCCCTTCTTGCTTATGACAGTACTCGGCGCACTGGATGTACGGCACGGGGTTGCTGCCGGTAGGCAGAGACTGTCTGCCTCTTGCTACCAGAAGGTTTTATAGTGTTTTCAGCACTGTGTTTTTGTTGTGCCTCTCCTGCTGCTTCCTGCTGGTGTAGGGTTTCTGCTGCTTGCATTTGATGAAGAAAATGTTTTATTGTTGAAATACAACCAATCGGGGATAACCCAAGTCATCGATCAGCAAGTAGAAGATGAACAGGATCAAAGCATGAAGGACTGCAGTCACAAAGAGTTAGATAAAGACAACTATCAACAATAGACCACGGCTTTTAACACACATTGCAACTCAGGATGAAATATTTTACATGTTTGAGAAAAGCTGATTGAAAAACTGCACCAAGGGCTCACACTCTTCCATAGTGCCATCTTGAGATGTGCATTCTTTGTTTTTGGCTCCCATAGGTGCTGAGGTGGCATGGCTTCTGGCGTTGAGGTCACTGCCATATCACATGGGATATTCCTACTTAGCTAGGCTGACTGGGTATTGAACCCAGGACCTCTCAAAAGGAGGTGCCCCAGCCCCCTAGGGTGCATACCACTAGGATAGCTAAGAATTCATGAGAAAACATAGATAAATTCATAGGCTCTGCCCTCAGTATATCAGTGCCTCAGTCACCCAGGAAAAGATGTTTTAGTGCATATGGCTTGGGGATTAAGGGGTCCACACAACATCCTGATTTAGTGTTTGGTTCCATAGGTCAAAAATGTGTTATCACCCATTTTGGTTAGGCCAATACTAAGAGAGAAATGCTAGTGTGCTTAGAGCACCTCTAATACAACTAACGTATACCCTAAAGCATGGGAAAAGTACTTTTTCTTACTATTTCAGACAGTTGATCGTCCTCATCCTCCCTCACAGCACCAGGTTCCAGATCAGCATCGGGGGATTCACACCCTGTAAGTGTGGCGGAGACGTGCTCAGGAGATCTGTTCGTGAGATCAAAAAGGGTCACGCCACGATTTTCGGCCATTACCTCTTTCAGTAGCACCTGGTCTAGATCACACAGGGGTACAGGGTTGAGAGATCCATCGACGATGGATAGGAAACTGGCCCATTCAGGGGCCTGCATGCCTGTGTCTGAGTCCTCAGGCACATGAATAGGAACGTCGGGGAGTTGCACTCTTCCCACAATCATACGGTCCAACAGTCGGCGCCAATAGGTGTGCTCACCTGTACTACCCCAGTCAGGGGTGCACATCACAACCCTTCCTCCCTCGTAAGCGATTTTGGTTAGTACCTTCGCGAGCAAGGAGAAGGGAGGGTTAGCATACGCCAGGCCCATTTTTTCCAGAAGAAACGGAAAGCATTGTTCATACGTTTCCAGCAGTACAACTGCATGACGTGCTGCTGTTGGCTCTGGAACAACTCAACCTGGACCTCATCCAGGGACACCTGCAGGGCCGCCAATCCATTTTCAAGAACGTGACGGGCCAACTGGTAGTTTTCGTTACGATAGTGGGTCTTCGCTGCATAGCGCAGCCCAGACTCTTTTCGTCCTGACAGCTCCAAAGGTACGGAGAAGAGGGCACTGCCAAAGTCGCAGTGTAGGGAATAGGGGCGTTGGAGAGACAACATTTTTGCCTCGGGGTTTCTTCGTAGGAAGTCAGTGCCAATGACGATGTCAAAAGCGTCAGTGTCCAACACTCTGCAGTGTTGTGTCACAGTTTCATCGCCCAGGCATATAGACACATCGACAACCCCAGGGAATGGATGGATCGCCCTTTCCCTACTCTTATGGCCACAGTCTTAGTTTTCTTGAACAACTTTAGCAGGCGCCAGGCCACTATAGAAAGTGTTGCACCGGTGTCAAGCACTGCTCGAAAAGCTTGATCCCCGATTTTCACGAGGATCCAGAAAACCAAGTCCCCCCCTTCAGAGCCACCCCCCTACTCCTCAGCAGGGAACTTCACCTCAGCCCCAGCAGCCATCAGGGACTTGGCCTTCCAGGCTGGTCGCCTCTTTTTGGAGTTAGACGCCTCGGGGGAGGTGTTGTCCCCCTCAGGGCTCTTCTTGGGGTTCACATCGCCAGAACCAGGAGAAAAAGCAGGGGCTGAGGAGCGCCTCTGGGAGTTGGGGTTTCCACCTTTGCCCCCACTCTTGCCACCTCCCTTGCCACCCCCCTTACCGTCCTTGTCCCCATTCCTGGGGGGTCCTGGTAGGTGTTTGCGCTTTCTGGCGTTCCGCCTCTTGGCGTTTGTGCTTCTTGCTCTCCTTCTTCTTGATGTGGCATTCGTCTTCGTAGTGACGACGCTTGCCACAGTACCCGCAGGTGATAGTACACCTGAAGTGGTCTTGATGGGTGACAGTTTTCTCATCTTTCGTGTGTTGCTGCCTCTTCAGTTGCAGCACACACCCACTGCGATGGTGCAAGTCATGTGAAGCGGGTTCGGGGAGGTCTGCTAGACGCCCACTCTGGTACCGCCGGCCTTGTGGCCTTTTGCACGAACTTAGCTGCATTTAATCACAACACTTGCAAAACCCACTGTTTCGCGTCGTTGATTTTCGTGTTTCGAAAATCCTTTTTGACTTTCTCGAAAACTCGTGACTCAGTCTGGTTTCTCGAAAATCCTGCAATGCTGTCCTCCATCAGCACAAGATACAGAGCAGAAACACCTTGTTACGCAGCTTTGGCTCAGTGTTGCAGAAATTCTTGTACGGGCCTTGCCCACCCGGACACATCCTGAGCTGCAAAATGCAGGGAGGACAGAATGTATCAAAATTCATACAAAACACACAATGTATTTACATTTCGTAATCAACGGGCGGTATATGCGAGTCCCTTCTTTTTTCTGCTCTGACGCTGGCACGGGGATTGCGCGTCCCCTTTTGCGGCGCCTGCGGCGCGGCTTGCCTGTGTGTTGCCGAGCCTCTCAATAAGCCACTTGGTGGCCAGCAGGGAGGTATGCCGAATCTGTGTCACCCCCCTCCTTAAAAGCGGTGTGTGGCCACTTGCCAACACACACAGCTCCAGGGAGAGGCGAGGCTTGCTGTTGATCTGTCTGGAAAAAAAATTCAACCCGACACCCCGTGAACCAAAGGCACAGGGTTAACCACCATGCCCCGTGTACACCAGGCACGGGTACAGAAATCCAGCGGCACAGTGCAGAACCAGGGTGTCACTCAAGCCATCACGTGGCCGCTGGGGCGTTGCTGAAACTATCCTTGCTATATATATGGCCACCTGGGCCATACACGCACAGATGCTAAAAAAAACCTTACCAGATCTTATCTCCCAACCCAGTCTCCGTGCGGTTCTCATCCAGCGCCCTGATACGCTGGTCCTTGCTCTGTGTCTTCGGCCTGCTCCTCACCGTAGAGGGCAATACCCGAGGTCTTGACATCGGCCGCACGCTCGGTGGCCTTCAACTGGAATCCCACGTCCAGTCCTTCCTCTGTGCCTTGACGCGGCTCCAACAAATTGGTACACCTCGCTGGGACTTCGGATCGATCGTGCTGCGTCACACTCGACGCTAGTACGCTGCCGAATTTGCTGGGACGGCCGTCAGCCACGCACGCGTTGCTGCAGCACTGCCAACGCTGGCAATGGCTCGTCATCAACGGTGGCGCCTGCCTGGGACCTTTGCTGGCGCTGCCGCGATCTGCTGTAAACCCTGGTACGTACGCTGACACTGATCATCTCGGCATATCTCCACGTATGGGCTGGGACGAGCGGACGTCATTGTACAAGAATTTTGAAGCGGGTTCGGGGAGGTCTGCTAGACTCCCACTCTGGTACCGCCGGCCTCCTGGCCTTTTGCCCGATATTAGCTGCATTTAATCATACCACTTGCAAAAGCCACTGTTTTGCGTCGTTGATTTCTGTGTTTCGAAACTCCTTTTTGACTTTCTCCAAAACTCATGACTCAGTCCGGCTTCTCGAAAATCCTCCAATGCTGTCCTCCATCAGCACAAGACACGGAGCAGAAACACCTTGTTACGCAGCTTTGGCTCAGTGTTGCACAAATTCTTGTACGGGCCCTGCCCACCCAGACACATCCTGAGCTGCAAAATGCAGGGAGGACAATGTATGAAAATGCATACAAAACACAAAATGTATTTACATTTCGTAATCAACGGGCGGTATATGCGAGTCCCTCCTTTTTTCTGTTCTGACGCTGGCACAGGGATTGCGCGTCCCCTTTTGCGGCGCCTGCGGCGCGGCTTGCCTGTCTGTTGCCGAGCCTCTCAATAAGCCACTTGGTGGCCAGCAGGGAGGCATACCGACTCTGCGTCACCTGAGCATGACAGGGTCCCCCCTTGTAATCGACAGGTTTACAGTAGAAGAGGGGGGGTGCACCTCCTTCAGGTGTGACCTCTTTCATGGCACGTAGGTTCCCCCCTCCCTTGCCACCACCTTTGTTGGCGTTGGGGGGGGTCTTAGGACCTTTTCCCTCGCCACGTTCGGGGGTGGCGCTGGCAGCTTTACCCAGGTGCCTCTTAAGGAACTTCTCCATATGGGAGTCATTGTCCCTCTCCAGTGCCAGCTCAATGAGGAGGTCCACCAGGTCGTCCTACATGTGCGTACCACGCATCCTCTCGGAAGTGGACCTGCAGACTCCCCACGTACGGGGGGGGGTCTTACCCACCAACCAGAGGTGGAGTTCTGTGGGTCCATTGGACCCCACGTTCATCCGTGAAAACAAGTACTCCAGGTCGCAAACATACTCGGAGATTCGCGCAGCAGTAGGATATTCTGGCAGCATTGGGAGCTTCTCAGTCTGTGTGCGTACACTGAGGTCAGGCTCATACACGGGGAACGTTTTCTCGAAGCTCTGGAGGACCTCCTCCCAGGGCGAACAGCTCTGTAAAATCTGCTTCACCTGTTTTTGCAAAAATTTCTTCTTGCATGAACGTTTCAGGAGAGGGCATTTGGTGGCCACATCCACATGGGATTGGCCAGTGAGCAAAAGAAATTCGGCAAACTCCTCTGCCCATTCGGGCAGGTTTTTGGGGTCAAACTCCGGCAATTCTAGCCGGATGTTTGCCTGAACAATCGGTTTGCCACTCTTCCCAACCCCTAAGGTTGGTTCTGAAGGGGGGGGGGTGCTCTCCCAGCGAGCGGTGCCAGGGCAGTTAGCCCTTTTTTCTCAGTCTCAGTGACTGGCACATCCAGCAGGTCAGCCATGGGCACTGTCCTGGCACGGGGGTGAAAGGGACTGGGGCAGGTGACCTTAGGCAGCATCCTTGAGACCCTTGATCTCGTGAGATCATCGGCCAGGGTACTCAGTCCGGGGGAGGGGGAGGACAACACTGGCTTGGGTAAGGGCTCTGAGATACCCAGTTTAGCCTTGACGGCTTCCGATAAAACCGTCACATCTGGATCTTCTGATCCAGACAGTGGCTTGGATAGTAGCTTGGCCGTACGGTCCAGAGCCCCATGAGATGGCTCTGGGTGTAGGGGTTCTGGACTCATTTCAAGAGCCCTTGAGGTCCTTTTCGTCGGCCGGTCTAGGTACCATGCTCTGCAGGTCATCTCGGCAGTGATGCGGTCTCGGCTAGGTCGGATGATGGGCCAGAGTACATGTAGGACCCCATGTCCGTTTGTGGCCTGGATCCAAGGGCCGCAATTGGCTCCTCCCCGTCTTCTCCTCTGACGGAATTGTAGTACTCCTCGTGGAGCAAGTACTCGTCCATCCTCTTCCTCAACTCCTCTTCTTCTTCAGAGCCTCCAACCGCCGCTGAGGAAGAAGCCGGGCAGGCTGAGCGAGCGATGGAGGCTGCTACACGCCTGCGGAGGTGCCGCACGCTGTCTTCACCATGGGCCGCCAAGGCCTCGGTGGCAAGGGGTACATTTTCTCTCGCCCTTCTGCGATCTGGATCTCCTTGAGACCCAGATGCAACACTGAGAGATGGTGCTGCTCGGTATGGTGGCTCACTCGTTGGGTGGGCCATACTGCCCATTTGCACTTGAACAGTCCTGATTGGCCAGGTTCTGGAAGACAGCTGGACACTTAAAGTGGAAATGTTGATGAGCTCTTCTTGCGCTTCGTCTCAGGGTTGGTTCCAAAGGTCTTCAAGGGTTGCCTCTGCTACCAGAAAGATGTCCTCACTTATACCCTTTTGATTTTGGATGAAATCCTGCAAGGTTTTTGTTGGAGAAAAACAGGATCACAGCAATACGTAGAGCAAGAAGAACAGTTGGATCGTGTCAATGATTAGTTGTGAAATCCAGAGTATCACAGAAGGGCTGCAAATGAACAAAGCAGGCTTAAGTACAAAGATTCAGTCACAATTGTATAAAACAAATGGATTTTAGGATGAAAACTGACATGTGTCTGGCCTCAGAAGTAGTCTCAAGCACTTCGTGTGCACCTTTTGGTATGCAATAGAGTTGGTTAGGAATCTGGTGCATTGGAGTTGGGCCAGACACAGGATATGGCTTGGCCAGCTTGGCGAAGCAACTGAATTCAGAATCAGTTAAAAAGTAGAACCAGAATAGGTAGTAGAAACATTTGAATACAGGGGTCCTGAGGTGGGAGACCACTAGGCTTAACCTACAAGGCCCAAGGCATGAAGTGCCTATTTTCTTCCGGTATACCTCCATGAAGGAAGGTACCTGCGCTCACTTGAGTGGTAGGGGTGAACTTCATGGGGCCTGCTAGGGTTATAACCCTGGTCAATTGAAAAAGTGTACTTCAAGCTTCAAAAGAGTCACAAAAATGTTTAAGTGTTAGTCTTCATTACTTCCCTAGGCACAAATGGGGGCTTCAGCCTGGATAAAGTCTGCCAAGAAAGACATGGCAGTGACTTTTTCTTACTCAACGCTTCTGGATTGCAAGGCCTCGCAATGCATTTGCCATGTGGCTACTCCTCACTACAGATCCCACAATACATTGATTTGGGTCGCCGCGAACGCAATGAACCACGGTTTATGCCCCTTGTGCTTTATACGTGGATGACAACGCTGATGCGGACCAAAGACCGTTCCGAGCAAGTCATGATCTTCGATCGCGATGTGCACATGGCGGCGAAATTGGCAGCCTTGGACGATCCTCCGCGAGTTTGTTCTCTGCAATTGACCAAACAGAAGCGGTCGGATTGGGCACGCAGCTACCATCACGAGGTGCAACAGCGCGTGCGGGCGGGAATTGACCAGACAAGGTTGGCGCAGTACGAGCTCTGGATCCAGTTCGGCATGCCAATGTGGGTTGAGGACGAGCACGTGGGGTATACGCGTCTCGAGGTGTCCGCGGCGGAGGAACCAAGTCAGCATGCCCATGAAGAAGTTGCAGACAAAGACCTGGAGGATCTTGGGGACGACGAAGATGAACCGGTGCTGCCCAGACCTGATCGGCGATCTCCTCGGAAGTCAACGCAGGTTTGGGCGTTCCAGGCTGGCGAGGCAGATGAGGACGAGCCAAGGGCGAGCCAGGCGACGAAGCCGAAAAAGCCAAAGTCCCAAGCGGCAGCTGAGCCGAAGCAGACGACACTGACGCAGCCCCAGGGAGTGAAGAGGACGCTGAGCCTTCCGGATCCCGGAACAGCAGTGAGATCGACGTCGAGGAGTAAGATGTTGGCCGCGGGATTGAAGAAGAAGAAGAAGCACTAAAGGGCGTTGCAGTCGTATTTTGCGTGATATGTTGTCTCACATTGCCAGGCCTCGCATTCCAGATTGGGCAATTTGCCATTGCCTAAGGCAGCAGTCAGTATTGCGAGGCCTCGCATTCTGAAAGCGTCATGCGTCGACGCACAGAATGTACTGATACTCTGCATTTCGTTTTTGCTTGTTTCCGAGTGCTATGAAGCTGTGTGTGATTGCAGTGAATTACGTTGTTGCATGTCTCGTATTGCAAGGCGTCGCAATACGAATGGGAAAATGGTGTCCTTTTACAGCGTGTTGGGAACCAGAGGCGTAAAGAGTAGATTCGTAAGGTAGGAGAAAAAAGCACGTAGAGGAGAACGACGATGAGCAAGGTTTTCTAGTTCGAGAACCCCCAAAATGTGGTGCATTTTAGAAAAAAGTGGGTAAAATGGCAAAAATTGTGAGAGCTTTTTTGGAGGAAATTCAAGCATTTTCGTGGGTAATTGGACCAAAAAACTGACTAGTCAAATTTTGTAGTAGAAAAAAGTGGGTAAATCGGGCAAATTACCGATACAGAATTTGAATAGACCCCGGTACAGAAGCGTACCTGCCTCAGCCGCCTAAGCACCTGCGCCCCAGCTCCTGGCGCAGCTCGATGCTGAGTGTGGTCATCAGCATCATTACCAGCATCATCAGCATCATCATCAAAATCAGCAGCATCACCACCAACATCACCACCAACACCACCGCCAGCATCATCCTCGTTTGATGGCGCATATGGGTGGCCATGGACATGGGCAACTCAAGCCACAAGAGTGAGGCGGTCGTACCGTAGACAAGCGGGAGCAATACCCCTTGTGGTGAGAGATACTCCACACGGCTGGGCAGCCCCCCAGAGCTGCCGCCCAAAGGAGGGGGCATGTGGCCCTACCCATGGACACATGTGGGGACACCCTCCCACCTGGGACACATGGACCGGGTGGCCGCGACAATGCCTTCCCAAGCACATGCGGGAGCGGCTCAAGAGGCACCTGACATAGGGCAGTGGGAGGGACAGGACGTCCCCTTGGTAAGACCTTCCTCCTGCAATGTCAAAGGAGGCATCCCGAGCTCCCGAAGATACCTACCTACCTACCTACCTGGACATGGGCCTCATCAGTGGAATCATGGTGGATCCAACCAAGCACCAGCGCCTGCTTTCGGGCAGAGCATGCTGGGAAGCGCCGAGGCGCCCCCGCACGAATACGGGCAAAGGCTGCTGGGAGCACCGGTCCCAGGACCCAGGGTGGTGCAGGGCCCAGTGCAAGGAGAAAACCTCGCAATAGAGGGACCTCCACCCCCGTATGTCACCAACACTGATGCTGCTGCATATGCTATGGGAGTGCCAACCACTGAGGCTGCCGTGAACGCTCTGCACGTGCAGAAGTACGGAGGTGGTGGTGGTGGATGGAGCGCACCCAGGACGACGGGGACGGCGACGGCCCCCCACTGTGACCACTTTGGCCAACGGGCTGGCACAGGCACAGATGACCCGGGTCATGGCAAAAATCTACATGCCCAAGTACAGCGGCAATCCGGAGGACTTGGATGATTTCGAGCGGACGTGGAGCAAGTACGTCAACGACTCGACCATGGGGTGCAGCGAGGGACAGCGGCAGCGGTTCCGCGTGTTCATGCTCCCCCACTGCGTCCCAACCAACGTGAAGAAGGAGCTGGACGACTGGTTGGAGGACGGAACAATCTCCACATGGGACGAGATGTGGCGCGCCTTCCGTAAGAAAGAGGTCGCCGATCTCCCGCATCATGCCCGGCGCCGCTTCAAGGCCGTCTCGCTGAGCACGTCGGGAGGCCACATCCGGATGGCAGATGGGCGGGATTTCCGCTGGGAGTACCGCCACTTGAGGCGGTATGTCGAAGACTGGACAGAGAAGTCGGAAGCCGCCCGGGTGTACGACATGCTGCCCCACAAGTGGCGGCGGAAGGTCCAGACCAAGGAACAGAAGCGAGGTAGGTGGCGGACCGTGGTCAAGATCCTCCTGCCACAGCAGCCGCACCAGGGCTTGCTGCAGTGGATCAACTCCTGGGCCACGGCGCATTGCGGGTTTGACACAATGACAAATGCCCTGATGCTGAGCATGGGGGACCGCAGAATGGGTGAGAGCCTGAAGGCAATGGACGAGGTCAAGTGCACCACGGGAATGCTGAAGGTGCAGGCAATCGACCCGCGGATGACCGCTGATGAGATCATTGACTTAGTGAGCGACAAGATGACGCTGCAGCACCGCAAGGAGGCGCAGCATCAAGAGCCTGGGAGCCAGCGGAGCTGGCAACCGCGGAATGTCAGGCAGACGGATGCAGACATCGCCAAGACTGACTATCCTACCAATCAGGACAAGCTGAAGGGCAGTGGCAGCGCATCTCATGCCAGCGAAGGCAAACCTCTGTATCCTGAGGTTGGGGTGCAGGCAGCGGACGCCATACTGGCGGAGGTATAGGGGGTACAGTCCGCTAGCCAGATGAACGCAGCCCGCGAACGGAAGGAGCCGCACCGCTGGGGAACACTACCGCTATCATTCCGCGAGTATCGCAAGAAGCATGGCGGACGAGACGGAAAGGGCGGCTGCTACGTCTCCTACGGGCAGAATCGTGATCACCACCATGATCGCACTCGCTGCGAGGTGAGCAAGAGTGAGGAGGCGCAGTACTTCCAGCACCCCCCCGACAAAGTCCCTCGGCGTGATCAGCGCAACCAGCGAGGTGGCCGTCATCCCCGCCAACATCGTCCGATCGACACAGAGGGGGGCCGCTACGCCTAATTGATGGTGGAAATCCAGAAGCTGCGCAACCAGCCGGCAACCCGCCGGCCACAGAGATTGTCTGGGCCTCAGGCCTAGAGAGGCTCCAGTGGCAACGGGTCTCCACAGCCGGTGATCCCCTGTTCTGCAGACCAGGAGAGCGACCCCGTCACAGTCACGGTGTGTGAAAGCACACTGGATGTGGATGAAGCCACGGCAGGGCTCGAGATACGACCCATGCAGTACTGCCTGCCAAGCCGGGTCACAGGGATCCTAATGAATCCGGCGATCCTCGAGTTGCATGCGATACGCCAGGTCAGCAAACATCGCCAGCTGCATCATAGGGTGTGTGGGGTGAGCAGTGCCGGCAGGGAGCGGATCTTCGAGGTCCTTGTGGGCTCCGGAGCCCAGGTGAGCCTGGTGCGCAAGGGGTTGCGGAGTTCCCAATTCCTGCGCCGCAGCGCCTCGCCGGTCACCCGCAGAGTGGACAATGTCGAGATCATGGAGGGCGGACTTGACCAGGCCGAGATCAGCTTGGAGTTCATCCGCCACGAGCAGTTGTCACGCACGGATCATGGTCACAAGCACCAGATCAAGGGATTATTCTATGAGGCGGACTTGCCGGAGTGGGACATGATCATGGGTTTTGACTTCTTGGACATCGCCCACGCCGGGGTTCTTCGCCACAGGCGCACCCTGCTCGTCAAGAAGGCTGACAAGCTCAGCTGGCTAAGCACCTCCATGGAGCCTCAGGCGTCTCCGTGGGAGCCAGCCGAGCCTGACTTCCTGGCTCAAGCTGTGAGGAGTGTGTCGACAGGACCCCCCACAGCCGACATTGAGGACGAGTACAGCCTATCTGGGGGTGCCTTTCACATGGCACTTGGTGAGCTCTTGTTGAGCAGCCCTCAGATGGACATGTTTGGCAGCGCGGCGCTGTGGAAGTTCCCCAGGGTCTGGACCAAGGGGGGAAATAGATGGAAGTGTGGTCTGAGCAGCGATCTTTGGGATCCGCTGTACATCCATGCTCCACGTGGCTCATTGGAGCATGTCGTGGCGAAGATTGCCCGCGACCGCGCCCGGGCTTTCGTGACCATCCCCTCGTGGGAGATCCAGGACGCCAAGGGCGCCCCGTGGGTGCAACATGTGAGGTGCATGGCCGTGATGGACACCCAACTCCCCTCAGCCGAGGACATCTTCGTGGACGCCCAGGGGAGACCGCTGCCATCGCCACCCAAGGGTTGGACCACCACGGTCGCATACGTGGATGGGTCTCTGGCCCTCCCCGACCGCGACATGGGGATGTTGTCCATCACGGCAAAGATGCGGCCGGAGGGATGCACCCTTGTGGACCGTCCGGACCGCGGCATCAGCCGCATCATGGCCCTACCGGTACGATATGGGGAAGAGACGGCTGATGGCTGGTACTGCCCGGCACGGGACGCCTTGTCGGCGGATGAGCTGGACATGACCACTGACCCAAACAACCTGAAAACCCTAGCCCGGCTCAGGGTAGTATCACACCATCTGTTTGTCTTCTTAAAATGCATGAGTAAAGTTGAAAATACTCTATTTGTATCGGTTGTGTCAGGACATCCTTCACATATCAATCTCACTGCATTTCCAAAATTGTTCATATTGCACCCAATAAAATCTAGGATGAATGTTTTATGGGTGACAACCAAGTTTTGCGAAGCAAATCTGCTCGTCAACATTGTCAACATAGCATTCAAAAACCCTCAATATTGACATAGCAGGATGCATATCGTTACAACCCTCTTGAACCAGGAAAACCAGTCGTGGTTGGCAAAAGCTGCCGTTTATCAATCGTTAAAAGCGCACATTCTACAAGTGAGTGTCGTGTTTGGCAAAAAGCTCTTGTTTATCAATTGGTAAAAGCGGACATTCCACAGGTGAGTGTCATCTTCGGGGGGGCATGTTTGGCAGTTGTACAAATTCCTAAGAATGTGACCAGGGTGAGTCCCTGAATTGACATTGTAACTAGAGGTGGTTCCGTGAGCATCTTTAACCAAGAGATGGTATGCCTAAAGATGCTCCTCTTTTAGCCATGCCATTAGCACGGTGACACTAACAGAGACCCTGGATACAAAGCTTGGGAGAAAGCAAGCAACGAAGAAAATGTAACTCAGCTTGTTATGTCCCAACTAAAATTGTGGACAATCACATCACTATCACACATCACACATCGCAAACACAATCACACATCATTAATGTGCCTTTTGAGTGTCACAAAGCACATGGCAATTCAAGAATGCACACAATCAGCACATCACCGCAACCATCCTTCAAGGCACTTCTGATTTCATGCATGCTGGTAGCATGGTTCGTGGTTCTGTATTTTTTTCAGATGCGTATTACTTTTTTTAGAGGAAATATTTTTTCTTAGCTAAAAAACAATATTCCGCACTAGAAAAAATATTCCGTGCTGAAAAAATATTCCGCATCTAAAAAAAAATACTCAGACATTTTTTTTCTGCGCGCAGTAATTTTTTTTTGCGCAAATGCCGCAAATTTTAGAAGTGGTAAAAAAAGGTGTTATGGGCGATTCCTTGGGCACTTGTGGGGGACGTGGTGTGTGCGGGGACCCCTCCGACAGCACGGGTGATGAAGCACGCTTGATTTTGACACCCCCCCTCCCCCCTCAGCTTGGACCACCAAACCCCCCGCCCACCCCTCTAGACCCCCTCTGGAGCGCCAGATTAGCAAGACGAGGCGCTATACAAATGTTGTTTGTTGCCCAGAGATGTTCAATGCAATCGTCAGCCCCCGGACAAGGGGCCCCTGCCGCGGGATGCTGCCCTCCAACATTGAGCATTGTGTCTGATCCATCTACTCCTCAAGCGCGGCTGCTAGCCTTGCTAGCGGTGCCCCACTCAGCAATGAGTGTGGGCGCAGTGTGGAAGCGCGTGGCCACCAGCATTTGGTGGCCCGTTGTGGAAACCCGGGATTGGAATTGCGGTACACAATGTGAAATGTGGGGTGTTCCACTTGTTTGTTTGTTTCACAACCCCATATTGGTCAGTATTGTTGCGCCCCTTGAGTTGGGGTTAGGGATTCACAATTCACGCTTTGTTGCGGGGCCCCTTGAGGTGGGGTTAGGGACTCGCAATTCACGCTTTGTTGTGTGGCCCCTAGTGTTGGGATTAGGGACTCGTAGTCCATGCTTTGTTGCGTGGCCCCTTGACTTGGGGTTAGGGACTCACAAATGCTGATCGGTTGACATGCATTTTCCTTCGTGTTTTTGGGAAATGGATGACTTAAGCGGACATCCTTGAGTTGTCTGGTTAACTCCATTCAATGCACAGTGCAAATCTATTTGGGCATGCACGTGGTCATATCAGAGAGTTCATCGCAGGGGATCACAGGTACTATCCACCTTGGCCAGAGCCCATGTGCCCAGATTCATTTGCTCTGAGAATAGGGGCCTTCCTTCGCTGGGGGACGTATGCAGAGAGTTCATTGCAGAGGATCACAGGTACTATCTGAATGTTGTACAGTAGGGTACTCAGCCACCTTGGCCAGAGCCTTTGTGCACAGATTCATTTGCTCCGAGAACAGGGGTCTTCCTTCGCTGGGGGGCGTATGCAGAGAGTTCGTCACAAAGGATCACAGGTACTATCTGCATGTTATAAGGTAGGGTACTCAGCCACCTTGGCAGAAGCCCATGCGCACAGATTCATATTATGCCCAGAGAACAGAGAGAACAGGGGTCTTCCTTCGCTGGGAGACCTATGCAGAGAGTTCATCGCAACGGATCACAGCTACTATCTGAATGTCATAAAGTAGGGTACTCAGCCACCTTGCCCAGAGCCCAGGGGCACATTTTCAAGCGTGGGGATAAGGTGCTCGCAGTGGAGGGCTCTGAGTGCACAATCAAGTGGCAGACAGAAAAGAAAGCCAGTTCCCATTCTATTACAGATGTGTTTCTCACTGCTCTTCATAGCATTCCAAGTTCGGATAGCACATCAGAGGCCCCTTTGTATCTGGAGTCTGAGCACGAAGCCAGTGACCCAAAAACGCCCCTACGCTTAGCTGCCCAGCACAATACCCAGACACAGGGTGATCCAGCTAAGCTTTTTCTGCTCGTTTCTTCTGAAGTACCACGTGCCACTCACGTGGCCGTGCTGCAGTGTCTGACAGCCATAGTTATCAACTCCTTACAACCCTGCATCCCAGCACAAAATTTTGTGCATTTTCTGCGGCTTTCGCAGTCTGCCCAGTCGGTCACAAGTTCCAGATTCCTTGCTCAGACTCCGAGAGGTGGTATTCAAGCACTACTCAGTCGGTGCACAAGTTTGCCCATAATTGCATGCTCAAGTGTTGCTCTTTCCAAATGTCTTCAGATGATGGGTCAACATAGGCCGACCAGGGTGCACACAGGGAGGGATGCTGGTTCTGTATTTGTTTGGGTCATGTCCAAGAATCCATAGCACTCCAGCCCTTGTCCACCACGAAGGCGTCTTGTGCATCAGTTACACAGTGACAGGTTCCCATGCCATCAAGTGGGTTGCATTATCCATCATCCTCACGTGGCCTAAAGTGTACTGCATCAGCACGTTCGCAAAGTGCATCTGGCATCAGGCAATCTTGTTGGCAGTGGTGTCATACTGGGTGTCATGTTCTCCCTAGATGCAACGCAGTGTGAATCAGTGGTTTCTATTGCATGTTGCCTGTAACGGCAGGGCAGGGACGTGGGGGTAGCGTTATCCGTTATTTCATTCTTTTTAGATGCGGAATTTTTTTTTTAGAGGTTGTATTTTTTCTTAGATATCAAAGTGTGTTCCTGAAATGTTGTTTTATTTTTTTTTAGATTTGCAGCGGATTATTTTTTAGAGAGCCATCTAAAATTATGATCACTTTCGACCTTCTTTTTAGATGTTTTGTGTTAAATTTTAGATGTTTTGTATTTTTTTTTAGAGGTTCTATTATTTTTCAGCGCATCTAAAAAAAATATTTTCGCATCTAAAAAAAAATATTATCTCATGGTTCGTGCTAGGTCTGGAAAGAAAATGAACCAGAAAGACCAGACTTGCAAATCTTGTGTGCAAAAGTTGCCCTACTTTGTAAAGCATAATATCAGCAGATTTGGGGGAATCATTCCAATAGAAACAAGGATGAAGAAAGTGAACTGACAGAAAAGTGGACAGTAAGCACAAAACAACTATGCTGCATTTTTCATTTTTTCAATATGGATATTGAACAACCTGCATATGAAACAGAGAGAGGCAGGATCTGTACAACAGGTATGAACGTTGCCAACCAAGCTCACAGTACAGCAAAAACAGTGGCCAGTAGAAATACATAACCCCACTTTGAAACACGGTGCCTGTGTGTTTGATATACAGCTCAACACAGGTAACCAGCATTTATCATTTGCCACTGTTGATGGTTGCCTTGCGCGCCCCCTTCCCTTTTTTGGTTCCCAATTGAAGTCCCCTGCCTTGAACTCCAAGAACTTCATTAATTTGGAGCTGTGTGGTCCTGTTCCTGCATCAGCTGCTCCACTGGATACATTGTGCCTGGGAACTTGCTATCTCAAAAGAGCTGTGGCTTCCGCATGACTTGCAAATATTTGGTAGTGCATCAGCTGGCGACAATCTTTTCTGATTGGACAGGAAAGTCATATGGGCCTAACCCCCACCATGCGCGCACACACCAGACTATGGCTCACTTTTTGTGCACATGGCCACTCACAAGCTCTCTCTCTGTCAACCTGTCAACAGTGCACATGAAGCATGAACCGACCACCTTTTGACAGGTTTCAAAGGGCACTGGGAGGTAATTACCTCGTCCATTCCCCTTGCTGTGCCTTTCAGAGTCAATTTTCCAGTTTTGACACCCCCCCTAAACCTCTCCAACCCAACAGTGCGGTGGTTGCCCAGCCATTTTGCCTCATGGCCAGTGGGAATGCCCAGAAATCTTGCAGCATTCGTCAATACAAATTAATAATCAATTGCAGGATGGATGGGAATCTGACAACAAACGCGACTCATTCCCATCCATCCAACTTATTACGTGATATTGCCAAATGAATTACTGAAGGGTCAGAAAATGTAACGGAAGAAGGAAAGGCGAGTCTGAACGGCTCGATGAACCAGGCCCATGCAGTAAGCTCTGCAATGCTAAGTTTAATGTGTGGGCCTAAAAATCGCGAGTCTGTTGGTCATTCCGTAGAGGTATCGCATCCAATGCAACAGTGCAGGGAACAGCAACAGACACTGTACAAACAACCTAATATAGGTCAATTTGTGGGGCTGGGCTGGGGCTGGGCTCAGGATGCCCACCTAGTTGTACATCGGTCTGCGCCAAGCAGCAGCTAAGAAGACCTGGGGGTCTGAATGTGTGCCCACAGCCCTGGCCTTTGACTACAACCCGGGAATACAAATCCATCCAGTCAGACAATCTTGATTTGCTGTGCCCCGACCTGACATCCGATGGTTTTGACCAACGCCCCGCCCAGTTCCAAACGCGGATCTGCTAGTCCAGCCAGAGGACAAAAAACCAGAATCCCTCTCACATCCCTTCACTGACCCACTCATTCCTGCAACTGCACCTGCGCATAATAGTGGTCCGCTGCCCCTCAGGTCTGAGACACCTCCGTATTCCCGGGCTCACAACCAGCCGTTCTTCTTCCCAAAAGCCCCTTGGCGTCTGTTCTGCACTACAACTGTATGTGATGGACATGCATCACTCTAGCCCTGCTCTTCGGGCTTCGATGGCGGAAAGACGGCCAGCCATCAGTGGTAAACGAGCAGCGGACGGAGTCCGAAGACCGCAACGTTGAAACCGCAGGTATTCGTTGATTCATTTTTTTCTTTTTGCCCAAGGCTCCGGTGTTTTATGCAATTTCTGCGCACTTGAGCCGAGGGCCCAATACGGTGTCGCACATGGTGTTCCCGGGCGCACACTGAGTTCAATAGGCTCCCGCCCAAGCCGTTTGCGCAGCACATTGCTGCTCTCCCCTTCAAAGGTGTCACCCCATGCCGCTTGCTGCATGCCAAACTTCATTGCACCTTTGATGATCTGTGTTTACACCCTTCCTTTTGCTGCAGACGTTGGGTGGGTCGTCAAGCACTTTGGGTTGGGCTGCAGCAAAGCACAGTTAGCTGGGTGAGTAGGTGGGTGACTGGGACTGACCACGGGCCCCTTCATTTGGTGTCGTGGAAGGGAAAGGAGGATTGATGCTTTGAGATGTGTGACATCTTCTTCGTGCCAGACGACATTGAGAGCCTCCGCTCCATTTTGGCATCCTCAATACTCAAGCGGTGCCACTTGGGGAAGGCAACAGTGATCCAGCATGGTCCATGGCGCACCTCCTCATCCAAACCGCTACTTCATGTTGCCCAAAAAAGTCTTCACCGTGTCCCCCTCGTCCTCAAGGCGGGCGTGCCGGTATGTCAAGTTCAGGCGGCCCGCCCGCATGCGCAACAGCTTGGGGGTCGTGTTTGGGTACACTTTGGTCACGGAATGCATGATGGCCCTGGAAGGGCCACCGAAGAGCAGCACGTCTCCGGACTCCAGCTTCAAAATCTGGTCATCTTCCTGCGTGTAGTTCTTCCAACGGAAATCGCATGTGTCCCCCAGAGAAAAGGACACCACTGGCCGTCCAGTGCCAGCCTTCAGTCGCTCCTGTGCACCAAGATCCACTGTAACTGTGTGTGCATGTGCATGTGTGGGTGGGTGTGTGTGGGTGTGTGTGGGTGTGTGTGGGTGTGTGGGTGTGTGTGTGTGTGTTTGTGTGTGTGTGTGTGTGGTGGTGGTGGTGGTGAGGGGGGGGGGGGTTCACCATTTTTACCAGGTATCCCGGTTGAGCCTGTATGGCCACACTGGCGTCCTCGGGTCTGGTCGCTCCCCCCACTGTGCAGGCCAGGGGTGCGTCCCTGTGTTGCCCCTCAACCAGTGCGATAAGCACGTTAGGCCAGAACCTGGCTCGCTGCCCCAGGACCACCCTGGAAGTGGGCGTGGTGGCTCCGTGGCTTCCGCCGTTCCAGCTCCACGGTATTAGTTCAACGAGCCCGTCCCTCACCAGGATTGAATATTGGGACCGACCTGGTGGGGGAAGGAACACTGTCTAGGAAACTTTAACGACAAATGAGGTACGCACTGGAAAGTGGACGAGAGCGGCTTCAAATGGGGCTCAAAATGAGCTGTATTCATCCGTTTGGGTACCACAACTGGACTGGGATCATGTTTGGAAAACCATGGTTTTGACCCGTTTTTGAGCCATTTGTGGTCTTAAAGTGGCCCATTTTCAAGGCCCTTTCAGCCTTGAGAGGGGCCAAGATTGCTCAACATGGGCTCAAAATGGACTCATTCCACTTGTGTGTGCACCCCAAATAGTCCAAAAGTGTCTTTGGAAAAACTGATTTTTCGTCCCAAAACAGCCCCAAAACAGTCCCAAAACAGGTATTTTGTGACTGTGGAGTGGCCAAAATGGCTTGCAATGGGCTCAAAAAGGGCTCATTTCACTTGTTTAGGCACCCCAAATGGTGTAGGATCATATTTGGAAAAACACACTTTTGACCCATTTTTTGTCGCAAAACAACCCATTTTCAAGGCATTTTGTGACTTTGGAGGGGCCAAAATGGCTTGTAGTGGGCTCAAAATGGGCTCATTTAACTTGTTTAGGCCCCCCAAATGGTCTAGGATCATATTTGGAAGAACCCATTTTTGACCCATTTTTGACCCATTTTTTGTCCCAAAACAGCCCATTTTCAAGGCCACAACGGGCCACAACGAGCGCAAAACGCGCCTAAAACACTTGTTTTGGCATTCCATGTGGTCCACAATCATTTTTGAAAAAAGTCATTTTTGCACCGGTGGCCCTTGTTGACCCATTTTGGCACCCACCTCTTTGGATTACCTCCTGCAGCTTGCCGCGGCCCACTGGGTCTAGGTACGGGGGTCTAGGCGTCGGTTAGGGCAATTTTGAGGGGTGGAAACCACCAAAAGTGGGTGGTTGCGAGTGGATTAGGTGCGCTCGAAATCGCGTTTTGAGCCACGTAGCCCAAGATATGGTTTCTTGGTTTGGGGCTGTCGGCGGCCAATGTGCACAAATTCTGGGGCTTTTGGGGGCCTTTTGGGGGTGGTTCGCGGACATAAGAGGGCCCTAGAGGGCCCTTCGGCACAATTCACAATGCACAGGAAGTCTAGCTGCATGTGTAGAGTAGCCACTATTTCCTTTCATTTGGCTGTTTTCAGCAGGTTCTTGGGCGGTTTTGGGCAAAAAAAGGCTGATTTTGGCCCTAAATTACAGATTTTTGAAATGGAGGTCGGACTTGCGACGCCCTTTCCCGGCCGCCACCGTTGAGTTTCTGGCTCATACTTTGTGTGGTTGTCCCTCAAACCCATAGGTAGCATCCACCAAAATTCTATTGCCTTCGGCAGTGCACCTCGAAGAGAGGTTGACAGTCAGCCAATCAGTCCCAAGCAGGCAGTCAGACAGATACACACAGTTTGGGTTTTTTGTCAGTGGCAGATGCGGCCCCAAGCAGCAGGGAGGCCCTCTGCTTCAATCGAAGTAGCGGCGGTTCGAACCCCAGTCTGCCAACTTTGGCGCCGCCGCCAGCGGCGGCGCTAAAAGTCAGCAGAGCAGGATTCGAACCCACGCCTGCACATTTGGTATCGGCTGCGTTACCATTGGACCGCTGGCCGTGTTACCTGCAATGTGTGTCCCCACTGCTTGTAGCCTATTAAGCAAAAACTTTTGACCCCCCCCCACCCCCCACCCACCCCCCCCCACCCCCCCTCAAAAAAGTGATATCCAGTTTTAGGGGGTAGAGGCCTCAAAATCAAAAAATCCATTGGGGGATGCTCTTATTGGGCAAAATAATGATTTTACAAGGGGTTGGACATCCAATATCATGCCTTGGGGTATGCTACGCAAATGACCCCAAAAAAGGGGGGTATATGACGCCCGCGCCTGCGCTTGATCTAACAACCTCTCTTCGAGGTGATTTTGGCCAAATCCGAAGCACCACGGCAGAGCTGTGATTTTTTTTTCCCCATTTCGCGCGTGCTTGCTGCTTGCTTGCTGCTTGCTGCTTGCTGCTTGCTAAACCTGTTAGGTCCACCCTAGACACTAAAGAGGGTATAAAACCAAGACTGGTTCCACCAGCTCGGTGACCCTAACCCTAACCTGTGTGTGTCTGTGTGGTGGTGGGGGGGGGGGGTTTAAGCCCGCCAGGTTCCCACGTAACGCCGTCCCATGAGGCAATTGGGCTGAGATAATGGGTGGCTTGGACGAAGGGTGATGAGGTTTTGTCCAAGCAACAGTCACCAGAGGGGGCCATCCAGATACGGGGCTTGGAGGGGACAGACGGGGAGGGGGGTCACTCTGGGACAAACGTGAACGGACACCTTCTGTCCCAAATGTCCTGCCGCGAAAGGGTCCCAAACTCTGACCCGCGTTTTGGGTGTTGCAAGTGTCGGTTCAAAATGCGGTGCGAAGCAGGAGTGGCGAGCTGCGGCACATGGTGAGACCCGACCCCAGGGCCAGGGTGTTTGCCATGGAGGATGTAGCCCACAACACAAGGGCACATGCATGACAGATGGAGGGCGTTCCGCAAAGGCGACATCACGGGGCACCAAAGGCACCGACGTGGCATCTGCAAGTGAGGCGCTCTTGGACAAACAATGGTCCGTCCCTTGCCCCTGGCCTTGCTCCTTGCCTCCGCTCCCGTGTGGACCCCATCCCTCGCTGCCCCATCCATTGCCCCTGAGCTATGCAGTGGTTTCGGACCTTCTGTTTGTTTGGCCCCACGCACCGCGTGCACACCGTGCCTGAGAATGGAATGGAATGAAAGAAGAGAGACGACACAACACTGGACAACTCTGTCCTGAACTGTCTGCAGGAGTGAGGCCACGCACCCCATCATCTGAATTGGATGCTTCTTTCTCCTCCGGGGCCAGACCTGCACAATAAAAAACCTACACAAGGGTATTCGGGGGTTACTTCAGCTGCAGATGCCCCACTGTTGTTGGTGGTCAGGGCAGAATGCCAAACTGAGGCCGCTTGCAAAGGGGGCGAGATCTGTATGCAAACAAGTGACCATTTCAATGGAATCAAACTACCACAAAAAATATTGAAGCAATCTGTGGCATTTGTGGTACCTGGTTCGTGCAAAAACAGCAGGCTGATTTATGGTGCACAAGCCCCTTAACCGCCTGCCAGTACTCCGACCCAGATCCATGAAGAGGGTCTAAAGCATAATGCTTGTTTTATCAGTGTGGTCGCAATGTCGAAAATGTCAGTGCTGAGAATCGATTGCTGGGCTATTAAGACTGGGAACTGTTGAAGCAGTTTGGGCCCTGTTTTTGATGCAAACTGCCACTTCCTGTCTTTCAACTAGACCATAGCGGGCCCTGAGCACGGCCATAGGCTGCACAATACGTCCTTTTGCGCCCTACCGCGGGTCATCACAACTGCCGCCACTCGGTGGCTCATGGACGATGATTGCATGCAGGTAGTGAACCCTTGTCCACTACCTTGGCTCACGGGACTGTCCTTCCGCAAAAAAAAAAAGGTTGATTTTCACTTGCCCATGCAGCACTCAACGGCAGTCAACCAACAGCGCCTGGCCCATCACCAACGGCAGCCAGCCAGTCACTGACAGCATCCGCTGGGTGTCAGCGGTTGGCATGGAGGCGACGGCAGTTGGTAGTTGACCGACAAATTTTAGTGGTTAATTGCGAACCGCTGGTGGTGAATCGCCGCCGTTGGTCGGTAGTCGCCGGCCTGGGAGGGAGTACTTGATAGAAAACCCCAGCGATTAAGGACAGCCCTGCAGGCTCATGAACAGCACCCTGGCACTGTATTGGTTGGCACAAGGCCTCGGTATTAGAGTGTTTGCCTTTGGCGGCGCCTACTCCGGGGGTCGGCCGTCCCAGAGACGGGCTGTCGCCCGTGCCGTTGACCAGGTGCATCCAGATGCACACTCCGAGTCCATGCCGGTTTGCCGACTCCAGCACTGACTTGTGCGCACTGGGGTGTGCATCTGCAGGATCATTTTCCTGACAGGGGCTTCTAACAACCACAATGATTCTTTCCTTCTCCTCCTTCTGCGCTCTGCACCGTTTTCGGCGAGCGCGGTCTGCCCTGCCCTGTTATCTCCCCTTGGGGGGGGGGGGGGGCGGGAGGTACCATTGTCTCATCTCCATCGCGGTGCCACGCAATGCCTTTGGAGGCCGGGCCGTAGAAGTTAAAGTTGCACCAATGGGCCTCCATGTCCGGCAGGCTGTCCGACAGTGGGCGGGCAAAACGGAAGAAATGTAGGCAGAGCTCTCGGAAGTGCGGCGCAAAAGTCTCCAGGCGCTCCCCAAACTGCCCCCTGTGCATTTGATTGAGGCCCACGGTCCCGTCCTCTCTAACTCGGAAAAACCTGACACAAATGTGGGAACATGGGGGCGCACGCACCCGGGGGCAGCTGGAGTTCTATTGCACCGTCGAGACGTCCCACACCTCAGCCGAGCCTCACCCAAGCTCTACCTGAGCCTTGCTGCCAGGGTCACAAAAGGATCACTGGGACACTGGTCCGTACCCCCGGTGTGGCTTTGGCAAGTGGGCACGGGGGGACCAACTCCTCGGGTTTGGGCGCCGACAACCCCCCCCCCCCCCCACTAACCGTTGGCCGGAGGCCCCCTGGGGGAGGGGGGGGGGGGGGGTTGGCGGTTGGAGGTTGGTGGCGGTTGGCGGCGGATGGCAGTTAGTGATTGGTGACGGTTGGCGGTTGGCGGTTGCTGGCAGTTGGCGGTTGGCGGTCCTTGGGGGCTGTTCTTAACAAGAAAACAGTTCGGGTTCAGCCCTGCAAAGGAGGATAAGCGCCTTGTTGCTCAGTGGTGTGCCCTCGTGGTCGTTGTCGGTCCTAATCTTCCAGCACCGGTCTCCCTTGGGGTAGGCACAAGGGCATGCACCCATTCAAATTCCAGACAGCATTTGCGAAGTATGCTGTAGCCGCCTGGGCGGGTGGGGGAGGTGTTAGGGACAGGTGTGGGGACGGTGTTGGTGGGGCGGGAGTGGGGGGCGGTTTGGCACAAGGCCTTGGGGCTGGGACGGGCTTTTTGGGGGGGGGGTCCGGGAGGGTCGGTTGGGGGGGAGGGGGGTCCAGGTGGGGCGATTTGGGGTGGGGGGGGGGGGGGATACATGCCCCCAAGGCCAAGCGTTGGTCCATCACGGGCTCCCCTTACCTCCCCTTGCCCTCCCTCTAACCATACCATCACCCTAAAGCCAACCCTAACCTTTGCAGCGAGCTGGTTCGGCCATGCCGGCCATGTCAGGACTAGGCTTAGGGTTGGGGTGGGCGTTAGAGGGTTGGGGTTCAGGATAGTGTTGGGGTGCAAAGTGGACAAACATTTCCTTTGGGCGCCTTTGGTGCCCATGGAGCGTCGGGCGCCTTCGGCACCCATGGACTCCTGAGGGCGGCACCTTGGGCAACTGGCTGTTGGCCGGAGGCCCCTTGGGGGGTGAGGGGGAGGGGGGAGGGGTAGTTGGTGTCCTAGGGCCCGCGGAGTCGGTTCCCCCCGTGGGTGATGCGGGTAAGGGGTGGTTTGCGACGCCACAAAGAGGGGGTCTGAAGCAGGGCAACCAGAGGTATTGGAACGCATGGCTCAGTGGAGAGCTGTTCTCAGTTGTACAACCATAACTTCCGGCTTCCCGTCTGCCACTGATGACAAAACCGCCGTCCGCATGGGCGGGCAGTTCCCTTCAGTTGCGGATCCCAAACCAGGGGAGCGCTGTACACAAACGCCAAACGCCTCAAGGCCAGTGGGAAAATCAATGTCAGTGCACTTTCGAATTTAAACAAACGCGACCTAATTGCGTTGATTGTAGAGAGCGACGACGGAACCAGCCCTGGGAAGACAAAAAATCGAACCATGGCCGACCAACAGAAGCACGTTCATTTTTGCCCCAAAACGCTCCCCATCTATGCGCACCCACTCCTCCATCGTATTGGCATCTTGTACGAACACTGCGCCTTCGACCGAGCAGATGAATCAACATGGTCGAAGGGAAAATACACTGGTGCTTTCTTCGAAAATGACACCGACAAAGACGAGCGGCTGCGTGTTGGATACCAGCCGTTGCACGGGTATGAAAGGCTGCTATCCCAAGTACGCACACGAGACGCGAAATTGTACATAAATTGTATTGTGGGTGAACTGGGCAACGCGCTGGGCACCAGAGATGCCGGCCCCATGGTTCGTTTGCTGGGAGATGAAAGGATCCGGTGCTTGGCGAGTATTGACATCAAACATGGCCAAAAAGGGAAACCATGAAGGTACATGAATCGGTTTCGAGACACAGAGGGCACCCATGAAGCGCAAAGTCTCCTGGATGCATACGAGGACGCCATAAAAGGCAAAACTAATCAAAGCGAACCAAACAAACCCCGCAGGGGGTTCCGAGGGGGAGCAGAGGGAGGGGAGGGTTCTGATTTTGGATGCATTTTGGAATTCCCCGTCCTATTCCGAGCATTTGAACACACCAGTGGTTGAAATCCCCTTCCTGGCCTTGCCAGCATGCAGCTTCTGGCAGGCTAGAAGGGGGTTACTATGCAATTTCCCACGACCCGTCAACGTCGTGTGGCACGATGCTTGGTGATGCGAGATGACTACACCACCCGTAGGGTTGTGTTGTGCTGTGCTGTGCTGTGCTGTGTTCTGTTGTGTTGTGTTGCCATGTATCCGCTGCCGTCTCGGGGTCCACCCTCCCTTTGCAATACCTCCATGACGGATTCGCGTGCTTGCTTTCTTGTTGTTGCTTGCTGTTGCTTGTTCCTTGCTGTTAGCTGGATATTGGAGGAGAGGGGTGTAGTAATACATATGGCCATGGTCCGAAGTTGGAACCACCCACCCCCAATCGGACTACTCGGTGAGGTTTTTGAGAGAATTAAGCACACCTACCCCATTGTGTTGTGTTGTGTTGTGTTGTGTTGCGTTGTGTTGTGTTGTGTTGTGTTGTGTTGTGTTGTGCTGTGTTCTGTGGTGTTGTGTTGTGTTGTGTTGTGTTGTGTTGTGTTCTGTGGTGTTGTGTTGTGTTGTGTTGTGTTGTGTTGTGTTGTGTTGTGTTGTGTTGTGTTGTGTTGTGTTGTGTTGTGATGTGGTGCCGCGCCGTGCGGTGTGGCGAGGTGCGGTGTGGTGCGGTGTGTGGTGTTGCATGGTGTTGTGTTGCCCTGCGGTGCAGTGTGTTGGTGGCGAAATTGCTAGCCTCGTTTGCATAATCAGTCAACCAAGCATTGTGCATGCCACAGTAACCACATACCTACAAATTTCAGAGTGTCTAGCAGCGAACAGAGTGCACTGGATATGCCACACCCTACACCCAGGACCTCGGAATTGCCCACGCACACAATTTCCAAGGGCAAAAGACTCTTGCCCAAACTGCACTTGAACAGAGCTTCGACTTCTCACCCCTCATCAGGGTAGATTCACAAACGACACACCCAAACTGCCTCCACAACTCCATACACACCCGCCAGTGCGGCCATCAGGGTTATTGCCCAGGCGGAAAGACTCATCCACGATCCACTGCTGGGTCTTGATATCCATCATGGACTTGATCAACACAAGCCCCGGCTGCAACTCATAGTGCAAGATCAGCTGGGGCTGGTACAGGAATGTCAATGCGGTTTCGGACGAACAAGGGCCGATCTTACTCTTGCCTCTTGTCGGCAGAACCTGGCGGCCTAACAAACGGCAGCAAACATGTAAGCCGAACCCTTATTCCCGCCAGTTTTAAAATCGTCTACCTTTTGACGCCAACGTCGTCAGCAGCAGGACCATCATCAGAGCGATGGGAAAGCGGGGGGTTGAAAGGGCCGAGACTAAAGTTCTTCGCATGGGACTTTTGTGGCATCAATTGATGTCACACCAAAAGTAAGGTCTGACCGTGTAGGGCATGCTACGCACATGTCCTCCAGACGGGGGGGGGGCATGCTTCGCTCACACCGCCTTTTGTCTGGCAACCCCTGAACCACCCTGAAATGATTTGGTGGGGAAAAGCTACGCACATCCGACCCGCGCAGCCCCCACATTCTCGCTCTGCACTGGGCCCATGCAGCCCCCGCATCCCGCTCAACATCAGCACTGGGCTCACGCAGTCATCCGTCTCTGCAACCGCAGCAGCACACTGCCTCACCTTGGCACTCCGTCGCCTTTCAGGGAGTTGAGGTCTGCCCAGGCGCTGCAGGGCGTTGTTGGGCACTGGTACAACACTGAAAAAGGGAAGTGCACGACCGGCAGTGCCTGAAACTGACGCAAAAGGAGCGCAGAGCCCGAGCCCCGGGGGGGGGGGGGGGGCGAGGGAGGGGGGGAAGCCCCCCTCCCTCGTCCGCCGTTCTCGTGTACCCGGCTCGGGACCCCGCGTCAAAGCGGACGGGGCGGGAGAGGGACAGGGGGTCCGCAGCCCCGGGCGCGACCGGGGCCCGGGCACGCAACACGGCTCCGGGACACACCTTTCGCCTTCGGCCCTTTCGTTTTCGTCGGTTGGGGCGGCCGGGCGTGCGCACAGGCCTGGCACGCGGCGACGGCCTTCGGGTTCTCGAGGGTGCATTTCGGACAGGCCCAGGCGTCGGTGGCAGGGCCCCCGGCCTCCACGTGCGGGGGCCGGGGGTGGGCGCACGCGCCACAGACATCGTCGGCCTTTGGGTTGTCGAGGGTGCATTTCGGACAGGCCCAGCACTGGTCACACTGCGCGGGAGGGGGGTCCTCCTCCTTGGGCTTCACTTTGCATTTCACTCCTGCGGCCTTGGGGGCCTGGGCAGCGGCAGGGGCTCAGGAGGCAGGCGTTTGGGGCCGGCTCGAGCTGAGGGGGGGGGGGGGCGTCTGGGTCCCTGGCCAACCTGAGCCGACCGACCCGTCCGCCCACATCAGAAAAGCTTTCCTCAGGACGAAAAGTTGCTGAAAAGGGCCCGAGAGTGGGGGCCCATACTTTTTCTGTGCCGTCTGGCCCACCCACCCTCCCTCCCCACCAGTTCGGGTGTCCGCCACTAGTCACACCCACCCACACCCACACACCCACCCACACCCAGAGGGGTATTGGTCATATGGACTTGCGCTAGGCCCCACAGCCCTAAACACCACGTCAACATGGTCAACATGCAACAAACATGCCCCCCCCCCCCGTGTGGCATTCCGTCGGGTTGTTGTTTCTTTACGGAACCCCGGACAGTCACCCGTTCTTCCCTTCGCATGTTGCGTCGGGTCGCTGCGTTCTGTCGGCCGCTGCGGCCGGTGCTCTTGCTGGTGTCGTTTCCGCGTTCGCGGAGCCCAGTATTTGGTGTGTTGGGGCTGTGCTGGATGTGGCGGGGTGTGCCGTTTGCGCCCCCTTTCCCCGTGTCCGCGTAGATAAGGCGGAGCTCACACGCCACCCGCAGAACATCAATGTCTCTTGATTGATTGGGACATCTTTGCGGGTCATCTTGCCTGGTCTTTGTGACACCGTCGGCTTGGAAATGGATGGAACTGACGGGCCGCATGCAGCCGATTGGCTGCATGCGGCCAACCCATCAACAAAAACTGGCCTCGGACGGCGACACCAACATCGGTACCGGATTCATTTCAGTGCGAAAACAATACTGTCCCTACGGGTCGTGTCGCCTGGACAACGATGGTCGTCGCCCTCCAGAAGCGCTCTGGCAGAACACAATGGAGCCGCTTGGACGAAGGGGGAGGCGGGGAGGTTAGCATCCGGACCGCGGCCCAGCCGGCAAGGGAGGGGCGGGGGCAGGGTTCCTTTCAAGAGAGGAGGGGCGTGCCCCCTCCCTGGGGATGTCGAGTTTCTGAGGGGCCTCTGGCGCAGTGAAGAAGACCGGAGGATAAAAACTGACGGTCCCAACTGAACATCGGTGCCGCAGCCGCCGGAGAAGAGTTCGGCCCAAGAGGGTACGTTTGCCCGGCGCGCCCGGAATCCAAATGAATGTTCTGTTTCATTGGTCCCTCAGTGGTTTTCATTGGTCCCTCAGTGGTTTTCATGGGTCCCTTAGTGGTTTTCATGGGTCCCTCAGTGGTATTCATTGGTCCCTTAGTGGTTTTCATTGGTCCCTCTCTAGCCCAGGGACTCTAAGCACAAGCACATTTTGTGACTGTTGGCGATCAACTGGATTCCCCTTTTTTCGGCCAACAAATCGGACGATGACATGCACCCTACCCTTGTAGGCCCCATCATGGCCACCCAGCTCCGAATCAAAGAATCCCCCTCTTGTGCGTGACAGACCACTCAAGTGGCCACACCGAAGAGTGGGGGTCCTTAACCCCAACTCAAGGGGCCACACCAAAGCGTGGGAAAATTTTGCCCGGCGCGCTAACGTACTCTCCAAGCACTCAACGGGGCCACCGTCAGCAGCATACCTGACAGATCGCACATGCATCCGCGTCGCCCTCATTCTCAAACGTGCACATTGCACACATCCACACGAGGGTCGTCTCCTGCTGCAGCTCAGCGTCCGGGGGGCTCCAGACGGACCCTTGGACTCTGTTCAGGGCCCCTTTTTTCTTACGGCGCGGCCGTTTTGGGACCATGCACTGCAGCGGGGCCTCCTTGGTGTCCGCATCCAGAACCGGCAGTGGGGGCGCCTCATCGGGGGGAGGCGCCAGTTCCCTGACAGCAGGACATTGGCATGATGCGACCCCCGAAGGGAACCCCAAAGGGTGAAGAGCAATGGTGCTGCCGGGCAGGGGGGCGGTGCGGGTGCGCGTCGTTCCACCACCACCACCACCACCACCACCAACTCCTGTCCCCAACGCGCGGAGATGCCGCACCGCTTCTGACATCCGCACCGGCAACCCCGCACTGCATCCTTGGCGAACCCTCTCGCAGAGACGCGCTGCCCCTCTGTCCCTGTCTAAGCGCGGCGACCTCGTCTGAGTGCCCCCGTTCTGTACAATGCAGCTGTTGAATGTTTGAATGGATGAAGGAATGAACACAATGACACGTTTGGGAACCGGTTGTGTGGGAAAGAGGGGCATGGGTCATGCCTGTGAATGCCTGTGGCGCGCTGTTCCCGCTCACAACAACATTCTGCTTGAAAGTCCAACCCCAGGGCTGTGGGTGCATGGGGAATGGAAGGAGGAGGGTCAGCCCCAGCCCCCCCTAAATGGGGTGCAACCACAATCCCACAGAGTAAAGAAGACATTTGACAACAAAAATTTTCGGGCCTTTTTTGTACACAAACTCCTGTAACCCCCCTCCCCCCGTCCACCCCCTCCCCCCCATTCAAGGGGAGAGCACCTGACATGCAGCGCGGCTGTTGGGTGACATGTATGGGAATGGTGTTGTGTTGTGTTGCGGTGCATCTTTCTCCCATCATTTTGGCCCCATGTGCCCATGGGCTTCTGCACATGAGGAGATGAACGTCGATGATGTGCTTTGTGTTGCCTGAAGAAGGACTCTCTTTCAGTGTCTGTTCCCCATATCATTACAGCCATGTGAGGATGAGACATCCGTGGTACAAGCGGTAAAGTGAAGTGATTGCATTGCGCTCTTGACTGTGGAATGTCTGTGGGAAGGCCAATGGGTTTGCTCTCCTCAGGAGCCATTTTGGGAGGGGGCCAAAATCAGGATATTCCGGGTGCACTTGCTGCAAAAGTGGCGTGCGGCGCACGCATGGCACGTGTGCGGTGCCAGTACTACCCTGGAGTTCCTGTCCCCCGATAGAATGCCGCTGGCGCGGCTCAGGCCTTTGCTTAGTGGGGGGGGGGGGGGTCGGGGGGGGTTCCTGGTGAGGAGCCTTGTGCATGGCGCTGGGTCCTACTCAGTTGCCCATAGGGCGGGGCTCCTTCCTACTGAGCTGACTGGCATGTGGGGCTGGATCCTACTGAGATCCCCTCACCCCAGCCCCCGCCCCCACTAAGCAAAGGCATGGCGCGGCTGCCTAACCTCTGCACAGAACCAGCACCCCTTCCGCGACCTTTGTGAATTTGCTGCCACTTCCTCGGGACTCAACAATTCCAACACTTGTCTGAGCTCCTCCACCGTCTGGTCTGGACTGTTGTGCACCACCGTGTGGACCATGTGATGGGGGACGTCCGGGACCAGTTCCGCCAGCATCGATACGCGGACGTTCAACGGGGTGTCCTTGTCCCACTGCATCCGTTCGGCCTTGGGCATCAATGTGCCCATCCGCTGGCCGGGCAATGAGAGCACCTGCGCAGTGGGTTCGTGATGGGGGGCCAGGCCAAGCCTCTTCAGGAGGAGAGGTTGGGGCACTCAGTAACAGGGTGCAAAAGGCAGTTACCCACTTTCTCACCGCGTGCTGCTCTCCATGTGGGCATAGGCGGGAAGGGAAGGGGGGGGGGGGTTAAGGGTCCAGATTCCCAGATAAACGCGTGTAGGAGGCGAAACACCCCAGACCTTCTGACAACCTTTGCGGAAGTTTTGTCTGCTGCGAGCACATGCCAGGCCCAGAGCTGCGTTGTATAATAAGCATGATAAAAACAGCCGGAACATGCGGTGTCAAATGCAACGCCTATTTCACCCCCAGTGCACCCTTTACGCAAGCGGCCCTGGGGGTGTGGTAAGGTACACACAAACACTTCTTGTGTCCAAACATGCCAACCAGCATGGTTACCTTAATGCACCCCCCCCCCTTTTTGCAGCATGGCCTTGTGCAGCACAACGGTCCCCTGGGGCCTCTTGCAGGGCCACAAGATTGTGACGTGGGAAGACAAGGAAAGACGCGCTGGAGCATCTGCCTGTCACAGCGTTGTGCTTTGCAGTGCAAACCATTTCGATTGGTTTTGATGTGATTGGGAGCCATGGCTGATGTTGCCGTACCCAACCCCTTCATGTGCAAGCATAAACACGGCCTTATGTAGGCACGGTGTCCCCGTGTTACAGTTGTTTTCCGAGACCATGAGGGAATTGTATTCTGCGTTGACCATCACTTCAGACGCACATCAATATGCTAATATGCTGGGAGTAGGGGAAGGGGCACACAGTGGTCGATCAACTGCTGTTGGATGCCCCCACCTGGATATTGCCAACCAATGCTCGCAGCAATTTTCATCGGTGGCACAATCTGTTGGTGTACAGACGCTAGAGGATGATGGACAACCAGGGTCCTCCTGTGGTTCAACAGTCATCTTCCCACACAAAAGAGACAACACAAGGTGTTGGCTGCAGGGAGTGTGGACCTTCTGTTTGGTCAAGCAATTCCTATTCCTATTCCTTTGAAGGGCGCTCCTCAAGGCCCTCCTCCATACGAAGGGGCAACAGCACCACTTGATCACAACTCAGGGACAGAGAGACTGGGCATAGGTGTCATCACGCCTGTTTTTACCCATGTGCACAGGTGTAGCTGTGCTGTGCATGCACCTCCCCATTGGTGTTTCCTGAGTGGGGCAGAGTGATATCCTCTGTAGATCCAGCAAGAAATCGAGTAACTCCTCGTGTACACCTCCCAAAGACGCACATTGGCCTCCAGCGAGCCAGATGAACCCACCCGGCCTGAGATTTGCCATCCTCGCACTGCTGCCCGTGCCACAAAAAGAACGTACTAAGAGGCAGACGGCCACACTCAAATTGGTATGCCCACCGCCTGACATACTTAAGTGCTGAATGCCACTAGTCTAGACCTTCCCCATGCAATGCGTCCAAACTTCCTTAATCATATCCATGGTGTCCGCATGTTTCAGGGCAGATGTGGGGGGCCTTTTTCGATTTACAGTAAGGTCTCATTCTTGGTGACAAAGTCATGGTTGCAGATTCCTGCTAGCACTGGCAGTGAGAAGCTGTGAACTGTCGAAGCCACTATCTCCTTTTCATGCCTACCGTACTTCTCGAGGGGCGTTCATTCAGCCTGGGTTGACAAGATATCTTGGATGGTCGGGAGGCAAAGTCAAAGGAGTCAAAGAGAGCAGAGGGTGATTGAAGGATGGTTGCAGGACGGTGATGGCAGGGGTGTGTTTTGTAGGTAGATGTGTGTTATCTATTGTATTGGAACTGGAGTTGTCAGGGAGGACCGCCTGAAAAATACGTGCTTATGAAAGGATTTCTGTGGGCAAGAAAGTGGTGTAGAACACTGCCTTGACAATATATTACAGCTGCTCCGCAAGCGGGTTGGAACAGGAAGACAATCTCTGGGCCGATTGGCGACATAGGCACCTGTCCTCGAGGGGCTAGACGTTTTTTTTCTGATTATCAGTGGTCTTGCGGTTGTGCCGCCCTTAAAAAACGAACCAGGCTACCTCTCCACCTCGGACAATTTGCATTGTGCTAAACTGTTGGGCCATGAACAATTCAATGAACCGCTCAAGTTCAACCATCATGTTTCGTTGGATGCGCCCCTAAGCACGCTCAGGCCCTTTTACTCCAACACAATGTACAATGTGTTGGTGAGTTTGTGACGTGCACCATCAGTATCTCTCGTGAATGACATTCGGGAGTCCCATCTCTAACCCTTGCATTGTCGGTCAGTGCATCGGCATCGGGTGGTTGACAGTACAGCTCCTCCTACCAGATGGCCTTCAGGCGTAGCAGCACTCCTTGGCCTCACTCTACAGCACCTTTCACCAGCACGTCCACATCTCCTTCTATGGGATCTGCTTGCACAAAATCACTCTTTTGAAGCAAGAGCACATCAGATGCACCAAGAAACAAAATGCGGTAACTGCCACCAACCACTCCGACTGAGATTTCAACTGTGCGTCATCCCCTCGGCCTCAGGAGGTTGAGCCTGCACTCCCATGCAAACGTGTGCAACCCCATCTTGCCGATCCATTGCACTGCCATCGCCTGTGGTCCTGCTGCTTTGCTCTTTAATTTTCAAACGGGTGCGCTATCATCGCAAAAGCGGTCTGGGCCGTCAAGCCTGGAGACCCATGACCAGCAAGGTCCTGCCCTCATGCCAGGCTCATCTGGGACAGGGGAGAGTGGGGACAGGGAGGCAGCAAGGAGCCCCAGATCGCAGTAAAACTGGGCCCGAGCTCGGCGGTGTGGATGGAGTGGGTGAGTGAAAGGTGCATTACAGTGGGGAGTCATCGAGGGCTGTGCATGGATGGTAATTGCTGCTCTTGTGCAGCCGCGTGAGAAACGGGCTTGACACAGCTGGTGCAATCAGACGTTTCATACCGCGCCGCGCTAAATAAGCGCAATTCACTTTCAAAACCCCTACCATGGCCCTTGTGCAAGTAGAAGTGTAGTTCTGGAGAAAAGCATGAAGGGGGGAAGGGAAGGGACCTGTCCACGCTTGGGCTGCAACCAGCTGGTATTCTTGGAATTTGTGAGGTCAGGGCCCTGCTTCGACTCAGCTGTAAGGCGAAATGCTCGACCATCTTCGTGATAATATGGATCATCGCCCATGTGGAACAACAACCTTGAACAAAAATGGATGGCTAAACAAATTAAAGAACAAAACCAGCAACTTCTAGGTTCAAAACATGGACTGATTCGCATTGATAGATGCGAGCTGAAATGACATGAACTCAGATCAAAGACCCATTGAAGGTTCGTTTTCAAAGCGGACTAAAAGCAGTAACACTGCACTTGGGCTCCGTCGTAAATTTGCAAATTGTACACAAGGTGGTATCTGCGCTAGGTGGCCACAAATGAGTCAGCTGCACTGTCATGCACTGCGCTCCAAAGTTACCTTTCAACAGTTTGGCTCTTGTTCTTATCCGGTTCATAGGTATCCTACCCGTGCAAACTCTGCAGCAAAAGCTAGGACACCATAGGCATCACAGGGGGGGCCTTCTACCCATATGCCATACCCATCCCATTGAAACATTGACCAAAGGGCAAATCCGTGCAAGAAAGAATTCAACCTGTCAGCCCACCGAATTCCCTGGCCAACATGGCTCAAATATTCGTGAACACGTGCCATGCTTTGCCACCAAACAACCTTCAGACACGAAACGCAGAAAGCCTGATGCTGATTTGTGAGTAGTAGTGAGTGCAAAGGCACAAGGGCCGACTAGTGGTGAGTTCAAATGCACAAAGGATGAGAAATGTTGACTGAGCTTGCACAAATCCTGAGTAGTGGAGGTTACAAATGCACAAATCTTGAGGACTGCCCAATGCGAACACACAAAACCTGAGGGGCACTGACTGTGATAAAAGCCTAAGTATATTTTCAACCGCAAATGCGCAATGCTTGAGTAGGATTCCCGGTGTCTTCCTGGGAACCACCACCTAACCCCAATTGTCGTCGGGGACCACTCAATGTTGGCTGTGTAACCCCAGCTTTTTTTTGTGGGGGGTTTGGCTACGTAACCCCTATCATCTCACGGACGACTCAATGGTAATGGCTGTGTAACCCCTGCTATATTCCGAGACCACCCAGTGTTGGCCAAGTAACCCGTGCTGCATCGGAGGAAAAGGAAATGGCTACATAAACCCTGTTCCCTTGGGGTCCCAATCCGGGGAAGGATCAAAACTGTGCATACCTCAAATACACAACCCAAGCCATTTTGATTTGGAAGCTTCTTTCACGAGGAAAAATGCTTTATGTAGTTTATTTCTGATTTTAGTTAAAATATGGAGTCTGTGATTGCAAGAATATCATGTTGCAAAATTGCAAAATTCCGAGCAACGCGGGCATGCCACTTTGTTTGATGGGCTGGCGCATGTCAAATTGCAAGATACCTAAAAGAAAACGGGGGAGCATTGGTAGAATCCTACCTCTTGAGAAATTGTGTCCATTAGCCCCATGTACAGACAGGTGACCCCTGAAGGAGGGAAGGGGGCGGGGGCAGAATTCCTCGCCAGAGGGGGAGTCAGACGGGGACCCCCCTGGGGGTGTTGAGTTTTGGAGGGGCATTTGGCGCAGTGGAGTAAAAGCATCCAGGAAATGAATAACAGCAGAATTGCATTAGAGCAAAGCAGAAGACAAAGGGTGTGTCATCAGTTGAGCCGCATCAGTTCGAATGCAGTATATGACCAGGTCGACTCACCACACACAGTCAATGTGGATAGAAGCTCAGGACATAAATATATATATATATATGTATGTATGTATGTATTTACCGTGTCGATGCCGTGCCACGGATCCATTTCAGCACTCGGAACTGCTCCACGGCATCACGGCATTCTCGAATGGCCGCTCAGGCCCATTGAAGTCAACCCAAGATGGTGGTTGGGTGTCAATCCACTGTGTGGCCGGATCACATGTCTGCAATACTCACTGCGTGTCGCATTCCGGATGAGGAAGGAATCATTGGCTTGATATGGCCGATGTTTCCTTGGGAAACACCTCGTCATATTCCTCGGGATGAAGAGAATGGTCAGAAGAGGGAAAGCTTCGGGACATTCCTGCAATATTCTTGAAATGCCAACACCCCCGACCCAGGGGCGAAGACTCCCTCCATTCCCCAGCCTGGGAAAAATTCACACACTTAAAAAAAATCCAGGCAACACCAGGCCCGTTGTGGCGCACCCATGATTCCCGCTGGATTGCAACTTGATGCATGCGGGATTCATGTGTGGGGGGGGGGGGGGGAGGTCAAAATTGATGCGAAATCCCTGCAATCGAAGTGTTTAGTTGAAAAATGTTGCAACAGGCAGTCCACCGTCTCCTTGTGGGTTTTGCATCTGGCTGGGCCCATGCCAACAGACAACAGACAACAGACGGCGACAAAAAGTTCAAGTTGTTAAAAAAGTGATACCCAGTCGTGAGCCATGTAGGCAAGGTGTACAGGTGTGCACACCGTACATTGCCCAGTCTGTTGTTTGTTTTGCTGTTATGGTGGATGGGTCGGGTACTCTCGAGGCCAAAGTTTTGCTGGAGTTTGCCAGCAACGTATTCGAGACATGGGCAGAGTACCTGGGGGCAACAGTTCTGGGCCGGGCAGCAGACGCCACCTAGAGACGGTTAAATTCAGTGGATGGTGGTGCCGGTCCTATGTCAGAGGCACTGGCAAGTATGTTCCCCGGTGATAACAGGTGGCTGTGCCAATGCGGAGACCGAATGGGAATAGCAGCCACAGGCATAGGAATTCTCAATGTGCAAAACAAATTGTGTCTGAAAGGCAGCCGATGGATGTCCCGACTGCAGGTGATTCGAGGGCTGGGCTTCAGTGTGCTTTTGGAATCCTCATGTGGTTGTGAGCTTTGTCCTAAACGGTGACAATAGGCTGCAGGGTCAATGGCACTCGCCTTGGGCACCGCTGTACAGCATGGAATCGGCAGTATATAGGCTTGGGTAGCAGTGCTCATGGTCATGGGTCGATACACAGGTCCAAGGTCCCAGGATCGATACCCAGGTCCAAGTCAATTTTTTCCTGCTAGGTGAACCCATCGACGGATGGCGAGGTCCCAGAGTCCTATCCCCAGGTACTTCAGATCACCCCTTTCCCATTAACACTCCACCGGCACAGCCGATTTCAAGCCGGCATGGGTTGGCTACAACATGGCAATTTTGGGGGGCCCTGACGACCCCTGGGATGGGCCAGCATCCGGTCATCATTTCATGACAAAACTGACTGCATCTCATCCCATAGGAGCCACTAAGCCCCAATTAGGCCCCCCTACTGGTATCTATGGGCCCTTTTGTTAAGTAGGCAATCGTACCCCATGATCTACGGTGGCCCATTTTCACCACACGGCCTTAAGAGCTCGGCTCAATGCAGATCGCGAGGCTCACCAACGACTTTGTAATGCAGGGCCCAGGGGTTCAAGCACACCAGTGATACCCATCAGCGTAGTGCGCGTTCTGAAGGCCTGTTGCGATAACAGACTGCATCCGCTGGCAGTAGTCCATCAGAGTGGCGAGGGCTAGCCCTCGCATGCCAACGGCATGCCAAATGTCAGAAAACTCAGGCTGAGTCATCCTTTTCTCTGCAAGTGATTTTGCCACGGATCCCAACCCTTCCATCCCACAAGCAACGGTGAATCCACATGCTTTTGCATGGTGCACACACTTTGTGCATGGCCTCAGTATGCGGTCTCCGTACTCAGCCTAAGTGGGGCCAGGATTTCTCCACCCACCCATCAATCCCCTCTTCGTTTCACCCGACGTATGTCACCTTGCATGTGCCCTCCATCTGACCCTTAATTGTGGCCAACACAGCACTATCCTGTGGTCCCAAAGGATTGTCCCGCACGTCCAACAGCAGCTGCTGTAGTGGGCACTCACACAATCCAACCAGCCCTGCCGCACTACCCGCATCCATGTTGTTGCGGCCGAGCCACAGTTGCAGGTCCCGCAAGCATGACGCCCCACCCAGCATCCCCAAACACTGAGCACCCTCACGCCCCAGATTGTTGCCCTCCAGGTGCAGGCATAATCTGCTTAATGTTGGTGATCTCCGAAGTCCCATGAGCGCTTTTGCACCCAGTGGCCCCAGGTGGTTGTGGCGGACGTCAAGGGTGAGACTTTTGAGCACAGGAGTAGACCACAGCCCTGCAAGTGATTCTGCACCCTCAGCTTCGATGCAGTTCTCGCGCAGATCAACTGTCAGCTCTTGCAAACGTGGGGCCCCACAGAGCAATGCAAGCGAGGGCATGTCCGCAGCCGTTAAGTTGTTGTTTCCCAGATGCATTGTAAGGCTCTGCAAGCATGGAACGCTTCGCAGCTGCCCAAGTGCTGCAACACCCGCAGTCCCTAACGTGCTCCACTGCAGCCAAAGCACCAAATTGTGCAACTGAGTGGCACCCTGCAGCCCCTGCACAAGGCGGTGAGCCACGAGGGCAGACACATCGCGGTGCCTGAGGTCCAGTCTCAAGATGCGCAGAGCTGGTGCAGCACAGACCACCTTTGGCACTTCTGATGGACGCACGTGGCGGACGTGGAGGTAGCGGCCATGGGCGGCATACCACGCAGCACGATTCACATGGCTGAGAGTTGAGGTGGCCATAAAGTCAGCAATGAGTTCAAGCACATCACCAGGCAGGCATACAAACTGGGTCATTGCTAACGTCACTGAAAGGCATGAGTGGATGCAACAAACAGGGCTTCAAAAAGTGCAGACATGCATGCGGTACAGCCTCACATATCATGGAACACTCAGCAGGGAGTGTGCCTTCAGTGCACCTGGTGCAATATAACTCGACTATGTTAGCTACGGTCTGTCTTTCTTTCGTTTTTGCTTCCAGATTGCAAGCCCGTCAGGCAGGACTTCATAGCAGTTGCACAAATGAACCCATGCGTTCCATGGTAACGGTAGCTACTTAAACGGTGGCTGAAACCTGTTGGATGCACTCAGGACCACAGAGCACATTCAAACATCTCGAGTGATGGGCCCATGTGGGTGGCCCTCAATGCTCAATGGACGGGGGGAGACAATTTGCGAGAAAAATATGTTGCTGTGCACACTTACGGCATCCCACATCGTCATGATAATTGTTCAAATGGGAAGTGGCAATTAGTGAAACAACAAATTCACACTACACTACACTGCGAATCCGGGCTTTGTACGGAACACAGAATACTTCTAGAGCAACGGTGCACTGGGCATGGCCTAGGCAGCAGCTGGCCTCTCGCCACTTACCCTTGCCCTTTCCTTGAACCCATTCCCTCCATATGCGGCGGCGCCCATTGGCCTCTCACCAATTTGTGCCCTCCCTCTCCCTTTGGGGGGGGTGAAGGCCTAAATGGTTAGCGAAGCAAAGAAGGGTCTGGAGGGGGCGGGTGGTTGGGACAAAGCCTTGAGATGGTGCTACTCTCCTGGCAGTTGGTGGCGTTACCTGGAGGCGGAGGTTTGGCATGACGCCTGTGTGGGTTGCTTTCTGAAGCTCCCTGCTTACCTTTGTCCTTTCCTTGAAGCCTATCCCTCCGTAAGCAGCCATACCCATTGGCCTCTCACCACCGAGTTCTTTATTTACCTTTGTCTACCAGTCCTGCCTATCCTTGCCTTCCTACATTCCTTTCCTTTCCGCGTGGGGCGAGAAGTAGATCCGGTTTGAGGGCATTTTTGAATTCCCTGTTTCAAAGGAGCATTTTGAATGTAAAAACAATAGGTGGCCTGTTCCCCATTAACCAGGAGCGAAAATACAATAGGGCGTTTTGGGGGCATTTTTGAGTTCCCCGTTTCATGTGCATGAGCATTTTGAATATGCACAACTGGAGTGGCAAAACCCGGTCCCCATTCACCCTGAGTGTAATAAAATGGGGCATTCCAGGACAAACAAACCAGCAAAGGCACCAAACCAGCGGGGGTGACGTATGGACCATTGAAACCTGCTCCTCCCAATGGCGTAGATGGGGTGGGTTAGGGGGTTGCCATGACGCCTGGTGGATTGTTGTCTGACGCTGGCGGCACCAATTGGCCCTCGCCACTTCCCCTTGCCCTTTCATTGCACCCTTTCCCTCCGTAGGTAGCGGTGCCCCTCTGCCTCTCACCTCCTTGTGCGCTTGATCTACCGGTCTTGCCTATCCTCACCTCCCCACACTCCCTTCCTTTCCCTTGGTACATTGTGCCAATGGCTGCCCCTGTTTCACTGCTTTGTGTCAGGTCCACACAGAGGAAGGCAACGGCCCTCACCCTTGGCCAGGTGCGTCCAGGCGGACAGCCCATACCCGGTTCTCCACTAAAGATATGCTGATGCTAATTGCAACATTGTTCCCATGCCACGTGTTGAAATGCAACCGAAGTAACAGCCTAAAACGGCCTCGTCATCCTTGACAGCACACTGCTGCCATACCTCTGCGTGGTTATGCCACCCATGCATCCCTCTGTTGAGATTCTCAGGTCCCAGATTCCCTATTCTCACTTAGGTCCGGTTGCTGTGTTGTGCACGTCACATTGTTCGTGCACGACTGGGAAGTAAGGTGCAGTGCAAAACAGAACATTCATTTTTGGCTATGTCCCTGGAGACAGCAGAGCACAACAAGGACGCATCTCTATGAACTTGGCATGCCTCTGAGTAGAGGCCCTTCCTTTTGCCCCACTTAATGCGCGTCAAAGGCTACATGCACATGCTCATTGCAAGCGGGATGTTTGCACTCGGATTGCCCGACAGCCAATGGGGGTGTTCCTAGCCGCGGCTAGCCGCGGCTGGGCGGGTTGGACCCCCCCCCCCCCCCCAGGTGGCTGGCCACGGCTGGCCAAAAATGGCTGGGGGGGAAATTTGGCCAAAATCAAGGAAAACGAAGAAAAACTGGCCACACTTGGGGTCCCTAGGGGTGCAAGCCATCCCCTTTTGACTTGTGGCTATATGTGCTACTGCATTTGGGGCTACTAGGTTGTGTGGCCTCTTTTGAAGTGCGAAATGACCCCCCTCCCTCCCATGCTCAATATCACGTGCAGCTGAAGACACACAATGTGGCATAGACATAATGCAAAGACAATCATCAATGTCTCATATCGCATTGTTGTGAGAGGAGCCCCAAACAACGGGCTACCATGCGAAAGTGAAATAGAGAAAAGTGAGCAAAGGACTCCCTGCACAACTGGAGGCAGAATGGCAGTCCTCATTATTGGGGAAACAAAAATTAACACCACATTGGGGTGAAAAAATATATATCGTGACAGAAGTGGGTGCCAATATGGGACTATGGCTATGCCTCTACCACAGTGCCCTCCTCCTCGTCATCTCCATACACCAGGCCCTCGTCATCAGCAGTGACCTCCTAATACGTCTCAACATCAACAACATAGTACCCTCTCCCATCCATGGAATGGGGGATAATTTCCTTTTCAACCGAACAATAAGGAACAAGGATATTACCCCCATCCCACTGAAGCACCGAAGACCCATCCTTTTTTTCCTCCCGCAACCGGAGACAGCGAACTGCGGTGTTAAACCTTGTCTCCTTTGTTCGCTTTTGAAAAATAGAAATGGCCATACGGAGCCGGTTGTCCTCCGGGTCGCGGTACGTGAGCATTTGATCAAAAATAAAATTGGTTGGCACTCGCTTCTGCTCTTTCTTATCTCAGGGAGAGTTAGGGGAAAGACGAAGCAATCACAAACAAAGCGTCTTCAGTAGAAATGCATTTCCGAACAGGCTGCAGTCACAAATACAGTGCACTGTGCGCTTGCTGGGCCGGACTGGGTGTGGGTCAAGGCCTGGTCTTATGTGCGGGTCTGCTGTGCCTGCATCGTGCCTCGCACCCACACACTCACACTCTGGTGCCCTGCATCCTCTCCTCTAGCCCCGTCAGACCCCTGTCCCTGACCCATGCCGCCATAAAACATTTTTGCCCACCCTGCATTGTTTACTGTCGCCCTGCCCATTTCTGCTTGTTTGCCCACCTGCTGCACAGTGCAGGTGTCACCCATGTCTCCGTTATTTCATACCAAAATAGATCATCTATCAGTAAATCTGTCCACTGTCGACTGCGCACATGATCTTGCCATATGTCCCGTGGGTCTGGCACCCTCCTCCCACCCACCTACTCCTCCGCCGCGGCCTGTCCTGCTGCCTGGCCTCTGTGTAGGGCGCCAACGTCGCGCCCCTATTTGTACCAGGCATCGACTAGGGCTTCTGGGAAATGCTCTCTCAGGCCCTAGCTATTGAAGAACCGATTGGCGGCTGGCTTCCACCACGCTGTGGAGTAGGCTACAAAACCCAGACCCCAGAACAGGGACCTTAGATTGTCGCGTACATCACGCCAGGTGAGAGCCCCCCACAGGCTCTTTTGTGTTAGTGCAGGCATCTGGCCCTTCATCACTTTGCCTGCATTGGCAGCCGATGCTGGAAGCCATCTGTCCCATTCACCCTGGGACGGGTCGACATCGTCTAGGCTCAGTACAATACCTTTCCGCAGCAACCGTAGGTCAGACCCTCCTAGACCCTCCTAGTATAGACATCTCGCACCATTGGATGGTGTCTCCATGCTGTTCCCATTTCAGTAGTACTTGGTACATGCACTGCAACATGCTCATGACAATATGCAACAGGGACTCATGCCACTCAGGCGGAACATTGATCAGGAATACATATATGTTGTCACGGAATCGTGCCATCATGACGCATGGGATAACCAACTCCGGGGGGTGTGGGGATACACCCAACTCTGCAAGCACAAACTCGGGTGGGGAGAACTGTGACAGGAAATCCCGCACACGTTCCTTATCCCGTCGTGGTGTGTGTCTCAGTATGTGCTGCACTCGCCCACCCGGCGCCGAATCCCATGGTGTTATCCCGAGAACTGGGACGTCCGTGTCATGCAGTGTGATCCACGCCAGCAGTTTGTCCGATGGCGCCCACCACCCATGTAGCCCTGATGTCCGTACACTGTGTACGTTCGCTTTCGGTCTGTCTTTGGCTGCCCAGATATTGCCTAGCAGGTGTTTGTCCTGGAGCTCTGCCTGACAGTGGAAGGGCTCTGCTCCCGGGAGGACAACCTGCGGGCCGCCAGGGATCTGAAGGGCATCCACCTTTCGCTGCCACCCGTGCTGTCTCTCCTCTCTCACCTCAGACTCACTCGCAAACATGTCGTGCTTAGAGATTGCCGCCCAAATCTCAGCACAGTGTCCTGCCACGTGTCCTCCAATGGGGACACCCTTAATCCCTTGTTGGAGCACCAATCTGCCATAGGCTACAACTGTGTTGGAAAATAGGTCCCAATTCACGAATTTGAGGACCTCGGTGACAGTCAAAACCCGAAACTCGTCGGACGCTGCGGATCCCAACCTGTCAAGGGACTTATCGCCTGATCGGTGCAGGGAAAACCTCAGGTCAGACTGCTTCTCACGCCGCGTCTGGCACACATTTGAGATCGATAATTCAATGGAGGATATACACTTCTTTTTGTCTAGTTCCCAGTACATGTCGTCAATATCCGCCTCGCAGGGGTAGAGCTGTGTTCTATTTGGCTGTATGCTGCGCACTGCCTGTACAAGGTCCCTCACCCCCAGCATGACCGGCAGCGCCAGGCTGTCTAATGTAATGTACATCTCATTGACAAGCAATCGCAGACACCTGCCAATCAGCTTGGAGTAGCTCTGTACCACCACCGCAGTCTTATGCTTTTTACATATCAACTCCCCCATGTCATCATCATGCTCGTACGTGGGCAAATGACAAGTTATCACTCATTCGATAGAAAAACCTAAAATGGGACCAATCAAAATGACGTGGAAAAAATTAAGAAAAAGGTGGATAACACGGCACAAAGATGGACATTGCACGGAATAGACCTTGTTAGCATGCAGCATGCACTACTCATTAAACCGAACGCCTAATTGAAACAGACGCCTAATTATGCACCAACCGCGGAAAAATGTTTTGGCCTCTCTATACCATACCGTACATACAGTGCCAGTAAGGCTGGTTTGCGAGTGCTGGCGCGTCCCGTCTTTAAACCCCAACGCGCCATGGGGCTCGGCCATTCTACACCCCCGGTCCTGTCGACGCATGTGAATTTGTTGTGCAAAGATGCCAACAAGTTCACACATTTTTCCTATCTAAAAAACACATGCACTGGGGCAGCTCCATGCATGCTTGCCGACCTTAGTTGGACACGGGGACGCTAAAACACACTGCAACGGCAGTTGTGTTGGTGATTGTGCAACTGGACCAAACATCCCATAACCACATCCCGATGCATAATGCAACTAATTAAACTAATTACCTAATTACCCAATTACCTATTTACCTAATTACACAAACATGACAAACGTAGGTGCATGGAAATTGTACCAATACTTGCTGCACAGACACATCATCATCATGTAATCTTGAGAGCAAAGGCAAAGAGGCAAAGCGCAAAAATGCAAGGCCCAACACAATATGGTGGCTAGACGGTTGGGTGGCTAGGTGACAAGGTGGCTAGCTCGGTGGCTGGGTGGCTGGGTGGCTGGGTGGCTGGGTGGCCGGGCGGCTGGGTGGCTGGGCGGCTAGAGCCCCCCCCCTCCCCCTCCCCCCCACTGACCGGAACCCGCCCAATAAACTGGCCCCCAAACAATCCCCACGGTGAGCACATTGAGCCGTCTTTACTTTCATTGCGAGTACCCGCCACTTGCAAGGAAAGCAGGAGGGCCATAAATGGATTACAAATGTGAGGTCAAAGTGATGTGCTGCGAGCCATTGGTCCGTATCCAAGCTTTACCGCTCAACCAGCATTCTATGCCTTGCCTCAACAGCTGAACTTGTGCCCACGTTAAGGGCTGACATTCGAAACCACATGTGCGAGTATCTAGTAGAATGATGCGTGACATCTATTCCTTGGGGCCCCCATTCATTGAAAGCCGTTCAGTGGCTTGGCGAAATTGTGGTCATCCACTTTTGGGAAGACGCATGTATAAGGTTAATGGTGGCTGGGAAGCGTTCGGGATTGGACTGCAAGCTTCATTTTGCCCATGGGTGCTCCCATCGAATCGTTTTATGAACCTTAAAAAAGGCACACCCGCCAAAGTCGTGGTTGTTCCATGAGTGTCGAGTCCACTTGAGACTTCGCTCACTCGCTTGTGGGTGCGGATGCAATGTTGTGCAATTGGCCCTTGATCCACCTCACATGATGCATACCTTCGAGGGCGTCTACATTAACGATTGGCCACAAGTTTCGCATGTGGACATGGAAAATGGTTTTCCTTTGATAGTCATCGGGCTCCCGGACACAAGATTCGCGCTCGACGTGGGACTTATGCTTGCACTACACAATCATCCCTCTTCTCACCTTTGGCGATGTTGGTCATGTTCGCAAACACCACACAATATCCCGTTGTTCATTTCGTCTAAGTGGTCATCGTTTCATGCTTTGTTGTGCACGTAAGCCCAAATGAGGGTCAACCTAATTCATGTATACAACACCTTGCGTGTATCGCGTCACCTCGGACACATGCGGATGGTTGTGAGAGTTGCACATTGGAGCACTTGCATCAAAAACATCTTGGCATCCATGAATGTCAACAATAAGGCCGCAATTCGGACGAATGAGGTGGCGAGTGCCACGCTCCGTTCCAATCTCGTACTCTCTAAAATCGGAAGTCTTTCGTTCACGTAAGTGATACTTTCTAGGAGAACCAAGTCGGGGAAATGCGCCTATTTAGTAATGGCAACGGTAGAACTTCCACCTTTTTGATGCATGGGGGTTGCCCCCCGGCGAGCATTACTCAAAGCGGCCTAACCACGGGCAAGAGCGTTCATGGCGAGCCGAAGTTGTGACCTGGGCACTGACCAGGTTCATGGGTGCTGTGCACTGCCCTGTTTGGCACCAGAGGCCAGATGGTTACCTGAACATCCCGCTGAGTGGTGGACCTGAGTAAGGTGCGGAGAAGAGAAAAAATAGAAAAAGGAAAATTCACCATATATGAAGAGTAGGGAATTGGCCCGGTCATGGTTGCTGAAAACTGCAGTGGGGGGGGGGGGGGGGGGGGGCTGCAGTTGACAGTGAGGAGATGAACGAAGAGGAAAGTAGGGAAAAACTGGGGGGGGGGTGGACACCTTTCCCGGAACTTCAGTGCGGGGCGGAGACCCCCCGGTCGCTAGTGGAGCATAATCTCCTTTCACACTGAAGTATTAGGGAACTGTGACCTGTGAAGTGATTGCTGTGGGTGCTGGAGGTGCGTTGCGGTGGAGAGTATCTGTTTTAGTAACTGTGCGGCGTGTTGCACTAGAGCGTTTTTTGTTTGGGTGTTTGTTAAGGGGGGGCGGACTTCCACCTTTCCTGAGGATATTTTGATTGGCAACCCGCCTTGAGCGAAGGTGGGTTGGCTACCCGTAGCAACGCATTGTCTTTCACCCAACTTGTTCACGACGCAGTGTATAGGATCTTGGGTCTTGGGTATTGGAACTTAGCCTCGATTAGCAGTGGCTATATACCGCAGGAATGCACGGCCTGGATCCGTGCACGCACTACGAACACGTGCATGGTTGTGACGGGTATACTTGAGTGCCAAATACAAGACCCAGGCACAAGGCACTAGTTCACTGCGGAGATTATGCATGGTACCAATGCTGTGAATCTGGTCGCCTGATTTAGCTTTTAAACGACCCCCAAAACCACCAGATTTTGTTTAAAAAGCACTTGGAGGCAGCGATTCTGCTTTTACTCTTAAGTATTACTTACTCTTACTTACTTAATTACTTATTAATGACGAGTCATGTGCCATTCTTTGAAATTGAAGCCAGGAGCAGAGTGAAGCATGATGCGTGCAAGTAGGGGTGGACAAGGCTTGTTAGGAAAGTTGAAACAACCACCTGGGGGGTTGTTTGGGCACATATGGATGTAGTAAACACACTTCAATGGTTTTTTTCCGTGGCCCACCCTTGGACATGTAGTTTTTAGCCCACACCCGGTTGGTAGTTCTCGGCCAGGTCTGTCTGAACTAGGGTTAGGGTTGGGGCAAGGCCACACGATAGTACTACACAAAGGCAAGCAATAAGTCATTGGAGCAGCTTCACGATTCAAAATGTTAAGCAACACAATGTTGGATTTACTTAAGCTGTTCCGTATTCGCACAAAGCATCAATCAAGGAGCCGGCGCGGGATGGCGCGGGCCCGACCTGAGCGACTGGGCTGAGCACACATGTTTACGATAGCCTGTGCTTCGGGAGCAACCACCCTACGCTTTGCCTGGTGAGCTGTGTGCGTGTCCGGTGCCCTCTCCCTTTTCTTGGGTGCTGGCCGTGGTTGCTTTGCTTTGGCTCTCTCTTCCCTTGCCTGTGCTGCCTGTGCTTGTGCTTGCTGTCTGGCCCGTTTGGCTTCCTCTTTCTGCCTCTGAGCCTGCAGGATGTCATCCTGCTTACGTTTCGCGAGCTGAATGCGGAAATTCTTTACACACTTCCCATGCATTTCCTCTACACGGGCAGCCCGGTGAATAAGTTGAGGGACATCCTCCTCTAAGAGGGGCATGTCAACACTTGCATTTGCACGGCTGATAGCCGTAGCAGTGACACGCCAGGGAGCAGCAGTGGGACCCATCAGTTTCCATTGATCTGATAAGGCCCCAAAGAAACTTTCCTCAAATACGGAAGTGCATGGCGTTGCTTTTAATGCAGATAAATGGGGAGAAGAGGTAGGATCCAATGCACCACCATTTCTATAAGCAATAGTATACTTCTCCCACCGCTCTGACATGACACGGAAAACGATGCGTAGGCGCCTCAACAAGATCGGCAACAAAGGGTGAGTTTGTACGATTGCCATTCCCTTGCCCTCAAATTGCAAAGCAAGCTTGGGATCCAAGGCCCATGAACGCAATGCCGCTTGGAATTGCAAAACATAAGGGTGGGTAGCGGCAACGGATACAATACCACCTGCATGAGACTCTTAGAAGAAAGGCTTCGCCCAACATGCATGTAAAACCGTACCCATCATGAGAAACAAGCACGTGGAAGGTGCTTGTGCCCAACGGAGAAGAGAAGACCACCAAGAAGGGGAAGAGTCTCCATTGCGAACTTTATCTTGCAAAAAAGCAATAATGCGGTTAAGTAAGAGAAGAATGATGCAACTAGCATAGAATGTGCCAAAGAATCGCTCTCCAATGGTCTGTCCCAAAGTGGGGGTAGAGTCACCCAATTCAGCCATGTACACCCGAAAATCACCGGCTGCACCCTTCCCATAGCTACCCTCAAGCAAACCCTCAAGGTTTTTGATAGTTGCTTCTTTCAACATCATGTTGCAACGGTCCTCCATTACCTTCAAGTCTCCCAAAGACCTTTGCAACCTAAAAGAGGTTGAAAAGCAAGTGCCGGCACCTCAGAAGTGGAGCCGTACTTGGATCGGTAATAATTGCCGGCGTCATTGTTGGGTCACCGGCAACCCAAAACACCAACGGGTGCACCGTACTTGACACCGTACTTGACGAAACAAGCCAAATCCTAAATGCCCTTTGATCCCTCAACTTGTGGTGCCTTTAGATTTGAAATCCATGAGGATCCACTTTTTCGCAATATTAGTACACAAAGTTGAATACCATGGTCCAACCTTGAAAACAAACCGGCACAAGGCAACACTACAACCTTGCAAACACGCACAAGCAGTTTTTGGAGGGAACCAACACGGACATGTACCACGATTGCAACATGGTGACAATTGTTAGCCTAAATTGTAAATCAAGGTTGTAATGACCACACTGCAAGGAGTCACACCTTGAAAGTTTGGGTGTAGACCTCACTCGGAGTTGCTTTGTTATCTTGGATGGTTCACAAATAGCAGGCACGGGCAAAACTCATCAGTGGTACATTGAAACCATTGAGCATGTCCTCATTGAAACTTGTCCACATTGTCCTTGAAAAGTCTTGGTTTGGAACTTCTGAACCTTGAATCTAGACAACCATGCCATACCCTCAGTCCTACAATCACCAACATAACACCATTGTGGCTTGGCACCACACTTCAGATGAGGTGGCGGCGGTTTCAAGGGTAGCTCGGTTGGCGGCGAGCACCACTGGGTCGAGAGTACCTTGTCCCCATGCACCCAACACCATTTCCTTGTCATTACAAGAGCGCCATCAGGATGCAAAAATCTGAGACATGGAATCGTCATAGAATTAATAGTTCTAACATCCTGTCAAAGAAAATTCTTGCATCCTGGTGGCGCACTATGATTTTGCATTCGATTTTGCACTAAAACTGCCCCTTCCGCAGCAGCCGGCGGCCATCGCCAGCTGTCCCGTACCCGTCCATGGCTATTAGGTAGGAATCCACCCCTAATCCCCATTCCTACCTGTGAAAAACCCTCCGAGGTAGGAATCCACCCCTAATCCCCATTCCTACCTGTGAAAAACCCTCCAACAAGGAAGGGCGGAGGGGGGAAAGCAGGCGCGAATCTTTTTCGAAAGAACAATGAAAGAAGACTGCAGGGCTTTGGTGCTGTGCATAAGCCTAGGGGTACATTCATGCAGACAGAGCCGATACTAAAAAAGCATGCAGCATGATTGGAAGGAATTATACTCTACTTATGGGTAGGCAGGGGGGATCGTGCAAATACATCCAAGTTGAGTCCTAGCAAGGAAGCATTGTTTCGAAAGAAAACCCTACACAACCGTAACCTTTGTAAGTAGAAGCAAATTTTCCAAGCAAGTACGTAGCTGAAGTTAGCCATCAAGATTGTTTAAAGCGTAAAACCAACTCCTAAGGCTGAAAAAATGCATGTGGCCGTGGGCAAGGTAAAAGCGGCATGGGAGTACGCGAACTCTTTTCATTGGTTTAGCCATGGTTATCTCAAAAAATTAAGCAAAACCTCAGAAAAAATTCAAGCTTAGTGTATGTTACATGGCTAGGCTTGGCTGTTGGGGCGCTACGCACCCCCCAAACCAAGCCTAGCATATTCTTTCATCATTTGGTCGAAGACAAAAGGGATTAAAATGCGTCCTTCCTCAAAGGGTCAAAAAGTGCAAAAACGATAAGTAATGAAAAATTAGCTTTTTGTGATTTCAAAAATTTGCAACGTTACTTTTGCAAACATGAAGATGAAAGATCTGAATGCAATCTTTTGTGCTTCCGTGTTGCACAATTTGGGAGATTGGATAAGCTCACTTTTTTTTTGTAGGGACTTGATGGTTTTGTAGAGACTTGATGTGTCAGTACGATGCTTTAGATAAAAGACTATACCAAAGCAAACCTTTGTTGAGTAAACTGTTTGAGGAAAGACGCATTTTAATCCCTTTTGTCTTCGACCAAATGATGAAAGAATATGCTAGGCTTGGTTGGGGGGGTGCGTAGCGCCCCAACAGCCAAGCCTAGCCATGTAACATACACTCATTTTTACAAAAACAACCGGGTTTGCCGATTAATGGTTTCCAAAAAAAGTGGTTTCCTCAGATTAGTTGCCTTTCACTCACCGAATTTTTGCAACTTCTGAAAACAGAGCCCATACAAGACGAATGGTAGTGGTGGAAAATACCTCGGAAGTTGTATTTCACCACCGTTTTTTGCTACCAAAGCCTCTTTTTGGTGCTAAAATTGGACAGAATGTATAGCTGGAAAGAACTCCAAAAATTTGCAACCATTCCAATTACCTGGTTTGAATTCATTTTCAAAATAACTGGTTGTGCGGATTGTTTTGGAAATGACCTTCGTTATTGCCAGTAAATGGTTTTTCCGATTACTTGGTAAAACCAGTTCCGAACCCCACTTCAAGCGCATGCTAGGAGGCTTGAAAATACAAACAAAAACAACCGATGCAGCAGAGAAAAAATGCGTTGAAACGGGAGTTGCTAGCATGTGGTCTGCTGCGAATGCTCAAGATATTGGTGATTGCGCCCATATTGCCGAGAACCTGTGTATGCCTCCACACGTCGCAAACTGAGTTGCTTATCCTTGGTGCCCCCACATTGGCTAATAGATTGGATGCGAACATGTTGTGGAGAATGCCAAAACGCCCCAGAGTGGAATTAGCAATATTCTTCGATTTTAGTGGCAACTCGCTCTAGAATGAAATGGAAACTAGGAAATTTACTGAGCAGTATCTACTTGAAATATACAATGCCTTGTGCAGCCGTTTTTTGTAACAGACACACATCTTTTTCTGCCCTTTGATTCCCCTCCTTTTTGTAACAGACACACATCTTTTTCTGCCCTTTGATTCCCCTCCTTCCCCTGGTATGCTTAGACGCTCTTTCAAGATTTGCTTTTTTTTTTAAATTGTTTCTACTATTCGCCCTCAATTGCTCCATGCCCTCATCCTTGTTCACTAGCCATTGATGGCTTTGTACATACCGGTCTACCCGGTCCTCTTCAATAGTGTGTCCAGCTGCAAAAAGGTTTTGGCATTTGGTACTTCTTCATGTGTTGCCTTGAGTCCCATGTATCTTAATTCCTCCACTGTGTGATGATATGTGCAGCAGTCTTCGATGGAGGATGCTCCAGCACACCCCACAAAACCCATACCAGCGCCTGCCCCCCCCCCATTATTCCAGCATGCGCTTGCCCTCTACATAATCTAATTGCACTACGATGGTGCCCAACTTCGTCTCCTCTTCCGTGTACAATGTGAGGCATGTCATTTCCAGTAAGTTTTGTATTCCCAATCAATCCCACCAAAGCAGTTGTCCCTTTCACATCCAGGGTTGATCATTGAAATCGCCTAGCAGAACTCCCATGCCCCACTTGGATAAAAACCAGGTGTCTTGGAGCTTCTTCTCCTGCCTTGCATGTCGGCCATGGATATTGCAGATTGTGATGCCCACATCCCCTGTTACCTTGAGGTTGACAGTCACCGTAGGGCCCTTTGGCCCCAAAACTACTGCAGTGGGCGTTTACCTCGGCAAAAAGGCCACCTGGCAAGCAAAGAATATGTCAGCTGTATGTACAACAAAAGAGAACACAATGCCTTGCCAGCAGGTCCTGAGGACATGCTTTCAAAGCACCACCTAGTGTGATTGGTCAGCCATTGCCTGGCCTTCTGAAAGGATTTGTGAATCAGTCTGCAGGGCATTATGTGTGTTGAGGAGGGGTGCGGGGCGAACCTCAAGCTTACAGGCATATTGGGATTTTGTTTATAGCTGCAACCAGGGGGCATGGAGTAGGAGTGAGGGTAGCAGGCTGGTATTTGGCTGCACTGGAGGGTGGCTGTCAGGAATTATGAACACGCATGCCCGATCCGGAGTTGCTGCACCACCGCGTTGCCATGCCAAAGAATGCAAGGGTCTGAAAGCCATTGTATTGTGAGGAATGACGACAACGTCCAAACTGCAAACTTTGTTTAAATGTGTACATACCACCCTGTCCTTCTTCTCTGAGCTGCCCATAGCGGGTGTGACACCTAAATTCTAAACCACATGTCAATATGCTTTTCGCTGAAGCGGATTCCACCCAAATTGATTCCCGGTCGAAATGGAAAGACTTTTGCGTGTGTGTGATAGCACAATCAGGTCCGGCCAGTTCAGCTCCATATTGGTATGTCACTGCTGGGCCTCTCCGGGGAGGCCCAGCAGTGACAGACCCATTGGGGGCTGAAATGGCTCTAGGCTAGCCAAGAGGCCGGACCCCGTGCCATCACACGCGCATGGGCACGCAGGCCTAATGAAGGAAAAGGTGTCGACAACAAGCCTCCAGAGCCTCATTGGGGCGTGGAAGGGGCAACTCCGAACCTCCGCCCCCATCAGCACCGAGACCGATGCCCATCGGGAGCAGCAGCATTTTCGCCCGCACAGCGGGGCCAACCACAACATCACGGCTCGTCGGGTGCTGATGGAGGCGTGGGCCAGAGTGTACGTCTTCCTTCGCGATCAGTGGTCAACAGTTTGCAACCCCAACTTTTGTGGAGTGAAAGTGCTCAGAACTAAATGGGGGCCACGGACGAATCTTTTTGCCCGCCGCCTTCCACCCCGAATATTGTGGGTTTTGGGGGTTTGGAATTAATGAGATGTCCCCCGTGTCCAAAACTCTCTCGAAGCCACAACACAACCAACCCCCCTCCCCCCTGCTCCAGGCATTGGCTGACCCTTCCACCCCAGGGTACCTCCCCCTCATCCCCCCACAAACACACACCTACGCACGCACACACGCACGCACGCACGCACACACGCACGCACGCACGCACGCACGCACGCACGCACGCATGCACACATAGACACACACACACACACACACACACACACACACACACACACACACACACACACACACACACACACATGTTGAGAACCGCGAGACAAGAACAGAGCAAGAAAAGCGGTTGAAAGAAAACTCCTCAGGCACAGCAGAGCTGTCCTAGACGTCTTTCGGTCTGTTGGTAGAGAATGAGCAAATGCAGTTCTGGACAGTGGACCTCACCATCTCCCGCGTTTAGTTCTGCACCGCGCAACAGACCACAAAAACCGCCCGCGGAGGAGCTCGTGCACTACCGTTGCCATAGCCTAGATTTATCGTGTGCTGGGTGCCACCACCCCGCCACACACACACAGAAACATTCAGGACAGGGGCGAGGGCATGGGCAGGTTGTGTGCAGGGTCAGAGAGGCCAGAGGTCGCCTGTAACCGTGTGCTGTTGTGTTTGCGGGTGCAGTGTCTGTTGTACGTGTCTTGCCCCGTCAACGACCGCGAAGGCCAGAGGGACAATCCGGGTACGTGTGGGGTGCTGTCTGTGTCTGTGTGCCTGTAGTGGACTGTGGTGGGTGCTGTCTCAGTGGTTGAGTCACCGGGCTCGTGCCGTGATGGCGCCAGTTCGATTCCCACTGCCTGCATGGCCCTGCTGCCGAAGAGAAGGAGAAGGAGAAGGAGAAGGGGGCAGTGAATGCGCCCCTACCACGGCCCGCAAGCCGCGCGCCCTACCGGAGTGGCCTGCCGCGGGGGGCGGTGGTGTGTTTTTTGCGGGGTCGCGGGGGGACGGGGTTGTTTTCAAAAAGGCAGCGAGGCGCACCCACCGCGGGCCGGCCGTGCCGGTAGCGTGGCGGGCTGCTGTAGGGGGCGGTGGTGTGTTTTGACGATAGGAGGGATCGAACCTCCGCTACTGGGGTACGAGTCTATACCGCTGACCAATGGACCAGTCCAGGCCTCTTGCACAGTTTAACGTGCCCGTGACACATACATGCATGTACGCAAGGACATAGGGAGGGGGGGTAGGGTGGGGGCTCAGGGGATGGCAGCCATGTTACGGAGAAGTGCGATGTCATTGCACCAGGTTGGTGTGTATCCCTCTGGCTGAAACTCCACGGGGATCTCCCTGTCCGTGTATCTATCTCCGTCCCAGACGGCGTTGTTTGCAAGCCAGTGCACTAGCTCAGCACTAGCACTAGCACACACACACACACACACACACACAACAGCCACACAAGAATTCGATCCGTTCGGTACAACCCCCCAGTAGTCGTTCTTATGCACCCCTTTTTGTGGCATGGCGGCCTCCGGCCAAGAGTGCAGCAATGACCTTCCACAGGGCTCACTGGACGGACAGCGACTTATGTGCACTGTGCAGCGGTGGTGCTTGCCGCAGTTCTGAGTGTTTACGCTAAGTCCACGGCTCACCAAATGGCCGCTGCCCAGTGGCAGCGTTTACATGCGTTTGTGGCCCCAGTGGCGCTGGTGTGGACCACTGCTGTACTGCGCCGGGGGGGGGGGGGGGCTGGCTGATGAAGGGAGCGCTTGCGCTGATGAGCACATTGCGCGTGCCTCTGCGTTACTCAGGGGCGGCCTTTGTTCGTCTCCAGTGCCTTGGCAAACAAACCTTTTCCAGGAAATGCACGTCACCAAATACACGCATTCGTTGGGATTGGGACAGAAGTAGTGCCAAAACAATTGGTGGCGGTACATTTCTCTTCGGGCACCCCCCCCCTCCCCCGCGCGGGGCTGAGCCTGTGGAGTGTGGCCGAGTGTGGCCAGCAGCAGCAAACACGCCCCAAGTGCAGTGTGCCCCAACGCGGAACATGGCGCGTTCGCCACGACCCGAACTCAGTCCGCAGTGCAACGTGACCCGGCGATAAAGCCCTAAGCCCAGAGGCCCCCACGCGTGGGGCCCAGGCTCGGGGAGGTCAGGGAGCAGCACAATGGGCCATAGGGACAATTCAATGGCCAGTCACTCACGAATGGAACTGAGGAGGCGATGAAGGCCGTGGGAAGGCCGGCGTGGCCGGAGCACAGGGGCGGGTCTACATCCGACCGTTTGAGGCCCCGGCGAAAGTTGATGGCCGCACATGTGCGGCACCCCTTCCGGTTGACTTGCAGTCGAACGACGCGGCATGCGAATGCCTTGGAAGGGGCCGTTGCCGAGCACACCCTGACCCCGCCTCCGACGCCCAAGGGGCAGCATGCCCACATCCAGCGCCTCAGCACCGCATTGCGTTGGACATCGAACCGTCTGCCGCCTCATCTCATCCCCAGGCCAGACCGCCGTGCGCTGCCGCTGGGGTCGAATCCGCTCGCAACAGCGCTACAGATAAAAGACGGACCCGGTCAGAGTGGGCAGATCCACGGCGAAGAACAGGAGCCAGAAGAGCGCCAGCCCCACAATGTACGCCAGCCCCACGGTCCGCTCGTAGGGTTCCCCGCGGAAACTCAGATTCGGGGGGCCCAGGTAGTTGCAGTAGGTGTGCAGGGCGACGGCGTTCAGCAGCCCCCCGGTGCTCAAGTACACGTAGCAACTGTACATCCCGAACACGAAGGTCATGACCACTTGGGCCAGCACCGCGGGCAGCGCCCTGGCCAGGGGGATGCCCTCCTGCTTCACGTGTTCGTAGAGGTGGTGGGCGTGGGCCAGGCTGAAATAAATCGAGGAGATGAGGTACGTGCTGGTCCGCGACATGCCTAAGAGGAGCGTGCAGAGCGCGACAGGCGCCCCACCGCCACCACCACTGCCACCACCGCCACCGCCACGACTACTCCACCACCCACACCACCACCACCGCCATCACCCTTACACCACAACCACCACCACCACCACCACCAACGCTAAACTCAGGACAACCACCACCACGACCACCACCATGACCACTACGCCAGGCCAGAAGTTGGGGTCGTCCCTTGTCCGTTGCGTTGGGGTTGAAACACACTGGCAAAGCCAGATAATTGGGCACAACATCTCACACCAACCGAATCCCTGTTCTATGGAGGAATCATCAAGTACCCAGCTGAAAGGGCTTGGTGTGAATGGCGGTGTTTACCGGGGCAGCGGCAGCGGGGGGGGGGGGGGTGCGGCGCATCCAAAATTTTGCAGTGCAAAATTGGAGGGGGCAAATTTTGGACAAATGTTGAATGCCATTGCAAATAATTTGGTGCAAAATCGGCAAATGGTGGTCCAAAAAAAAGCTTCTAACAGTTGGATGTTTGGATTGTGCCATTTTGCACTGAGAATTCTCTGCTGGGGACATTTCCGGCACTTTGAGCTCACCTTGTTTGTGATGATTGACTCCGTTTCCCCATCGTCATGATGCAAACTTCGTCTAAAGACCACTGAAAAAATTTGGTGAAAATTTCCAATGCCAAACTATGCAATACCAAATGTTGCCTCCTCCAAAATTCTGCCCCCGCACAACAACAGCAACAACAGCAATTGGCGTTGTGTATAATCAGCTGCTCTTGCACACCCCTCAGCTGTGGGATGTCCTTGGGAGGCGGCGACCGCTTTCTTTTGGGGTGATGAGTACTTGAACCCAAGGAAGAGCTTGATGATTGGGATTCAAAGCGTTTTTCTGCTCAAAAAGGTCAGCAGCGCTAGTTTGCATGAGGGATGATAACAAAAAGTGGGGTGGGGGTGATCGTTGTGCCAACTTCTGGTGGCCTGTGCTCACGTTACTCTATGTCTCTTAGTTGGGGGGTTGAAATGGCCCACAGCACACACAACTCCCTCTCAATGTACGAAAAGCGAAAAGCGAATTTTCGGAGGCCCTGGAAAGTCCATTTTTGTGCTGGAGTAATGTGCTACCCCTCCGATGGCAGATGGGTCTGGGTTTGCAGTCCCCGTCTTTACTCACCTGTCAACCTCACCATTGCGCAGTATTGCTTCACGGTCGTCCACATCCATGGCATCAGTCTAATACCGGTGGCCATTGGTGGGCATCCAGCGAAAGGAAATTGCGCAGCTCCAGATATTTGGTGACTTGCTGACATAAACCATGGACAAACGCTTGGTTGTCTATCGTCGGTGTTTCGGCGGGTTCAGCTGATTCGCCTCGCTCTGGGTCCCCGCGTCAACGCCCCCAGCGATGTGCACACTGAGCAGCACTTCTATCCCGCTTAGTCCCTGTTGTGTGCTTCAAACGTGTCATCGTTTCTTTGCAGGCAACTCTTGTTTTGGTTGTGAAGCCTATTTTTCGACAGACGATAGAAGAGAACTTTCAGCAAACCAGGTGACACACATATGAAAGACGGTTTGGATGGCTGAGTGGTTTGGAGGGCGAGGCTCTTCTGCCACTCCTTCAGATGCTGCCTGTGGCCCCTTGGAGATCCTGCTTGCCCCTGCCGCTGCGCCTGACTGAACCCACATGGAAACCGTTTGACGGGTTTGGCGGATTCAGAGGCCGCAGTCGGGGGGGGGGATGGGATGGGATGGGATAGTGTCCACAGCCAGTATTGACGCTTTCTGAAGCGCTGGGTCCCCCTACCACCGCAGCTGACCTTGCAGGGCGTCGCAGGCTCCCCCGCGTTGGACTCGGGGCTGCAGGACTACACTGACCCTGGGCGATCCAGACGCGGTGAATCCTAACAAACTCCTGTTCTTTCTTCACACACACGTACACACACACCATGTTATTTGATGGTACTGACTGGGGGCACTGTGTGCCCTACGCTTAGCAGTCAGTGGAGTATCTGCGCTCACCCACAAGCAGTGGCAGTACTGCAGGTCCCACACTGTGCCACAGCGTCAGAGGCACACGGGCAGTGGGGGGGGGGGGGGGTTGGCATGACGCCATGGTGTGATGATCTCGTCTGCAGCTGGCGGCGCCTACTGGCCGATCGCCATTCGCTGCCCTTCCCTTGGACCCTTTCCCTCCATAGGCAGTGGTGCCCATCGGCTTCTCACCACCATTTGACCTTCCTCTTCCTCCCTGCCCTAACGTTCCCTCTCCCCTTCCCTTTCCCTTCCCTTGGCCTTTCCATCCGTAGGCCGCAGTGCCCATCGGCCTCACACCACTCCTTCCCTTCCCATTCCCTTGGTCGGTTGTGCCAACGGAGCCCCCGGACTTGCCCTGTTTCACTTCTCTGTGTCGAGTCCACGCAGAGGAAGGCAAATGCCTTCGCCGTTGGCCAGGTGCGTGGGGGGGGCACGGGTTCACTTGAAAGTGGGAGCATACCTGAGAAGTATAGGAAATAGCAAGCCGCCATGCGGTACACAATCTCCTCCGTCAAAGGGCCCATGAAGTACTGCCTGGCTACGAGCAGGTCCTCCTTCTGCTTGTTGCTTTTGAAGCACGCACAGACATGGCTCCAGAACACCGCCGCCAGAGTCGTGGGCGCCAGGCCCCCTTCACACCACATCTGCACCAAGGGGCCCAGGAAGAGGCACGAGTTGAGAAAGACGGTGTACGGCAGATCCCAGACGTACGGGGCACACGTCAGGCCCAGGCGCTTGGGCAGGGTCGCAGCCTGCGCGGCCGCCTGCAGGTGTGGGACGGCTGAGTTGGGCTGCACCAGGGCCACTGCTGTTACCGCTGCCAGTGAGACCAGCACCGTGGTTTTGAACCGGCGGTAGATGGTTTGCTCGTCGTCACGCTGCATTTGTGTGGCGTCCTTGAACACCCACATCAGGAGCACGAACCCCGAGGCAAAAAGTGTGGCCAGGGCCACGCCCAGTCCCATGCTGCTGAGCTCCATTTGGTGGGGCAGGGCTGTAAACGCGGCCAGCCGAGGGATTGCTTGTGCCGACAGGGGGTTTGGCGCAGTGGTGTTTGGCCAAAATCTGCCAATGAACGCAATTAAACGAGGAGACACTATGCGCATGAAGTCTGCAGCAGGCAAGGAGCCGTGTTACACCCTCCACAGGCCCCGGCCTTGTCTCCTCCACAGACCAAATTCCCCGTGCCCTGCACAGACCATAGAAAGGAAGGAGTTCATTTTAAGGAGCTGTAGTCCATGGGTTAGGCGCACATGGCTCCCAATCTTCACAGGCAACCAGAACAAGGGGAACATGGAACCGCCAAAGTCAATGGTTCCGAGAGTTGAGGAAGCAACTTCTCGTGTTGTACTGACAAGCGTGCTGTTCTCGCACAGGGGGGATGGTACCCCCCCACCCCCCCTGTGGACAGTAACCACCTGCACGCGACAGTCCCACGAGGGAACATATCCCAAGTGATGGTTCCCTCGCCACCTCCTCCCCCCGATTACCATGCAAGGGACGCGCAACACAAAGCAATACATGCGTACACGAGGGCATATGAAACAAAAAGTAACCCAGAAACTGCCTGTTGGGATGCATGTTCAGCCCAACTGAGAGACAGGCTCTGTCTGTATTTTGAAGTGCACCTGCTCATGCATGGCGTTCCCTGCACGGATGCAAGTAGAGCTGCTGGGGCGTGGGATGGCAGCATGCACCGGAGCCCTTCGCCTACAGCCTGACCCCTTGCACCCCCAGTTCCGATGCGAGCTCTCTTAATACCCACAACATGGCAAGTTTGAGCCCTGAAATGCAGCAGGCCATCGCTAAGGTGTACTGCGTTTCGACGTTCTAAAACCATTTCAATTATGATTTCTAAAAGTGTTCTAACTCGACCGCATTTGCTTTTAGAAATGTTTCAGAATTCTAACACGACATTACTTTGCAAAAGCAGCCACATAGGCAGTCCAAGCCCTCATGGCCTCCAAGGCCTAGGCCCGGGTCCCAGCTCAACAAGGGGGACCCCATGCCCAGCTACCACCGGCACCCCTAGCCCCGTTACCTGAGCCAGCACCAACAGTGACGGTCCCCAAGGGACCCATGGGCGAGTCCCCACCGTCCACCACTGTCTCCATGCCAACACTCCTAACGTTGACAGAGTGGCCATTTCCGGCCACGGCTTTGAAGCAGCCCCCCTCCCCCCGCCGACCTTCCTCTCTTGGAGCAGCCGGAGAGTGCAACACGGACCATGTGGTGTGTGCAGCATGGCCTCCATGACCGCCTCCCCAAGCACATCACATGGAAGTCGAGGAGGACAAGGGTGGGTGAGGACGGGTGGGACTGGATGACCGGGCCGAAGCACACACCATCCCCTTCCGACTCGGCCGCTTCTGCAGCATAGCAACGTAGCTCAATTTCTGGGGGTGTTCGGTGGGTTTGGCTAGTTCCCCCAAATTTTTGTTCTGCTTTAAAGTGTGGGAACTGGCTAGGCTGGCGTGTATGGTGCAGTCAAGCCGGGTGGCACAAGGGGGGAAGAAGGCGTGGTAGCCCAATTCGGACACCATTCTGACCATTGGGGGATTTGACCCAGCGAAGGCCACAGGGGACCAGAGCAGGGGATGCCCAAGCATGGCATGCGGGAGTGCAAGGCCCCCGTCCTTGGCCTCAATTTTGGGTCAAGTGGGTCAAACGGGCACAATTTGCCTGTCAAACGCTGTCGGTTGGGCATCAACCGTCAGGTGGCGGAGTGTAAACAAAACAATACCAACCAAAGCAGATATGCACGCATACGCGCGTATACACATATGCATGTATACGCGTATACGAATATACGTATATGTGTACGCGTATACGTATAGTCTGTAGACACTGTGCATACAGGCAGACCCTGTGCATAGTTTGCAGACCCTGTGCATAGTTTGTAGACCCTGTGCATAGTTTGTAGACCCTGTGCATAGTTTGTAGACCCTGTGCATAGTTTGTAGACCCTGTGCATAGTTGGTAGACCCTGTGCATAGTTTGTAGACCCTGTGCATAGTTTGTAGACACTGTACACGGACACATTTACCTGAGTATAGTCTGCAGACACCGTGCACCACAAGTAGACGCGGCCTGCTAATTGTAGACACTGTCGGCATGTGTTGTAGACGCCAAGAGACCCAAAAAAAGAGTCCGCTGATGGCGTTTACCCGTGCACATGGGGATGTATGCGCGTTCATGCGTACTGTACGTATACGCGTGTACACGCGTACTGTACGTATACACTTTGTATACACTTTGTATACGCTTTGTATACACTTTGTATACGCTTTGTATACGCTTTGTATCCGCTTTGTATACACTTTGTATACGCTTTGTATACACTTTGTATACGCTTTGTATACACTTTGTATACGCTTTGTATACGCTTTGTATACGCTTTGTATACGCTTTGTATACGCTTTGTATACGCTTTGTATACGCTTTGTATACACTTTGTATACGCTTTGTATACACTTTGTATACGCTTTGTATACACTTTGTATACACTTTGTATACGCGTATCCGCATATACAAAGTGTATATGTACAGCCCTCGACCAAAGGGGGTCAAGCCCTGCCATGAAACGACAACAACACCAGAGACTGCAAGCACACGGAGGACGAAAAATGGACACGGAGGTGCGTGGGCCTGGGATCGTGGAGGGGCAGGGGCGGGTTCAATAGCGCCCCATGGCCCTACCGCCCTACCGCCCCTCAGAAGGAGGGCTTCGTTGACGGGATCCCGGAGGTGCCGCGGACCTCAGAAAGATTGTCATGCGCCTTTCTGTGAAATCTTTTGTCCCGGAACACCCCTAGACTACCCCCACCCCCCCCACCTCTCCCGGCCTAGACTCCCCCCTGCCCAGTGCCCTGCCCCCCCCCCCTGTGTGCCAGTCCGCCTGGTTGTTGTTTCTTTACGGGGCCCTGGACAGTCACCCGTTCTTCCCTTCGCATGTTGCGTCCAGTCGCTGCGTTCTGTCGGCCGCTGCGGCCGGTGCTCCTGCTGGCGTCGTTTCCGCGTTCGCGGAGCCCAGTAGTTGGTGTGCCGGGGCTGTGCTGGATGTGGCGGGATGTGCCGTTTGCGCGTCAGCGGCGCCCAATAATTGGCGTATTGAGGATGTGCTGTTTGTTGCCGGGGTCGTTTGACTGTTTTTACCGTCCACGCGCCTCTGTCCACAGGCCGTCCATAGCCTGCCTCGCTGTGTTTCTGTGAGGCCCAGGTGCCCTGTTCCTCCAAGCGCTGTCCGGGCCGTCCACCATATGTCCTTTTCCCCCTCACGGCTGGTCTGCCCCTGATGGGCTCCCCGTCTCCCCCCCCCCCCCGGCCACCACCCACCGAACCCCTCAAATTACGCTCCGAATTTGTTGGGCGCTCTGGCGACGGATCCAAAACCCTACTTCTCCTGCCACATCCCCTCTCCCAAGCGCTGTCCACAGTACCATCCGGTTGCTCATGTACCAAACACCAACACACTTTGACTGCCGTGCGTTTTGGACGCGTGCCATTGACTACCCTTCGATGTTGCGGTCAAGAGGGCGGCGTCATCCATCCAATCGAGTGGGTTCCCTCCGCACGGGTGCACCACCGCACTCCCTCCGCGCAGTCCTGTGTGGCCCTTTGCGGCCCCGAAGCGTCACACGTCACGGCCACCGACACGTGGGCCTGGGTCCGCAAGCCCAAACCGACGGGGGTCGGGGGCTGACTGAAGGCGAATGGGTCTACGTACGGCGGTCCGTGGGGGAGGCCCTTGGCAGCGAAAACAAAGGGAGTGGGTCGTAAGGACCGCCGTGTGCGACACAGTCCTTCCCGTTCCCAATCATCGAGGCCTCCTTCGTGACCCATTTTGGGCGGTGAATCGGGATCACGTTGCCTCTCCGTAGCGACTGACGTACCCTTTGGAGCGGCCCCGGTTGCTCTCTCTCTCTCTCTCTCTCTCTCTGCGCGCCAAACCCCAAATCGGTGTCGATGCTCTGCGTTGGGGACTGGCGCCCTCTTGTTTGGCTTTGGTCCCGTCGACAGACATCAGCTGTCAGTGCGTCGCGCGCGCCCAATGGCATCGGACGCGGTCAAAAAAGGTGAGGGTCAACGGGGCGGTGCCACTAGTCCTACCGATTCCAAAAATTGCACAAAATCCGGTTTCCCAATCTCTACTTCCCGCAAAATCCGCTTTTCCGTGTCCCATCCAAATTGCACTTACCCAGCAAGAAAAGCTATTCTGGGGAGGGTTACACAATGAGATGGGGTGGAGTGTGTCCCAGTGTTGTGAAGGTGTGGAATCGTGTGGTGTGCCGCAGGGTGCTGCCCTTGCCCAAGAGAGGCAAAAGGTAAACTCATCAGGATGGCAACACTGATTGAAACAAAGGTCAGCCACTGAAGGGTATAGGAGGCCTGTGCTTAAAGGGGGTGTTGGGAGGGGGGAAGGGGTGTGAGACCCAAAAGTCTGGGTACCAGAAATGGCGCGACCAGATTTTCTCCATCGTAACTGTCGTTTTTCCCAGTTGGTCACTTTAATCGGTGGGGCGGCGGGGGTGGCGGGCACCCTTGCCAAAAAAAGGTGGAGCACGGGCCCGCCCCTCCCCCTCAAACCGCCCCAAACTTCTTCAACAGCGACATCGCGTGTGCGGCGAGCTGCTTCGGGGACTCCCGCAGGCCCATGGCGCGCCCGTACTCCGCCGCGACCTTCGCGAACCCTTGGGCATTGCAGTCCAGCCGCGGCAGAACCGCGGTTTGCGCCTTGACCCATGCGGCCCACACACTGACCGCGTCGAAGTGGCGCCGGTGCCTGACGTACTCGCGGCCCTTCCCCGGCTCCAGCCCAGACGACCGCATTGCGTTCAGCTCTACACACGCCTCCTGGATCCGCCTGGACGCCTGCGAAGGGGCACACATGGGGCCAGATACGGGGGGGGGGGGGGTTGTGAGGGGACAATTCTATTGCCTTCGGCAAATCCACCTCACAGAGACTCTACCCCGAGCAACACACACCCCCAAAAAGGATAAACACCACATAAATGCGGCCTAAAACATGCTTTACATGGTCATTTTAGGTGGTCACAAGATCAAAAAAATAAGTTTCGAAAACTTCGAGTTGTGACCCCCCCCCCCCAACCGCACCCAATACCCAAATAAGGTGAAAACCACATAAATACGGCCTAAAACATGCTTTACATATATTGGATGGTCATTTTCTGTGGTCGCGATGTCAAGAAAATAAATTTCGGAAACTCCGATTTTTTTTGAGCTGCCCAGGGTGAAAAACAGCATTAGCAGCTTGTGTACCAATCCCTTGGGAGGACCCCCCCCCCCCCCACCCCTCCCGCACCCAATAGCCAAATAAGGTGAAAACCACATAAATAGGGCCTAAAACATGCTTTACATAGGTTGGATGGTCATTTTAGGCAATCAGGATATTAAAAAAAATTCTATTGCTTTCGGCAAGTCCACCTTGCAGAGCTCCGCTTTTAAGCCCCGCCTTAGGCTGCGGCAAGGCCCCCCCTCCGGGATGGTGCTCCTGATGGTAGCAGATGTCCTCCGGGTCTCACAAGTCATTCATGCAGGCCTTGCCACGAGAGACCCGACTTGTCATCCCCCTCTACGGGGCCTAGTGTCTCCACAAAACGTGGAACTATCGCCATCTACTAAGGGCTCTATTAAGCAGAGAATGGTGCAAAATGCATCCGGTCCTATGCACAAGAGTCTCCACACTACATTCTACCCCAAGCAACACAATAGAGTATAGGGTAATAGGGTAAATAGGGTAAAGACTAGATAAATACACCGGCCTAAATACGGGCTAAAACATGCTTTACATATCTTGGATGGTCATTCTAGGTGATCACAATATCAAAAAACTAAGTTTCGGAAACTTCGATTTTTGAGCTGTATAGGCTGAAAAACTGCATAAGCACGTTGTGCACGGGCCCATTCATTAGGCCATTGTTGGTGGAAACAGTCATTTCGCGTCTCTAGCACGGGTTTTGACCGGCCCTCGGTAGGGCTAGAGACTGCAAAAAACTTCCTTTTGTATCCTAGTAGGCATATACTGTCATCCCCACTCACACCCCTCAGAGTGGGTACCACGGGGTCACTGAGGTCCACCAAAACCGCCAACATAGCACAAAATGGCCGAAAAGTGCATAAACTGCACCAGCGCTCCTCCTACTCCGCCCCATACAAATACCACGGAGTCGGGACCCGGAAACAGTTTTTTGGCTCAAAATCGAAAAAAACCAAAAGATTCCTGATTCTCAACCCAAAAAATGGGGGCGTCATTTTTTCGACATTTTTGAACACCCCCCCACGTCCCTCAAAAACTCCAAAAACTGGGTCTCAAGTGGGGGGGGGGGGGGGGTCAGGACCAAAAACTCATTGGGGGATGCGTTTACTGGACAAAATAATGATTTTACAAGGGGTTAAACTAACAATTCAACCCCTTGGGGTAGGGCACGCGAATAGGCCCAAAAAGGCCAAAATTGGGGGGGGGTACGTGGAGTTTTCCCCTATATACGCCTGCCTGGCTTTGATCTAACAACCTCTACGAGGTGATTCTATTGCCTTCAGCAAGTCCACCTCGCAGAGAATCTACCCCAGCAACACACAACCAAAATAGGGTAAAACCGGCCTAAATACGGGCTAAAACATGCTTTACATATCTTGGATCGTTATTTTAGCTGATCACGATATCAAAAAAAAGTTTCGGAAACTTCGATTTTTGAGCTGTAGAGCCTGAAAAATTGCATGAGCAGGTTGTGCACCAATCCCGTTTGACCCCCCCCCCCCCCTCCCCGCCTGCACACCAGTCGTAAAAAAAAAAAAAGAATACGGCCTGAAACATGCTTTACATAGCTTGGATGGTCATTTTAGGTGATCACGGTATCAAAAAACTAAGTTTCGAAAACTTCGATTTTTGAGCTGTATAGCCTGAAAAATTGCATAAGCAGGTTGTGCACCAATCCCTTGGCCCCCCCCCCCCCCCAAAGCGGCGCGCCCAATACCCAAATAGGGTGAAAAACACATAAATACTGCCTAAAACATGCTTTACATACCTTGGACGGTCATTGTAGGTGATCATGGTATCAAAAAAAGGAAGTTTCAAAAACTTCAATTTTGCAGCTACTCGGGGTGAAAAACTGCAGGTTGTGTACCAATCCCGTTTGACCCCCCCCCCCCCCCCCGCGCACCCAATACGCAAATGAGGTGAAAACCACGGAAATATGGCCTAAAACATGCTTTACATACCTTGGATGGCCATTTTAGGTGATCACAATATCAAAAAAATAAATTTCGGAAACTTCGATTTTTGAGCTGCCCAAGGTGAAAAACTGCAGGTTGTGCACCGGCCCATTCACTCATGTAAGCCATTATTGGTGGAAACAGTCATTTCGCGTCTTTGGCATGGGTTTTGACCGGCCCTCGGCAGGGTTAGAGACTGCAGAAAACGTCCTTTTGTATCCTAGTAGGCATATGCTTTCATAACACCCCCACTCACATCCCTCAGAGTGGGTAGCACGGGGTCACCGAGGTCCGCCAAAACCACCAACATAGCACAAAATGGCTGAAAAGTGCATAAACTGCTGCAAAGTGCACAACGTGCTCGTCCCACTCCACCCCATACAAACCCCATGGAGTCGGGACCCGGAAACAGTTTTTTGGCTCAAAATCGAAAAAAACCAAAAGATTCATGATTTTCCACCCCCCCAAAAAAGGGGGGTCAACTTTTTGACCCCCCCCCCTCCCTCAAAAGCTCCAAAAAGTGGGTTTCATGTGGGGGGGGTCTGGGGGGGTCTGGACCAAAAACTCATTGGGGGATGTGTTCATTGGACAAAATAATGATGATTTTACAAGGGGTTAAACGGATGCGCCACAGGCACCACAGGGCACGCAAGGGCCGGGGGAAGCGCATACGGCCCAGAGATGCTGATCCGCACCGTCGTCAACCTCCGAGATTTTCAGGGACAAGTCCGGGACGCTCTCGAGGAAAGGGCGTTCCGTCGGGTTCAGCAGCAGCACCGCCGTGCCCCGCTGACCCTTGCGCCCGGTGCGGCCCACGCGGTGCACGTACTGCAGCCGCGTCCGGGGGTAGCCCAGCTGCACTACGCACGTCACCCCTGTGCAATGGCAACGCGGGGGTGGGGCACACGCACCGGTACCGAGCGGCGGTGTTGCGGCCCCTTGTTCCTCGTGTGCCTGCGGTGCGCCCCCTGTCTGTGCCCGGCAGGTGCCGATGGGATGCCCGCTGCCATGGCACGGCAGGCTACCCTGGGCTCGACCAAGACAGACGCGGTGAGGCCTGCCGCACGCGCGCGCAAAACAGGACCACCAGAGCGACAAAGCCGTTGTCTGAGGGTGGGTCTGCGTCGCCAGGCCCCGAGTAACAGTGGGTGCACGACGACGCGTGTTTCTGTGACAGTGGGGGCATGTCACGCGTGACTACCGTTCAGAGTGTGACACGCGTGACTACCGTTCAGAGCGTGACACGCGTGACTACCGTTCAGAGCGTGACACGCGTGACTAGCGTTCAGAGCGGGGGTGACCCTCCCGTGGGCGGTGTGTGGAGTGAAACGAGGACGGACGTATGTGCGGGTGCGCGCCCCATGGGCGCCACGAGGGCGTTAAGAGGGCCCCTACTGAGCGCCAACTGGGCGCCGAAAAGGCGCACAGTGCCGCGCGAACCATATGCCGCGGAGGCGGACGGAGGCTCGACCACCGCCGTGGGCTGGCGAGGAACACCGCCGGCTCACAGACACACTGCCACGCGCCGTAGCGAGACCGAGCCACCGGAGGCCGACGTACCGGACCCTCGCCGGGGACATGGCACTGTCAGAGTCATACAAAAACACACACACGATTGCAAAACAATGGCAAGCAAGCACTGGTCGTTGGGACACACGCTGAATGCCCAAATCTCGTCAGGTGTAGGTCAAGACAGTACCCCCCCCCCCACACCTATAGCCCCTGGGGGCTACAGTATTCTAAATGAATGCCAGAGTTGAGGGGGGGGGGGGGGTTATAGGTGGTGGGTGGGGGGTTATAGGTCAGGGATTTGTAAGATTTTGCCCTCGGCGCTTTGCGCCATCTGTTGTTTGCGGTGGTTCAGTTTAGCAACCTCCAGCAAGAAAAGCAAAGGGCACAGCCCTCTTTGATGCAAATGTGGAAGAAGTGACTGGTTGCAAAGTATCCTGAAGTCGTGGCCCACACGCTTTGCTGCTCCGTTTCTTTGCACAGCTCTTTCTTTGAAGTTCAGTGAGAAGGGGGGGGGGGGTATAGGTCCCTGGAACCCTGCAAACAACGGCGGGGGGGGGGGTCAGCATGAAAAATATGAACATGTCCCGCCTACACAACCGCACGTAGGATTCGGGTCTTCCTCTTCAGGGGCCTCGACACCTCAATCCCCTTTGGTGTGCGTAGCGTTTGGTGGTTGTGTGGTTGTGTGTGCCTTGCGGTGCGGTGCCGTGCGGTTCCGTGCGGCGCCCCGTGTTGCGTGGCGTGGCGTGCTTTGCCCGTCTCTGTCCTTGTGCTGCTTGCGTTGCTTTTTGGTGTTGGGCGCGGCGTTTGTGGGGTTTGTGGGGTTCTGTTGTTTGTGCCGCTTGTGGCGCTGCTTGTGCCGCGCGCTGGAGCTGGACACACATTCCATTCGTGTGGCTCTGCAGGCCTTCCGGCAGAGCCAGCAGCCCCAAAGCAATCAGCACTCATGACGTTCATCGGGTGCTCACGGCTGCGCCGTCGCTGCAGGAGCGCAGCTCGGCTGTACGTGGTGGCCCCATCGGCTTGGCCCTGCCCGGCCCGGAGCTGCCAGCACCCAGCCCCCCTCTCCATGTGTTTGCGGCGCCTCCTCCCACCCGCCCGCCAAATCGGTGTTACATTTCCCGCATCAGCGGTGGTGAGCACCCTCCGAACTTCACCGTCATGGGAATGACTGATTGCAAAGCATTGCCGGCGCCGGGGGGGGGGGGCGCGCCGAGGGGCAGGCGCAGCACTTGTGAGCAGCGGGGCCACCGTCCCACTCTCACCGCCAAACATGCTTTTCCCAGGGGCTTGCCACAAGCAATGCAAACGATCCATTCCTGAAGACTCAAACACTTACTCAACCTTCATGGCAAACCCCCCTCCCCCCCCAAGCTCGCTGGCCGAATCGGCCCGCCGAATGTGCAGTCGTACATTCGGTGGGCGCCCGCCGAATGTGCAACGAGCAGGTATGTACACCAAGACGATGTACCCCCCTTGTGTGACAGTCCGCCTGGTTGTTGTTTCTTTACGGGGCCCTGGACAGTCACCCGTTCTTCCCTTCGCATGTTGCGTCGGGTCGCTGCGTTCTGTCGGCCGCTGCGGCCGGTGCTCCTGCTGGTGTCATTTCCGCGTTCGCGGAGCCCAGTGGTTGGCATGCGGGGGCTGTGCTGGTACAGCATTAATACGGTCCTACGCCTACTGTAGCTTAGACAAGGCCATAGCTTGCGTGCGACACATACAACTACCGGCACACACGCCACCACCAAGAAAGGGAAGATGATGCACAAATATCCCCAAAATCAGACCTCTGTGGGTTCAAGTGGGCAAACACTCACAACAAATGGATCCATGACTCCATGTAATTGGGCAGATTTGTCACCAAAACCATGTCTTATGCGGTTGCACTACATTTCGTACCGAATGAAATGAGGTACGGAATTAATGCGGTCACTACGTCCTCTGCAGCTTAGACAAGGCTGTAGCTTAGACAAGGGGGCATTCGCCTTTTCAAGTCCTGGACGCTAGTGCGATTGAGGGGGTAGCTTAGACAAGGGGGGGGGGGTGTACGGATTATTCCATCGCCCCAACAGCCTCCCCGGCGTCCGGGAGCTCCGGACGGGTGCATCACCAGGTAAGCGTCTGGCGCCGCCCCGGCACCGCGCTCGGGCTCCACAAGGAGGGCACGACACGCGACCTGTGAAATCCATCCCCCGGGCCGCCACGTCCGTCGCGAAGAGGACCTGATTGGTGAAGGAGTGGAACTCCCGCCGCACGCCGTCCCGGGCCTCCGGCTCGAGGAGCCCATGCAACTCATGCACCCGTGCACTGGGGGTGAGGACCTTGAACAGGCCGCACAGGAAAATGGCCTGCTCCGACGTGGGGGTGAAGACCATGACTTTGCTGTCGGGGTCCGCGAGCTGCTTCTGCACGAGCGTCAGCAGCAGCGCCAAGTGCTGGTGCGCAGGGGCCACCAACACCCGCTGCTCGATGGTGTCGGGGACCATGAACTCCCGGTCCTCTGCCTGGGACACCGCAGGCGATGTGGGGCAGGGGGCAGAGGGTGGGGCGGGTGGGTGCACGACCACGCGCGTTTCTGTGTCAGTGGGGGCGTGACACGCGTGACTAGCGTTCAGAGCGGGGGTGACCCTCCCGTGGGCGGTGTGTGGAGTGAAACGAGGACGGACGTGTGCGCGGGTGCGACGAGCGCGCCAAGAGGGCGCCTACTGGGCGCCAATTGGGCGCCGAAAAGGCGCCTAGTGCCGCGCAAATCATGAGAGCGAGGTCGAAGCCACGCAACCGAGCGGTGGTGTGGCGGCCCCTTGTTCCTCGTGTGCCTGCGGTGCGCCCCCTGTCTGTGCCCGGCAGGTGCCGATGGGATGCCCGCTGCCATGGCACGGCAGGCTACCCTGGGCTCGACCAAGACAGACGCGGTGAGGCCTGCCGCACGCGTGTGTAAAACAGGACCACCAGAGCGACAAAGCCGTTGTCTGAGGGTGGGTCTGCGCCGTCGTCCGCCATTGCACTCAAAGGGGGCACTTCGTTCAGGCGAGTGCCCAGGCCGTGCCACGATGCTGGACTGCGGCAACAACACTGGCACTGCCACCGACGCGGGATGGGCTGTGGCCGTGGTCTGCTGCTGCGACGGATGGCCACGCCCCACGTGGCAGGCCCACATAACATATCAGACGCTGGCGGACAGTGGATCGGCCACGACCCGTTGGCCTGCGATCTCTTGCCGCAGAAAAAGGTGGGGATGGTGAGAAAATACAGCAGGAGTCTACAGGGGGGAGGCGGGAGGCGGTGAGCCCAGGACAGGGGAGAGGAGGGCAGTGCAGGGCGTCTCTGCCCGTGCCCGTTACCCTGCCGCTACCCATGCCCATGCCCTTTCATGGAGGGCTGTGGTCGAAGGGCATGCCAGTCTCGTTCGTGGCGTGCTGCTTCCCTCCCTCTGCCTGCTCCACCTTTCCATTGCAGCCGTGCGTTGGCCCAAATGCCCCTCTTCGCCCTTTGCACACAAGCACACCGGATAATTGTACAGAACCGGGAGTTACTTCTCCAACGAAATGCATGGCAGCCTACCCATGCCCATGCCCCTACCCATGCTCCTACCCCTGCCCATGCCCATGGCCCTGCCCATTCCCATGCCCCTGCCCATGCCCATGCCCCTACCCATGCCCACGCCCATCCCCATGCCCCTGCCCCTGCCCCTGCCCATGCCCATACCCATGCCCATGCCCCAGCCCATGCGCATGCCCCTGCCCATTCCCATGCCCCTGCCCATGGCTGTGCCCATGCCCCTACCTAATCCTTAACCGGGCCCTCTTCTGCGAAGGTGGCAAGGTAAAAGGTAAGAGGAAGGAAGGTTGCCTTTTGCTGTACATGCGGAGCGTAACACATTTGGAGACCCCGTTGCAGAACACCAACGAGTAAGTGTTGCCGAACACAATGGAGAGTAGGGGATAGAGAAGATGGTTGATGTGGAAGAAGAAACGTCGTGCAACCGCTGTACAGTGAGTCAACTTGGAGTTTGTCAAGTCGGATAAGCGGTCCCGTCAATGATGGTTGAATTTGATGGGGGTTGAGTATTGGTTAATGAACTAAACGATAAAGACATAGCAGCTTGTGGAAAACTCAATTGCTGCCCATATATCGGAACATAAGTAGGATACAGTCATTTGTCAGCACGAGTGGTCCACTTATTGAACAGCCTTTGTGCTGCATTCATTTAGTGGGTTGAGTGTTGTATTTATTTAGAGGCCTATTACTTCATTCTCCTGGCGGCATGGGTTCTACACTCATTAGCCGGCCTATGTGCTGCACTTATTTGGCAGTGTGTACTAAACTCCTTTAGCAGCAAAAGTGACGCTTTTCGTTGATATGTGTATTTGATGTGTGATTTGCATGTGTCTTGCATTATTGGGCGGTCTGTGTGCTGCATTTATTTGGCAGCTTGTATGCTGCAATCGTTTGGCGGCTGGAGTGTTGCACTCATCTGGCACCCGCTGTGCTGCGCTCACTTGGAGGCTAGTGGGCTTCAGTTATGCAGCAGTGTGGCAGCAAGTGTGCTGCTCTAATTAAATTGCTTGAGTGCTAATACATTTGAGCGAGTGTGAGGCATATTTTTGGTTACCTGTGTGTTGGCAGTGTGAGTGCCGGACTGATATGACAGCTTGTGTCATTCAAATACACCTCCTTTTCAGTCGTTTGGGTGCTACCATTGTTTGGCACTGTGAGTGTTGCATTCATTTAGCAACAGTGGTGGTGCATTCAAATGGCATCGAGTGCCAAGGATACTATGCCAGATGCCGGGATGTGGGATGCCAAAGGCATCATGCCGGCTACCCACAAGATTGGGTGCTTCACGCGCAACATGATGCCTAGACACTGCAGGCCAGAGGTAGGGAGATGCCCAGATGTGAGGATGCCCGGCGGGAGGGAAATAATGGTATGAATGTGTTAGCCTTGCGAGCGGTGCGCTGCAATTATTTGGTAGCATGTGGGCTGCAAATGTCTTGCGGCCTGTGTGCCGCATACATTTGGCGTCGAGTGAACTGCATTTATTTGGCATCCTGTGTGCTGCACCTGTTTAGCGGCCCATGTGCTGCACAAATTTGGTGTCCACAGAATAGCATTTATTTGGTAGATTGTGTGCTGCACAGGTCTGGCAGTCTGTGTGCGGCACACATTCAGCGTGAAGTGAACTGCATTAATTTGGCAGCCTGTGTGCTGCACGTGTCTGGTGGCCTGTGTACTGCACCTGTCTGGCAGCCTGTGTGCTGCATTTACTTGGCGTCCATTGAACTGCATTTATTTGGTAGCCTGTGTGTTGCACTTGTCTGGCAGCTCATGTGCTCCACAAATTTGGCGTCCAATGAATTGCATTTATTTGGTAGACTGTGTGCTGCATTTGTTTGGCAGCCCATGTGCTGCACAAATTTGGCGTCCAGAGAACAGCATTCATTTAGTGGATTGTGTGCTGCACTTGTCTGACAGCCCATGTGCTGCACAAATTTGGCGCCGGGAGAGCTGCAATTATTTGGCAGCCTGTGTGCTGCATGTGTCCGGCAGCCCATGTGCTGCACAAATTTGGCGGCCAGTGAACTGCATTTATTTGGCGACCTGTGTGTTGCACTTGTATGACAGCCTGTGTGCTGCACGAATTTGGCACAGAGAACTTCATTTATTTGGCAGACTGTGTGCTGTACTTGTCTAGCAGTCTGTGTGCGGCACAACTTTAGCGTCCAATGAACTGCATTTATTTGGCAGACTCTGTGCTGCACTTGTCTAGCAGTCTGTGTGCGGCACAACTTTAGCGTCAAATGAACTGTATTTATTTGGCAGACTCTGTGCTGCACTTGTCTGGCAGCCTGTGTGTTGCATAAATTTGGTGTGCAGCGAACAGCATTTATTTGGCAGCCTGTGTGTTGCACGTGTCTGGTGGCCTGTGTACTACACCTGTCTGGCAGCCTGTGTGCTACACAAATTTGGCGTCCACGGAACTGCATTTGTTTGTGTGCTGCACTTGTGTGGTGGATCATGTGCTACACAATTTTGGCGCCGAGTGAACTGCATTTCTATGGCAGACTGTGTGTTGCACGTGTTTGGCAGCCCATGTGCTGCACCAATTTGGCGTGCAGAGAACAACATTGATTTGGCAGCCTATGTGCTGCACTTGTTTGTCAGCCCAGGTGTTTCACAAATTTGACGCCCGGTGAACTGCATTAATTTCGCAGCCTGTGTGCTGCACTTGTCTGACAGCCTGTCTGCTGCACAAATTTGGCGCCCAGTGACAAGCATTTGTTTGGCAGCCTCTGTGCTGCATATGTCCGGCAGCCCATGTGCCGCACAAATTTGGCGCCCAGAGAACAGCATTTATTTAGCAACCTGTGTGCTGCATGTGTCTAGCAGCCCGTGTGCTGCACAAATTTGGCGCCCAGAGAATAGCATTTATTTGGTAGCATGTGTGTTGCACTTGTCTGGCAGCCCATGTGCTGCACGAATTTGGCGCCAAGTGGACTGCATTTATTTGGCAGCCTGTGTGCTGCATGTGTCTGGTAGCCCATGTGCTGCACAAATTTCGCGCCCAGGGAATTGCATTTATTTGGAAGACCGTGTGCTGCACGTGTCTGGTGGCCTGTGTGCTGCACAAACTTGGCGCCCCTTGTGTGCTGCACTTGTCACGCGGCCTGTGTGTTGCACGTGTCAGGTAACCTGTGTGCTGCATATATTAGGCAATCTGTCTGCTGCACAAATTTGGTGCCCGGTGAACCGCATGTACTTGGAAGCCTGTGTGTTGCATGTGTCTGGTGGCCTGTGTACAGCACCTGTCTGGTAGCCCGTGTGCTGCGGAAATTTGGCGTCCAAAGAACAGCATTTATTTGGCAGCTTGTGTGCTACATGTGTCTGGCAACCTGTGTGCCGCAAAAAATCGGCGCCCAGAGAACAACATTTATTTGGCAGGCTGTGTGCTGCACTTGTCTGACAGCCTGTGTGCTGCACAAACTCGGCACCTAGCGAACAGCATTTATTTGGCAGCCCATGTGTTGCACAAATTTGGCATCCAGAGAACAGCATTTATTTGGCAGCCTGTGTGCTGCATGTGCCTAGCAGCCCATGTGCTGCACAAATTTGGCGCCTAATGAACTGCATTTATTTGGCAACCTGTGTGCTGCACTTGTTTGACAGCCTGTGTGCTGCACAAATTTGGCGCCTAGTGAACTGCATTTATTTGGCAGCCTGTGTGCCGCACGTGTCTGGGAGGCCATGTGCTGCACAAATTTGGCGTTAAGAGAATAGCATTTAGTTGGCAGCATGTGTGCTGCATGTGTCTAGCAGCCCATGTGCTGCACAAATTTGGCGCCCAGAAAACTACATTTATTTGGCAGCCTGCGTGCTTCACGTGTCTGGTGGCCTTTGTGCTGCACAAATTTGGCGCCCAGTGAACTGCATTTATTTGTGCTGCACTTGTCACACAGCCTATGTGCCGCACGTGTCAGGTAACCTGTATGCCGCAGCCATTTGGCAGCTTGTCTGCTGCACTTGTCCGGCAGCCCATGTGCTGCACAAATTTGGCGGCCAGAGAACAGCATTTAGATGGCAACCTGTCTGCTGCACTTGTTTGACAGCCTGTGTGCTCCACAAATTGGGCGCCTAGGGAACTGCATTTATTTGGCAGCCTATGTGCTGCACGTGTCTGGTGTGCCATGTGCTGCACAAATTCGGCGCTAAGAGAAACACATTATTTGGCAGCCTGTGTGCTGCATGTGTCTAGCAGCCAATGTGCTGCACAAATTTGGCGTCCAGAACTCAGTATTTATTTGGCACCCTGTCTGCTGCACGTGTCAGGTAATCTGTGTGCTGCATATATTTAGCAGCGTGTGTGCGCTGCACTTGTCTGGCAGCCCGTGTGTTGCACAAATTTGGTGCCCAGTGAACCGCATGTATTTGGAAGCGTGTGTGCTATATGTGTCTGGTGTCCTGTGTACAGCACTTGTCTGGCAACCCATGTGCTGCACAAAGTTGGCGTCCAAAGAACAACATTTATTTGACAGTCTATGTGCTGCACTTCTCTGGCAGCCCATGTGCTGCACAAATTTGGCGTCAAAAAAACTGCATTTATTTGGCAGCCTGTGTGGTGCACGTGTCTAGTGGCTTGTGTGTTGCACAAATTTGGCGCCCAGTGAACTGCATTTATTTGGCAGATTGTGTGCTGCACTTGTCACACAGCCTATGTGCTGCACGTGTCAGGTCACCTGTGTGCTGCAGTCATTTGGCAACCTGTGTGTTGCACTTGTCTGGCAGCCCGTGTGCTGCACAAATTTGGTGCCCGGTGAACCGCATGTATTTGGAACCCTGTGTGTTGCATGTGTCTGGTGGCTTGTGTACAGCACCTGTCTGGCAGCCCGTCTGCTGCACAAATTTGGCGCCCAGTGAACCGCATGTATTTGGCAGCTTGTGTGCTGCACTTGTCTGGCAGTCTGTGTGCTGCATAAATTTGGCGCCCAGTGTATTCATTTGGCGCACTGTGTGCTGCACTTGTGGCGCAGCTTGTGTGCTCCACTTGTCCGGCAACCTATGTGCTGCTTTTCTTTGGCAGCCTGTGTGCTGCATTTGTGTGGCCGCTTGTGTGCTGCATTTACGAGGCAGCCTATGTGGTGCTTTCAGTTGGCAGCCAATGCGAGAGGTGCTTTTCGCAGCATGTGCGCTGCAATAATTTTGCGGTGTGAGTGATGCACCCATGTGGCAGCTTGTGTGCTGCTTTCATTGAACTGCCTCGTGCTGCAGTCTTGTGTTACTATTATATAGCCGTGTGTATACTGCTACTAAAGGAATGCAGTACACAGTGCTAACCACGCACCCCTAGCCCCACACAGCCAACGGCCCATGGATACTATGTGACGTACGTGCAGGCACACCCCGCCCACAGGCGCACAGGACCGCTGACCACGGCAGGCCAAACCAATTAACCGGAGAGCAAAGACCAAGCCAGCCCAATCCCCTAACCACCCCACAAGGCGCACCTGACCATGAAAGTCCACATGCACAATGCGATCCGGCCATACAGAAAAAGTACGCCCAGCAACCAGCGGACCACTACCACGGGCGGACCCAGCGTGCCCGCCCCACCCCCCCTACCCCAATCCAAGGTACAGATGCACCGAGCTGCCATACAAGCTTTGCCTAGGTGCAGCCCAGCACAGTACAGCACACACCAGAGACAGCGATGGGGCACAACACAATGAATATGTAAAGTCCGCCATATCGCTGAGTGGGTGATACGTGTCTTTGATATGTGTGCTGCATAAATTCAGCAGCGTGTGTGCGCTGCACTTGTCTGGCAGCCCGTCTGTTGCACAAATTTGGTGCCCAGTGAACCGCATGTATTTGGAAGCGTGTGTGCTACATGTGTCTGGTGTCCTGTGTACAGCACTTGTCTGGCAGCCCATGTGCTGCACAAAGTTGGCGTCCAAAGAACAACATTTATTTGACAGTCTATGTGCTGCACTTCTCTGGCAGCCCATGTGCTGCACAAATTTGGCGTCCAAAAAACTGCATTTATTTGGCAGCCTGTGTGGTGCACGTGTCTAGTGGCTTGTGTGTTGCACAAATTTGGCGCCCAGTGAACTGCATTTATTTGGCAGATTGTGTGCTGCACTTGTCACACAGCCTATGTGCTGCACGTGTCAGGTCACCTGTGTGCTGCAGTCATTGGGCAACCTGTGTGTTGCACTTGTCTGGCAGCCCGTGTGCTGCACAAATTTGGTGCCCGGTGAACCGCATGTATTTGGAACCCTGTGTGTTGCATGTGACTGGTGGCTTGTGTACAGCACCTGTCTAGCAGCCCGTCTGCTGCACAAATTTGGCGCCCAGTGAACCGCATGTATTTGGCAGCTTGTGTGCTGCACTTGTCTGGCAGTCTGTGTGCTGCATAAATTTGGCGCCCAGTGTATTCATTTGGCGCACTGTGTGCTGCACTTGTCTGGCAGTCTGTGTGCTGCATAAATTTGGCGCCCAGTGTATTCATTTGGCGCACTGTGTGCTGCACTTGTGGCGCAGCTTGTGTGCTGCACTTGTCCCGCAACCTATGTGCTGCTTTTCTTTGGCAGCCTGTGTGCTGCATTTGTGTGGCCGCTTGTGTGCTGCATTTACGAGGCAGCCTATGTGGTGCTTTCAGTTGGCAGCCAGTGCGAGAGGTGCTTTTCGCAGCATGTGCGCTGCAATAATTTTGCGGTGTGAGTGATGCACCCATGTGGCAGCTTGTGTGCTGCTTTCATTGAACTGCCTCGTGCTGCAGTCTTGTGTTACTATTACATAGCCGTGTGTATACTGCTACTAAAGGAATGCAGTACACAGTGCTAACCACGCACCCCTAGCCCCACACAGCCAACGGCCCATGGATACTATGTGACGTACGTGCAGGCACACCCCGCCAACAGGCGCACAAGACCGCTGACCACGGCAGGCCAAACCAATTAACCGGAGAGCAAAGACCCAGCCCGCCCAATCCCCTAACCACCCCACAAGGCGCACCTGACCATGAAAGTCCACATGCACAATGCGATCCGGCCATACAGAAAAAGTACGCCCAGCAACCAGCGGACCACTACCACGGGCGGACCCAGCGTGCCCGCCCCAATTCCCCCTACCCCAATCCAAGGTACAGATACACCGAGCTGCCATACAAGCTTTGCCTAGGTGCAGCCCAGCACAGCACGGCACACACTGGAGACAGCGATGGGGCACAACACAATGCATATGTAAAATCCGCCATATCGCTGAGTGGGTGATACGTGTCTTTGACATAATTTAGGATGTTGGTTAAACTAGTTTTCGGAACCAACTTTGGATTGAAGTCTCTGACATGCTTTAGCTTTGTATTGACATAGATGCCTTGATAGTATTGATGGATGTTTGTGTCCTGAATAGTCACTGAAATGATACGAGTACAAGTACCGGGCCTGGATTTTGGACTCCTATCAGTGTTCTGTGACACTCGTTGATAGATAGATATTTGATAGACGTTTTTTCCCAGGCCCAAGACACTTGTGCCATGAATAGGCTGTGGATTGACATTTGTGCCCAGCATGGAGAATTGACGTTTCTGCCATGAGAGGGTTTTGCATGAACCTCAACAACATTTGTGCCATGCATGGGTTTTGGATCGGCATTTGTACTAAGCATGGGCGTAGGATAGATATTAATGTTCCGAACCGATTGTGGATCGTAGTGTGTGCCGTCCAAGGGCTTTGGCTATACATTGGTACCAAGCGCTGTCTTTGGATTGATATTTGTATTATGAACAGGCTCAGGAATAACGTGTGTGCCGTGGAGGGGCATTGGATTGGCATACACGCTTTGAGGGATTTGATTGATGTTTGTGCCCTGAGTGGGCTTTAGATTGACATTTGTGCCCGGCATGGAACTCGGATTGATGTTTGTGTTCAAAACAAGTTTGAATTCACAGTTGCCATGAATGGGTTTTGCAGGAACATGCAGGCTTGATGTATTGCTGAATAGGATCGACATTTGTGCCATGGATGTGTTTTGGATTGACATTTGTCGTAAGCAGCGACGTTGGATACAAATAACTATCCAACGTGGAGTTGAAATGATACTTGAACAAACTTTAGATCGACATTGCTTTCCATAAGTGGGCGGTTGACTGATGTTGGTACCAGGCATTTACGTTGGGTTGATACCTGTATTCCAAACAGGCTTTGATGTGACACGTGTGCCGAGAATGGTCGAGAAGTTGGCGCCATGAATAGCCTATAAAGGGATTTTGTGCCAAGCATGGACTTTGGATTCCTTAACCTCTGGTTGAAAGGACATTGGTGCCCCAAATGGAATTAATGCAAAGGAACTTTGGATTGAAAGTGATGCCCTAGATAGGCGTTTAATGGACAGCAACAGAGTGCACAAGCACACATTTGGCAGCCTGTGTGCTGCATGTCTATGCATCATGCTGTGTCCTTGCCGGAACGTGTGCTGCCTTCCAATGGCCAATAGTCGCTTTGTCCAACAGCCCTTGGCACAATGACCCACTAGTATGGCATAGTACAGCATTGGCGTTTGTGATGTGAGCAGTGGAGTGACCATGATGCTGTGAATGAGCTTTGTATTGGCAGTTTTGGTCAGGTGTTTGAATGCATTATACACGGACATTTATCCGCATGAGCGGTTTGGCATTGACATTTAGTGCCCATATTCTAGTTGTTTGGCAGCAGATTTATGGCGTGGCCTTTCGGTGCCAGATGGCAGTTTGTTTTGTTTTCTTTGGCCAGACCGCCAAGATACTTGATGCGCGAGCAATGGGACGGGATAGGGGACGAAGGAGGGGGACAGAATGCCACCAGAAGATGGGTATACCCGGGAGGGGACCGGTACGAACCTGGCCAAAGCGTTTTTAACAAAACATGCCCCTGCTTATGCCCCTGCCCATGCCCATGCCCCTGCCCATTCCCATGCTCCTGCCCATGGCCATGGCCATGCCCCTGCCTATGCCCATGCCCATGCCCATGCCCATGACCATGCCCCTGCCCATGGCCGTGCCCCTGCCCATGCCCCTGCCCCTGCCCCCACTCCCGCCCCCGCCCTGCTGCTGCATACCAGGTCCAGGTACTCCCACGCGGCAAGCAGGCCATATTCCTCCTCCATGTACCGCATCACCCGGTCCTCGCACACCGTGGCCCCGAACATCAGCAGTTGCCGCGCCACGCCCTCGGGCGGGTCCAGCAGCAGCCGGTCCATGTACTCCTTCTGTTGGTACATGAGCACGTCCACTTCGTCCAGCACAACGACGTGGGGCACGGCGGAGTAGTGCCAGTACACGGGCTGCAGGTCACCGCTGTGCACCGGGGCAATGTACACCGTGGCGTCCACCGGCGCCGTGCGGGGCCGGGACTCCTTGCCCACCAATGTGACCCCAAGGGAGATGGGGGCCAGTCTGCACGCGACGGCGTAGACCTGTGGGGCAGGAGAGGGTAGGGCAGGGCCCCTTGTTATTTTCAGCAGCGTCATGTGTCCGCTGAGAAAGTACACGCGGCAGTACATCCCTGACTACATGCACCACAAGCAGCGCTCCCCGGATCCCGGGCTGGTGCATCTGTCCTAAGCAACGGGAATGTGTAAATTGCCCCTGCCCCTGCCCCTGCCCCTGCCCCTGCCCCTGCCCCTGCCCCTGCCCATGCCCCTGCCCCTGCCCCTGAGGCGGACTCAGATGTCGTTGGGCATCAGATTTCTGTGCTGGGCACCCGATAAATGGTCTCCAATGCCGAGTTAGCGAGTTAGACAATGGCGACAATGTGTAATGCCCTTTTGGTACGGGGCGTAGAGTCACGGGAAGCGGCTCTGTGGACCCCGATCCCCCACCCCTTGCACCAGTGTCAAAGCCAGGAGCCCGATAGCGACCGGTTTCCGCATCAGACAGCGCAGTGTGACAAATGGGGTCGGCGTGGCCAATATCTGGGCCATCTCCAACTCATTATGGGGGGGATCCCATCCCGTCCCAAACCCCGTCCTGGGTGAGGGAACGCCCCATGTACTGGGGCGGAGCGGGATGGGTGTGTGTTGAGATTGGGCGGCTGAAAACCCAACACGCCGGAAAAAAAGTTCCATTCCCGCAATACATTCCTCCAACAGGTGAGTGTGTTGCGCTGATTCATTTGAAATGTACATTGTGGGGGTGTAAAAAAAAAACTTTTCCGGGGCCTTTCGCACTGGGTTTTCCGCCCCCTACCCCAACCTAACCGCGTCCCACTCCAAACCTCCCCATAATAGGCCCCCCATTAGGCCCCCTAATAGGCCCCCTAATAGGCCCCCCTCCGTAACAGGGCCCCCTGTCCTGTAAGATGGTGGTGTGGGATGCCCCCCGCAATCAAGTTGGAGGTACCCCTCACCCGCCAGTGAGGCAGTCCCTGGGGAGGGAGGGGCTTCCAGTCCACACACCTGCTCCGCCAGAATGGGGTTGGGCACAAAGATGAAGGCCTGGCAGGGCCGAGGCCGAGGGGCAGCCCCGGCAGCGGCGCCGTACCCCTGCATCAGCACGTGGAACACCGGCAGGAGGTACGCCAAGGTCTTGCCGGTCCCCGTCGGGGCGTGGCACATGAGGTCGCGGCCCTCCAAAATGGGGGGCAGGCTCTCCTTTTGGACGTGGCTCAGGAACCGGATGTTGAACGTGGAGTGCAGGTGCCGCACAATCTCGCGGGCCAGGGGCGTGGCCGCAAACAGCGCATCGCTCACAAAGGAGTTCTCGAGGGGGGGCGCAGTGCGCCCTTCACTCAGGAGGCGCTGCTGCCAGAGCCCGTGCCTCCACAACGCGCTGAGCCGCTGGGGCGTGCGCACGGTGCGGAGGAGCATCAGCACAAAAGCCAAGGCATCACATCGCACACACGCTGCCGTGGGACAACATGCGGGTGGCGCTGCCGTGGGTGCGGCAGTGATCGCCTGCAGGCCCCCCAGAAGCCCCCCCCCCCCCTGTACGACAGCGCATCTACGCACGGTATGACGGGTTCAGGACAGGCCCCCGTCCTGTCATGGAGGGCTGTGGTCGAAGGGCATGCCAGTCTCGTTCGTGGTGTCCTGCTTCCCTCCCTCTGCCTGCTCCACCTTTCCATTGCAGCCGTGGGTGGGTCCAAATGCCCCTCTTCGCACACGAGCACACCGGATGATTGCACAGAACCGGGAGTCACTTCTCCACCGAAATGCATGGCAGCCATGCTTAGGGGGGAATGTTTGCCCAGCGCACACCCGGCGTGCTACCTTTGTACCAAGTATCCTGCTCTAGCCCCAAGTTTATCCTCACCTAGGGAAATCCCGCAAGTAGACCACACTAGACCACAAGCCTTCCATGCAAAGCACGTTGCATATGCCGAAATATGAGAATTCAACAACACAAAATGTCACTCCCAGCACTTCCAACCACAACCCTTGCCATCATCATAAACTGGGTGCAAAGGACAGGCCAGATTCTTAGACACGGCGAGAAGGTACTCCACATTGTTTGGTGAGGGGGGGGGGGGGCAAAAACATGCACATGTGGGGAATGGTAAAAAAAAAGATGCCGGTGTGCTAATACTCCCCCTTAGAGGCGCTGCCGTGCAGCACACTTCTGGATCTTGTTGTTTTCTGCTTCGTGCAGCTGTGGTCTGCACACTTTGTTCTTGCCGCTTCGTGGTGTTCTGCTGCTTTTTGCAGCTGCATTCCAGCCACACAAATCAGCCTACCAAAGCTGCACCTATTTCGGCAGTGAGACCACGCGATGCGGCTGTGGAAAAAGCCCTTAACTCCGGCCCTGTGCTCTGGCCAAGGCAAGGCATGGCTGGCATGGTATGGCATGGTTTGGTATGGCTTGCTAGCGACCAATCATCCGATGCGTCTAGTTGAAAGCAGGCTACTCCAAAATTGTATGATGGGATTTTCCCAGATTTTGTGTTAAAAGTGCGCGTTCTCCACGGCAATGCAATGGTACAAAAAAAAGTAGGCACCAACAAACCCCATTTTGAGAAAAAGAGGCGTTTTGTGATGGCATTGGGGCCTAGTGCATGTTCGTGAGGGTTTCCATGCATATCCCTTCTCCACACACACGCACACGCTCAGCCGTCTCAGCTCGCCAAGCCAACCCAAGGCAAGGCAAGGCATGGCTGGCATGGTATGGCATGGTTTGGTATGGTGTGCTCGCGCCCAATTGGACGATGCGTCCGGTTGAAAGCAGGTTACTCCAAAACTGTATGATGGGATTTCCCCAGATTTTCCTTTAAAAGTGTGTTTTCTTCATGGTTATGCAATGGAACTAAAAAAAAGTAGGCACAACGTGACCCAATTTGGAGAAAATGAGGCGTTTTTTTATGGCATTGGGGCCTAGTGCATGTTCAGGAGTGTTTCCATGCATATCCAGTCTCCACACACGGGCGCACGATGGCTCGCCTCGCCAAGCCAAGGCAAAGCATGGCTGGCATGGTATGGCATGGTTTGGTACAGCGTGCTCACGTCCAATCATCCGATGCTTCTAGTTGAAAGCAGGTTATTCCAAAATTGTATGCTGTGATTCCCCCACATTTTCCTTTCAAAGTGCGTGTTCTCCACGGCAATGCAATGGTACACAAAAAAAAAGGCACGACGTGAACCAATGTTGGGGAAAACATGCATTTTTTGATGGCATTGGGGCCTAGTGCATGTTCGGCAGGGTTTCCATGCACATCCCTTCTCCGCATAAGCGCGCGCGCTCGGTCGCCTCAGCTCGCCTCGCCCAGCCAAGGCAAGGAATGGTTAGCATGGTATGGCATGGTTTGGTATGGCCATGCTCGCGCCCAATAATCCGATACGTCTAGTCGAAAGCAGATTACTCCAAAATTGTATGATGGGATTTTCCCAGATTTTGTGTTAAAAGTGCGTGTTCTCCACGGCAATGCAATGGTACAAATAGGCACCACCAGACCCCATTTTGAGAAAAAGAGGCGTTTTGTGATGGCATTGGGGCCTAGTGCATGTTCGGCAGGGTTTCCATGCATATCCCTACTCCACACACGCGCGCGCGCTCGGCCGCCTCAGCTCGCCAACCCAAGCCAAGGCAAGGCATGGCTGGCATGGTATGGCATGGTTTGATATGGCGTGCTTGCGCCCAATCATCTGCACCCTACCCTACCCTTGTAGGCCCCATCATGGCCACCCACCTCAAAATCAAAGAATCCCCCTCTTGTGCGTGACGGACCACTCACATGGCCACACCGAAGAGTCGCTGTCCTTAACCCCAACTTGAGGAGGCACACCAAAGTGTGGGAAAACTTTGCCCAGCGCGCTAACGTACTCTCTAGGGGGGTGGGTGACAAAGCCAAAGTGGAAGCACTGAAAAGGGTACTGCAAAGGGTGGCAAAATCAGAACACGCAAGTGATCAGATATTGAAGCGCGTAGGACGAAATCGCGAAACCTGCTGGACGAAACCTGCTGGTTTGATTGACATGTGAGGTTCTGGGTTGATGTTTGGAAAAGGCAGTTGTCTATGCACGACCCGATGACACAAATGCCCACGGACATTGCACCAAAAGTGAATCGTGTTGGGCATCGTGCTGCGTTAGCACACCTCTTCAGACCGCCCGACTGCACTGCACACAAGTCCCGCTCGACCAGCGAAACCGTGCAAGGCCGTATGTATGCGAACCAACACTTGGAACTGCCAAAGGGGCATAGCACAAGGTGCCCTTGTGGCATTTTTCAGACAAGATATTGTTGCCCAAAGGGAGAGGGGCAGGGGCGGTAGTAGGACGCATGCAGGGCCAGGTTTAACTTGCTTATGCGGGAGGGGGGCAATCCCGGTCCGCCCCCCTCTTCCTTCGGTGACGAGCCTGGACGGGGCGGTCGAGCATCAAGACAACCAACCGTCACAATATGCTCATCAGTGCCGGACGAGGACAGTATGATCATCAATGCAACAGCGAGGCGACCGAACATAGGGGCACAGTGTGTGGCGACCCCCCTTAGGGGTATCGCCTTCGGGATGTGAAGCGCCAAGTGCCGGTCCTGGGCAACCTCCGTCACCCGTCGTGAGGATTGGGCACTATCCTGTCCCTGGGGGCGGTTGACACTTGTTGACGCCTGGGGGCGAGGCTTGGCGAGTGAGACATTCATTTGCGAGGGGTGCGGGTCACTCGAGCCCCGAAAAATAGGAGTGGGGGGGCAGTGTGGAAAGGGGGTGACTGAGCAGTACTATCGGCTAAAAGGGAGCATTTCTGTGCCTTTTGTTGTTTGAACGCGCCGGCCGGCAGGTAACGGCTCCCTTCGCATCTTTAAAAAAGTGTGAGGGTGGGAGTGCCCCCACGGGTCGGACCTCCTTTCTTTCGCATCGTCCGAGTGATCGACATGGCTTTGTAGCCTCCTGTTTGGCGCATGAGGGGAGGGGGGGGGGGAAGACCGGGGACGCCGGGGGCTCCGCACCAGGTGCTCCTCCTTCAGGAGTTGCAATGCCCATCCCCCTTGTTCGGGGGCCAGGAAATTGGCTCAGCCACCGGAGCCCCGTTTGAGGGGGGGCCGCAAGCAGGTCAACAAAGCGCTCCACACATGCACGTCCTGGTATGCATATGCAACAATGTTCGGCAGTTCCATTGATACGATGGTTCCACAAGCAGTTGAGCGTATGTACAGGTAGCACTGATGTTTGCCATGTTACCCTTCTATCTGGCCGTGTTTTGTCGGCCATAACCTCTAGCCTTCATGTTACCATACTAGGATTTGACGTCTCAGGCGGCTGGACAGGCTTGCAGTACGCTGGCTCTCAATCGGCCAACCTGTCATGTCGTCCCACAGCACTCTCAGGGAGGAGGTCAGTGGTGTGTGTGTGTGTTAGGCTCACCCTCATTCATTTGACAACACAAACCGGCGATAATGTGGCTGTGAGGGGGCCGCAGGCCCAGCCTCTGTTGCATACCACACACTCAATCAAAGCATTCCTGAGAGAAAAGGTGCACAATGTGGCCTTTTGGGCTATGTACCGCAGCGGCAATGCAGCCTGCCGTTGCCCTGAAGGCGCGAGTTCGAGTCCTCGCTGAGGAGGACTACGAGGAGGAGATGCGCTTCCGGAGGCGCAAGCGGCCCCGGTGGTGGAGCGCACTGCTGCAGGTGTGTGATGGTGGGGCGTTGCTTGTTTTTCTGATTTCCTGGTGGCAAACTCAATACAGTCAAAGTAATCATACTATGCAACCGGACAAAGGTAAACTAAGGGGGGGGGGTGTTGGAATGAGGGGCTCGAGTGACCCCCACCCCCGCAAGTGCATGTTTTCCCAGCTCTTGGGGGGTGGGGGGGGGGCGGTATGCGTCAGGAGGCAGTCTTGACACTTGACACAGTACATTAGAAGGGTTGATGGGTTCCCGTGTGAACCCCCGCCCCTAACAACACTTCTTTTCGCCCCCCCCCCCCCCCCGGCACGCGCACCCGGAAGTACCCCCCCCCCCTTGTATAAGCTACGCAAAAGTCCCAAATTAATACGGTCCCTCCGCCTACTGTGGCTTAGACAAGGCCATAGATGCCCGGGTTCAAAAAGAGAAAATTGCATGGTGAGCTGGTGCAAGAAAGGGGAATATAATGCACAAATACCCCAAAAATCAGGGCTATGTGGGTTCAAGTGGGCAAACACTCACAACACATGTGTCCATGACCCTATGTGACTGGCAAATTTGTCACCAAACCCATGTCTTATGTGGCCGCACTGCATTTGTACCGAATCAAATTAGGTACCAAATTAATACGGTCCCTACACCCGCTGTGGCTTGGACAAGGGCGTAGCTTATACAAGGGGGGGGGGGGGTTGCCGGGGGGGGGGGCGGCCGGTGCTCCTGCTGGTGTCGTTTCCGCGTTCGCGGAGCCCAGTAGTTGGTGTGCCGGGGCTGTGCTGAATGTGGCAGGATGTGCCGTTTGCGTGTTAGCAGCGCCCAGTAGTTGGCGTATTGGGGGTTGTGCTGGTTGTTGGCGGGGGTCGTTTGACTGTGTTTGCTGTCCACACACCTCCGTCCTCAGGCCGTCCCCCCCCCGGCACGCGCACCCGGAAGTACCAACCGGCAAAGCCAATTGCAGTGAGGCAAGCCGGACCCCTTCCCTCACCGTTGCTTGGGACACCAAACGCGCCCTTCCTCAGGGAAAGGACAACCCACTGGCCATGTCCGTTGTGCTCAGGAGTGCCGGCGCGCGACGAGAGCGGGCATGCGCGTTCGTACGGCGGCGCGCGGTCTTATTGGGGGGCGTTGATGCGGCCACCCCCACCGACTGCCAGGGACCCCCCCCCCCTCGCCCTCTCCCTGTGCCCCCGCCACTGCCCTAACCCCAACCCGAACCCACTGGAACTGCTGTTCACGCGCGCAGAGCGGCCAGAGACTCAGGTCCGATGGTGTGGCCCAGCTGAGGCGCAGTCCTCGGTCAGCCCGTGTGTACCCAGGCCCCGTATCTCTCCAGCGTCCACTCCCCGGACGAACCCCCGTCCCCCTGTGGCAAAGGTCCCTCACACCCTCACAGATCACCTTCAGCCACAACAGACGTCTCATGACAGGCCCAGTGGTCGGCTCGCTCTGCTGTACTCCGACGGTCCGCACGAGAAGTTCTGAGGGAGGGCCCGGCAGACGGTGCCCAAGGGGCTGTGCGACAGCAACCGGAACTCGCTCCGCACTCCCCTTCCCGGGCCATACCCACAGAGGCACGGGGCGCGCGCGCTCTACTGCAGGAGCCGCATCATCTGCGCCACATCGGGGTCCGCCGCCCCCCACAACGCCTCCAGCTCAGGCCCATGGGAGACGATCCGCGGCATCGCCTCCGCCTCCAGCCCCAACTGCAAGTACAGAGTGATCGCGAACATGTGCCACTGGCTGACCACAAAGGGGCAGTCCGGGAGCGCGTACTCCATGAACGCGTCCACGAGGGCCCGGTAGTGCGCGTGGTCCTCCCCCACGCCGTCCCCGGGCCCCGAGGCAGTGTCATCGGCGCCGGGAACGCCCTCGAGCGGGTCCTGGTCGGAGTCGGGGGGGGCTGAGCGGTCAGCGCAAAGGCTTGTGCCGGTCTCAGAGTCACGGGCACGTGGGGGGGCGTCAGCGTCAAGCGCGCCATTGGGGGCCGGCGGGGCATCGCAGGGCCGCGCGGCGTCTCCGCCCTGAGCCAGGCCACTGCCGCACAGGGCGTCCGCCCCGGCGCCCTCCTCCGCGTCCGCCCCCGCGTCCCCCTCGTCGCACCCGCCGCAATTCGCGGTCAAATGAAACAACAGCCGCGCCGCCATGACCGTCACCCAATGCACACGGCTCACGCCCTCGGCCTCCTCGAACGCCTCCGCGAGCTCCTCGTACAGCTCCGCGGCGGCGGCGTCGTCCGCCTCCTCCAGCGCGCGCGCGCACCTTTGCACCCGCGGCGCCAGCGCCTCCAGCCGCTGCAGGCCTTCGGAAAAGGCCTCGTCGGGGAATGTGGCGTCGCAGTCTTCGCAGACCCACGGCTCGGCAGAGGCGGTGGGGGAGGCAGAGGCAGAGGCAGAGGCGTCCAAGTCCTGCAGCTGGAAAACCCGAGGGCTCGTATCCCGTCGGACGCAGAAATTGCTGCCGCACGCCGGGCAGGGCATGGGCGCCGCGCGGTCCGGGCCGACGCAGCGCGGGCACGTGCAATGGAACAGCTTCGAGGACTGCAGGGCGGCGCGCCGGAGGGCGGTGGCCTGCACGAGCTCGGCCTCGCTGAGGTACGAGAAGCTCAGGACCCGCCCGACAGGGATGTCGGTCAGGGCGGTGTACGTGAGGGTGCGGCCGGCGCCGCGGAACAGGAGGTTGGGCTGGCAGGAGTGGGACACGCGGGCCGCGGCGGGGAAGATGGCCGTGTGGGTCGGCCCCATGGCGTGGCTGTTGAGGTGCGCGATGAGGAACAGGCGCTGGACCTGTGAACGGGGGACGGGTCGTGGCAAAGGGCGGGTGGGAGGGAGGGCAGCTGCGGAGCGGGTGCGTCGGATGCTGATGTTACATGCGGAGGGGCAACGCATGCGCCTCCGGTCCGATGGTGGAGGAGCCACCCGGGGGCCTCTCGAAACTTGCGAGCGCGACCCCGGACTGAAAAAAAACGGAACATCCGTCGCGCGCGCTTCTGTGAGTCGGTGCGCACACCCACATGCAGTTGCCCAATCCAGGCCCCTGTGCAACTGTGTTCATTTTTTGGTGCGAGACGATTCTTATGGGTCACTGGAAGTGGGCCCTACCCTTTGGGCACGGAGTTGATACCAGCCGCAGTCTCAAGGAACCAGCTCTGACGCCCCCCCGCCGCACACTGAGCAAAGGCCTGACTCGGAAAGTTAGGCGGTCTGGCACGTCGTTGTCTGCAGCAACAAGCGACCCCCGCTGCGTAAAATTGGGGCCGGCAGCATCTGAACATGGAATGTGGCAACGATTTTGGAAATCGACACTAAAGACATCTTCGCGCGAGAATTACCCGGCCTTTTCGCCCCAATGTGCCCTGGGAAATTCGCCAATGTCCACAGAATTCAAGTACGCGTTCCGCAGAGCTGCGAGATAAGTCTCTGCGGCCACAACGATCGCGGATGGCGGGGCACTGACCACCAGACATATCGCTGGTGTCCGGCAGGGGAACTGAGTTTCGTTGGGAATCAGCCCCGTACCACGCGTGCCACTCCCTAATATCTGCCCCTGTCGCGCCCGGAGCTCAGTAGGAACCAGCTGCGTCCTGTGTGGGACCCAGTAGGGGGTATTTGGTAAAACTGAGTACCAGACGAGGTAAAACTGAGTAAAATGTGGTAAAACTGAGTAGATTTGAGGCAAAACTGAGTAAAAAAAATTTTTTAAAAAAAATTTTTAAAAAAAATTTTTTTTTACTCAGTAAAAAGACAATTTTTTTTTGAAAAAAATTGCACAAAAAACTGCACACTTTGATGGTAGGTGGTACTTTTGTTTAAGGGCACAAGGCCCCCGAGTCGATTCCCGGCCACTTGTGTTAGTGGCGCCCCACCCGGGCCAAACCATCATATATATATCACACAACCGCTTCACCAAGGAGGGTTGAGTACCGTATGCATGCATGCACAGAGGAGGGAGGGATCACACAACCACTTCACCAAAGAGGGTTGAGTATCGTATGCATGCATGCACAGAGGAGGGAGGGAGGGTGGGGCCAACTACTTACAAGTAGTTACAAAAGACACGCTTGAAGATCAAGTCGGCCTTAGTATCTCTATAGTGAGGCTTGCCTCTCGGGGTGGGATTCAGCTTGCATCTCTCGAAGAGATCTTCTTTCTTTTCCAGATGCAGCTTTCTGCAAAATGCTTGGTCATTTTCCAATTGACCATCAGCATTTTGGGGGTATTGAGGAGGCAACACATACCACTTCCGACAGATCCACACACCGGGACGGGTGTCATCAGTGGCATTGGCATTGGCAGGAGTGGCATGCGTGGCATTGGCAGCAGCAACTGCAGCAAAAGCAACAACAGCAGCAGCAGCAGCAACGGGGGCCGCCCGGAATTGGCGCAATCCTACACAAATCTCGGACTGACACAAGACAGTGGTATGGAAGGTACAATGAAGAACCTTACATTCCTGGCACGCTATGGCGGGTGTGCCATCGCAAAAAAAGCATGTGTCAAGGGGGTCTCCAGATTTGGGCGTGGGGTACAACCGAGACACCTCCCAATGCATTGCCTGGGTCCGGGGTGTGGGGGCCAACTTGGAACCACTGTAGTACAAAGTAGCTTGTGCCATCTCACGCAATAACCACAATCTATCCTGTGGCACTTGCAATTCGCCTTTGACAACACGTCTAGACAAGGCACAATGCAACATCAACAGACATGCCGGATGGCAACTGACAAAATCATCCTGCCTGATGAAGGTGGAATACAGGGGTGCAATTGCAAATGCAAGGGAACCGAAAGCATACAAAAATGTTGCCCACTTCCTCCGCTGTTGTGGTTGGATGCCTTCTCGCTCCGCAAGCTCAGAGTCAAGTCAGAAGTGGCCCACAAGTGGGCAAAGTGGCTACCTCACCCCTGCCGTATCGGGGATCCCCACCGCTTCAGAGCGGGGGGCAAAATCAGAAGTGGCCCACAAGTGGGCAAAGTGGCTACCTCACCCCTGCCGTATCGGGGAGCCCCACCGCTTCAGAGCGGGGGGCAAAGTCAGAAGTGGCCCACAAGTGGGCAAAATGGCTACCTCACCCCTGCCGTATCGGGGATCCCCACCGCTTCAGAGCGGGGGGCAAAGTCAGAAGTGGCCCACAAGTGGGCAAAGTGGCTACCTCACCCCTGCCGTATCGGGGAGCCCCACCGCTTCAGAGCTGGGGGCAAAGTCAGATGTGGCCCACAAGTGGGCAAAATGGCTACCTCACCCCTGCCGTATCGGGGATCCCCACCGCTTCAGAGCGGGGGGCAAAATCAGAAGTGGCCCACAAGTGGGCAAAGTGGCTACCTCACCCCTGCCGTATCGGGGATCCCCACCGCTTCAGAGCGGGGGGCAAAATTAGAAGTGGCCACAAGTGGGCAAAGTGGCTACCTCACCCCTGCCGTATCGGGGATCCCCACCGCTTTAGAGCGGGGGGCAAAATCAGAAGTGGCCCACAAGTGGGCAAAGTGGCTACCTCACCCCTGCCGTATCGGGGATCCCCACCGCTTCAGAGCGGGGGGCAAAATCAGAAGTGGCCCACAAGTGGGCAAAGTGGCTACCTCACCCCTGCCGTATCGGGGATACCCACCGCTTCAGAGCGCGGGGCAAAATCAGAAGTGGCCCACAAGTGAGCAAAATGGCTACCTCACCCCTGCCGTATCGGGGATCCCCACCGCTTCAGAGCGGGGGGCAAAATGTGAAGTGGCCCACAATTGGGCAAAGTGGCTTTTTTCTACTAAGTTTTTTACTGAGTAAAAAAAAATTTTTTTTTCTACTCAGTTTTTTACTGAGTAAAAAAAATTTTTTTTTCTACTCAGTTCTCTACTGAGTAAAAAAAAAATTTTTTTTTCTACTCAGTTTTTTACTGAGTAAAAAAAAATTTTTTTTCTACTCAGTTCTCTACTGAGTAAAAAAAAATTTTTTTTTCTACTCAGTTTTTTACTGAGTAAAAAAAAAAATTTTTTTTCTACTCAGTTTTTTACTCAGTTTGCAACTGAGTAGAAACCCCACTTACTGAGTAAAAAATTGTTTTTTTTGAAACTGAGTAAAAAAATTTTTTTTGAAAAAAAAAATTTTTTTACTCAGTTTTACCACGGACCCCCCAGTAGGACCCAGCCCCATCTGACCACGTCCGACCTGGCAGACGCTAGTGGCAAGTCCGCTGACCACCCCGTGTCTGGAGGGGAGGTAGCACTAGTAACACGCACACACATGCCTTTTCAGCCAGCGCCTCTGCCGTGTCGGTCTGCCACGCCGCCGCAGCCCTCTCACGGAATTCCACAACGCTGGCGATCTGCCTCGCGAGGGACCGTGTGGCAGTGACAATGCGCGGCGCCGTCTCCGCACCCTCATCCACGTCCGGGCAGTGCAAGCCCCACACCGCCGCTTGCGTCTGCGCGTCGCACGCCAGAAACGGGAGCAGAACCGCCACAAAGGGGCTCGCGCACAAGTCCCCGAACAAGGCCAAAGTCGCAGGGTCCGCGGCGGCATCTGTGGGCCACACACACGCGGCCGTCTCTGTGAGCACGCGGTCTCCTCGGGCGTAGGGTTGGGCTGCAACGGCATAGCACCCCAGGAACGGTGAGCTGCGGAGCTGCATTCTGGCGGGGGAGCTTGCGGGAGCACGAGCGGTGGCTGCACTGCGGCTTTGACTCAGCGGGGCATGCAACGCTGAAGAGCAGTGGAAATAAGCCAGGCTTTGCCTTCGGCGAGTCAACGTCGCAGAGAAAGATCGGCATAACGGAAGGGGAGGTCGGTGGGGGGGATCGGGAGGGCCCGTTGGGTGCGTGTTCCGTATTCCACTGCGCTGACACAGGGATGGCCGTTGACCGGCGTTTGCATTGTCTTCCGTCCATCGGTGTGCATGCGCGTGCAGTACCTCGCCTCAGGACAGTTACCGTGTCATTTGACACTGCTCTGCACGTATGGGGGGTGGGACGCCCCTCCTCGATCAGGCCTGCTTGCCTTGACCCTGGACCTATGCCTAGCCTGCGCCCTGTGGACCTTGCCCTGTCTACTGTTCCCTGCTCTGACCGTCTGTTGGTATGTGGGAGAAGTAAGCACTGTGTGCGCACTGCGGTATACCCATGACCTCCCGAGACAAGAAATCATATCTCAATGTACTGCTGTTTCATGGGACTCACCCTGCCTGCCCAAGCGACGAGCAAAAGCATTCCTGTACAAAGCATTCGGGGTCGTGGCAGTGGGTTGCCACGCTCTTTTGCGCCGTCCCCTTGCGACCTTTTGATGATTTGGTTGGCTGCTGGCCCGTTGAGCTCCCGCTGGTGGGCTCAGCACCTGGTCGACCTCCATTTCAGGCATTAGGGGGCCGATCAAAAACAAAAACTCAGTGAGCCGGAACCAGGCAAGGGGTGCGCTCTTTGTATGAAACTGAGGTTTGTTGCATAACCATGTGTTCAATGTGAAACAGGGGTGCTCCAGAGTATGAATGGGTATGCACGCCTTGCAATTATTCAGATGGCAACTGCCAGGTTCCGATATACCATTGCTCGGGTAGTCTCGTACTCCCCCGGAGGAATGCTGAGTTATTGCACGTGCGCACAAGAGGCAGCCAGCACAAAAACGCAGAAAGAAATTTGGCTCGTCACTGGCCTAAAAGACCATAGGTACCTTTCTGTCACAAGAATGAGACACGAAGATACCAGAGGACTGACCAACGACCGCAAAGAGACGATGAACACCAGTGCTAAGCGATGATCACCGGGTCCGCCTGCCAACCATATACTGAGTCACTATGTTCGCATACAACACGAAACAAAGAAACCTCCTCCCTCCAGGCACAAGGCCCAAGTGTGAGGGACGTTGCAGGGTCCAGTAGGGGGCAAAGGCCAGACAAGACTGGGAAATCCCACCACCAGTGGGCACAGATGGTGCTGCACAGTCCTTCGTGTCGCAGGTGCCAGGATGCATATGCGTCGAGGTTCCAGACCGCATGCGTCCTGATCCAGCGAAGCAGGCAGAAAAAGATGGTATCCCGTGACGCCGGCAGGCTGTGCACTATGTGACAGCACCACTGAAGAGTGCTGTCGACATCCCAGGGTGTTCTACTTATAATGCGGGGCACTGTGGAGTGCATCGTGCGCAAAATGGTAGCTCGGGTGTAGCCTGATAAGTAAGCCAGCTGCGCCCACGACGTAATGCTTAGCATACAAGCTAGCCACGACTGCAAGAAAGGGTGCACATTTAAAACTGCGCTGGCCATGATGTTGGAGATGTGGGTATATGCTTGGGCCGGGGGTGACTGCAGAGTCACGGTATACTTTAACATCCAAGTGGATGTGAGGCCGGAAGGCTGAGCATACACAAGCGGTGGGTGTGCGTTGTTAATATGCATTGTCATGCCCATGTTTGTGAGTGAGGTCTGCATACATGCACCTTGACATATCCTTACCTCTTCGGTCATGCAATCGCATAGGACTTGAAGGTCCCAAACCTCCGATAGTATATTGCAGATATGTTTCATTTCACGCGTGGCCATGCTGGCCATTCATGGGGTGAAGAAAATGGTGAATTACTAGTGCCGAACCCCAAGCAACGCCTACAAAAAGGGCTCGATCACCCTCTGTTGAGGCTCCAGAGACGCAGGATGATGAGGAGCAGACGCAACAGCAGAGTCAGCAGTTGGTCACGCCACACAAAGGCAATACGCATCCACTGTTTGAGCCGAAAGGACAGTCACCGTCACCAGAGGGATTGGAGAACTTTGCGAATTTGGTGAGTGGTGGGACTGCACTAGCAGCCCAGGCACAGCAGCAACCTCAAAAAGGAACGCGTTTGGGGAACAAACAACGACGGTGATTTAGTGTTGACTGCTATGATGAGACTTTGGTGACTGCAGAACCACCATCCTCTGAGCAGTTGACTTGAATTTTAATTTGTGTCTGACTTTATTTGATTTGTTATTCTGACTCACCCTTTGTGGGTGTTGGCACCTGGAATTGCCTTTTGTAGGCAACATTTGGTAGTTTCTGTGATGTATGTTTGTGTATTGATTGATTATAAAGAGTTCCTTATGGTTCGAATCGTATGTCTGTGATATTTTGTATCAATCTTGTACTGTGGCAAGCAGGCAATGCACTGGCGGTATTTTATACCTCATTATACCGCATTTTGCCAAATGTGGCGAAATTTCGCGTCTCATTGAAATTCCCTGAAAATAGGGGTCTGTTTCACCATGCATCACTGTAACGTTTCACAGAGTGTCACCTGTACACAACAGAAACCCTTCAGTGGACAATGCAATTTGTCCTACAGTGCTATTTCTTTGATTTTGGATGCCTGTTTTGGATGGTTTACAAGGGTCCTCAATTGCAGGCAAAAAGGTCCAAGTGTGCATGCTTGACATTTTTCTCCAAATCAATGTCAATGCACGTGGCCAGAAACTCCTGCTTTGAAGCCTTCATGGGCCGTACTTTACGATCCCAAAATTGGCTTGCAAAGGAAATGGCCTCTGCAGTGGACAGAATATGGTGTTCCTCGTGGCTTTCCAAATATACTCCACATACCTGTACCTCCGGAACACTCAGTGGACACAAATGAGGCAACACTGGCACCGACCCCCAAAAAGCCACCGAGTTGGCGCAATTGTCGGTGACTCCGAGAGGTATCTCAGGCCAATTTACCACGCACTTCAGGCATTGTCACACCCCACCCATCCCCACACACCCACAACACTGAGATCCTTGCCCGTCCTTCACCTGCCGCACGTGTGCAGGTTGGACCACCCCCCTGCCCGCGCGCGCATGCCAATTACCCCCCCACCCAAGTGTACGACACGGCTTGTGCCTTGGGCACCCATGAGCCAATGATGCTGCAGCGGTTGGTCTAGTGTGCAATGCTCATGCAAACGAACCCCAACTGCACAAGAACAGACCACGGCGCTGAGGTGGGCCCTTCCCATGCAATGGCCCACATGGGGAACCGGAACCTTTGCCCAGGCCCGCACCTCCCGATTGTAGAGGGGGGGGTTCTTGAAAAGGCTTCTTCCGGGCGAGTTTGGGGCGCAGGTGATGAGGCATCACTAGTGTTTAGACCAACGTCGTCGTGTTGTGTGTCCTGTTGGCGCTTGTCTCACTGCCGTGTGTGGGGCGGCCCTATGCCCAGTTGTTTTGCTGCTTGCGCTCCTCCCAGTTTCGGGCTCTTTCTTTTTCTGCCGGCATGCTCACTGCTTCTGGTGTGCGGCGCCGGGGCGGTAGCATGTCGCTCCCCGCATCCCATTGTGGCGGTCGGGTTGTCCCACTCGCAGTGGGGTGGTGCCAGGGGCACCGGGGACTTTTGCACATGTCTCCAAATCTACAAACTCACCTGCCACTGGTGTTTGTTGGGGTTATTCTAGGGTGAATGTGTTGCGTTGTTGCTCTTTTGCTTTCTGTGCTGTTGGGGGGCTCCTCGTTTGAGGACTTCACTCCGGGCTGTCCACGCCTCGGAGCTAGGGACTCGTGTGAGTCCACCCCCTAGTTGGTCGTGTGCAGTGACGACCACTGGTTTGAACGCTGTGTCTCATAAGCGTGCCCAAGGCCCCTGCACTAGGCCCTGGTGACAGAACTTAGCTACTTGCGGGTTGTACATGTTTTAGGTCGCTGCCCAATGGACAACCGCGTAGCCGGCTACCAACCCCCCGCAGGGGCGACCCCCTTACTTAGGTTTGGGTTGCCTTCTCCTCCCGGTGTGGTCGGGATGGTGATGGCTCCTGGGAGTGCATCAGGGAAGCATCCCTTCTATGTTGTGTATAAGTGTGGCCTTGGTTGTTGCGTGTGTGGTGGGCGCCGTGTTGGCGTTGGGGTGTGGGGTCTTGGGCTCTTGGTGATGCTCCACGTGCGTGCCTTGTTTGTGGGCGGCGGTGGTTGTGTGTGGGTGTAGTGCCCGTGTGGTGGGTCTAGCCCCCACTCTGGGTGTTGGGTGTTGGGCTGGTGTTGGTGGTTGCGGCGGATGGTGTGGCTGTCCGCCGCTGTTGTTGTGGTACACTACTTTGCTTTGCTCTGTTGTACTTGTGTGCTACGTGCTATCGTGTGCTGGCGAGTTTCATTGTGTGCCTCTGCCGGCTTTGGCTTGCTGCGCTGCGTTGTGTGCTATGCTGCCTCTGCGTTGTGTGCTACGCTGCCTCCATGAGGCGTGGCGGCCGCGGCTACCCGGGCAGGGCCGCTCCCCCCGTGGGGGCCGAGTTCGGGGAACCTCCGAAGCGCTTGGATAGGGCCGCCCACCCATTGGCGGGGCCGAGTCCGAGACCCCGGGGCCTGCCTTTGGGACTTGCGCGCGCGCCCTGTTTGTGGGCGGCGGTGGCTATGCGTGGGTGCAGTGCCCGTGTGGTGGGTCTGGCCCCCACACTGGGCGTTGGGTGTTGGACTTGTGCTGGTGCTTGCGGCAGGTGGTGTGGCTGTCCGCCGCCATCGTTGCGGTACACTGCTCGGCTTTGTTCTGCTATACTGTATGCTGCGTGCTTTTGTGTGCTGGCAAGTTTCGCTGTATGTCTCTGCCAGCTCCTGCGTGCTGTGCTGCGTTGTGCGCTGTGTTGCCTCCATGAGGCGTGGCGGCCGCGGCTATCCGGGTAGGGCCACTCTTCCCGTCGGGGCCGAGCCCGGGTGCGGATCCCCCCCCCAGCCCCCCCCCCCCCCGCCAAAGGACCGGATCGTGGATAAGACATGGAGGTGAGCCCCCCCCCCCCCCCGACCTGAGGAGATGATGATGAAAAAAATCCTGTTACTTCATGGTGCTGGACTCTGTTGATGACATTAACCTTGAAAAACCTAAGAGCCCATGCCACTCCAAGTGGTACCCTAATGGGGAAAAAATGAGAGTCTCTATTTCTATCCCCGCAATCTAAGTCCCCTGACGCAGGGACCTGGCTCCCCAGGAGCCTCGGGGACGAGCTCCACAAGAGCTTGAGCTGGGAATGCACCCATGCAGGAGCACAGAGCAGCCCCGTTGTGTCCACTGGCCTATTTCCAAAACTGTTCGGTGATGTGGATGACTAAATTACGTTGGGTTCAGTAGCGCAAAGACGCATAAAAATTGTACTACCACCCTGAGATCGCTGGGAGGTGTTGGGCTAATATTTGTGACACTTTGGCTGCCAAATTGTGACGTCATTTTACCAGTCTACAAACTATATTTCTTGCCTTTACACAGCTCGCCACAATTTGTACAGATGCTTGCGGAAACTAAGTGTTCTAACAGCCATGGATTCCTGCAAATGCATAGCTTCTCAAGAAAAAACTGAAAAGAATTGGCCACATCGTCCTCAAAAACATGCACTGTGCCTGCGATGCATGAAGAGGGCGTGCCGGAATCAACGGCAACAACAACAATGGCAACCACAAAGACGACCTTCAGTGAAAACTTTTGTGCGGTAGGGTCTTGCCTGGTCTTGAAATATCACCATCTTGGGGATACAAAACCATGCATGCTTGTTTTGGCCTGGGGGGAATCGGCATTCAATCAGCCTGCAAAAAAAGCAACTGCAGCCTTTGCCCTCCGAAATTGCCAAGGCCAAAATCAGTGTTGGTCATTTAAAACATGGTTGGGGCCCTTTGAAATCGTTTCAAAGTGTTTGAAATCTATCTCGGCAGCTCCCATCGCCCTTTGCGGCTAGCGCTGATTTCAGCGTTGGAATCACATTTGATATCAGAAACACAAAACAGAATGCTTTTTTTTTTTGGCAACAGGCCTGCGCTGAGTAGCGATAAGGCTCTGGGGTTCACAACCCGGTCTCTGCATCAGTGCTGCAGGGCGCAGTGTGGCGTGTGGCCGAAAAGGCGAACCTGGATCTGTGCCTGCAGAGGATACCAATGCATGGTAGTGCAGCGGGTACTGCCACGCCGAAGCAACCCAAAATTCAGGGATTCAAGGATTCAACAAGGATTCACTGAGGTTCCTATCTGCACGGTCCTATCTGCACAGAAACACAAAACAGAATGCGCACTTCATTCGATCCGGTTGTTGATTGCTTCTGGACATGGAAAGTGAAATACCAACCCAGGTGTAGTGTGCAGCTTGCGGGATCCGAACCCTTGACCTGTTACCAGCAAACCAACGAAAATGGTCAACACCACCAACTTAGAAGCCACCCTTGGCAAATAAACTTCGAACTGGTTGCATAATCCCTAGCGCACAAAGTTTTTACTGAAGGTCGTTTTTGCGGTTGCCATTGCTGTTGTTGCCGTTGATTCTGGCATGCCCTCTTCATGCATCGCAGGGGTACCTAAAGTTGGGGTACCTAAATTTGGGGTACCTAGAGTTGGGCTAAACGTTACACATGCTGAAAGGGCGCAGCAACTTCACCCAGCACATGGCACAAACAATCCTGCATAGCACAAAACATCACGACCAAGAGATTGCACTTCTGGTTCTGGGGGCGATGTCTGGAGTCATTGGGTGTTATTGAATGGACGTTGCAGCGCTCCAAAGGGGCACCTCGGCAACGGATACCTGTCGTTGCTGCATGGTGCTATGCTCGGCACAGCACCACCTCACGACGTGCAGCTTCGCCACAACCTCAGTTCGAATCAGCGGGTATAAAGGAACGTGGTCGGACGTTCAGGATTTCCAGAAAGGCTAAGTCAGTATGCCGGTTGGTACTTGCGGGTGTTTGCACTGGTTCTTAGAAATACATGGTTTACATTGCTTGTTCCAAACCGCTGGGGAAAAATATGTTTGTTCACCCGGTGAGAGTGGGACAATAGTCCCTGTGCTCACACGTGCTGCTTCTGCGCATTGGCTTCCCTTGCTTCACACGAACTCGTTCCCAGGACAGTGTAGTTTGGAGGGTGCTCAGCACCACCGATGTGGAAAATGTACAGGGCCAGAGGGTTCTGGACCACCAAATCTTACCCATCAGTGGCGCACAGCTTGTCCAGGCATTCTGCCATTTGTTCCTTTTTTTTTTTGGTTGTGCAGTGTGGCAATGGCAATGGAATGGAGACGAGGTCACATGTAGATGAGGTCACAGCCCCGTGACTGCTGTCAAAGGCGGACCGGATCTACTGAAGCAGGCCAACGGGGTCACAGCTCCTTTCCAAAGCGGACTGGATCAGCGATATGTTGTCACGGGTTGCACTGTGTGTGTGTTCAGGAGGGGAGGGGGGGGGGGGCGTCAGCGCCTCGCAGACAACGGATGCAGCAATATTCTGATGCATTTTTCGGGTTTTTTTGCTGTGGGAGGATGCCTTGGGGTTTTGCCGGAGAATTTCCCCCTGAAGGTGCCCGTGGTGGACGTTGCCTTCTGAGGGACGGCCTAAGGTTTCCCTCGCAAATCGCCCCCCGCCGCCCTACTTCTTGTTCTTCTTGTTGTTCTTTATTAAAGGGTGCCGCGTCCATGTCCAACGTAAGCCTTGTCCAAATTACGCTCTCACATTTTGTGATATACTGTGTTCTCGAAAATTTCAAAACCTGACCCCCCCACGATAATCAAATCGCACAAGTAAAGCATCCTCGCCTTGCCACCTTAAGGTGGGGGGTGCTTGTTATGAGGCAATCATTACCAGATATCCCTCTCCTCTTTGATCCAATCTGTTATCCACCCCCAATTTTCCCCGACTTCCTCAAAGTGCCTTGCGTGTTGTCCTCTTCTTTGTTGACAATATTATGACAGCATTGACCTTGCTCTGAATACCCTGCCCCCAACCCCTGTACATTGGCTGAAAACGAGTTGCTCTGCTTTCTTGTCCGCATCAGGGCCTGCATAAGGCACCAAGTTGCCAGCAGGCACTTTTTGCTTGTGGGAGTGCACGTGTCGCCACACATGTTCCCTCCATAGGGCCGCGTGCAAGCAATGGTTTGAGAGTTCCGTTATGTTCGGTGTGTGTGCTGTTGCCTGGACAAGGGGTGGGACAGGGATGCAGCATGTACATCCCACTCTGACACCGTCTTTGCGCTTTGCCAGCCTCACACCTCACTGGTCGCTGATTTCCCGATGTAATCTGGGGTGACGATGTGCGTCCTGCGCTGAAGCCCTCGACAGGGCACCGCAGCACATCCCTGGCCCCGTCGTCACACACCAGACCAGCCCTCCACTCTGGCTCGGGGCACCGACCCCCGGTAGAGGCGGCCAACTCCTCCCACGCAGCCGCCCCCAAGGGGTTTCTGTTTGCCGCGGGGTGAGGTCATTAGTGGCGAGAAAAACATTCAGTATGGCGGCTTACCACCTGCGCCATGCACGCACTGCAGCAGGTGCTCCCACTTCGACGTGAGCCATCGGGACAGAAGATGATGCCTGGGAATAGTATACGAGTGGCAGGGACGGAATGGGAACCTGTGGGCCTGGGGTGAATCCCATCCCCTGACCCTGTGAAATGCCTGTGGGGCTTGGGGTGAGCAAACACCGCTGCACTGCGCGGGAGCCATCCTCTCGGTAGGAAAACAGTGTCCCTGCACAAGGAAGACCTTGACCCGCGGCACTCAGCATCGCCCGGCTCACGATTAAAGAACATGCAGCCGTTTGCTGCTGTGCTCTCATGCCCACCACGGGAATCGCGCCCTGCGCGCGCGCACACACACACACACCAAACTTGCCAAACCCCAGCAGGAGGGGCTGGGTATACCCTTCAGCAAAACTTCCCCTTGCTTGAGCGCCCTTACACTGACATTTCGCCGGATGAGACCGGGCGATGCAGTGGAGTTCTAGCGCAAACCTCGGACAGGGCTGGGGTGAGGGATGGCATGTATGTCGCAGATCGGGCGGATTCCCGTGGCTGTCGATACAGGTGGATGTTTGCAGGGCCCAGGGTGTGGCCCGGGAAACTGTCCCCTTGACTTGGGCGCACATGAAAGGTATCCCTTACAATGGGCAGTGGATGTGCAATAACAAAAGCAGAGCGTACAAGTCCGATTGTGAATGAAGACGCCCGGGGCACATGGGCACAATGCAAACCATGATAACCCCGGTGCATAAACGGGACCACGCAGGGCATTGACCCCCTCCTGCGTTGGGCATGAAACGCACTCAAGGGGGGGGGGATGGGGCATGGATGGGGTGGTGGTTTTAGCTACGCTCCACGTCTGGCCGGTTGCTTTTGCCAATGAGCTGGCCCAAGAGAAAGCGAATGGCACAATAACGGCGCGCATGCGATCTGAAAGGGGAGCACACAGGCAAGAAAAGAAGCATAGAAGGGGCCTCAGAGAGGATGAAAGCTCCAACACAACGCACTCCGGTGACGGGGTGCAACAAGTCGGGGGGGGCAACCATCGGGGCAGGGTATCCCGTGCCCCGCCCCCACCCCTTGCCACGGCCCAGATCAGGGGCAACAACACTCAGACGGGAGCCCCTGCGTGGACGAGGCCGTCCTTAGGCACAACAAGCAAGTGTTTCGCCACAGCTCCCAAGCATTTCGCCCGCCCCATGCTCCAGTGTAGCAATGTGTTGGGCCAATGAGGAGGGGGGAAGGCGATACTACACCAATGCCCCCGGAATCCTGGCTATTGCACGCATGCACAAGCGGCAGTCAGCACAAAGCGCAGAGAGAAAATTGGCTCGTCAGTGGCCTATAAGACCATAGGTACATTTCTGTCACAGAGAAATGGACACGAAGAAGCCAGTGGACAAGTCACAGACAGATGCACAGCAGTGGCACTGCAGCGGTACGCATTAAGCCAACGCTAAGCTGTATCCACCGGACTTGATAAGCGACCTAATCTGAAGTTCACTGAGACAATATAGGAAACGGTGATGCCCCCCCAAGAACTCAAAGTGGGTCAAATGCCCAGGGGTGCTCAAAGGTCAGGTGTGGACCCGCCACTCTGCTCCAGCCGAGCCTGCCTTCACACGGCCTTCACTGCAATCCCAGTTCACCACAGCACCGCTTATCTCATGGTTCTCAGGCTGTGCCTATACCTCCCTCGATGGAGTGACGGCCTTGCCTTGGTTCATCCTCCTGTCCTCCGCCGATTTGCTGTCGTGCCGGGTACCTGACATACATGCCTCAGAATGATCAGCACGGCGTGGCAATCATTTTGGGGGGTGGTATGTTGGGACACCGCCCCCTCCCCCCCCCCCGCCTCACCCCCAATGGCATGGCGGAGAGGGACCAGTGCTAAGCAACTTCAACTCCGGGCTCAGAGGGCGGTGACATTTGGGCCGGCATGTTCGCAACGAACCACATCTCACGAGCCCAACATGACTGTCGGGGCCAACAACGCCGGAAGGAGCTTTGTGCCGATGGCGCCCCGCCACCAGAATGTCTATCGTGCATTGCAGCCCCATTACATGCTTCCGGGAGGATGGTCCTTGTGTGACCGACCTACGAACCCCCATCCTCTGCCTTCCGGGCCGGGGCAACTAAGGTGCCCCAAATAGGCAGGGTGGGTGCGAGAAGAGGGAGGGGGGGGGGGCGTTGCACGGACCGAGGCGCCCTCCCACTGTGGTTGCACTCGGAGAGACCATGTTGTTATGGGCAGCAACACCTCATGCATGATCCGGTCCCACAGTGGGTTCATGTGTCATTTCTACGATAAAAACTGCCGTGCGAAAAAGAAAAAACGCTCAGACGAGGTCGCCTTGCGTCGGCAAAATCAGATGATGGTCGTCACCCAGGGCATTGCATGAACAACAATCTGCAAACAGTTCGATCTCAAGTGTCCCTGCTGACTGCAGCAAGGCGCCGCAAGCGCCCTCACGAATCTGGCAAGTGTCCAGTGAGGTCATCGTGCGTAGACAGAGCCGTGGTTGCGCAAAGGAGGTGGGGAGGAGAGAAGAAGACATTGCGGCAATGCACCCCTGGATCTGGGCAGGGTGCAAGTCTCCAGAGGCCAGGAAGTGGTGAAACCAGAAGTCGTACAATCAGAATCACAGCGAAATGACATTGGAAGAGCGCAAATCCAAAACCGTCTTGCTGCACACGATAGAGAGAGAGCAGAATGTGATCACTTTTCCTTCTCTCGATCACGTGGCAGTGCCAAAGCATGCTCAACACAGGAAGGGGGCGGGGGCGGGGCAGTTTCACGGGTTACAAATGGAAGCGGGCCATATCCGTATCCTGTACAAAGTGCGGGGGGGGCTGAGGAATGCATTGTGCCAGCGAGCTTGATCGAGAGCACACACTAATCATCACATGTTCATGCACGGCTTTGCCGGGTCAAATTTCGGGCGAGTTAGGCCCAACTTGGAACAGATGGTATGGTACAGTATCAGAGCCCCCAACGGAATTCACGTGCCTCCAGTGCGGGCACGCAGGCTTCAGTCCAATGCGTCCATGTTCAACATGGCGATGACGAGGCGCTCCGGGAGGCGGACCTCGTCCTCGGCCATGACGGTGCTCCAGATGTCCTCCATCCGCAGTTGTTGAATCTGAATGTTCTGATGAACATGAAACATGGGGTTCAGGGCGGTGCGGGTGCGTGGGTATCCCAAGCGGTCAGGATCCCGGTGACATGGGGCAGCACACCAGCCCCACCCAGGCGTTGGATTGGGGGGCGTTTCTGCACAGCGCGCGCACAGCACCCGATGGTAAGGTAGCTTTCCCGTGACCACCCTGACAGCCACCCAGCACCAGGGGAGCATATGTCCACAGGGCAAAAACAGCAGATTCAGACAGCAATCTGGCATTTTCAGTGTGAAACATGGTTTTAACTCATTTGAGATTTTGGACTGAGTAAGAATCTGAGCTGTCCTGTGTATGGGAACACGATAGTGTCCGCGGTCACCTTGGCCATCCGGGAAAACGGGTCGAAAACAGCCTACTTTTCGCACAGCGCGGGCACAGCGCACGGTGCGCCCCCTTGCACCCTACGCATTGTACCCTGGTTTGCAGCACTGTACGCCCAAATCATCTCGTTTTTCGTTGGGTGTGGAGTGCAATGCTGATTATGGATGCAAATATCAGTGCTACTCACCAAATCTCTTGGGAAGCATTTGGTCGCTGGAGCTGGCCAGAGATATTGGCCCCCACGCGTGGATACGGGCACACAAAAAGGTTTTTGTGGCCGTTGCGAGGGACATGGATGGCAACACAAGCGGCGGACTATGACGTTTAAGGGAGCGCGGTCAAATGCAACGTGGGGGGGGGGGTCTTCGTCAGACCACACAAACCAACCAAAGGCTGTGTCTGAGGCCCTCTTGCACCGAAATTCGCCATTTTGAGCCAAAAATGAGCCAAAAATGACCACTTTAAGGTCAAAAGTGGTGTTCTTTTCGCCCGGATGGGCAGTCCTGGACCTCTCCCCTATTTTGCGGGTGCTGGATGCAAAAAAAAAGGCGTTGTTGGGGGTATTGAAGCTAAAAAAAATGGCGGTCTATGAGGCCTGATGGCTACTACTGACGTGCTACATGAAAAAGAACAAAGACACACGATGCACACACATACAAACCCAGGAGAAGAGGGAGAATATCATGATATGTTGCCAAGTCTACTGGAAACGGCACACCTGCCTTTCCCTACCCTGCGCAGTGCTATCCTGCCGTGGCCCGCACCCTGCCATAACCTACCCCCCTCTGTGCGGGCCCTGCTTGTGTCGACCGAAATCCAATCACTTTGAAACCCAATCCACATCTCATATTTGGCACCAGGAATGACAGTGCTGGCTTGGCCTGGAAATCTAATGGGACCCTACATTCTCTGCGTCTTCATGCTCGGTATCGAATGGTGGCGTATATGTTATCAATGGCGCAGGGTGGGTTGTGTGGCGCACCCTTGATCCTCTCCGGTTGCATCCCAGTGCTGCATTTATTGGAGAAGGCGCACCATGTTTGTGTGAGCAGTGTGCATTGTGGCGTGCTGGAGTGCGCCTGCTGTTGATTTCAGCATCCATTCATGACATGATGGTCTTCTCACATTCCAGGTCAAAGGGATTTTGGGGGGGTTCGTTGTTTGGGCCCTGCTCATCTCCCCCGCAGAGGCAGCAGGCAGACCGTGAACACGTCGGACTCTGATAGCCGGCAAGCCTCCATGCGACCAATTTCAGTCTGGGCGTCGTAGATGTCAGCCGACAGTTGATGCAGGAACTGGGTCCGCCGTGCCACCTCCTTGCAGTTGACCCATGACTTCCACTGCGGCTTATGCGGCATGCTAAGAACATTGGAGGGAGGTCAGGGCATGCACAGCCATGGGGGGCACTCGGACTCGGACCCCGACACCAACACCCCCCTCAACTTTTTGGGCCCTGTGGAGGGGGGGGCGGGGGGTCCTCGGTGGGTTGGGGGGCGGCCGTGCGGGGGGCCCGGGTACCCCAGCATACATATCTCAAAATCACCTCGTCGCGCTCATCATCTGGAACATACATGTGTGGGCTTTCTTTGAAAAGAAAATTGTGGTACCCCTTGGGGGGTCCGTCCCCAGCAGCCAGGTTTGGGGGCCTGGGTGGGGGAGGCGAAGGGTTACAAATTTTTCAAGTTTGCATACATATTTGGATCCCCCATAAAATTCTGAGCATTTTTGAGCATACACACCCAGGGGGAAAACAAAATGTTAGCCCCCACCGTATGCTTAAAAAAAAAAAACAATTATCCGGCGCCTTCGGCGCCAGTTTGGGGCCAAATGTGGTCCGGACCTCCTCAACAGTTTGGCCACTCCGAATCCGGGTCAGGGTCCTAGTCCAGGTGCCCCACGAGCTCAATCATGGTTGTGACAAGTAAGCAACGTCAAACAATGTATTGCATAGCATGCGCCAAAGGCTTTCGAATTGCATGCAGCACCTCTCTCACCTCAGCTCCGCCACCTCTCGCATCCCGGTTCCCGCCCTTCTTTCACCTTGGCTACTCCCTCTCTGACGCCAGCTCCCCTCACGCACAGACACGATCCCAAGGAGATAACAGGGAACTGTTCAAGAGCCATAAATCAACAAGCAAATGAAACGGAGGTTCCCTTGAGCCCGGCAACAGGTTCCATTTGCTTCCCACAGCCGGCGAAGCCATGGACATTGTGTCGCAAAAAGCTGAGGTGACCGCTTGTTGTTTGTTCGTCCTAAATACTCCCAAGATGTCCGGGTTGTGCTGTTGCATACCCCGCGAGCCGTTTTTTGCGTTGCTGAAAGTTTTTGTTGAAGCGTTTGACCATCGAGATGCGCTCCGCCTCGATTGCTCTACTCAGCCCCGGATGCTTCCCAACGAATTCATTCATGCGATCGACTAATACATGCTTCAACCGGTACCCAGCCTTCTGTAAGATTCCCCCGCTCTTTTCAATCAGCCAGTCCACAGTCTTCTCCGCTTGAATCGACACCTACGATGGGGGACGCGGTTGCGTTTTGAGGGGCTGTTGTTCGGAATGGACATTGGGCACCCCCTAAAATCACTCACAGGTGCTTCATCTCCAAGCTCAACCCTCAAACCCATACCATACACCCACGTGCAACAAGTCGCTTTGACGGGCATCTTGGCTTACTGACGATGGATTATGGGTACCGGCATTGGAGGACCACATGTGCACACAATGCAAAATAGGATGATAGAACGAATGACATGTGGGCCCCAAGGCACAGGGTGAGGAGGATGGATAAATGGCAGGGGTGGGCGACGGTGAAACGGATGGTGGATGCAAATGAGCTAGATGCATTGCCGGTGTTGTCGAGCCATAAGTGATGGCTCTGACCACACGCAAAAATGTGGTGACAAATGGCTTGCTAGTTGTGCTTGATGCCTTGCACATTGAGGAGTGGCCCACATTTCAGCACCCCCCCCCCCCCCGTGCGGTGACACGTGGATGTGTCAAGTGATGATTGCGATCAAGGAGATGCAAGGACATGCATCAAGGACATGCACAGCCAAAGAAGAGAGATTAGGCTGATCACGGACCGGAGTGACCGGCCCTAGGCGCCTTTCACCAAAGTCTGCAAACCAGGAAGCGCTGCGGAGTAATCTACACATGCACAGTGAAATGTTGCCCGCTCAGACTGGGCCAGCCACACATACATGAAGCAATTGCAAAAAACTCCGGCGTACAGGACAGCAACCGACAATGGTGTCTCTTGGACATTCACCAGGTGTCAAAAGCAAGTAGACCCCCGCCCCCTTCCCCAGCCCCCTACAGGGGGCGAGATAACCACAGGGGAACAGGTAGACCAGTCGCCACACCAATCTGTATGTGTGCCCCCCCCCCCCCCCCCCGCCCCCCCATCCTCCTTTGTGAGTCGGACCTAGAAACCGAAGGACTCGGCTTTGTGGTCGTGCAAATGCTGTCTGGCAAAGGTACAGGCTATGCTTCCAACCAAAAGGCAACTCAATTCCACCGAGGCCGCCCGCAGCGCGGGCCGGAAGCGGAACACTCGGTGGGCCGCCTGCGGCCCATAGAGCGGGACGTCAAGGAATCTTGACCAAGGCCGGGGAGATCCTCCCCACCCCAACCTGGCCTTCTGTGCCTTCTTTGCCAGCATGTGAGCAGCAACTAGGAAGGCACCTGCCACTTGGCCTTCCGCCTTTGCCTCCCTGCCCGTCCCTGAGTCCTGCTTACGACGCCTCTTGGTAGGTGGCATCCCGGACTGCTGGGCCAGGCGACGTCTCCCAGTTTCAAGCCGAGCGGGGGAGGTGCATTGGACGGGCGGCGGACCACCCACTCCCAGCACAGCGCGATCCGGGCATGCGTGTACACCGCCGATATGGCCCACCACTCCAAGTTGCGAGACTCCCAACTGGCCGCCCAAGACCGGCCCGCGCGCCGCAGCGCGGCTCCAGCCGACTTTGCGCCTCCCACAGAATTTGGTTGTTCGGGGGGATACAAGCCCGGGGGACCCGGACGCCCCCCAAAAGGACGCACCCCCCATGAAGGACCGCCTAAAAGGACCACACGTCACTACCCCCCCTCTGCCACCCGCCCCTTGTGATAGAACATGCAAAAGTGCTCCCTTAGCACCTATGGTTGCAGAGACCGGGTGGCCTCTGGCGGGCATCCACAGATTCGGCCCCCTCGACAAAAGGGACCGGGCAGCCCTACCCACGGACTACAGTGCCAAGCCATCCACTTCCCCCCCAAGGGCAAAATGTTTAGTAATGCTGTGCACCTCTGGTGTGTAACACTTGGTGATCCGAAACCCCCTGCCTATGTTACATTTCTCAATTGAACATCATGGTGGCGAGCACCGTCGAAACTTGAATGTCGTGGAAATGCCAAGGGGCAAACGCGGCGCCTATGAGCAATTCGACAATTGTCTCACTCTCATGTACCAAAAACACTTCCCTACAGCGGCAAGTATTTTGCAACCACCAAGCACCTTGCAATTGTTTTTTTTTTCAAGACGACAAGAAATGCAGGTCACAAACGCGTTGGGTAAGAACGGTAGTATTCCACTTCGTACATGCCAATGCGAAGACGGCACCCACTTGAGTAACGGAAGGTGGCAAGGAGAGGTGATGCACCTCATTGATCCGCCTCACATTGTCTGTTTGTTTGAGCTTGCTATACTGCACTGGATAATAGTGGAACTCCCACAAAATTGCGTCGCCCTTTCTGTGGCTCACATTCCAACTTTCCCCCACTTGTTTGTACCGGAAATCCTCAACCTTGTCCAAATGATTTGCTTCATCTTCCGTGCATGTGCTTGGCTTGGACGTTGATGCAGAACTACAATCATCGTCGGATATCATGTCCTTTTCCTCGATTCCAAACAACGATATTAGCATTGCATGTTGGACGGGTGTCCATGTGTGTGCGTAAAGCAACACCTCAAAATCTTGAACCCAGTTTTGCATCTCAGCATAGTTCATCTCTTGATGGCACCCCTGTTTCATCCAGTCCACCATGGAATACGTGTCGTGCCATGAGGAAAAGACCGAATACCTTATCTCGTCGATGTCAACCAACCCACCATTTGAGAGCGACGTAGCTTGGATGACGAACACGTGGCCGCCATTTTTAGCATGTCGCACGGGGCCCTTCGGTTTGCCAACACCCGTTCGAGCCCTCAAAGCTTCCTTCTTTTTCTTCATGTTCCAACAATCTATCTCACAATATACTGCGAGTGGGAGCTCCGCTGGTTCTAGCAACGTGGTTCGAAATTGATCCAAGTCATCGGCAAGATTACCCATGCAAAACTTTTGGGGATTCGATTCGAATTCTCGGACCCGTGAATTCATGTAGTCTCGGGTGGTGTTGAACTCTTCCATCCCCACTAACGTGCACATCACTAAGTTCGCACTCCCTTGGCACCACGTCTGCCCGTACTCGTAAAAATCCGTCAACAAGCTCTCCTTGTACATTTCATCAAACCCATACATTCGCTCCTCGAGGGCCCACAGAATGTTGCAGTACTTGGAGAGCACGTCATTACAATTCCACTTAAAGGACTTCTTCAATGAGATGAGGTCTTCCTCCAACAACCCTAAGTGCACACTCGTCCACATCTGCAAACATTTCCTCCCAACGTTTTTGAGGCGGTCGAGAGGGTCCTCTCTCACACTCTGCAGCCCTATAGAAAGACGAGAAAACTCGTCCAAAGTTTTCGTACCATGGGCCGGACAAACTTTCAGCATCAAGTCCTCCGCTACGACGAGCGTGTCATCACTTGTTGCCGAAGACATGCCGCTATAATGCACCTTGAGTTGAGCCGACACCATGTCCTCTCCGACGAATTCATCAATCGGAATAGGAACGGCGGACTCGCATGGGGATAAGTCTTCGAAAGCCACCGCAAACGACTCTTCCCCACCAAACGCTGACGCGAGCGCTGGAGAAAATTCCTTTGGTTGAACCAAAGAAAGTTCGGGATAATTAGTGGTTTTCATGCACGGGGCGTGTTCTTGCAGCATGCCATTACTAGAGTACTCTTGAAACGGCCAACGTGGCAATCATCCCCCCCACACACACCTTTTGAAGAGGGACAATCGGTACGCCTTGGAACTTCGAACTGAAGCTCCAAACTTCAGCCAAATCCAACCGGCCGGGTGTGTGGAGGACATACACTCAAAAAGTGGGGAAACGGGGGGACAAGGCCAACCGAAAGTAGGCGCCAAAAAACATGCATCACACTATCCTTTGCCACTGGCTGGCCTTGCTCATCGTCCGCTTGCGGCAATGCAAGCAAGTGGCCTGCCACTGTTCAAACATGCACTACCAAACATCTCATCTGTGATGTTTGGTCCATGTCTCGTCATAGTGCAAGAGGATTCAATCCAGTATTGTTCAAAGTGAACATACAAAATGTAACGATTTGGCATTTGCAAATGTAAACCCTTCAAGCTCCAAAGGCTTCAAATCCAATTTCATGAATTCCCCAATTGCCGGCTCAGGGAGGCTCAACAGGCATGCAGGAATACGCAAAACCATAGAGATAACGGAGTACAGGCACACAAAGGCACACAAAATTAGGCCAATAGTCCATCTTCCAAAAAAATGTATCAAGAAAATGGTTCAAAGTTGAGGCAAGTCATCACTACTTTCGAAAACCTCAACCCCCCTCCCCACCACCTAGTGTTTGGATCAAAAATGGTCCGGATCACCTACCCCATACCCCCCCCCCCCATGCCTGTTGCACAACCTGTTTGCCGTCTTGCCTATTTGCATGCAAACCTCTACTGGCTGTATCGGGCGAGTTGGGGTGTGTGAGTGAGTTACACTAGCACAGCACCAGGCACAAAACTGCTCAGATGTACATTAGATTGAAAACGGCAGTACGTGCGTGCATGGTGCCATATGAGCATTGATGGTGTATTGATTGACACTTTGGACAACAAATGCCATGTCAGCTTCAATGATCGCATGACTTCGTTTGAAATGTGGTAGGTAGTCCGCGGATCACTGATCCGCGGGGGTCCAAACCCCCCCCCCCCCAAAATGATCCGCGGATCACGGATCACCTACCCCATAAATCCCCCCCCCCCCACTGCCTAGCAAAATGATCCACGATTTCCCGGACCATCGATGCAGACACGTGATGATCCAACGGGTAGTAATAGTAACACACAGTGCAAGTACAAAGCACCATATTGATCCACCAATTTGTGTGTAAAAAAATGATCCAAAAATGCAAGTTCCAAAAAAGAGATGACACAAATTGGTGGATCATTTTTTTTGGAACTTGCATTTTTGGATCAAAAGGCGCCTCTGCAGCACACAGCACAAGACGGGCTTGGAGTGTGTCTCTTGTCGCCGGCACTGTTTTTTGTCGCCGGCAGTTGGCGGATTGTCCTGCCTCACAAATCACAGAAGAAAATTTATTTGGATTTATTGAAGAAATGGCAGTGACGAACCCCATCCCTTTCAACTCCCGGCAAGATTTATTTTCTGGTTACCTGGGCACGCTGGACCACGCTTGGAAATTATTTATGGAAGATTTGGTTCCCTTGGTTGCTATTGCCCCCGAAGGGTTACAAGACAATATTATCCAGGGTGGTGGTCACTGGTCTGCTGCCGGTTATGGACAAGGCAATTTGTCCCAGCTCATATTTGACATGTCCAAGGTGGGTGTTGTCAACAAGATTTGATGTGTACCGTGGTGTTATTTTGGTCGCGCTTGCGTTACATTGGCACTTAAATTCCCTACCAAAAGTTTTGGACGGGGATGCCAAGCAAGCGGTGTTTGCTTTGTGTGATGCACTTGGTGCCGGTGCCCCTACTCCGTCGTTACCTTGGTCCGTGCAGGAGATTGATTTATCGGAAAGTTTTCAATACATTTGGGATAATATGAAGGTTCAATTGGATTTCGAAGACCGCAAACGTCTTTTAAAGCACATTCCATTTTTTAAAAGGGATTCCGCATGATGCAGCATGCAACAATCATAGGCGTGATGGCAACGTTGCCGTGGATAAAGTGCATAAAAGTTGGGAGCAAGCCACTCTTAACATTTTGCGCATGTTAGCCGTGATTGACGCCAAGCTTGTTGACCCACAAGCAACCCCATCCGGCATTGTCTTAGACACCATTGCTGATAGGGCCTTTGCCGCCACTACCGATCTTTTTGTGCGCATACAAGAATACTGCAAACAAAAATCAATCCCCGTTGATATGTCTTTCAAAAACCCGTTGTTTTCAAAAGAAGACCTTGCGTTGGCCGCCCATAACCAAAAAGTAAACAAGGCTTCTTCTTACTCTTCAGCCGTTCGCAACATGCCTCAAAACAATCAAGCACCCCACGGGCGCTACAACAACAACGCCCGACAAAATTATCGTGGCGGGGGCAAGGGCCGAGGCAAAGGGGGCAAAGGATACTGCCCATCGGGTTACAGTTCCCAAGGCGCCGGCTCCGGTCAAGCCAACACACCAAGCAGCAATAGCTCATGACTACTCTGGCGTCCCCATCCCCGCCTGGCTTCGCCAACACCGCGCGTGGTGGAAGAGGCACACCCCCCCGCGCATTCTCGATATTTTGGACAACGGACTGCTTTACCAAGTACGTTTACCTCATTGTGTGTCTAGGGCGCCACCTCTTTGTCCCTACGATAGAGCCTCACTTGAATATTTCCATGCTCGGAAGTTGATATATGAATATGAAAAAATCGGTGCCGTCTGGCAGTGCGCACGAAGCGATGTAGATTATTTCTTCCCTTGGTTCGTCGTTCTCAAAGTAGAAAGCACAGCTTTGGGGGCAAAAATCAAGGGTCGTTTCATCTCTAACCTACGCAAGCCCGATGCAGGAATTCCTATTTCCCATTTTCGCATGGATCATTGGGGACATGTGTTCCCGGCACTTCGCAAAGGGCAAAGGGGTGCCAAGGTGGACCTCAAGCATGCATACTTTCACATCCCTTTGAATGAGCGCTTCGTGCGCTATACTGGATTTTCCTTCGATGACATGATTTTTAGATTTGAAGCAATGCCCTTCGGCGTTAATGTAGCGCCGCAAGCCTTCACGGATTTGTAAAAGTATTGCTTAAGCATTGGTGTTCTCAAGGAATCACGGTGTATGGCTATTTAGATGATTTGTTGATTGTAGCGTCTTCGCACGACGAGTGCATTGCGCATTGGAACATCGTTCACAAAACTTTGAACGACGCTGGGTTCTTGGTGAATGAACCAAAATGTGTGCCACCGACACAACACTTAGAATTTCTAGGCATCAATGTCAATTTCGAGCAAGGCCTCGTTTCCATTCCTGAGAAAAAGAGGAAAGGCTATCGTAACGAGTTAGAAAAATTGCTCACCAAGTTGTCCATCTCCTTGCGATCTGCCGCGTCCATTCTAGGCAAAGTGAGATCTTTGCTTGTGTGCTTTCCTGGTTTGCGACTACTGACCGATGTACTAGTTGAGTTCGTTCAACTTGCTCGCTTTCATGGTTATGACAAACTTTTACCCGTCCCTTCCGCCGTACAGGAACAGGTTAAACTTTGTAAAGTACATTTGGCGTCCTGGGAAGGCCGCTCCATGCTCGGGGCACCCTCCAATCGGCGTTTGGCCGCCGATGCGTCCGACACACAATTGGGCGCTATTGTTTTGCACACACGTCACACGGCACATCGCTACGTGCCTAAGCTCATTCACATCAATTTGAAAGAGTAGTAAGAAAAAGTGCTTTTCCATTGCTTTGAGGCATACTCTAGTTGTATTAGAGATGCACTGAGCATCCATGCATTTTTATCTTAGTATTGGTCCCACCAAAACTGGTGATAACACATTTTGACCTATGGAACCAAACACCCAATCAGGATATGGAGTGGACCCCTTAATCCCCTTTCAATCAGAAGTAAAACATCTTTTCCTGAGTTGACTGAGCACTGACATACCTAAGGTAGAGCCTATGAATTTATCTATGTTTTTCCATGAATTCTTAGCTATCCTAGTGGTATGCACACTAGGGGGCTGGGCACCTCTTTTTGAGAGGTCCTGGGTTCAATTCCTGGTCAGCCTAGCTAAGTAGGAAGATCCCATGTGACATGGCAGTGACCTCATCGCCACATACCATGCCACCTCAGCACATATGGGACCCAAAACAAAGAGTGCACATCTCCTGAGATGGCACTATGGAGAGAGAGTGACCATGGGGCAGTTTTCTAACTCTTTTCCTCAAACATTTCAGCTATCTTTGTGAATATGCATTCATTTGTGACCTGAGTTGCAGTTTCTGTGAATATCCAATCATCTTTCACTGTTTACACTGCAGCCCTTCATGCTTTGATCCTGAAACCTCTTCTCTTTGCATACTATTGGCTTGGGCTATCCTGGAGTGACTTGGAGTGGCTGTATTTCATCAAAACAAAAGCTTTTCATCTCCAAAAACAAGCAGCAGGAAACCCTACACCAACAGCAAGCAGCAGGAGAGGCAAAACACAGTGCTGAAAACACTATAAACTTTTCTGGTAGCAAGAGGCAGCCTGTCTCTGTGCACCGGCAGCGACCCCGCGCCGTACAACCAGTGCTCCGAGTACAGGCAAACATAAGCAGAAGGGCGGACTAAGATGGATCCAGGAAAGGAGGACGCTGACGTGAAGACAGCGCCAGCGCCTGCGGCACCGGCCAGCCCGGCACCTGGCGCTGTACCTTCGGCGGAGCCCTTACATGGGCCAGTGGATACGGCTGAGGACTCCCTGGATGGGCTTCAGACGGCCTTCGGGGCCCTGTCTGTCGAAGAAGTGGTCTCTCAGCCTCAGCCTGTGAAGAGGAAGAGAGAGAACGAGAGCGAGAAGGATGCTGGAGGAGAAGCAGACGAAGGAGAGGAACAAGGGCAAGACCTGACTAGTATCCCTACCTTCGAGGGCGCACCAAGCGCTTCTGGCCTCCACGCATCACCCTCTCCCATAACCACCACACTCCCAGCCGCCGCAACATCCACTTCCACAACCAACCTGCCTATGGCAGAGGGCACAGGCTTTACTGGCATGCCTCCCTACCCCGCCTATGGTATGGGCCCACCTACCACTGCGCTCCATGAGGCAACTACTGCCAGTGAGCCTGTGGCTTCCAGCGCTGCGCCGCGATGGTATGCAGCTGATTATCCCCATCCACTACACGCTACTGGAACCTATGTGGATGTTTCTGGGTATCCTCCTGGGTATGCACTTGGGTATGCACCCTTGAGTGGGCTGAGGAGAGGACCCGAATCTCTGGGTGGCAGGAGTAGAGGATCGGGAAGATCCTCCAACAGGTCCCTGACGCGGTCGGAGATCAACGAGGTGCTCCGAGGAGCCACTTCAAAAATCGTAGGCGACCTCACACAAGAAATCCGTGAGAAGCTGGAGCCCCTGATGATCCCGTCCCATGCGTCACCTACGACGGTGGGAATGTCACCCCACCGAGTACAGGCTAACCACCTGGCGGCAGGGTTGACAAATACCCTGGGGAGCCTGAGGAGCCGACCGATGCCGACTCCTGCAGCAATACCGAGAAGTCCATTCGTCCCGAGAACGGCCCAGCCGCCCTACAGCCACGTGACGAACTCGACGAGGGCCGAGCTGGACCAGCTGGGGCTGACAGCCTTAAGGGCTATGGTGGACGTAGAGCCTTATGGCTCTAGTGATCTTGGCGGAGACCCCTCCGATAACGAGCCGCCGTCGATGGATTCTTCTTCGCCCTCAGATGACGAGGACCCCGAGGACCCCAAGGGTAAGAAGAAGAAGAAGAAGAAGAAGAAGACCCGACGCCCTGAAGGTCGCCGAGCTCAGGAGGCGAAGGCTATTGCCACCTCCAAGATAGTGGTGAACCTGCCTGAGTTCACAGACAAGGACCTCAGCGAGTTCACTGAGAACTTTGGCCGGTTCCTACGACTGACCGGCCAAACCCACGCGAGTGGGCGAGTGAAGTGCGATCTGCTCCTGCAGTGCTGCAAGACCAAGTACCTGGAGAAGCAGGTCAGGCAGATCGTAACTAACTCCGCCACCTTTGCCGATGTGTTGGTTGCCCTGGAGAGGCAGTACCCAACCTACGAAACCGACCTCTCCATCAGGGCCGAAATCCAGAACCTGCCCATGCTGCCCAACAACCCTAAACCTGGCAGGGTCTCCGAGCTGTTGGCTGACCTGGATCACTGGGCTGGACGACTGACGCCCGGTTCCTACAGCAGCGACGACCTGCTGTTCTGGTTGTGCGCCAAGCTCCCCCGAGAGCTATGGGACGAGTGCCGTTTGACGGCTGAGCGCAAGGCTAGATCCCTCCGCTACGAGGATCTATGCGTGCTGCTCCTGGAGATGGCGCTAGAGAAGGAGAGCGACCAGCACTTGAACAACTACCGTCCTGGTGGTGGAGGTTCTGGAGGCAAAGGGTACCAAGGATCCCGACCTGGGCAGGGGACTACCCCCAAACACGCCCACGCCCGCCTAATGGAGAACGTGAAGGAGCTATTCTGGTGTGATGCCAGAGACGAGCAGGGCCACCTGCAGCACGCCTCTGACTGCGAGCAGCGAGACTGCTTCGTCGTCCAGGGGAAGCAGCAGGAGAAGAACACCGGCGCCAAAGCGAAGCTGCCGGATCATTACCGCTGCACCATCACGTGTGCATTCTGCGGTAAGCGGAAGCACTACGAGGATGAGTGCTACCATAAGCAACGCCTATCGGCGAAGCTTAAGGGGGAAGATCCTGGCAAAGGCTCAGGCAAAGGTGGAGGCAAGGCCAAAGGCAACGACTCCGGCAAGGGCAAGTCGAAAGGACGTGGTCAAGGTGGTCAAGACAAGGGTCAAGGTGGACGAGGAGGAGGCGCTAACCGCCAGCCCGACAACAAGAACAAGGACAAGAACGGAGGCAACCCCAACCCTAATCCAGGGGGGAACTCCGAGCCCTCTGGAGGGCAGACTGGTCCTACCACACGCTCACAGACGCAGGCCCAGCAAGAACAAGGAGCCAAGCGTGAGCATGAAGGTGGTGACGACGGCAACGCTAAGAAGAGGAGCCGTTTCATGAGGATGGCCCGCAAGTTGCGGAACAAGGGGTTCGAGGTGACCTGTCCCGCGGAGTTCTGACGGGGACGCTCTGGTGGCACCCAAGACCTGGTGTTTTGGGTACGTATCCGACTAGGGGGACGTGAATACCTGGGGGTACTGGATACTGGCGCCACAATATCGATAGTGGCCAAGAAAATTTTACCTTGTGGGAGCCTGAAGAACACCATGACCACCGCCGCTATACGCATGGGGGATGGACATGTGGTGCACAGCTGCGGGGACTGTGAAGTGGAGGTACCTATGGGCTCCAGGACTATCGCCCATCGGTTCTATTGAAGCGGTACCCAGAACCCCATGGCCAGGTTACGGCATACAACCGGTCTCCGGTCCACTAACCCCATGCACGGCGTGTTCCGTGCCGTGAAGCCCCGCATCGGCATCCGATGCACCGCCAGCGGAGATTTGGGTATCAGAACATCAGGAATCAACAGGGTTTTATTTTCATATTGTTTCCGTCAATTTTTATGCTTCCGTTCCGATACTCACTGTTTTGACTGCTGGCGGTTGGTTCGCGACTTTACCGTAACCGCCAGTTTAACTGTTTATAATGGAAATTTTAACGTTATCCGTCACGAAGGCTCCAAAGTCGCCAGGAACTGCATGGATGCTTCCGCAATTTTCATAATTAATACTCGCAACCTTAATCCGAATTTTTCAGGATGTCGAAATCGGATTTTCGACTTCGACATCCCCGCACTTGATTTGACCTCTTTCGAGTGGACCTACGTGCTTCCGTATGCACGAATCAACTTCCCTTTTATCCTGCCCTCCATTTGTCTTAAAGATATGGGCAAAACAAAGTTGATTCGTGAGGCCACTTGTGAAGGTCATATCTCGTGCCGCTTGCGAGTATTGACGATAAGGAAACGTGGGATGTATTCACAATACTCCCGACGTAATTTAGGAAGCTTCATATGCCTTGCGTTTCTACACATGCGCGCTAGTGTAATGGATCATGGTCAAGAGGGTAGAGTTTGCGTTATAACTCTATGACCATGATATTGCGTGCGTTAAGATAACGTTCGAGTGTAGCGCGCAAGTGTTGGTGTTGCATAGGAACTCTCCTTGAGTTCCTATGAGCGATTGACACAAAGTTATGCCCTTGGAGGGGCATGACATATCGTGGTGGGAGCTACATTTTTGGGCAATATTTGGTATGTGCCATGTGTTGTGTTGCGTGCCCATTTGGCGGGCCCATTGCTCCAAGACAAGCCCGCCAATGGACCTCATATTGTGCAAGCCCCTTCTCCGTACTCCCTACGGTCAATTGCAAGCCTAACCTTCGTGAAGGGAAGCTTGTGTGGTGATCCCGAAGCGATGCGTTGGGAGCAAGGTGTGTATTTTACATTTTTCCATATTTTCATGTGCCCACTTGGGAAGCAGCGCTCGTAACCTTTCAAGGCGCCCCAAGTGGAGCACATACGTGGGATCGAAGGTCATTGGTGTCAAGTCATTGTGTTTAGAAGGATTAAGTGATTGCACGATCCAAGCCAAAGATATTATAATATAATTATGCGCCTTTCAAGGCACTTTGGTTTGTCTTTGTGCCAATTTTGCCATTTTTGGCCCGTCATGATGTCAAGTGGCGACCGTGTATTTCAACGTTGCGCTCAATTGACATCATGACCCAAGTATGATATGAGGGTACATACTTTGGTGCCCAACATATCTTGGACCCGGCGAATAGCTCCTCTTAGGCTTGGCATACCGTGGCCACCATGTTGGCGATTTGGGACTATCCCAAATCATGGGCTCACTTGGCGACCCTGCCATTCCCAATACCGGAGGAGTTGGGCGACGCCCCAAAGATATGTTGGACACATATGACTTGACATCAATCCTATGGCACACTCCGGTCCAAGTCGGGCACGTGCCTCATTTGCCCTAACCATGAGCGTGCGCAATTTTGGCCATATTGAGCATTTTTCCACTTTTGCTGCCCGCCGTGCCCCATGTTCTAACCTTCGTGCACGCCGGACGCATGGACCAATGGACCATATATGACATGCATGTTATGGGTAATGGTCCCCATGGTCCACACACCACGTGGGCGAAGCGGAGCCGCCTTCGTCAAGGCGCTAGGCCAAATTGAGTATGGGCAATTTTGCCATTTTTGCATTTGTGGACCCAATTGGGATCGTCACCACGCCGAGTGGCATGGAGATCTTTGAGAGCCAAGGGCATGGGAGTCTCCGTTGGACTCCCGGTGGATCACGTATGGAATGGCGGATCCGATCTCCAAGCCGGCGTGGAGATATACTATTGGGAGCACACCGAATTTTGGCTCATTTCAGGCAGCCAAAATGACCCAATTTTGGGACCCCAATTTCCCCCTTCCGTGTGGTCAATTGGCGGCCCCATTTCTCTAAGCCCATAGGGAGCCCGGACCTAAACCCAAGTTGTACACTCAGATATAAGTCCTAGGTCCTGCCTCCTACCCTGTGAGCCATTGGCCTCACCTTGGCCGAGCGAGCCGCGCGTGGGAATGACGCCAATTTTGGTGATTTTGGCATCATGACCCCACTTGACTCATCCGTGTTGCCCTGATGCCGGGACCTCAGAGGGAACCAGGTTGGGTGAGGGCTCCAGGGAGTTCGTACTCGAAGGGCATAGGGTCAGTTGCCTCGTCCCTACCTCTGGCGGGTCCGGACGAAGGGTCAATTTTGGAGTTTTTCAAGCCAATTTCAGTTTGGGCTGAAACAGCCCATTTTCAGCTACCAACTCCTGGGTGATAATGGCGGGGCCATATCTCTGGCTCAGAGTGGAGTTGGGACCTGCCGTTAAGGGAGCATAGGGAGCCGCTGTCGGTTGGCCTTGGAACCCATTGGTTCCCAGGAACTCGCCTGTGGCTGTGCGGGACACCTCTCCCATTGGCAGGGTTTCAGGGTCCGGACTGAGCAGGGCATGGGTTGTGTTTGAGCCCCCGCCCCCATCAGCCACCGAGAGGGTCGGACCTGGGATTGGGATATGAGTCGGGACTGAGTGTCTATTGTCCCTTGATGCCCTTACCCCAGTCCAGTCTTAACCCCATGTGTACATATCCTGATGTGTTGCTGTACATACTTTCGTTCCCTCTTTGCAGAGTGGCAAGGATTCTGAAACGCTTTGTCACATGACACAGGCGTATTGATGCCCTTGTGAGCGTAGTGCCTTGCCTGCCTGCTCACTTGTGCGTGTCACCGCAGCGTCCCGTGGCAGGCCCCCCACGGGAACGCGTCAAAAGCGTTTCACCGCCGCGGGGTTACCCAACCCTCGCGTGCCACTCGGGGCCACAGACCGCGAGCAGCGCGTCGCAGCAGCGCGGCGCAGCTCGCAGCTCGCAGCGCAGCGCAGCGTCTCGCAGCGCAGCGCAGCAGCTCGCAGCGCCACTCAGCGACAGCGCCGAGTTCGTCACGGAGCCCGCAGCGCCGTCCAGAACATCGTCCTGACCGCGCAGCGCCCGTGGAAGAGGTGCACAGACCAGGACTCCTGCATCAGCCCCATCGGCCGACCCGGAGTCCCAACGGCCGACCAGTAAGGCCGCGTCAACCACCTCCACAACCACCGGCTGACCAGCACCAGCCGCACTTCCAATCCAGTGCTGCAGCACCCTCCCCAACAACCACAACCATTTCGTTGAGGTGAACGAGTGCACATCAAGGACTTCAAGACCATCTACGCCCCCGCTGCCATGGTGAATTGGCAGGAAGCGGGCAGGACGTGGCCGCGGCCCCACCCCCATGCAGCACGCCTGCTGCGTGGGTTGGTTTGGGACCAGCATTACCGCCACAGCAACCCCCAGTGCGAAGGGGGCATGCCCAGGAGCTTCGAGCTCCGCACGGACATCGCCCCCGACCGCCTGCAGGCCGTGGAGGACTGGCTGCGGGCGGAGGGGTACGAGTACCGCCACCAGCAGAGGCGCTGGAGGGCGTGGACCCGGCCGGACAGGCCCGGGGAAGGGCTGCGCCCCGACGGGATTGAGGAGGACGAGGACCCCAACGCCTACCCGTCGGGCGCCTCGATCAACGTCTCCTTGTGGGACGTGATCGAGAAGAAGTTCCCCGAACCGGGGAGCGAGCGCAGGCTGCAGGGCAGCAGCAGCGCGTCTCCGGCGACGGAGAAGAGGTCCGCCGGGGACAGGAAGCGGGAGCGGAGGTGGCGGGAGTACCAGGAGTCCCTGGCCGCCGAAGCCGCCCAAGGCGCCAAGGGCGGAACCCCGGCCCCCAGTCCCCAACGGCCCAATGGTGGACACCACCCCGGCTCCACCACCCTTGGCGACTACATCCAAGTCGCCAAGCAGACCCAGGCCAAGCCCCGTCCGCTGCTCGTGAAGGCCCGGCAAGCCTCAGCAGGCCCCAGCAGCGACATCGAGTCGGCCCACCGCGGGAGGACACCGGCCGACCAGGCCAGCTCCAGCAGCAGCGCCGCTCCCGAAAGGGACGTGGCGCTCGCCTGTGAGCGCGCCTGTGGGGTGCCCTGCAACCGTCGGGTTGCCCGGCAACGGGCCAAGCAGTACCGCGCTGCTGTGGAGGGCGCCGCCGGCATCGCCCAGGAGGAGGCTGCGCAGTGGGCGCATGGCATGGCCATCCACACCCAGACCGTGGCGGCCATCGCGGCTGGATTCACGGCCGTGGCCGCCCATAGTGCAGCAACTGCCCAGGTCAACGGTGAGTTGGCGGCAGTCGACGAGGAAGCCCGCCTGACGCAGGAGGCCATTGCCTGCAAGGAGGCCGAGGTGAAGGCGCTGGGGGAGGCGCTTGCCCAAGAGAGGGCAAAGAAGGAGGCGGAGGAAAGGGCCCACGCCGAAGCGACGGCTAAGGCCCATGAGGATGCCGCCAAGAAGGAAGCCATCGAGGCCGCGCGACGGAAGGTCGCTGAGGAGAAGGCCAAGACGGAGGCGGAGCTGGCGGCGTTGGAGGCGCAGAAGGCGCAGCTGCTGCAGGCCCGGGAAGCCGAGGCGGCTCGTGCTCGGGAAGAGGCCGAAGCGCGAGCTGCCGCGGCCACCGCCGCCGCAATGGAGGAGGCAGAGGCCAAACTCCGCCACGAGACTCCCCCGGGAGGATCGCGAGTGGAGACCCTTCGAAGGCTTTTCGAAGGGGACGCCTCCTCCAGGATGAAGCTGGATGAGGCGGACACGGGCAGCAGTGGGAGCGGTAGCACCACCGCCCGTCGACGGAGGAAGGGCAAGGGGAAGACCCCCGAGAGGCCGCGGAGGCCAGCGGGTGGGCACCCCCACGACAGTGACCCCTTCTTCACCGCCAGTGACGGGGATGAACGAGGCCGTCGACATCGCCAAGTGGTGGCTTGGACGGGCGGAAGTGGCGGAGACGTCCCCATGGAAGGTGAGGATGAGGATCCCCCTCCTCCCTACCGGAGCTCCGAGTCCTCCGTGACCGAGACGCCCAGGTGGGGCGACATGGACGAGGATGACGACATGGAGTTCGGCATCACGCGCCCATCCTCGGACCCACCGAGGCGACCCGGCGGAGACCCACCGGGACCCCCTGGCGGAGGACCTTCAGGACCCCCTGGAGGACGCCCACCCAGTGGACCCCCTGGAGGCGGACCACCTGGCGGGGGAGGACCCCCTGGACCGGGCGGACCCGGCGGAGGCCCTCCTGGAGGACCCCCTGGGGACCCCGACGACCCACCAGGGAACGGCGACCCGGATGCCACCTGGTGGTGGATTGTCTACCTCCGCAAGAGAGTCCAGTTGCTCGAGCTGGAGGTAGACACGGGCAAGAGCGAGATGGCTCGCATCTCCACGGTCGCCTCGCGCGCGCAGAAGGACCTGGACATCGCCAGGGCCGAGACCAAGTCGCTGACCAACGTCGTCAGCGGCCTGCAGGAGAGGCTGGATGCGCTGGAAGCCCGTGGGAGAGTCGGCAGCGACCACCCACACCTGGAGTCAGGCTCGTCGGACAACGGCTGGGGACCCGGACCAGGTCCAGGCAGACCCCACGCCCCCGGCGGAGCCCCCAGGAGTCGCCCCAGCGCTAGTGCCCCCTCTCTCACCGCCCCCTCTCACCACAGCGCGGGCCGCCGCAACGAGCGCGTGCCGCCCGGCAGTGGCAGTGAGGAATGGCGCGATGAGTGGCTCAGCGCGGACTACCACAACCGCCGTGCTCCACCGCGGACGCCTGTACGCCCCCGACGCCCGCCACCAGCCCCGGCGCCAATCCCCAGGGCTGGAGGACGTTATGGTGGACTCAGGGATGAGGTCCCCAGAGGAGACGTGGAGTGGGATGTCGGTGAAGGTGAGGACCTGGACCTGGACCTGGACCTGGAGGAGTTCGACATCAGCCCGCCGCGTGGTGTACGACGGGAGGCCGCTGAACGCAGCCGCCGGCGCCGTGATGAGGATGCGTACATGGATGCAGTACGGCGTGAACACTTCGGTTCAGCGTACGTGGAGGAACCGCGGCGTAGCCACAGGGATTCCATGGAGGAGATGGACGTGGCGGCCGTGGGAGTCCGTGGGCGAGGCCGATGGGAACCTCGGTCGACCTCGCGGCCGGCGTTCATGGTCTCTAAGGCCGCGGACGCCGCCGTGTGGGAAGACTTGAAGGACATCAAGCCCCCCATGTACGACGGCAACCCCCTCAACCTCGACCGCTTCTTGGAGAAGCTGGACGATTGGGGGCTGGCCGTCACTGAAGACCAACCTCCCGCGGATGCGGAGAGATATGTCTTCAAACGGTTCAGGTACCGCCTGCCGGAAGTGCTCGGCGAGCTATACTTCGTGGCGACCAAGGAGGGGAAAATCAAGACCCTCAAGGACGCCAAGAAGTGGCTCAACGAACAGGAGCGGGTGGACGCTCCGCAGGTGGCTGCCAAGCGCTGGAAGTCCATCAAGCTTGAGCATGATGGACGGGAGATCCGCCTACGGGAATGGCGTGACTTCCGAGGGAAATACACCCTCTTCCGCCGCAACGTGGAGGATTGGAACGAGGGTGACGAGCAGGCTCGCCTGCTCTCCATGCTACCGGAAGCATGGATCAAGAGGGTCACCAAGGAGGAATCCAAGAGGGCCAAGTCCAACCACACGGTCAAGATGATGCTCCCCAAGGAGTATCATACGAACGTGGTGAGTTGGGCGAAGAAGAACGTGGCCCGGGATGTCAAACGGCACTCCCTGCGGAACGCTCTTCTCATCACCGTCTCGGGCGATCGCGAGAAGACCGCGATTTGGCGCCTTGACGACTGTGAGTTGAGCGGCCAGACCATCCGTCTGCAGCCCATCCCGGCGCGGATGAGCTGCGACGAGATCCTGGAGTGGGTTGGCGAGGAAGTACTCAAGGAGTACCGAAACCTCCACCACACCCGCGGGTTGAGGCCCGGCGACCGCGACGTCAACTACGTTGGCGAGGGGCCTGGCGGGGAATCTGCCATGGACCCAGCGGGAGCCGGCGGCGATGAGACTCTCGTCGACGATGACGACGACGATGAGCCCGCCGAAATGGCCGTGTGTGCCTTCGTGGCCAAGAACCTGAGCGCGGGGACCAAGCCAGCAAACTGGAAGCCCCTGCAGCCAGGTTGGAAGAAGCAGGAGAAGAGGGACCCTCGCCGTATTGGCGACCCTCCGCTGTCCTTTGGGGAGTTCGTACGAGCTCACCCGCAGGGCTGTTTCGTGTGTTATGGGAGGAAGAAAGGCTTCAACCATGACCACCGAACATGCCCCGTCCACAAGGCCGACACGGAGGCTTACAAGAAGGCGCACGGGTCGAAGAAGCGTGCGCCCGCGGGTATCCGGGAAGCCAAGATGGAGGTGGACAAGGAAGAGCTGGCCAAGCTGATGTCGTCGGTGGGGACCGAGTTGGCCAAGGAGATCCAGGAGATCAAGAGGAACTGGGTCCCCAGATCGGACAACAAGAACAAGGAGAACAACCAGAATGACCAGAACAAGGACAAGGACAAGAACAAGGGTAAAGGAGGAGGTAAAGGGGGAAGAAAGAAGGGCGTCAACGACGTTGAGGCCGAGGAGAACACCCCCTCTTCCACAACCGACGCCCCCTAGCGGAGCCCCTGCAGCCAAGGGCCCCAGCTAGGGCGGTCGCAGGATGGTGACGTGGGAAGCGCCGATCCATCCCTGTCGGGAGTCGGTAAACACAAGGGGACTGCCGCGGGCGGAAGGCCCGGTCTGGCGCCCAGTCGCGGAGGCGGGGTGAGGGGAAGTGAAGGCACGAACCCTTGCACCCGTCCGTCCTTCGCGACCAAGAACGTGTTTGATGTACTACAGGATCTATCCGAGAGTATCGGAGGATCACCCGGACCGCAGCTGGATGCTGCAGATGGGCAGCCTGAGCCCATTGTCCACAACCTGCACCAGTCGCTTGTGGAGCTTCTGGAACGGCCGGAGATCCTGAGTTTGCACGCCGTGCGCCGTGTCGGTCGCGAGCGGCAGTTGCATCTTAAGGTCCGTGCCCTATGCGGGGAAGTGGAAAAGGTTTTCGACGTGTTGGTCGACACGGGAGCTCAAGTCAGCTTGGTCAAGGCTGGCCTACTTCCACCAGAGTGTCTGACCGACAGTCGGAAGCCTGTCAGGCTGAAGGTGGCGAACGGCCAGTACATGGTGGGAGGCACGAAGGAAGCGGCCATTGGGCTGCAGTTCGTGAACCATCGTGAACTGAGCCGCCCAGACCTCGGCAAGGAAATCCTCCTGCACGGTAGCTTCTACGAGGCCGAGATGGACTGGGACATGATCGTCGGGTACGACTTCATGATGGAGACGGACTCCGGCGTTCTCCCGGCCCAGGCTTCCATGACCCTGTACCAGGACGACCAACTCTCGTGGCTTTCGTCACCTGAGCACCATGTGGAATGCCAATGGATCCACCCCGAACGCAATCAGCTCGAAGTGGCCGCGCTGGACACTGAGCCCACTGGGCCAGCAAACCAGGAGTACGGCGTAAGGCCGGAAGTGGCGAACCGAGTGGTCGCGGACCTGGGAGCGTCGGATCTGGCCCTGGATGCGTTCTCTTCAGGAACCTCCGCCCATCTGCGGGTATGTGAGAAGTACTGGAGCGCCCAGGACTCCGCGTGGAAGAAGCACTGGGGTCCGCATCAGGGATTGATGTGGATCCATTGCCCCCGTTGGGACATTCCAAGAGCGATAGCGAAGATTCGCAAGGACCGCTCCAAGGCAGTGCTGGTTGTTCCTATGGGATGCACCGAGGAGGAAAGTACCCGACATTGGGTAGCCTCATTGACCAACATGACCTTGAACAAGGTCGTCCTACCGGCTGGAGAGAGTGTCTATCAGGACGCTAAGGGACAGCCCATGCCACCCCAGAGATGGCCAACAGAATTCCACTATGTGGATGGGGGCCTTGATCAGGCCGACACCACGGACTTCGTGTGTGTCAACCGCATCATAGCAGAGCCATGGCGGCAATGCTTTGCGGTTCCCCCTGTTGACATCGAAGAATCGGACTCCGAAGACCCCCTCACTGAAGAGGAGTGGGATCTGGTTCAGGGGTATATGGATCAGCCCTTTCACGACTGGGGAAACCAGCGTGAGGGCAAAGGCCAGGACAAAGCCTGGTGGGAAGTGGACTCAATCGTCTCCGGTTCCTATGACGGGAATACCTTCGTGCAGAGGGTGCTGGATCACATGTCCAGCCAAGACGAGCCGCCTGGCGGTAACCCACCCACCTACGGCGATCTGTTCCGAGGCAAGACCAGGGATGGCCCTTTGGGCCACCTGGGAAGACCACCTGAGCCGAAAGCGAGCGGGGTCGCTACCCCTCAAGTAAGCTCCGTGGTTCAAGTGCCCGGAAAAGCCAAGGCGGAGTCCGATGACTGCCCCAAGATCCAGGCATTAAGGGCCAGGCTGAAGCAGAAGTATGGTGATACCTTCTTCAGCGGCAAGCCTGTGTTTCCCCCACCGGTGCGTGGACCGTATGGCGAGGCCAAGATACGACTGAAGCAGGACCCCCGTGTGTATCGTCACCGGGAGTTTGCCCTGAGGGGCGAGAGGAGAGAGGCCATGGAGAAGATCCTCCGTGACTTCATCCAGAGAGGCTGGCTTGAGCCGTGCCACTCCGAGTGGGCCTCTCCCTGCTTCGTCGTCCCCAAGAAGGTTGCCGGTGAGTGGCGGCTCGTGGTCGATTACCGCGGCCTGAACGCCCAAACGCAGCACGACAGCTATACGCTGCCCCTCATTGAGGATATGCTGCAAAAACAACACCGGCGGAGGATCTTCACGGTGATTGACCTGAAACATGGTTATCATCAGATGCCTCTCGCCGAGGAGTCCCGTGCCTGCACAGCCATGAGCACCCCACTTGGACCTCTCCAGTGGAAGGTGATGCCCATGGGCGTTACCAACGGCAATGCGGCTTTTCAGCGGATGCTGGAGAACCTGCTTGAGCCGGTGCGCGACTGTGCGGACCCCTTCGTGGACGACGTGATCATCGCGTCCGGGGACCCCAGCATGAGCTACGAGGAGCTCCTGGAGGCACACGAGAGGGACGTCACTCGAGTGCTGGACCTTCTGGTTCGGCACAAACTCACGGGCAGCAGTGACAAGGCCACCATTGCGGTAAGCGAGGTGGTCTTCGCTGGCCACGTAGTTGGGAACGGGCAGCGAAAGCCCATACCTGGCAAGGTGGCTGCGATTGAGCACTGGGAAAAGCCCAAAACGGTCTCTGAGCTACGGGCGTACTTGGGGTTCTGCAATTACTACTCGGGGTATATCAAGATGTATGCCGAGTATGCAGCCCCCATGACGACCATGCTCAAGGGCAACCGAGAGGAGACCAAGAAGGGGTCCAAGAAGGCTCTGGTCTGGACTGAAGAGTCTGACCGTGCCTTTGAGGGGATGAAGCAGGCGCTGCTATCCGCAGTGGGTCTGCACCTCGTGGATCCCGACCGAGGGTTCGTCCTGCGCACCGACGCTTCCGACTACGCCATTGGGGCTGTGTTGGAGCAAGTGCTTGACGATGGGAGGCACGTGCCCGTGGCCTTCTGGAGCCGAGTCCTGGCGGAAGGCCAGAGACGGACGTGGACGCCCCGTGAAAAGGAGGCGTATGCCATCGTCATGGCTCTCAGGAAATGGGCTGGGTACATAGCCCTCCATCCCGTCACCGTCTGCACCGACCATCAGAGTCTGCAGTCGTGGCACAAGGAGCACGTGGACACCCCCTCAGGTCCCGCCTCCCGACGGGCAAGATGGCACGAGACCTTGGCCAAGTTCGACCTTACGGTTGTTTATATTCCTGGAAAGGATAACACCGTGGCGGACTGTCTCAGTAGGTGGGCCTATCCCGCCAGCAAGGGCATGCAGGATATCTCTGCCCATGGCGATGAGGCTGAGACCGCTGAAGCCAAGAGGATCATTGAAATGGAGCGCCTGATGGAGGAGGAGGGTGCCAAATGCTTCGTCGTCATGGCCGCAGATGCCCCCCTCGCTTCGAGGGTGAGCAGAACGGTCAGTGTACTCGCCCCTGTGGGTGCCGCGGGCGGAAGGCCCGGTCCGGCACCCCCTGTGGGAGTGGAGTCCGACAAGCACCTCTTCCCAGAGTCTTGCCTCCAGGACGACTGGACCGACGATTACGCCAAGTCTGAGGCCTTTGCGGCCGAGTATAGGGCTGTGACCGACCCTGACGACGGGCAGAAGTGGCCAAAAGGGCTGACTGAGGAAGATGGCAAGCTCTACCGGAATGGTAAGCTGCTAGTCCCAGAGTCCCGGGTGCTCGAGCTGTGTGAAGCTTGGCACCACCACATGCTGCACCCAGGGGTCAAAAAGCAAGCTCTCGACATGCAGCGTCGGTTCGAGATCGACCATATCGTTCTCTACACCGCCATCAAGAAGGTCAGGAAGGGTTGCTCGGTCTGTCAGGCCTGCAATCCCGATAACCGGAACGTCAAGGGGGAACCCCAATGGACCCCGGTTCCTGACCAGCCCATGGAGAGCGTGGCCATGGACGTCTTCTCCATGCCCGAAGTGCACATTGGCAAGGAGACCTTTGACTGTGTGGTTCTCTGTGTGGACCGCCACAGCGGCTACGTTGTAGCCGTTCCGGCACGCAAAAAGGGGTTGCTTGCCAAGGAAGTGGCAGTCATGATGATTCGTCATTGGCTGACCGTCTTTGACATCCCCCGCACCATTTGCAGTGACCGAGTGCCCCAGTTTACTGGTGGCTGGTTCAAGGCTATGTGTTCCCTCATGGGGATACGTCATGCCAAGAGCGTCGCCTATCTCAGCCGGTCTAACGGCCGTGCTGAAGTGGCTGGACGGCAGCTGTTCGAGAAGCTGCGCAAGATCCACATCACCAATCCACGGCGGAACTGGTTTGAGGAGATGTGGCCTGCTCTGAAGGCCCATCATGACACCCCCACTCCGGGCGGTTTGTCCCCTCACCAGATTCTCTTCGGCAGGGACCCCCTGGGTAGGGGACTTCCCTTGTCTGGTGATGGCATGGCTATGGATGCCAAGGAGTTCTTCGCGCGGCAAGAGCAAACGGCGCGGGACATCCGCCAGCAGCTTGAAAAGGAGCATGCTGAGCGTCAGAAGTCCGCCCCGAGCTCGACAGCGCAGAAGTTCAGGGTGGGAGACCCGGTGTGGGTGATCAGACCCCGCCCCATGGGCACCCACCGCACCAAAACCTGGTTCACACCCGGCGAGGTGGTCCGCAGGATTGGTGAGGACACCTACCGCATCAAGGTGGGTCACGGACAGTTCCGGGAGCGCCACGAGAGTCAACTCCGTGTGCGGGAACCCGACCTCCGTGGCCGACATGTGTCCCTGGACTACGCCAAGCATGAGGCCGATTCGGACGACGACTATGCTGAGCAGGACGACTACACTGTCGAGAAAATCCTGGCTCAGCGTCCGAAGGCCTCGGCACCTGGAGGTCTGGAGTTCAAGGTTCGTTGGCGAGGCTATGGGCCGTCCCACGACACCTGGGAACCAGTCTCCTCGTTTGTGCCGCGGGTCAATACTCCCTTCATGGAGTACATCCGCAAGCACAAGACCAAGATCCACGTTTCGGACTTGGCAGCACTCACCCGGGCGATTGCAGCCAGGGGTGCCTGATCAGCGCCCTGAGCTCTCCCCTGATGTGCCTTGAGGCGCTTGTGAGGCCGACGAAGCGTCCCTTACTTGCTTGCTCTCTTCCATCTTTCGGTGACAGAGTGGCCATATACCCCCCCCTGCTGAATCCAGAGGAGGATGGCCCCTCTTTTCTTCTATTCGTCACCCCCCCCCCCTGCTGCATCCTTGGGAAACCAGGTAGGGCGACTGACCTTCATGTTTTTGAGCTCTTGGGGCCTTGAAGCCCATACGACGTTGCGCAACGGGTGCCGCTGTCATCGGCATTGCGATTTTTTGGTGTGTGGTCTGGTTCCATGGCATTTGCGGAATCCAGACCAGTCGACGTGTGTCTCGAGACTATATATGCCTGAACTCAGGCGTTGTCCTGTCCATCCTCCTGCATTTGCCTTATCCTGACCGTGGCGTGGTTTGGCACTCTGTTCTGAGTGTGTTTACACGCCTATTTTCCCAAGTTGTTGCTTGCTTTTCTGCCCTCCAGGATATGTGCATCTGTATGTTAAGTGTCATCAGCCCATCGCTGAGGGATGGACTGTTTTTCACCACGAATCGGGATACAGAGGCGCCTTGAGTCGCCGTGTACATATCCTTACAGCCTGGTCCAGCCTGGACCAGTACTTGATTACAGATTCTACTGTTTGAGTGCCCGTGATACCTGTTGCCCTATTCGCTGTGATGTGTGGAGATCCTGATGGCGCCAGGCGGGAAGCCCAGTTGCCTGACTACACTCCCAGCGGTCCGCCACTGTCAGTCCCAGTGTGAGCCTACCGATTTGCAGACGCACTTGCATTCGGATGGCGGCCTCCGGTGCTCCTGACCTCGGTCAGTCTGCCTGGGAAACTGGTGGTTTGAGGAGTCGACGCCTCCGCCCACACTGCATGAGGACTCCCTCATGTATGGCCACGCTTCGTGGTAGTAGGGCGAGGGAAAAGACGGCCTTGATGCCCGATCCCTTCAGGAGGAGTTCCCTTACGATTTGGGGTTCGTAAGGAGTTCGACTATGGCACTCTGGACTCGCGTCGTATGGATATGGACATGGTGCGCCCGAGGAAGGACCCGTGGGGACTCTCCCCAGTCGGCGGGCCTTGGGAAGCTTGGGGTAGCCTGATGGATCTTTGTGGTCGCTCTCGACTTGTGGGGCCACCTCGGCCGTCGTGTGACGCCTATGTTGGCCGTGTATGCCACTGCCACTGTGGTGGTGACCGTAGCAGCCGGCACCCGGTGCGCCTGGTATGGGTTAACGGGTCCTTTGGATGCCGAACAATCGCCGCCAGGACCCGGGACTTGATACTTGATACTATACATGTGCTACGAGCTGTTACAGCAGCATACCTATCCCACTGTGGGATACCTATCTTACTGTGACTTACTGAGGTGAGGATGTGACACCCCCCCCCCCCTTTTTCAGGGAGTGGTCCTGGGTACCCGCTGCCATGCGTGGGTGTTATCGAGCCCCCCCAGGGTTTGCTCTAAGGAGGGGGGTGAAGCGGTACCCAGAACCCCATGGCCAGGTTACGGCATACAACCGGTCTCCGGTCCACTAACCCCATGCACGGCGTGTTCCGTGCCGTGAAGCCCCGCATCGGCATCCGATGCACCGCCAGCGGAGATTTGGGTATCAGAACATCAGGAATCAACAGGGTTTTATTTTCATATTGTTTCCGTCAATTTTTATGCTTCCGTTCCGATACTCACTGTTTTGACTGCTGGCGGTTGGTTCGCGACTTTACCGTAACCGCCAGTTTAACTGTTTATAATGGAAATTTTAACGTTATCCGTCACGAAGGCTCCAAAGTCGCCAGGAACTGCATGGATGCTTCCGCAATTTTCATAATTAATACTCGCAACCTTAATCCGAATTTTTCAGGATGTCGAAATCGGATTTTCGACTTCGACATCCCCGCACTTGATTTGACCTCTTTCGAGTGGACCTACGTGCTTCCGTATGCACGAATCAACTTCCCTTTTATCCTGCCCTCCATTTGTCTTAAAGATATGGGCAAAACAAAGTTGATTCGTGAGGCCACTTGTGAAGGTCATATCTCGTGCCGCTTGCGAGTATTGACGATAAGGAAACGTGGGATGTATTCACAATACTCCCGACGTAATTTAGGAAGCTTCATATGCCTTGCGTTTCTACACATGCGCGCTAGTGTAATGGATCATGGTCAAGAGGGTAGAGTTTGCGTTATAACTCTATGACCATGATATTGCGTGCGTTAAGATAACGTTCGAGTGTAGCGCGCAAGTGTTGGTGTTGCATAGGAACTCTCCTTGAGTTCCTATGAGCGATTGACACAAAGTTATGCCCTTGGAGGGGCATGACATATCGTGGTGGGAGCTACATTTTTGGGCAATATTTGGTATGTGCCATGTGTTGTGTTGCGTGCCCATTTGGCGGGCCCATTGCTCCAAGACAAGCCCGCCAATGGACCTCATATTGTGCAAGCCCCTTCTCCGTACTCCCTACGGTCAATTGCAAGCCTAACCTTCGTGAAGGGAAGCTTGTGTGGTGATCCCGAAGCGATGCGTTGGGAGCAAGGTGTGTATTTTACATTTTTCCATATTTTCATGTGCCCACTTGGGAAGCAGCGCTCGTAACCTTTCAAGGCGCCCCAAGTGGAGCACATACGTGGGATCGAAGGTCATTGGTGTCAAGTCATTGTGTTTAGAAGGATTAAGTGATTGCACGATCCAAGCCAAAGATATTATAATATAATTATGCGCCTTTCAAGGCACTTTGGTTTGTCTTTGTGCCAATTTTGCCATTTTTGGCCCGTCATGATGTCAAGTGGCGACCGTGTATTTCAACGTTGCGCTCAATTGACATCATGACCCAAGTATGATATGAGGGTACATACTTTGGTGCCCAACATATCTTGGACCCGGCGAATAGCTCCTCTTAGGCTTGGCATACCGTGGCCGCCATGTTGGCGATTTGGGACTATCCCAAATCATGGGCTCACTTGGCGACCCTGCCATTCCCAATACCGGAGGAGTTGGGCGACGCCCCAAAGATATGTTGGACACATATGACTTGACATCAATCCTATGGCACACTCCGGTCCAAGTCGGGCACGTGCCTCATTTGCCCTAACCATGAGCGTGCGCAATTTTGGCCATATTGAGCATTTTTCCACTTTTGCTGCCCGCCGTGCCCCATGTTCTAACCTTCGTGCACGCCGGACGCATGGACCAATGGACCATATATGACATGGGTGTTATGGGTAATGGTCCCCATGGTCCACACACCACGTGGGCGAAGCGGAGCCGCCTTCGTCAAGGCGCTAGGCCAAATTGAGTATGGGCAATTTTGCCATTTTTGCATTTGTGGACCCAATTGGGATCGTCACCACGCCGAGTGGCATGGAGATCTTTGAGAGCCAAGGGCATGGCAGTCTCCGTTGGACTCCCGGTGGATCACGTATGGAATGGCGGATCCGATCTCCAAGCCGGCGTGGAGATATACTATTGGGAGCACACCGAATTTTGGCTCATTTCAGGCAGCCAAAATGACCCAATTTTGGGACCCCAATTTCCCCCTTCCGTGTGGTCAATTGGCGGCCCCATTTCTCTAAGCCCATAGGGAGCCCGGACCTAAACCCAAGTTGTACACTCAGATATAAGTCCTAGGTCCTGCCTCCTACCCTGTGAGCCATTGGCCTCACCTTGGCCGAGCGAGCCGCGCGTGGGAATGACGCCAATTTTGGTGATTTTGGCATCATGACCCCACTTGACTCATCCGTGTTGCCCTGATGCCGGGACCTCAGAGGGAACCAGGTTGGGTGAGGGCTCCAGGGAGTTCGTACTCGAAGGGCATAGGGTCAGTTGCCTCGTCCCTACCTCTGGCGGGTCCGGACGAAGGGTCAATTTTGGAGTTTTTCAAGCCAATTTCAGTTTGGGCTGAAACAGCCCATTTTCAGCTACCAACTCCTGGGTGATAATGGCGGGGCCATATCTCTGGCTCAGAGTGGAGTTGGGACCTGCCGTTAAGGGAGCATAGGGAGCCGCTGTCGGTTGGCCTTGGAACCCATTGGTTCCCAGGAACTCGCCTGTGGCTGTGCGGGACACCTCTCCCATTGGCAGGGTTTCAGGGTCCGGACTGAGCAGGGCATGGGTTGTGTTTGAGCCCCCGCCCCCATCAGCCACCGAGAGGGTCGGACCTGGGATTGGGATATGAGTCGGGACTGAGTGTCTATTGTCCCTTGATGCCCTTACCCCAGTCCAGTCTTAACCCCATGTGTACATATCCTGATGTGTTGCTGTACATACTTTCGTTCCCTCTTTGCAGAGTGGCAAGGATTCTGAAACGCTTTGTCACATGACACAGGCGTATTGATGCCCTTGTGAGCGTAGTGCCTTGCCTGCCTGCTCACTTGTGCGTGTCACCGCAGCGTCCCGTGGCAGGCCCCCCACGGGAACGCGTCACTATGTGATGGACACTGATGCCTTCGACTTTGTACTGGGTACTGACTTCTTCGTGCAGCACTCCCAGATACAATCCCTGACGCTGCAAGCGCCCTACCTCCTCTTCGTGGACCACGGCAGTGGCAGAGAGTCTGTGCCACTGGAGCAGTCGGAACATACCTCGAGTTACCTGAGGCTATCGAAGGAGGAGCCCTCTAACATGATGGCGGCCTCCAAAACTGTGTAAGTGCGGCTAACCCCCATCTGCTCAGATTTTCACAGATCTGCCCCAGATTGGCTACATTTTGGTCATTTTCTCTGCTTCGGCGGAATCGCCGCCCCGCAGCTCAGTCTCAGGATCAGACCTATATATTTCTGATGTGCCGGATCTGATTCCGCGGTCCATTCATCGTAAATCCGTCGCGTTCCGATTATTTACCTGGAATCGCCAATTGCCGCTGATGCGCGCCCGAAGCCAAATCAGCCAAATATTTTTTCACAATCGGATTTATATAAATCTTTTCAGATAGATATGGACACTCAGATGTACTTAGGATTATCCGCATCAATTTTCTTCATAGACTGGGATTTTTTGCCGGATAATAATCAGCATGGATCTTGCTTCCGTTGTTGCTGCTCTCGCCTCCGTTGGTGTCCGTGTATCCGGTTCTGCCCCCAACAGCAGCGTTCAGGTCGACTCCTCGCGTGCCTGCCCCACTGGTCTTGCCGGCCCTGAGCCCTCCGGCACCTTCCACGACCCAGGGCAGCACTTTCATGGTAGCAGAGGCTACCTGAATGCTGTTCCTGTGGCATCCCATCCACAGCTCGCTCCCCAGTACGGCCCCGTAGACCCCGCCGCTCCTGGAGACGTAACGATTACGCTGCCATGGTGCTGCGCGAACGAGGCCTTGAGAGGAATGCCTTGCGCAAGTCCAAGCTGCCCAAGAAGGGCGCACATCAGCAGCTGTGGGGACCCAGATTACCATAATCCCAGTCGAAACTGGCCATCGAGCAGCTGGAATCCGCCGGCCTACGACGATGGCAACGCTCCGGTAGACCTTACGGAGCTGGCAGGTACCAACATTCCTTACCAATGTCCAACATTTGAGACCACGGACGCCGATCTGAACGAGATTGAGATGGGCGGTCCAGGTGAGGTACCTAGCTATAATCGACCAGCCTCTTGGGCACACTGGGGCGACCATTTGTCCCCAGAAGTGACCCGTAACCTTGAGGCCCTTGAGGCCCTTTGTCTCTTAGCCACGTCTAAGTTGATCGAACAAGAAAGAATCGCCTCTGATTTTTTAACGGAATATTTTTTCCTCCTTCAGGACGAAATTAATACCAGGATGTGGTGGCGTTCTCAAGAAGATGACTCTTTTGCCATTTTTTTGCAGATCTGGGAGGCAAGCCCCTTCCCGAAGGAGAAGGCCAAGGCACCTGTTCCCGGGCCCTCCGCCCCTCATCCCCCTGTTTCCATCCGCGACGATCTTGCCGCCGCGGTTGAGGAGGGAATTTTAGAGGCGGCCAGGCAGGCAAGCCTGGAAATCAGGGCTGAAGGAGCTCCCCAAGTGGACTCCTGGCTGCGGACCACCGAGATCAGCGGTCCGACAGCCTGCTCAGGCCCTTCAGGACACGGTATGTACTGTCCTGCCGACTGCTCCTGCAGATTCCAGCGAGATGCTGAGCTCCAAACGCTCAAAGATCAAATGCACCTCATCATTGAAACGCTGGGAATAAAAAATCTTTTCAAGACGCACATGCGGTCTGAGGGCGTCTCATCGGTGGAACAAGCAACAGAGCCGTCGGAGGAGGCGACAGAATTTTTTTCAATTGCTCCTTCGGTGGACTCCAGGACCACCGATGCAAGGATCAGCAGGACCAAGCTAAAGGAAAGGGTTAAAATCTCTCGTTCTGAGAGTAGGACGGCGAAGGCTAGGCCTTTCTTCACTGTCCTGGGCAGTGCTGGGCAGGGCAACCTTTCCCCTCAGTGTGTAGGGTTGTTCCTCCCCACCTTGACTTTCCCCTCTCTCTGCCCATACTGTAGTGGGCTGGTGCACATGGCATGCAGAAAAAGGGATGCCGCTTCCAATGTGACTCTCTGCAAGCAGAACAAGGGCTGCAGATTGCTGTGAGATGGCCCCGGCCGCCTTGCCTAGGACTTTGGGGCTGTTGTGAGCCACACAGTCCCTCTGCCCCCCAGCCCTCCTCTCCCGTCTGTTGATTTGGATAACGTCTGCACAAGGGCGGGGGGTTATTTCTATTCTGAAGGTGCCTGTGTTGCAACCTTCAGTTTATAAGAGCTGTTGATGCGTGTATTGATGCATCACCTCTCTCTGTTAGTAGTTCTGACGATCAATTCACATACCACAGGTTGCACACACACACACACACACACACACACACACGTTTCTGCTTGCTGTTACACAGGCCAAAGCCTATGGCCTCTTTGTGCTGAAGCCCAATGTACAAGGACAGTCCTTGCTTTCCTTTCTTCACTGTCCTGGGCAGTGCTGGGCAGGGCAACCTTTCCCCTCAGTGTGTAGGGCTGTTCCTCCCCACCTTGACTTTCCCCTCTCTCTGCCCATACTGTAGTGGGCTGGTGCACATGGCATGCAGAAAAAGGAATGCTGCTTCCAATGTGACTCTCTGCAAGCAGAACAAGGGCTGCAGATTGCTGTGAGACGGCCCCGGCCGCCTTGCCTAGGACTTTGGGGCTGTTGTGAGCCACACAGTCCCTCTGCCCCCCAGCCCTCCTCTCCCGTCTGTGCAGACAATGCACTGTCCAAACAATGCACAAGTATCGGTGCATTGCAGGGTTGCTTGTTCAAAGAACGTTACGTTTTGTTGATTTGGATAACGTCTGCACAAGGGCGGGGGGTTATTTCTATTCTGAAGGTGCCTGTGTTGCAACCTTCGGTTTATAAGAGCTGTTGATGCGTGTATTGATGCATCACCTCTCTCCGTTAGTAGTTCTGACGATCAATTCACATACCACAGGATGCACACACACACATACACACACACACACAGACACACACGCACACGTTTCCGCTTGCTGTTACACAGGCCAAAGCCTATGGTCTCTTTGTGCTGAAGCACAATGTACAAGGACAGTCCTTGCTTTCCTTTCTTCACTGTCCTGGGCAGTGCTGGGCAGGGCAACCTTTCCCCTCAGTGTGTAGGGTTGTTCCTCCCCACCTTCACTTTCGGGTCCTTACTGCTCTCTCCCACCACTGACCTCACCTCCACCTTCCACAGGTTTGGTGGCAAAGGGTTTTCATGGCCAGGCCGGTTGGCATTGGTGGCAGAGCCCAGATCCACGGGCCTGGCGGGTGCCCCTCCTCTGTGGGCAGCAGTGACGGAGGGTGGCGCAAGTGATGCCCCATGCTTACAGTCGGCGAGGACCATGAGGCCCTGGCTTGCCCTGTGTGCTCCAAAGGCCCTGGCATTCGCCACTGCTACTCTCGCCATGGCGCAGGGCATGAACGCAAGGGTGGGGCTCCATGAGGGTCAGGGGTGGCAGCCGGGCCGCCTGCAGGGGGCGGGCTGCTGGGCTTGGGCTTCGTGGTATGGCCACCTTAGACGGAGAAGCCCCCAGCCCCAAGGGTGGGGGGCGAACAGTGCATGGCGGAGTGAGGCATGAAGTCGGGCATGGGCGTGCCTCAGGTGACTCGACGTAGCTCTGGGGGGTGGGGCCTTCCATTGTGCAGCGATATGCAGGGTGGGCAGGGGAGGGAAGGAGCTGGCACTCAGTTGGCACTGACCCGCTAACCCCCTAACCACTCCAATTGTGATGCTCTGCAGGTAGAACAAGGGCTGCACAGTGTTGTGAGTTGGTCTCAGTCCCCACAATGCCTTGCCGAGGACTGTCGGGCTGTTGTGAACCACACAGCCCCTCTGCCCTCCCGAGCATTGTGCGGTTCCAAGTGCAGATGCACTGCAGGGTTGCTTGTTCAAACAGTACAATGCCGCCCCATTCAGAATGTTTTAGTAACTGGGCCACCGTCTACACACTGGGGTGGAGGGTAAAATGTGCACGCAGGGGGCGGTCGTGCATGTGTTGCAGATCTCATTTTGCCAGAGCGGTCAGGCATCTGATGCTTTTACTGGGCTCTTCGTCTCTGCGGAATGTCATTTCACATGGTACAAATTCCCTGTGCATTGCACAGCCCTGTCTCTCTCCCAACATTATGGTCTCCCAGTACTGCAGTCTTCATGCACATGGCATGCTGAATACGGTGGTCTACATGGCGGCCTACAAGGGCTGCACCTTGTGGTGAGTCGCATAGCGTTGCCTCCAGCTCCATATTCATGCACTGTTTGTGGGGCGCGGCTATGTAGTGGAGATTATCCCAGTGAGATGCTGGTGGGTGACATGGCCAAACAACAGTAGGAGTAGTTTCTGTCAGTCCAAGGTGCATTGCAGGTTTCATTGTTGAAACAATAGTATGCTTTTTGTTGCCGCACACTTTGGTGCTTTGGCCACTGTCTGCACATTGGGGCATAGAACCGTAGGGGGGGGGGTACCCCGTGGGCGGGGTGGTTGTCTTCTGAAGCTGCATGTGTTTCAATTTTCTTTTTGCAAAAGCCGCTACTGTTTGCATTCCTGTCAGTAGTTGTGATTGGTTTGCATTGGGAAAATTGTTTCACATCGCACGTGTGTTTCTGCCCAAACGTGTTATCGTTTGGTGTTGCACAGGTTGCCGCCCATGGCCGCTTTGTTTCAGTCCCTTCCCTCTTAGACGGCCTTGGCGCGATACATCCCCATCGACAGCCTGCTGCACAGGCAGTGATGCACAGGCGTCAGCGTTGGCGTGAGGCTCTCGCCCGCCGATCCCCGCGCCCGCGTGTGTGTGTGTGTGTGTGTGTGCACGCGCATGTGTGTGTCTGCGCATGTGGCCCCGCGTGCGCGGGTCTGTGTGCGTGCGTGCGGTGTGCCTGCCTTGGTCTTGCCTATTGGTTGGCCGCCAGGCGTTCTGCTGTGAGCCTCTGGCACGACGCTTTCAAATGCATCCTTCAGCACCCAGAGTTCACACAGGTGAACGACTGGAAACGCAATCGACACCCACCGGCGGTTTGCAGTCCTCGCAACATCTGAGCGCGCGGCCAACGGATTAACAAACTGATTGGGCCCGGCGGATAAGTGACTTGTTTGGAGAAGGAAGAGTTGGCTTCTGCAGACATACGCTTCGGGGGAGGGGGGGAGGCAGGTTCAACAGGGCGAACAGATGGGAAGGGGAGGGTTGTGTCAGGATTGGGAGGCCTGTGCTTGCGCATGAGAAGTGACTCAAAAGGGGTTGTTCTCACACACCCGCAGTGGGAAAACAGAGTGTGGGCGTGTTGTTCTGTGGGCAACCTCCTCCGGAACAGCGGTGCGTGCGTGGTTGCGTGCATGGGTGTAGAGCCTTTCTGCTTTGTAGGGCCTTTGTGGCCATCTACACTGCCGTCTGGCGGACTTTGCCCATGCACTCTTCGTCTTCATGCAGAGGGAAACACGTTTGGGGCTGCTCTGCAGCTCCTGAGGGGTTTTCTTGTCTTTCCGCCTTCCTGCTTTGCTGTGGTTGCTGCGGTTCCCGTAGTGTGCGTGTGCGTGTGTGTGTGTGTGTGTGTGTGTGTGTGTGTGTGTGTGTGTGTGTGTGTGTGTGTGTGTGTGTGTGTGTGTGTGTGTGTGTGTGTGTGTGTGTGTGTGTGTGTGTGTGTGCCTAGCGCAGCCAGACAATGCCACTGCTTTTGCTCTCACTGTGCCTGACGAGAATCAGTGCAAACCGGCCTTCTTGACTGCTGCCTGCCTCTTGACTGTTGTACGTAACGAGTGATACCCAACGGCTGAACACTCGTTTTTCATTGGATGGCAGCTTTGTGACCTTAATTCGGCCTCACCTTACCCCTGGCCCGGCCGGCCTGGCCTGCCCTGCCGTCCTGTGCCACACGCTGCCCTGCCGTCCTGTGCCACACGCTGCCCCACCTTGCCCTGCCCTCCTGTGTGTTCAACCCCCGGACCAACCTCAACCACCACGTCCCCTTGTTCCGTGCCGTGTATACCAACTGGCAGTGAGTCAGACTCGAGGGAGTGTGAACTAGCAAGGGAGGGGTTGTCCTGCGCGCAGGCAGCAGCAATCCTCCGCGGCACAATTGGGGATTTGGCCTGGCTTTGCGATCTGAGTTTCTCGGGTCGAAGAATTAGAGGTCAGGAAGGCGATCTTGGGGGCCTCAGCTTTGCACGTGTCCTAAAACAACAGGCAAACGCCGGGGGCATGTAGTTACACGTAGCACTTGGGGCGAATGGTTCCACCGTGCGTCACCTTTGTGATGGTTCCGGAGATTGTACCCCACCCGCCCACACGCACGCCCACCTACCCAGACCCTTAACCCGGGATGAGGCCCTCTCAACAAGCACGGGAGGCTTCCTGGAGGCTTCTGGACGGTTCCTGTTACTTCCTGGTGGCTTCTTGGGGCTGTACTGCAACGCTGATAGGGTCTCATAGGGTTTCAGCCACGCACGCCTGTTCACATGATGCCTCCAACACATGGTTTGGGGTTTGATGCGAATGCAGCAGCAGTCGACTCTCGTTGGTCATCTTTCTGACGGATTAAATGGAACATGTTTGGTTTTGTGATGCTGCTCTGTGAGGCAGGGCTCAGTTGACTTGACCAGCGTCCACTACATGGCCCAGCGGTGTCCAAGTGCACGGACGGCCACAATTTTTCTCTCCTCTGGCTGGACATGGCCCTGGCCTGCTAGCCCAGGCACCCGGTTGGACTACATGTTGTTGAGCTGGAAGCCCTTCACACGGCGTACTCCCGGTAGTGGTTGTATGTTGTTGAAGTTGATGGTGGTGGTGGTGTTGGTGGTGCTGGTGGTGCTGGTGCTGGTGCTGGTGCTGTTGCTGGTCATATGAGTCAACAGTATTTGCATTCAATGATGGTGGCCCAGCATCAATATTCATCACAAAACATTCCCATCAGTTCGAAGGGTTCACATGACCTTTGTCATACAAATATTGAATGGGAGAGAGCATGAAAACGCCCTCACCATTGCTTCTGCTGATAAAGCAACGGAAAACAAAACAGCACAGCTGAAGCAGTGCTGACGTCCATACATTCAGGATGAAATCTTCAGACACAAAAAGCTGCTGTGCTTATGCAAAACATGCCATCGGAAAACCATAGCTACACATTTGAGATAATAGAAAACCGAGATTGAATGCGTGAAGTGACTATCTCAACACTCCTGGCCGCTCACACCTTGGTTATCGCCATGATTGGGTTGTGCTAATTGTGTGTGTCTATCAATTGAAAAATTTTGTTTGTAATGTACATTTGCACGTAGCAGACAATTTTTCATGAGATTCAAGATCCGTGTTCTGCTCTATTCATGCTGCTGCTGTATAGCCATTCCATGTTTGACATGCAATATTTTGATCATCCAGCATTCAAGAAAGTGGTTTTGGAATTTCTGTTTTTGAGGTAATGCATTGTTGCTTTAACATAGTCGCGGCAAACCAGGGTGGGGGGATTGTTTTTCTCCCCGTTGGCTGCGGGGGGTTTAACCACTTTTGGGGTTTTTTTTGGTGGGAGGGTTTTTTTCAACCCAAAGGGGTGTGTGAAGGGGGGGGTGACTACAACAGATCCTGATGCGACACCCCCCGCCCAGCTATCTGTCAAAACTTGGGGGGTGGGTGGGGACAGGGGGCATTTTGGGGGGGCTCGGCTGGAGGGTGTGTGTGGGGGGGGGACCCACTGCTACCACACGCATACCTCCAAGGGGGATGTGTGTCTGGGGGTTTGGGGATACGGAGGTATGTAGGTGATAAGTTTTGGGACTGCACTGGAGCTGGTATAGCGCCTCGTTTTGCTAATCTGGCGCTCAAAACGTGCATTGTTTGATGAAAGGGAAGCATGCACAAAAAAGCTTCGCATGGTCTCTCAAAACCCGGGGGGATGGGGGGCGGGGGGGCGGGGGGATGTCGCATACAAGGACCCGGCCCAGCCGACCGGTAGAGTACCCTAACCCTCCCAGGGAGGGTTTTTTCTCCCTTTTGGGGTGGTCCTTTGGTGCATACTTTGCTATAGTTGGACCATGTATTTCCTAAAAGGGGTGATAAACTCACCTCCAGGGGATAAAACCACCCAAGGGGTCCAAAATGGCCCAAAAAAGGGGCTGGGGTAGTTTTATCACCCATTTAGGGGTGTTTTAATAACCATGACCGCGTGGAAATCATGGGCTGCTTGTCAAAGGGTAACCCTCCATCAAGTGCAGAAACCTCCCAAAAAGGGGGGAGAACTCCTCCCCATTTTCCACTTGGGCACAAAAAAAACCTCTTGCTGTCGCTCATTGAAGGGAGGGACCACAATTGACGCTCATTGCATCACAACACAAGCCTTTATACCCCCCATTCCCAAGTTGTTCCACATATGTGTTGTTATTCCAACTTCACACTTTGCAAGAATATACTGTATTTTTGTAGGGATACTTGTTGATGGACGGTGAATACAACACAAAAAAAATTGATGCACTGCTTCGATGTTCGATCAAGCGGTGTTTTGATGGTCGCCATTTATGGCAGGCAAAACAAAGCATGGATTTGGAAAAAATGCATTGTCCAATCATCCAAAAGCAGGAAGCAATTTCAAAAATCTCATTTTGAAAACAAATGAGCAAAAGGACTATGAAAGAAAAACATACCATTTCATCAAACAACCCTACATTTTACAAAAATAAGGCATGATTTCAAAAGATGGCAAAAATATGCTTTTTTTTTAGTACAATTTCAGCTTTTGCAAAAATATCTGTCTGCTAATTCATTGAAACACAAAGAGTTTGTTTTTCGGCACAAATGACTATTTTGCAAACTAATTCAAACCATTTAATCGGAGCAATTATGGCTCTTCAAAAAAATTTGGTAATATGTTGTGCACATCTTTTGTTCCATGAACCAAGAGGCATTTCTTCAACGGACACTTGTACATTGTGCAATGAAGCTATTTTGGTGTTACGAACCCCTCTACCCTAAGTTGTAATCTTGAACGCTTGCGGGTCTTTGTGTTCCATTGGACTTGCTCGACGCAATCTATTTTGGAGACTACTTTGAAAACAGCAGTAGTTTTGCAAATCAAACATCACGATCTGCAATGGGGGTAAGGTTCGTAGTTGGTTTTACCCATTCATTACAACAACCAAATGTGAAATTCAGCAAAGAAGGGTGGTAGATGGGGACAAAACAAAGAATAGACAAAGATTCAATGGTTAAACCACATTGCAAAAGGTTTTATCTCATAATCTAACAACAACTAAGCATAAGTAAAGAAATCCTCTTTTGTTGTGCACCCTATTGGAAAAAATGGTACAAGTTAGAAAAAAGACGACACCATGTGGCGCGAGACACGGAGGTTTCCATGGCCGAGGCTTCGCCAAGTATTTGCATGTTGACACATGGCAGCTACTTTAGAATTGATTGAGAATCACACCGTAATATCTAAGCAGGATTTCAGAGTATCTAGTATTGTGGAGTGGAAGAAATTACATTTATCTTGGATACTCGGAACGAAGAAAGTGTCCATTTCCCTTTTAACCAGAATGATGGTGCCCCCACTCACCCGAGTGCTACGGGTGTTTTTCATATAGGGTTTTTGGATTGCTTGATTGATCACACTCACCGACGGTTAAGTCACGACGCTAATGAATTAAAAGAATGTGCAGAGTGTACGTTACGGTGCGTCTAGTGGAACATTATAGCGTTAAATTCAGTCCGTTGTAATAACACTTATTCCACTACACGTAAGTAGAATTTTCTGCATCTAACGGAACATTATACGGGCTATTAGACCTGAGAGCCAATCTTTCCCGTTCCACATGATGTATGCATGTATGGAAAAAAGATTTGGAGCCACGGCGTGGAATGTATTCTGACAACATTGGGACACTTGACATTTGGGTTTGAGGCCTTGATAGCCAAAGAAATGCATTTTGAGGACATGGGAGCAGTGGAAAAAGGAGTGCGAAGGACTGCTTGGAGTGATAGGGGTAAACTTCTTGGGGTTTAAAAAAGGTTTGTGAAAGCAAAACCCCGAGGAAGCCTACAAAATCAAAGCAAAAAGAGGCTCTAGGATGGTGTTGATGACATAGTGGTACTTCAACCTAGTCTAAGGGCCCCAAGAAAGATGTGGTAGATCCTTTTTCTTACTGAAACCAATTCCTTTGCCTTTCACTTTCAATGCTTCAAACACCAATGTCAAGTGCCCCAGTGTTGTCAAAATGCATTTCAAGCTGTGGTGGTACCTCACACCCCATTTTCCACTACCTCCATGTCTCCAAAATACATTTTCTGAGCTATCAATGCCTCAAACACCAATATTGGATGCCCCATTGTTGTCAAAATGCATTTCAAGGTGTGCCAAGGAGCGGAGGTATCATCCTTCAAAGAGGTATATCCCAAAATAAAGTGGAAACTTTCCATTTAGATTAAGCCTAGTGGTCTCCCACGCCAAAACCTAGATACCCTGAAATTCTATTTACTTATTGTGGTTCTATTGTGTAGCTGTTTCCGAATTCAGTTGCTTGGCCAAGCTGGCCGAGACATATCCTGTGTCAACTTGACCCTTGGTGCCTCTAATTCTTGACCAATAGCTATCGCATCCAAGGGGTGCACATTGAACTACAACTAATCGCAGTGGTATCATTTTTCATGATAACACCATCGGCTTTGTTTACAAAACATTGCAGTAACTTTGTCTGCACATTTGCAGCCCACTGCACTAGGATACTATGGACTAATTGAGTTCCATCCTGAGTGTTGTGCTGGACTACGTGCTTTGCATTTTGGAGAAAACCTTGCCGGATAATTTCAAGTTTTTTTTTCAAAACTAATAATCACCAAAACAAGTTGTTTTGAAAACAAATAATCCCAAAACCTGTCCTTTTTAAACAAATAACCGAAAAAAAAAACCGGTTAAGAAGTTACAAACCTTCATTGGGAGCTTCTTCGTTGCTGTAAGATCTACTTATTGTTGCAGTGCCAAAGACAATCTCCTGCTCACTAGCATGTTTGACATCAATGGAGATGGTCCCCGGAGAGAGTGCATGACCATAATGAGCGGTGTTCTCGACATCTACCGTACGAATCCTAAAGATTCGCGGAATGCTAATTTTTGCGTTGGGTGTTTTGAACTAATAATAAGCGACGTTTTTGCGACAACATCCAAAATGGGCAAAAAGTATTTCATTTTGGCAATTTCTTTTTGCGGAACGCATTTTTTGCGTAGGGCATGACGTCATAAATTAAATTATTTTTTGCTTTTTTTTTGCGTTTTAGGGATTGGGGTTGATTCATTTTGTTGCTACTACAGGAAGCTGTGCGTACCTTGGCCTCTAGGATTGCGGTCCATTCCTACAGAGGCATACAAATGTGGATCGGTTGCACTTTGGGATTGCAATTCATAGCACAGATAAGCATGATTTAGGTTTACGGATTTTGCAACAAACCAGTTCCAAAAATGTCCATAATAGTGCCTAGGGCACGTGAAATGCTGCCTTGCCAGTGTGTTTAGATAATGGTGCATGAAATGCTGAAAAAATGCTACAAAAAACTCTGCGGGATCAGACAACAAGAAAAACCACAGCACGGTACATGGGTGCAAAACAGAAATGCCATTATTGGAAATTCTTGCATCCTTACAAATGGGCAGGTGCAAAAAATATTTTATTTTTGCGTTTGTTTTTTGGCGGAACCCATTTTTGCGTACAGCATGACGCCAAAAATTAATGTATTTTTTGTGTTTCATTTTTTTTGCAGACAACAACACCTTGTGCCGGGAATTAAATGTTTTTGCAAATCTTAAAGATTTGCACGGTCATAAATTGCGCAGTCCCATGCCCCCCTTCTTTGCTAGTTGACAAAATATCACGGCCTCCCGTGGATGATTGGGACAACGTGGTTGTGGCCCCCAAATTAATGCATAAAGCCTTGCTTTTAGGGGACGAAGATTACTAGCATTGCGTGGACAAAATCTTTCAAGTATGGGAATCGCCAAGACAGGTGAAAAAGCAAATGCACACGAAACTAAATAGATGGCTCTTTGTCCAAACTCCTCTATAGCAATACCCCTAAAATGAGACGCCGCCATGAAATGTGCTAAATAGTCCAAATACAGGCCCATACCTCAACCAGTTATGCGCCCCAGTGTCTCCCCATCTCTAGTCGAAATACAGGGCCTACACCTCAACCAGTTATGCGCCCCAGTGTACCTGTCTCCCCACTGCCTCCCCTCCCCAATGGCACAGCTTTGTCTTGTCTGGATGCACCCTAAATCCCAAAATGCTTCCTCTTTTTGGAGCGTTTTTGCACAGCACCAATTATTACGTTGTTTATCCCAGAAACGCCCCTGAAAACCACCCACTGACAGGGGCAGTATCCGCACCGCGCCATGTGAACAACTTCTCCCGGAGATGGTCGCCCGGGAGAGGAGTTGTAGATGGTACCTGGTGAGCGCTGAGGCTTTACCATTCCTCCTATTGGGTCTGGATGAAAGGGTCTACGGAACAACCCCAGTACCCGCATCGCGGCACATACTCCCCCACAGAAGCATGCATGATCAATTCAACACAGCATGGGGTGCAGAATTCAGGACCCTGGGACCTGTGGCAAGCATCAGACTCAAAAAAAAAAAATCCCTGGTGTACCAGCAGGGGCTGCAGGGTGCAGAATTCAGGACCGTGGGACCTGTGGCTACCAGTGGTGGAAAACAGCCAACTTTTCGCACAGCGTGCACACAGCGCACTGTGCGCCCCCTTGGTCCACTGGTCCCCACCCTTCACTTACTCCAGGTCCTGCACTACAAAGAGAACGTCATCAACATTGCTGGGTGCAAAAGATGTGTGGGGACCATCGAATGAACAAAACAATTTGCACATGCGGACTATCCTACTCCTCTTTGATATGTCAACATGGCTTTGACATAAGTGTTACTGTGTGAGTAGGTCTTTTTTGGGTTCAGATCTTGGCAAGCTGGCAAAGCCCTCTTACCAGACTCAAAAAGAACTCTGTAAAAATTTCTCTCTCCTCAAAAAGCCACAAGCTGCAGGGGATCCGAAGCAAAAAAACCGCTGAAATCAGGATTGCCAGTACTTGCAAAAGCTGTGATAAATTTGGAGTGACATGAAGAAGCTCGATGTGAGGTGAGAAACACACAAATTCAAGGAGAGAGTAACAATCGAAGAAAATAAAGGTGATTGTCACAGGGGGTTGTGCACTCACAATCAGCCATAGCCTGCATGGGTTCACTGTCCCATAGCCATTGGCCTGTTTGGATTTGCGCATGCTTTGGTGAAGGGGCATGAGGCATGGCATTGACACCGTGTCATACCATCCTGATCATCGTCCTACCACCCCAATGGGATAGAAGATACAGTTTTTCAGGTAGATCTCTGTTCCACTGTGTGTCTGTGTGTCTGTGTGAACCAGCATATGGCAGTTCAATGGTGTAGACAAGCCCTCCTGTTGGCCAAGGGGATCAACGACACCCACCCATAGTGTGTGAGCTGTTCAACAAGAGTGGCCATATACACCACCAAACCACCAAATACAGCCCCCTCCCCCCCTCAAAAGGAGGCATACCGAAACAAAAAAAATGCCCCAAATGCTTTCTCATAACCAGATTGACCTGACAAGACCGCTGGTGATGGAATTTCTTCTGGCGCGGTCCGTGCCAATGGAACATTTCACTAAATCGTTCCGATTCACCCAGAATGTTGCATTGGATGCCTCCCAACATGGGGCAGACACCAACTTCTTGGGGAGTCTGCAAAACGACTGCAGCTTGGAAAAGCCACACCTTGGCCGCAATCTGACAATGGCCCTTACCCTCTGGCATGCATCACAACATTTCTATCATTTCTAGCAGCCAAGCTGTGACACACTTGGTGTGCAGATATGGCACCATAGGCATCGAAACGAAATGTTCGTTTCCCCAATGACGCTGACAAGTCACTCCCCGAAAAGCCGTACCTTGGATTCGACGGTGGCCGTTACCCAGAACCACAAATCACCGTGCAGCATGAGCGAGGCATCTTTAGGCGCCCGCACAAAGCCGTACCTTGACCATGAATTGACGACCATCGTCGTCAGCCTCCAGAGAATCACTCTGGCATGCGAAAAAAAGCCGTACCTTGGACAGACATGAGGGAGAATAAAGCACAAGGGATGCTGAAAACCGCAATCGGAGCACCAGAATGATCACTGTTGTTTCACTCATCAGCCGCAGGTCTCACATTTGCAAAGATCCATAATTTCAGAGCATGAGCAACCACTTGCTCTCTGCAGCGATGCCGCTGGGGCTGGTTGCAGCCCACCCAAACTGAGTAGGCACCAGGGTTTGGATGGTGTTTTTGGGTTTTGCATGTCCAGTAGCGGGCTCTCTGGTCCCGAAGAGGGCAGCACCACAGCCCTGCCGTTTTTTATCGTTCATCTGCCAGGCCAAAGTTCGGCCCCACGCGGGGAGCGGAATCATGGCAACGCCACGGTCTGTAATGCCTTGACATGCCGGCCTGCCTGAGGCAAATCCGAATAACTCTTGGCCTGTTTCACAGGATCAGTTTGAGATGTGCTCTGATAGCGTGGGAGGCAGTGACGCCCAGACTGCGTCGCTGGACCGAAACTCGCCTGGTCAAGCCAGGCCGACGCGTGCCCGTTTCCCTTCCCTGTTTCCCAGCACACTCCATGACATAATAATGACATAATAGTGGCCTTCGCACAGGAGACGGTGGTAGTGCCTGATGACAAATGCATGGACAGAACAAGATCCCATTTTTTTTATCAAATTGGCCAAAACTGAAAGTGCCGGGGCCCATAGGGCAAGCACAGATTTTGGCAAGTGCCTGGGTCTGGACAGAACAAGATACCAGCCTCTTGTCCGAAGACAGGCAAAATACCCCCCCACCCCACCCCTTGTCCATGCCACAGTAAAGGGCCAGAAATTGGCAGAACCAACACCTAGAAGGAAGTTGCTTGCGCGCGCACTGTGCATGGTCGGGGTTTCTCATTGATTCGGAATTACAGAAAAAATTTTCATTCGGAAACAGTCGGATTATTCCACATTACAAGTTTTGCTCTGATGCGGAAATATTTGTGCACGAATGGGCGAGCAACCCTCTATCATACAGCAATATGGACACAAGTAACGCCCCTCCCCCTTGCACCAGCACAGCCCCGTTCCCAGAAATCGACGGCAACACAGGGTAGCCATGCTGAGACACGGCTGTGCTTATGAGGGTACGTTTGCCCAGCGCGCGCCTGGCGCGCCCGGCATCCAAATGAATATTCCGGCCATCTATCACAATGCTTTACCCCCAAACATCACTCCCTCCTCTAGCCCAGGAAACCTAAGCACAAGCACATTGTATGACTGTTGGCGATCAATTAAATTCCCATTTTTCGCCCAACAGATGGGACGATCAAATGCACCATACCCTTGTAGGCCCCATCATGGCCACCCACCTCAGAATCAAAGAATCCCCTCTTCTGCGTGACGGACCGCTCTAGTGGCCACACCGAAGAGTGGGAGTCCTTAACCCCAACTCGAGGGGCCACACCAAAGCGTGGGAAACCTTTTGCCCGGCACGCCCGGCGCGTGCCCGGCGCGCTAACGTACGCTCTGTGTGTGGTTATGAAGTGGGCTTTTTTTGGGGTACGGCAAGATCCACCAAAACAACTGCAGAAAAATTGCAAATTGAGGCAATGCATTTCACAGTCTGCAGTCCACAGTCTGCAAACGCACAATCATCATTCAAACTGCATCAGTTTGTGTCCAAGGAGATGCACTAGGTTCAATCAAGATGAAACACAAGGCATTCATCTGTCATAAGTCTGACACATATCTACAATCAAACTCCGAAGTGCTGGCCTGTTTGGCACAAGTACTGGCCGCATACAACATACCGTCAGTCCTATCCCCACTGTCACTGTGATCAAGCACTCCTTTGGCTCTCAGCGGCTGCTGGCCTGTTTGGCACAAGTACTGGCTGCATACAACATACCGTCAGTCCTATCCCCACTGTCACTGTGGTCAAGCACTCCTTTGGCTCTCAGCGGCTGCGATTGTCCTATGATGTGTGTTGTGTGTTGTGTGTTGTGTGTTGTGGCTGTGTGAGGTCGAAGTGGCATCGTTCCAAAGGTGTGATGACAAAGGTAGTGTAAGTTGGGGATTCAAGTTCGCTCTAGGTGAGCACCCAGAGTTCAAGGGGATTTGAGGCGCCTCGACTTGCGAGGGATGGAAACTTCAGTGCTAGCACAGGAATCCGAGGAATTTCCTGCTGAGATTGTGCCAGAATCTGAGTAAAACTGAAGGCGGGCTCCAATGGGCCTCAGATGCTGACGGTGTGTCAGAGTCCTCCTGAAAGGGTCCGTCACACAGAGAGTGAAGCAATTGTAGATCCAATGCAGTCAAAAGCTGTGCGGCTGGACGTTCCCCAAAACGGAGTACCCCTAGGGTACGCTCAGGAAGCGTGTCACAGGTGAGATCCAAATGGGGCCTCAATATGGTCAGGTTCCAGTGTAGCAGGAGTAATAGGGGCATGCTCAGCGGCAAAGGTATCAGAAGGTTGAGGGATAGACAGGGCATCATCGTCAGCAGAATGCTCCGAACCAGAGTCGGAAAATTAGAGGAACCAAACGAGAATTCGCAGAAGAGGTCGCAGTTCTTTGAGGTGGAACAGAGTGCCGAAGTTTATGGGCGGACGCAACCCTGGAATTGATCAACAGTGGGCTGGTAACCCGGCCAATCTCGGCCAGCGAATCAGCCTCTTCATTCCCCTGTCTTCCAGGTTCGGGTCGGCAAAAGGGGGGGGGAGGAGGGGGGACTTCATCCAATGCAGGCAAGTCCATCTCATGCACCCACATGTTTCCTTCACCCCAACCTTCGTCCTATGCGCCTCAAATTTCATCCCGCGTGCCTCCTTTTTCGTGCTACAGAGGTTAAACTGCGGTCCACGTCAACCCGTCACCTCAGGAAAAAAAAAAAAGCGTCAGAAAGCGCGCTTTCCCCAGGGATGCGGCTGTTGCACCAGCTGGTCGGTGCACAAGGGGTTGGGGGAACAAATTTCAGCGGTGGACAGGCGTTGCTCTCAAGCGGGGCCTGCCGAAAAGTGGCGAACCTCAGGTCTGCCTTGTCATCTCTTGAGCCAGATCCCAACCAATACAATGCCTCAAAACACCAATATGCGTACATCCTTCAATGCATCCTTCACACCAACATGCCGACATCACATATGACTGTGCTTGCGTCTTGGACACCAATGGTGCCACAAATGGAGTAAACCTGGAGCCCTGAAAGCAGTGACAAATGTCGCTCCAAACATACATTGTGTTAACCATTACTATTCACCCCCCCCTCATGCAGAGCAAACCCCAAGTGCCCTGCAAGGCTTCATGGCTCAACACCTCTTCAGAATCTTCAAACCTGTTGAATTTGCGAGGAACCAATGTCACTCATCCTTGGATTTCTGCAAAATTCACCCTCTAAAACGTGGTTTGTGTTTTTTTTTTTGGTCGGGCATACCCGGATCAAAGAGAAGCGCATATAGCACAAACGAGGGTCCCATGTGGTAGGTGTGTCCCGGACTAAACCGGCGGATACCCTCTGTTCACTACAGGCTTGGCCTACCCTTGAATAGTCACCTTCTATAACACCGTGTCCCCTCTGCACCAGGCCGTGTTCAGAAGAGGGCGGGTGGGAAGGGGCAGTCTTCTTTTGGCCCTGAAGCCCACCCACCGAAAAAATTCCTGACCTGCCTTTTGGCTCGAGGACAATCACATTTGACTAGGCGCCCCACGCCCCAGCTCAGAAAATGGGTTTTTTTTCAACGCAGCCTGCTCATAGGAGGTGCCACCCACATACCGCACGTCCTGCGGAGCATCCTGATGCATGGTGCGCCCTGCACGGGTGTCCGACCGGGTGTACGAAGGCGGATCAAGTGAGAACCTTTCAGCAGATTCGATGTGAGTGCTGCGAAAGAAGAGGGCCCGGCTAATTGCGGCACAAGCTCTGGAAGTTCCACACGTACTGCCAACACAATCCAGAAACATTGATTGGGATTCCGGGGGCACATGGGGGGGTTAACCCTTTTGATTGAATTTTTCTGCGTTGAACGAGGGGAACCATGAAGGAATTGCTGTGGGGGTTATTTTGAACGATGAAAAAACTTGACAGCCCCTCGCATAACAACTCACAAAGTGGGGCTGTTTGCAAAGGCAAACTCCGTGAAGAACCATCTTCGACAGCGCATTGGCTTTACCAAAAGCAGTCAAATAGTCACCCGTTGGTTGTGCCCCCGGGGACAACAGACGATGACGCTTCAAATCGATCCGAGACTTCAACAGTGGCCTTTTTTAAGCTCCTATCCAGTCTGCACAATGAGGAACGAAGCCCGAGCCTTTTCTTTGAGACTCCCGGCCTTTGTAACCCCTTTTGCCTCAAGATACAAAACACCTCTTGAGATGCCCAGACGTTGGTCGACGTGAGCCACGCTGCATTCATAAGAGATTGGGAGGAGCACGTGGAGCTGCGACTCTTGGTGAGGGGAGCTGCGCTGTTTGCAGGTACCAGGACCGCGTCCGCACGCTCCCCCTCGGAGATGGGAAGGGCTGGGGACTGTTGCGACAAGGGACGTACGGGGGGCTGACCGGTGCTTTCTGCCATCCCCCTCTCACCCCCTGCAATCCCGCACCCCGTGTGGCGAGCCCGCCACTGCTGCGCCTCTGCCCAACGCCTGCGAGGAGCGAGCCGAGGACGGGCACGCGGCTGAGCGCGGGATTCTCTCTTCTGCACCTCTTCTTCTCCCCCTTTGAGCCTCCCACTTTTGTGCCATGGGGAGCGTCACCGGTCGTCGTCGTCGTCGTCGTCCATGTCGTCCTTCGTCATCTCCAGAAAGTACCGCAGGTAAACATTCGCCTGCACTTGGCTGAACCCCTTCGACACGCACCAGCGCCGGCACGCCATCGCCGTCCAGCCTTCGACGATCGCGAGAATCCGCGGGTCCGTGTCGTCCTCCGCGAAGAAGCGGCGGCGCAGCTCCCCGAGCCACGGGGACAGCCACATCAAATACTTGCGCCCCATCTCGTTGAAGTGGGACACCGCGGACTTGTGCCAGACGTAGTCCTTCGCCTTCGCCCGCTCCATCTTCACGTGCTGGTCCCGCGTCAGCTTCTCCCCGCGTTTCTCCGGGTTTGCGTCCAACCGCTTGTAATGGTTCGTCAGCGCATCCTTGAACCCCTTGGAACAAAGACAGTGCTGCGCCTTTTGACATCCCTTTGCCACGCGCCACCGGCGGTTTGCATTGTCACCCGACGCTTGGCATGGTCCGCATTCGTTTGTTGCACCACCGTTTGACTGTTGGCTTGCTCTCACGCATTGTCTGCCGGGCCGTGTTACTCAGATTCCACTGGTCCCGAAATTCTGTTGATTTTGCGCAGTGCACATCGCCTACCCCCCCCCCCCGCGCGCGCACGCACCCAAGGGCCCAATCGGGTGGAAAACACATGCCCAGGGTGTGAGGCATCCTGTGCAAAAGTTATCTTAGCATTGCTGGTGATCGCAGTCTCAAAAAAAAGCTTGCAAAAGGTTGCAAGATTTTCGATTCAAACTCCGATTTTGTTGGCAAATGCCGTTGATACCAATCCCAAGTGTGGGACTTGCACACATTAGCTTCAATCACATGATAGGGCAAGAGGCAATCCTTGCCAGAAGCTTGCGACAAGGGGGAACCCTCCTCAGGGCTCCTTTTAAGAGGGCGGGGGGGGAGGCTGGTGTGTGGGTGGGTCTACGGGGGGCGGGGGGGTCCAGCCCTCCCTCCCCCCAGTGGTGCTGAGTTGTTAGAGGCGCCGAGGGCGCTGAAGAAATTGTTTGGTGTAAACTAATTGGCGCCAAAGGCGCCAACGAAAATTTTTGATCGGCCGAAGGCCCGGAAGAAAATCTGGCCCGATCTACAACGGGGGAGGGGAGGGGACCGCGCCCCCCCAAGCGGTGCCGAGTTGCTAAAATGAGCCCTGATCCTCCGTCCCAAACCCAAACCGGTCGTGCACAGGCCCGGCCACACCTTAAACAGCTCGAAGAACACCAGCTTGAGGTGCTCCACGAGGTCCTCCCGCAGCATCTGCTCCAAGTTATGGCTCCTCCGCTCGCTCTTCTTCAGGATCTTCTCCTTATCCGCCACGTCGAAGCTCTCCGGGTCCTCCGTGATCTCGCGCTGGAGCTTCGCACGGTCGCGGTTGAGGGAGCGGAGCTGCCGGAAGACGTCCATGATCTCGGACAGCAGGCCCTCCAGGGCCATGCGGACCACCTCCCATGGGTAGGCGCGCTCCCAGTAGCTCTTGACGCCGGGGGAGAAAAGCCACTGGATGACGTTGACAGGCTCGATCAGCCGCAGAGTGAGCAGCTGGTTGATGACAATCACCTTTGAAATGCATGCACAGGCTGAGGAGGGACAGAAGGATGGTGCGACAAATATATCGACTATATCTTGTGAAATTCTAGGAATGTGTTCCTTTTTGGTGCACAACGAGAAAAAAACCATGGTTGGGCTCCGGATGTAGTAGAAACAGGCACTCGAATACTCACATAGTATTCGGGAAAGGTTGAGAGCGAAACAAAGGTGTTGCCGTCCCATGCATACTTGGCTTATGGGTACGGTTACGTCCCTTCTACTCAAAATTCTAACATTTCTTTCGTCACCGCAATGAGTGATCCACAAAAGGCATGCGCATGGGTAAAGAATCAGCAGTATCCGAAGCCGTGGTTGAACCCCAAAGGCGTTCCAGTGGTCCAAACCCACCAATTCTCAATCCGGATCTCAACACAATTCTTTGCGTGCACCAAAGTGCGCAGGGCCACGAAGCCATTTCAACAACAAGAGCAGGATTGTGGAAATGCAGCTGCTCAATCGCGTTCGAGTCCAGACTCCCGACTGCCCCTCACCCGGTCACCACGCAACTGGCATCTATCATACATGTCGGAATCGTCCGAGGGAAACATACCCTCAATGCCTTGCTGACGTTTATTGGGGTGTCAGTCCAGACCGTGACGGTTGGAGGGTGCTCTGCCCCCAACGCGGCTTGGGAAAAGCTGACACACGGCCGGAGGGTTCCGCATCACCAAGTGCTGCAGATCAGTGGTGCGCGGCATCTCCAGCCGTAGCCAGAGGTGTTGGGTGACCAAACCTGCATTTGCATGCGCGAGCCCTCTCCCTCCCTCTTGCCCTGCTGACCCTGTCCCTTGGGCGTCCCCGGAGAGGCACTCCCCCGAAGAGCACACACTTGGGCGGGCGTGGGGTCCGGGGTGGGTGGGGGGGACGGTTTTTGTGGGGGTGGGGGGGTCCAGGACCACAGGACGAAAAAGGGAGCCGAGTGGGAGAGACATGGGGCAGGGCGCCACGAACGTTCGGCCGTTCTCGACCATTCAAAAGCCCACCAGCCTTCCCGAAGGCCCCTCAATGACAGACCCCAGCACCGCGCCCACCGACCCAACAGCAAAAGACGTCCGGCCACTCACTGGCGGCGAGCGTCGCATCCGAACGACATCCTCCGTCACCATCGTCGAATGTGTACCACCGTCGACCCTCGGGACACGTCGAGGCACCAACACGGCACGGGGCGGGGGGCCTGCACCTTGTGCTGTGGGGAGTTGTCCCAGAACGCGCAGCAGCACTGGATCAGCTTCAGGCGCAGCTGCATGTCCACCAGCTGGTCGCCCCCGCCCTTCTCCGCGCTGTCGATGATCCCCTCCAGGGCGGGCTTGAGCTTCTCCAGCATCTGGTACTGATGCGAGATCGTCTCGATGCCGTTCACCAGAATGCAGTGGGTCAGCACCTCGACCTTGTCCGGCAACGTCATCTCGTTGTTCCAGTCCAGCCGGTCCAGCTCCAGCAGCACCTCCTCGGACTCGTACTGCCCCGAGGAGATCACCGTGTACACGGCCTCCGCCACCTGTTTGTACTTCGGGGGCTCCTTGTCCCGCCAACGCTTGGCGTCCCACTTGAAGAAGTGCTTCGGGGCCTCAGGAATGAACTTATGGAAGACGGCTGGGATGACGTCCACCAGTCGTTCCCGGTAGGACATGCGCAGCATGGCGGAAAACACCTGAAGCGCAGTAACACGCATCCGCGCTAGCCGCAGCCTAATTAGCCGCAGGGGCTCGGGAAAATGGGGAAAACGCAAAAAGGGCGGCAACATGGGGGGAAATGGGGGGGGCGACGGGGGGGGAATGGGGGGGGGGGATGGGGAAAGTGGGGAGTTGTGAGAAATTGCCAAATATACATTCAAGGAAATGTACGGAAAATGTGTGAAATTGGTTGGAAATGGGCGAAAAATCGGAGAAAAATGGGACAATTTGGGACAAATTCCTCATTTTTCCCAATTCCATTTTTCTCATTGTTCCACAGCCTCGCCACCTTTCCCTCGCGTTCCTTTGATGAATTTTGCTAGCCGGCTGGAAACCGACCGAACTAGCCGACTGGAAAAATGGAAATTTTTTGACTAGCCGACACTAGCTGATTTTTCGGCTACCGCGGTGCCTTGCGGTAAGGACGGGTTTGGGTGGTGTGAGGTGAGGTGACGTAGCAGGTGTTGGGGCGTTACCAGATGTTTGGGGGTACAGTGGGAGGGGGGCACTTCGGTTGTGGATAACTTGGGGAGGGACAGCAAATGTTGCGGGGCCCCAAGTGCGGGGGGAAAAACATTTCAGTCAGTGTTGCGACATTAATACATTGTTGCAAATAGTAATTCCTGAAGTGGGCTGTTGGGTGGCATGAGTGGGAGGGCTGTCGTGTGGCGCGCTGGTCTTGGCATTGCCTAGTGAGGGCTTGGGAAGTGTTTCCCTCGTCTTGGTGTATGCTAGCCCTCCTGCATCAAGAATATCAGTAATGTAAGCCTGGGTATGATCGGGTTTGCAATATTGTGATTACAACTGAGGACACTCAGTCATTGCTATCAGGTGCCCCCTTGGTGTCCACTGGGTGCCCACTGAGTGCCCCCTTGGTGCCCCCTGGGTGCCCCCTTGCTGCCCCTTCGGTGCCCCCTTGGTGCCCACCACCCAGACACTGGCCACTGCGGCACCACCAGACCCCAGGGCCACGACGGTCGAGCTCTGGAGGGTAGAGGAAGGGACTTGGAGGGGACAAAGAAGAGATCGCCAAGAGGACCTCGTAGATAAAGAGCTTCTTGCAGGTCCCCCCCTGAATGTCGTCGGTCTCGAGCACTCCGGTCCAATCCTCCCAGAACCATTTGTACCCGAAGTTGGAGACGACGTGCGCGAAGAACGCCGACAGGCGGTCCACCATTTCGTTGTCCATCCGCGGCACAATGTCGTACAGCGTCTCGATGGCCTCGGCCAGCACCACCGGGTACTTGAAGTCGAGCTTGCACAGGTCCGTGATGATGGAGGCGTAATACACGTGGCTGAAGGGCGCTTGCGGCACCATCAGAAGATGGGACAGCACTGCCTCGATCACCAGATGCTCCGGCATCCCTTTGATTGGGAGCAGCCGCAGCTTCTTCACGCAATCCTCCCTGAGAAGCAGTGTAAAGGGGTTGCTGAGGTGGAGTCCAGGCACCTACGGTCCGGAGTACAAATTTGTCGTTGGGGATTAACATGGGATTACCCCAAAAAGGGCGTCACAACGGCCTGGGGATTAACAGGTTGACCCAGAAAGTGCGTGAAAATGGCCTGGGGGACCTCGTGCCGACTATCGGTGCATCTCAGAGCAGAGGGCAGAACGGCTGACCTGGACGTGTTCCAAAAATACAGCGTGTCCGTGACGTACAGCATGATGACGAGGCGGTCCACGGGGCGAATGCGGAAACGGTTGAAGAAATGCATCATCTGCGCAGCTTCCTCCTTGAGCTGACTGCCCCGCTCTTCTAACTCCTCAGGGCTGATGTCCTACGCCAAGGTGAAACAATGGATGGGAGTGAGGTCAGCATCATTGGCCTGAGTTGTTTGCACAGCATCAGTGGCTTGTGTTGCCAAGGCCACACAGCGGAGCAGACGCAGTGTCCGGCACATACCACCTTGCGCGTCTCGATACGCACAGCGACCGCGTACCTATTCCCAACCCGCATGTGCACAATACAATCCATTGATGCTGTGAGCACCGCACAAGCCATTGCAGCCGGATTGCAGCCGGAGGGTGGCAACATGCATGACGTGTGCGCCGCAATCCAGCCATGCCATGTGTACACCATAGGCCAGTGGTGACGGGCGGGCCCCACAGCCCAGTTATGCTGTGTGCACACCACAGGCCATTGATGGCGTTTGTACACGATGCAATGTGCACACACAGGCCAGTGATGACGTGTGCACAACACAAGCGGAAGGCATACCGAAATACAGGAGTTGTCTGAATGCACCTGACTTCCCTTTCCATGGCACTCGGCAACGGGCGCGCAATCGTGGGCAAAAATCAGGGGCAGGTCGTCTTTACGTTCATATTGCATGCGTTTTTTAAAGCGCATTCATCGGATATCCCTGATTTGCAATATCCCCAATATCTGCCTCACGAACGAGGAATGCGGCTTTCAGTGCTGCCTGCTTCCAACTCACGTGTGTCTCCGGCTATCAACATCTCCACAGAGCATGACTGGACTGTGGTGCGCACGCGCCATCCCAAGCCTTTGCTGTGTACACAGCATGGCTGGACTAGTACGCACGTAGCATCACTGTGTTGTGTGTTGTGCACACAAAAGTGGACTTTGGTAGCCTTTGTGGTCCTGTGTTGTGCACACGGCATCAGCGGCCGATGCGGCGCACACGTCATCGTGTAGCGCACACGGCATGTGGATTGTGTTGCGCACATGGCATCTTCGGTGGCCAGTGTGTGCATACTACATCACTTGCCTGGGTCATGCACATGGTGTCACCTGTATCCTGCCCACGGCCTGTGTGTTGCACACGGCCCATTGCAGGTCATTGCCCTGTGCCGGTAATTTGTGAAGGTGCATATTCCTAGCATTTGGACCCACGTTTGTCTCGCACTTCCAGGACTGCGACGAACCTTCTCCGACAGCCCAGCCCCCCTTGTGCCCCCTTAAACCCCAAGCTCACAGGCTTGTGCCATCACTATGACACGGTGGATGCGATGCGGCAGAGGCGCAATACCTTCTGGCGCCCCTTTTCGTCGTCCCATGGGTAGAAGAGATGGAGGGCTGCGGGCTTGTCCCAGTACACAAAGGTGTCCTCATGTGATGGCACTTGGAAGTCAAGGACCCACCTGCGTGACATAGGTCCCGGCTCAAGGTCATCCTTGAAGGCACTATAGGGCTTGAGTGTCGAGGTCACCGTGAAATCGCTCTCCCGGAACGATTGCACTTGGCTCCACATCACGTCCAGAACGTCCACATTGCACCCCGGCCCCGCGTTGTACAGCCATCCGCATGATGCACACTTCCGCCGGCGGAAATAGTTCTCAATTTCTTCCATGAGAACCTTGAAGCTTGCCGGGGCCTCGGAACTTAACACCTTGCCGCACCAAGGCAACGCCGCGAGCACCAGGTAGCAATAGGTTTCGCCACGCTGGATTGGCGGGTTGGACAACTCGCGTGCGAGTTTCTGGAGGAACAGTGCGATCTGCTCCCCGGGTACCATGTGTGTGTTGGCCAAATCACAAATGAAGCGGACGAGCAGCGCTGCCGAACACCACTCGCACTCGCGGATCGTGGCGCCCAAGAGTTTCGTGGCTTCCTCCAATGCATCCTCCCCAAATCCTTTTTCCTCGCTGTTGACCAATGCAATGACCGTCGAGTACAATGACGTCTTCACGGTGAGTTGTGTGATACACTTGAAAATGGTGTCCAGAATGTAATCCTTTTTGGAATCCAAGGTCGCTACAAGCATGGCCTTGAGCTCTGTTAGTTGCTGGTTAATGTTCGGGGTGTCCCCTATGCGGGTGATCTTTTCGAAGAGCTCGGAGTCGTCAACATCTCGACCCAAGAAATCGTCCACTTCCCTCTTCCGCTTCATGGTGTGTATCAGGGGCAAACAAAGAAAGAGACCTTGGGAGAGGGCAAAAAGGCCTCGAGATCAATTTCGACATCATTGGTTTCTCACGTCAAACGAAACGTGAAGTGGCGGCCAAGCTCCGTGTGTCAAAGGAACCCGGGAGTTGGGGGGGCAAATAGGCTTTGCGAGAAGTGTGGCGCCGTAGCAGGCAGGTGCAACTACTCGTCCTATAGCAACAAATTTCCGACAACTGCGGTTGGGGGAACACAAATATGGGGCTCGAGCTTGAGAAAGCGCAGGTAAAAAATTGCTCATGAAGCGGGCCGCAAACGTTGATGGGCTTCAACAGTGGACAAAATCAGAACCTACAGCCCTTGCAAACGCACAATGCAGCATGTAGCACTCGCAAATCCATCTGCACGAGAGCGCTCACTGTCATTTGGCGTCATGCCAACTCATCAATGTCCCACACTTTAGGTTTGGATCGGTTATGTCCCATACTTTACGCATCCCGTGAAACAAATTGTCTTTGGTGCTCTTTGTTTTGTTTTGTCAAGAGGGTTGCTCCGTAGTGGTGAAATTGTGACATGACATGGTGTGATATGAGCTCTAGAACGATAAGCAAACTCGGAATTTAGGAGGGACAAAGAAGGGGTGTGTTCCTAGCTGCGGCTAGCCGCGGCTGGGTGGGTTGACCCCCCCCCCTCCCCTCCCCCCCCCTTGGCTGGCCACGGCTGTCCAGAAATGGATGGGGGGGGGGGGATTTGGCCAAAATCAAGGAAAATGAAGCAAAAACGGCCACACTTGGGGTCCCTAGGGGTGCAAGCCATCCCCTGTTGACTTGTAGCTATGTATGCTACTGCATTTGGGGCAACTAGGTTGTGTGGCCTCTTTTGAAGTGCGAAATGACCCCCCCTCCCTCCCATGCTCAATGTCACGTGCAGCTGAAGACACACAATGTGGCATAGACATAATGCAAAAACAACCATCAATGTCTCACCGGTAGCCCATGGTGTTGGACTATGTACATTGACACTGTACCGTGGTCCATTTTAGTTGGGAAATCGCATGGTGAAGAGGAGCCCCAAACAACGGGCTACCATGAGAACGTGAGCAAAGGACTCCCTGCACAACTGGAGGCAGAATGGCAGTCCTCATTAGTGGGTAAACAGAAATTAACACCAGATGGCAAGGCACCACATTGGGCTGAAAAATATATATCATGACAGAAGAGGGTGCAAACTCTCCATGCTATAATATCACTTCACATGGGACTATGGCTATGCCTCTACCACAGTGCCCTCCTCCTCGTCATCTCCATACACCGAGCCCTCGTCATCAGCAGTGACCTCCTGAAACGTCTCAGCATCACCAACATAGTACCCTCTCCCATCCATGGAATGGGGGATAATTTCCTTTTCCACTGCACAATAAGGAACTGCGGCTGGGTTGGTTGACCCCCCCCTCCCCCCGCCCCCCCCCCTTGGCTGGCCACGGCTGGCGAAAAACGGATGGGGGGGGGGGGATTTGGCCAAAATCAAGGAAAATGAAGAAAAAACAGCCACACTTGGGGTCCCTAGCGGTGCAAGCCATCCCCTTTTGACCGGTGGCTATGTATGCCAGTGAATTTGGGGCAAGTAGGTTGTGTGGCCTCTTTTGAAGTGCAAAATGACACCCCCTCCCTCCCATGCTCTATGTCACGTGCAGCTGAAGACACACAATGTGGCATACTTCAACACAAAAAAAAATTTTCAACACAAAATTTTTTTTCAACACAAAAGTTTTTTTCAACACAAAATTTTTGAACACAAAATTTTTGAACACAAAAATTGTTGTGTTGAAAAAAAATTTTCAACACGAAATTGTTGTGTTAAACAAAAAGTTTTCTGTTGAAAAAAAATTTTATGTTGGACACATCATCGTCATCATGTGATCTTGAGAGCAAGCAAAATGCAAGGCCCAACACAATATGGTGGCTAGGTGGCTGGGTGGTTGGGTGGTTGGGTGGCTGGGTGGCTGGGTGGCTAGCTAGGTGGATGGCTAGAGCCCCCCCCCCTCCCCCCCACTGACCGGAACGGGCCCTGTCTTTCAAGGTCTACAGCCAAACTCCTAGCAATTTTTATCATGACACCTCTTGTAAAATCTTCACCTGATTTGTGAACATATCCTGTAAAACAGACAAAACAATTCAGCACCCATGTGTCCGGATCTCCTCACATGTAAAATTGATCGCTTAAATGCTCAAACAAACTCACACTTCGACTGGTGGGGGCCCTCTTCCTCCGGCGTGAACAAAGACGTCAGCAAAAGAAAGAAAGACCACAACGCGGTTTCTGTGTGAGAATGTGCAGGACACACGGTATCCTTGCGTATTGAGCAACGCCATTGTTGTTGTTGTCGTTCGGCACCCATGTGTCCGGATCTCCTCACAGTTGCTTTCTCTTATCACCACAGTTTCGTCCCTCTTGATACCAACCCTATTTAGTTTGAATATCTTGAAAAACCTCAAAACCATGGGTCGCCACCATTGGTCCGGGTAGGCACGCACGCCGAGACCCCACAGGAGTGACCTCAGATTGCAAAACACATCATGCCTATTCAAGGCATAGAGCAGGGACTTACTTAGGATAGAGGGTAAAAGCGACTTCAGGACTGTCCTGGCAATTGGTGAGTGGGCATCCACCCACTGCTCCCATTGTCCATCTAACACACCTTGCTTCCACGCGTGAACCTCGTACACTACACCCTTTTTGTGCAGCGCAAAATCGTGCAGGTAGATATTTTTTCTGTGCAAGAGGATCAAAGTTGCTTCACCCCAGGTAGTAACCTCACCATGAGGCTCCCACTTCAGGGGTATCCCATACATAATTGTTGTTGAAATAACTGCATGACGCTTATTTTTTTCAGTTAAAACCGTGTAGGGAGGGAAATTTTTATAGAAAAACCCGTGTACGTGCACCGGTTTTCTGGACCCAAAAAACCGTGTACGTACACGGGTTTTTTCTGAGAAAACCGTGTACGTACACGGTTTTTGACACAAGGGAATTTTTTTTGGGGCAGAACTTGGGAGGTATATTCCTTAAGTATTGTGCACATCCGTGGAGAGAGAGAGAGAGAGAGAGAGAGAGAGAGAGAGAGAGAGAGAGAGAGAGAGAGAGAGAGAGAGAGAGAGAGAGAGGGAGGGAGGGAGGGAGGGAGGGAGGGAGGGAGGGAGAGAGAGAGAGTGAGAAAGAGGATGGATGGATGGATGGATGTTAATAAATCAAGTTATGCTCACGAGGACCGCTTTAGGCGTCGTCAGGTGCCTGTCACGGGCAGCGATGCAATGCAAAAGAAACAGAGCAACAAAGCCAATGACACCAGGCACAGCCTTTCTGCAGAAAGCGGGGTACAGCCAAAGGGGTCCGACAGGTGGGGTTAGCACGCACGGTGGCATGGATGTGCTGCGCGTTGTCATTGCGTTACACCGTCTGCCCAAAGTCCTTGTTTTTGGGGGCGCGGCGTGTGAGTGTTTTGTGGTGATTGAGAGAGAGAGAGAGGAGAGAGAGAGAGAGAGAGAGAGAGAGAGAGAGAGAGAGAGAGAGAGAGAGAGAGAGAGAGAGAGAAACAAAGAGAGACAGAGTGAGTGAGAGAGAGAGAGAGAGAGAGAGAGAGAGAGAGAGAGAGAGAGAGAGAGAGAGAGAGAGAGAGAGAGAGGGAAAGAAACAAAGAGATAGATAGCGGGGCGGGGGGGGTGGGGAGAGAGATAGAGGCAGACAGACAGAGAGAGAGAGAGAGAGAGAGAGAGAGAGAGAGAGAGAGAGGAGGGAGAAATGAGGAGGGAGAAAAGAGAGAGACAAACCGAGAGAGAAAAAGAGAGAGACAAACACACACGGAGAGAGAAAGGGAGAAAGACAAACACATTGTCCAAAGGCCCACCCCAAGAGTAGGAAAGGGCAAGGGGGCCGTGTTCCCTGTACATGGTTTTTTTCAGTAAAAATTTCCCTCCAACTACCCGGTTTTAGAAAAAATGTGTTCATGCACGGGTTTTCTCGGAGAAAACCGTGTACGTGCACGGTTTTTTGGCCGCAGGTACACACAACTACTCCAACAGGCAAACAAGCACCAACTCCTCAACCAAAATCAATTGAACATGGTAGGGTCTGAAATAGGGTGCATGTTTTGCATTCATCGCATTCAATGCACACACACACATGCTCTAGTATACACACACATGTGGAAATTTTCTATGTATGCTGCCACACCTATTTCTCCCAATCCCTTTCGTGGTGTTGCCAAAAAACTGCTAATACCATTTTTTGATAAGAACGGACCATGCACCGTGCATGAGCACTGTCTATTGAGTTTGGGAGTTTTTATAAAAAAACCCGTGCATGAACACATTTTGTGTAATAGAATGCCTGACAATACTTTGCAACCTGCCTCCCTCTGCCCCATCACATGGGATGGTATTGACAAATCGGAAAGTCGTGTCTGCAATGGTAGCCGTGGCAAAAATTCTGCCTGCAGGCGACTGCCACCTTGTAAAAATAGAATGACACAAGCATTCAGGTGTCGTGTACATTTCTGGACACAAACATATCACTCTCCTTTCATCTGCTTTCATGCTACACTAAACACGATTTTGGGCCAAAGTAAATCCCCCCCCCTCACATTGTTCCGTACCTGACATCCTTCGAGCTTCAACTTAGGCTGCGAAGGCAAGTATCAGACGTGCAAAAAACTCCTCAGACACACATGATCATATCCATAAGGCTGGTGCAGAAAGGAAAGCGCATGACAACAATGTCCGGTATCACCACACGCGCAAAACACAGGATCTCAGTGCGGGTCGTTGCTATGTACATCGACAGCCGTGCATAACCCCGCACCCGACGCCTTGTTCTCTGCTTGCACACGCACAGCCCGACACGCACGAATATGGTTGCGCTACACTGTCATCGCTGCACCCAGCCTGCCTTTCGTTTAAACACTCCACAGGCCTTGCTTATTCCTATCATATGCATAAACACAAGTCACAGAAAAAATAGAAAAACAGCGTCAATCACTGGGGGTAACCACTCCCCGAGCTTCCGCCGCGTGCTCGTTTGCCCTCCCGAACCCACGTGGCCACTGTCCCCAGGCTGATCAGTCCCAATAAATTATGCTTCCGTAGGAAGCGTTCCATGCAGGGCAACCACCATTCTTTGGGATAGTCGTGCCACCCCACCCCCCAGGTCAGGGAGCGAAAGTTGGTCACCAGATCATCCTGTGACCCAGCGTACCACAGGGATTTCAGAAAAAGGGAAGGAAGCATTGAGGTCAGTGTGAACCTGGCATTGGCTGACACTGCTGGGATCCATCTGAGCCACTCAGCGTCTGGCCCTGCATCAGAAAGGCTCAGCACGACCCCCTTCCTGGTGAGTGAAAAACCCATTGGCAGCACTCTCCATGAGCACTCGCCCCAGGATACACATGCAACCGTGGGCTCCCACTTCAAAGGGACCCCGTACAAGCACTGCAGGAAGCACATCACTGCCCGCCGCACTATAGGGAGCAGTGGCTGCAGTACGTTCATGAACACTATGTATATATTATCGCGGAAACGTGAAAGGAGGACCCCAGGAGAGGACGATGCTGGCGGCTCGGGGTCTGCCGGACGACGGGCCCTTCCCCACCAACCCCGTCGTGCTTCACTCACCACACTGTCCATGGGGTCCAGCTCTCTGAAAAAATCCCTCAACAGGGCCCTGTCACGGGCTGGAGCACTCGCAAGTATTGTGCCCACCCGTCCATCCGGAGCCCCGTCCCAAAGGGACGTGACGATGAGATCCACGCGTACCCCTGCAATGTCCAGGTACCCAAACGACGAGTCTGTGGGGCCCCACCACCCCCCAAACCCCTCCCCTCGCAGGATACCGCGATGCACTGACGCTCGATCTGTGCTAGCGAGCACTCTGCGATGCACATGAAAGGGGCGTGGGGATGTGTGACACAGTTCAACAGGGTCGTGGACCGTCAGTTTCACATCCCGAATGCATGATGGGGACGTTAGGTCGTCATGCTTGACTGCTGCAGTCCATGCGGTGATAAGTTCAGCGCGGTCGTCACAGAAAATCAGTCTTAGTTCACGCGCCAGGGCCCACAGCTCTGCAAGTTGTGCAGAGAGGTGCCCACCAATGGGCACGCCTCTATCTCCTTGCCGTAGGAGCAGTGGGCCCAGCGTGAGCCCTGTGTTGCAGTTCAGATCCCAGGTGACAAAATCCACGAGCTCTGCCCTGGTGAGGACCCGAAAATCGTCACTGCTGGCCGTTCCTAGTCGATCCAGGGTCTTCTCCCCAGATTTGTGCAGGGAGAAAAACTCTGCAGAGCCCCGCTTTTCCCGCTCCAGGAGATCAAACAGGGAATTCAGGGAGGGAACAACCTCACTCTTGGGGATATGCCAAAACATATCCGTCATGTCGGCTTCATCAGGGCGCACTGTGCACCACACAGGCAATGTGCGCCCCACGGCAGCCAACATGTCGCGTACCCCCAGCATACTAGGCATACCCAAGGTCTGAAAATGGCGATATACCTCATTAACAACCAACTGCAAACTACGGCTGATCAAGCGCGCGTAAGAACGGAGGATGTGAAATTTAAAGGAGACAATATCCCGCCACTTAGCACAAGCTTCTGCACCCTGCTCCACTGTCTTCCATTTCTATTACATAATCGTTCCCATCTAACATTTATCGGCCTGAAAACTCGGCCCCCCAGGAGCGAAGTATGACCCGTTCGCTTCGCTCCTACAGGGCCGAGATTTCAGGACGATAATCGTTACCTACTAACGATTACTTAAAAGTGTTAGGTAGAGGGGCGAGATTTCAGGACGATAATCGTTACCTCCATATGAGCGCCACATGCCCCATCCCTCCTGAAGCATGTGCAAGGCAAAGCAAAGGGAGTGAAAGCTTGAGAACCACATAGGGCATGGAAAAAAACCCATACGAGAAAAAAAAGTCCCACTGTACACATTAGTTGTGAGGTTTGGGTTCTTGAGGGTTAGCATGCAACAATACACATGTTAGTTGAAATTTAGCGATAGATCGATAGATAGATAGGCCTACTCCTTGGCCTCAAGACAACAAGGGCCCACCCCATCCTCCGGCTTCACAGTAGAGCTATGGAAGCATTTCTCATGAAAAGGGGCATTGCAAGCATTGCATTGAACACGGTTACCACCACGCAATGGCCGCAAAACAAAAATTTCCGTAGAACACTTGTAGCAAATGTTCTCGCGAGGCGCAGTCCGAGGAGGAAACCACGGTCGGCGCATCTTCCTAAATGGTTGAGGAGTATTGGACAAGTCCTGATTCATAGGGGAATCTGCAGGTGCTGTGGGTGCTGCCCAAGCTGCTGTACGATAGCTTTCTCTAGCCTCAGCAAAGGACCTTTTGAGTGAGACCTGTGTCAATGGGTGCTCATCATAGTCCCACTCTGAATCAGAAGACACCACCACAACGTCATTAGCAAGGAGATCCACGGATTCAGCAATAGACAAAGCATCAGAGGCCGCACTACCCTTGTTAGGGGAGTGGCAAGCACGGCGAGAAACGGTGCACAAGAACAGCTGCTCACACAGGTGTCAATGGTGGTGGCAACCCAGCATCAAACATGTTTTCCATCCTTTTGGACATGATGTCTACAAATTGTCTACAAATTGAGGAGATATGGGTTTTGCCGAGTAATTTGCCTCAAATTTGACGAAAATTGTTGTGGAAATGATTAGAAACCACCAGAAGATGATGCGAGGTTGTTTTTGCAACCTATTTTTCTTGTTGTACGCAAATACGGCATTTTGTCATTTGTTACTCTTGTCATGACGATGTCCTCATTGACAACCGCGGTTACTTTCGGTTACCAAAACGGTTTTTTCGGTTGAAAATTGAAAATTTTACCCAATAGGCTCATTGGAACCGGCTCAAAAAGCCGGTTTTATTGATTGGTCACAACCCCGGGTGCTTTGGCGGTTGGCCGAGATTTTAGGACGATAATCGTTACCTCTAGCTTGGTTCCCCCAGATTTCAGGACGATAATCGTTACCTCTGGATTGGTCCCTCCAGATTTCAGGACGATAATCGTTACCTCTCCCGCGAGACGGAGGTAACGATTATCGTCCTGAAATCTCGCCCCTAGCTAACACTTTTAAGATGGAAAAGATTGACGGGGAGCTGAACAGTGCTTTTCTCGCAACTATCCTCGGCCCGGGGTCGGGGTCATCGGGCTGTGGGGACATCACTGGGTCGGGAAACAGAGAGTTAATAGGCGAAGCCTTACATTGCGGGGGTCCCAAGGGTACATGTGCTCCTTGTGAGCGGCCCCCATGCCGAACACCGGGCGGCACAAACTCTTTGCAAGCAAGGGAAAAGGACCACAAGTTCGAACAAACTTGTCCAAAATCGACATCCTCAATTAAACCGAGCGTGCAAACACTTATATGATGACATAATGTGTGTGTTTGGTTGCCTTGTTGCTCACGTCAACGCGGCTCAGGTGGTCCTCCGGAGTCAAGTAAAGTATGACTCATAGGCTAGCAGTCAAGGACCGCTTCACATGCATTGCCCATGGTGCGCCCATCCACCAAAATGTGGCGCGTTCTTTCTTTGCCATGGGGCGCCGCCAACGTGAATACCCTTTTACCCGAAGTTCATGTACCATCAAGGAGGAACTTTCAATAGTTTCCGTCGCACAAAATGCACAAAGTACACTTGTGTACCCGATAAATTGGTAGATTGACAGATTTGCGAACAGCGACGGGACCAGCGATGCCGACACACTCTGCAGGTTAGGTGAGTATGCATCCGGGAAATGTACCACTCTTTTGTGTAATGGCACTTGCGGTGGGAGAGAGAACAAGGAAGGTTTTGCAGTAAATAGCTATGCGGAGCAAGGCACCAAGAACAACTTTCTCAATCAAACATTCAAAAGATGAAAAACAATAGACACCCAGAAAACACTCGCTATGGCGTGCACACAATTGAACGTGACAAGGTGGACCCCAAAGGCATCCTATCAAGAAATGTTCACCTTCAATTTTATATTGAAGTTCAAAAACCGAAAAACGTGACGAAAATCCCACTTGGGCTGAAGCGAGCACAAATTAGTGCTCCAAGAGTGCCCTCCACATGGCGTTAAATACCAGCTCGACGTCCACAAATGTACTCAAGGGGTGGCCGTCGCAGTGTTGCATGCATATGACCTGGCAAGCAACACTCGCATCAAGGACATGCCATACCTAGCCTTATCAACAGAAGGTTTGGATATGGGTTCTATCGTGGGAGCAATTGGTTCACTACCAAGTTCTCTTTTGCCAATGCCCATGGGCACACGAGCCCATGGAAGGAATAGGTGATGATAGATGGGCTGGATGAAGACAGCAGGCGTGTACAAGGCACAGAGAAAAACTGCTCACAAAATCATTTGAAGCTGCAGAACGTGACAAGCAATGTGCACCATCGATCCGGCCCACCCCATGCGTCTATGTACATGCTATGGACCCATGTATACAGACACATGCAAAGGGTAAACCGTGTTCTGCGCATGCCTGTCGTTTTTCTCCCTATTATCCCAATTATGTGTGGGCGTACACCATTTCAGTGTCGTCAGAGAGGCTGAGTGATGTACAAAACGCACTGAGCCCTGGGCATTCAACAGGGGCAGAAGAAAAGGATCACAATGGCATATGGATTCATTAAAGGAACCAATGTGGCACGAGCTGGGGTAGTTTGCACCAGACCACAAAGCTAGAAGACAAAGAGAAGCAGTGCCGTCACACCCTCAACATCTTCCTGAATGCTCGATGGTCGGCAAACATGCCCCCGGTCAAGATGGCCCATGTGATTGGACAGGGAGCAAATGGGGGAATCGTACTTTCAACAACGGGCTTGGTTAACAGCATCGTGGTGGGTGCAATTAGCAACTTTTTGGGCACAATCCTAATCAAAATACAAGACACGGGTAATGAACCCCACTGATGGGCCAGGCAGTTGTGAGTGTATGACATGTGTACCCGTCACAACAACCGCATGACCTTGTGCGCGCCTTCAACCCACGCCCTCTTGCCATTCTTAGTGGGTGTATCAACCCACCCCAAATAGTCGATGATTTGGTTGGCATACACGAATTTTTCAAGACTCCCGGTGTCATGAAAGAGTCCACGTGCGCTCATGCTATTGTCCAGGATCTACCATCCCTTTTTCGACATCGAACTTTGGAAGGACGACACGAACTAAGGAGGCCAATTTGTTGAGAGGTGGCAAAGACTCCGCGTCACATGGGCCATGGATATTCCATGGTGTCCGGAAGACGTCCTCAGAGGTCACATCCTAGAGCTCCGAGTGATAGTAGACCTCTTGGGAAAGATGATCCACGCTTCTTCCACGGACGTAGAAGGGTCTCCATGTGTTCCTAATCTTGTTGGCGTCTCGTGGTGGTGAGTGAACCTCCAAATCACCGTTCTCGCACATGACAATTTTGGACAATGGTGGCGCAATCCCACATGTAGAACTCAACCCATCAACAAGGTCAAGGGCCTTCGTTTCCGCACCCAAAGGGAAGTTAATGCAACACTCTTTGTTTTCGAAATATTTGCTTTCTTGGTGATCCGCGGGTTGTACATCCCGGGCTCGTTTATTGATGCGAGCTTGGGATGGATGGCCTTTTCTTGTGGTATTCAAAGCCCAACCGGAACCCCACTGTTGAAACCACTTCTTCATGTCCTTACACGGAATGTTGTCACGCCTGCAATTCTGGTTTTTCACCTTGGAAAGTGCAATATCTCCACCATTGGCTTGCAGTGTGTCCAAAGTAGCCCAAAAATGTTGTTTGGTGGTCACCCACGTTAGGAGGGCGGTAAAACGTGTATTGGTGAGAGTATCGAGATGCGAGGGTGATGATTAGGATTTGGGCTGTGATGCACCGCAAACAGACGTGCCTAGTCCCAAGTTGGGTGGGTCGGAATTTTGCTTGGGTGACCCGGGGCACTCATAATGGGCGGGTGTCGAACTTGGGTTTAGGTCACCCTCATTCGGGTTTCGTTTTTCAGAAACCAAAACTACGGGTTTTTTTGCGGGTTTCTCAATCGCGATTGAGGCGCAAGAACCTAGCCAGTTTATGTAACTGCTAAGATTTGCCCGCCTTTGTTCATGAAGAGTTGGTACGCTTTCCTTGATCAACGGATACGAGCTGCTATGGGGGGGGAATAGGCGACAATCTGAGAATTTGCCGTTGAAAATAGGAATGGCCGGATCCCCCCCCCCACACACCCCCTCCCTCCCTCCGTCCAACCCAGGTCGGCGGCCGCATACACCCTCCTGCACCCATGTACCTGCGTAGCAAAGCACACATGCACTGGACAAAGACCGCAACCGCTTACTTGTTCAAGAGTGACCCAAACTTCGGGTGCTTCAGGCGGTTATGGACATTGTGTTCACTCTTGAACACATCCCGGCACATAGTGCACCAGCGCAAAGGAAGGTTGGTGTGTATCAGGGTCCGTGTTTAGACGCTGCTCCCTATGCTCTGCTCTCTCAAGACAAGAAATGGTTTTGGTGTTCAGGGTGAGGAATGGGTGGCTCTTCAACAGATCGAATTCAACACGAAACCTCTTAGCGCCATGCCTTTTGGAGCAAGGTCAATTATTTTGGGGGCAGCGGATGCAAACCGAGAGTTCAAATTACATGTGGACCACGATGCCCATGTAATAAAGATGTTATGAATTGCATGACACATGTTCAAGTTGACAACACAAGGCATGGCACTCAAGCTAGCCAAAAGTGTTCTAGATTTGGTACTACCTTGTGTTCTTGTGTTAACATAGTCTATTTAGGAGCAACAAACCACCCCCACCCCAAGTACCATTGAGGTTTCGTGACGCCGTGGATTCCACGGATCGTGGCCCAGCCCCCCCCCGCCCCAGAAGGATTCTGCGGATTTTGCGGATTCAGTAGATTTTGGGATGAAAACCGTCCCCCATGGAGTGTTCAAGGCATGTGTGACATGCACAAACTACACATACAAGCAAACACCGGCAGACCAAGGCAATTTACTCGCAAGCACCCTTCAAGATTGCAAGCACCCTTCAAGAGTTCTTCACTGTGTATTGCAATTATTTCGCACCAGGTGTCAATTTGCCAATGTTTGGCCAATTGAATTTCAAGAATCTTGTCTGCTCCCCACAATGAATATGAATATGAATATGAGGTTTTATAGATACACTTTTATCTCGTTTATTCTTCACAAGAATTCTGCGATTGCGACATTGATTTGACAAGATTTACCGAGATTGATATTTTATAGATACACATTTATCTCGTTTATTCTTCATAAGAATTCTGCGATTGCGACATTGATTTGACAAGATTTACCTAGATTGAATGCACACAACGCATGGCAAACAGCAATAAACAATGGTGAGCGACCCCCGGTCTTCGGCCAGGGTGAATGGTGGCGGAAAACCGAGTGACCCCGGTATCGACACGGCCCAGAACCCACGAAGGCCTGGGGCTCCAGTGATGCCAGCCACAGGCGTCGATGTCGCACTGGAACATGCGCGGGCCGCACGCCGTATGTCCCGACCTTTGGCCAGTGAGCACGTGGGGAGCAGGCAACCATCCGAACAACTGCTGCGCGAATGTTGCAACTGGGGCTGGCTCAGCCGGATCATATCCAAGTTGTGGTCCGGCATGGTCGCCTGCCCATGACTGTAATAATTGTAGAATTTTCACAAAATACTACCACAGAATCGTTTTTGGGCATGGAAAATTGCCATGAACATAAGTAAAATGCAACTTTGATGAAAAATTTTCGCTGCGTGTTTTTATTTGGTGTTCACTTGTCGTCACACCTCACACTCCCTTACCCACATCTCACTGTACACCACCCATACCCTCCCCTTATGCTCGCTTTCCCTCCCTCCCTCACTCCTTACTTTGTTGTACTCTTTGGTGTTAATGATAATAATAACAAGAATACAACATAACACAACTACTAGTATGAGCGGATATCCATTAAAAAGGCTAAAAGGGATGAAAAGGGAAGCACAAATTAGCACAATAATGCACAACACCAGCATCATAATCACTTTCCCTTCCTTCTTGAACGATTCTTGAACGTATGTGACCACATATGGATATCACACGCAAAGCGAAAAAGCGCCGGCTTGGAGTAACCAAAAAGCATGCATGCATACACATGTGCGCCCACGTGGGCACCCAAGGAAAAACAATAACATTGATCATGCTTGTGTTGCACTTAGCTTTCTGGAATGAATTGATCCATTGAAGAGCATTGCCTGTTTGCTCGTTGCAAGAATCATCCTCTACTTCCTTGCCATTCCCTCTGCGCAGCTATGTGGGTGGGGCAGATGTGGCCACTCGGGGTCCGTGTTCGTCAAAAACGGCCCCCGTCAAGCAAATTGTCTCCACTTCCACACTACATGTACATCCCCATGCGCACCTATTTGGGAACCCTAGCTGGGACATAGCTCCATAAATTTGTGGCGGGCCCACTTGAGAAAGCACGCATGCATGCATGAGCAAGCATGTTCATGTACATGTCATTTCTACAATCAACACACGTAGGATGCCAGCATAATTGGCGTGTTGGTTTCACATGCATGCCTTTACCCTTGTTTCACATACACACACCTTTGACTACCTTCTACATATACACTTGGTTCACATGCATGTACCTTTATTTGCTTCGTTCTTACACTTCTTTTTCCATGTGTGTACCTTTGTTTGCGCGTGTGGTGATACCGGACATTGTTGTCATGCGCTTTCCTTTTTGCACCAGCCTTATGAATACAGGGGTGGGGAAAATTTCGCGACGGGAATATTTCGCTGTGGGAAATTTCATGTTTCAAATGTGTGCGAAATTTCCCGCTCAATTTTCAGGCTGCTGTGCGAAATAAACCCGGTGCGTAATTTAGCCACAATGCTTGATCAAGAGTCATTTGAAATGCGACAAAGATCAGTTGCACCGTACAAAACAGAGAGGAAGTTTGGGCACAAAATGCCACTGCTTGCATGCCTCCTCCTTGTGCCGCTTCTTCTTATCTACACCTGCACTTGGGACACACGGCTTGGTCTTTTCTGTGGCAGGGTCGCTGTCACTGCCACTATCACTATCACTGTCACAGGTGCAGATTTGGATAGAGAGGACTAACAAGAGGCGCCCTCTCCTGTGCTCTTGACCAGAAGATGTGTTGCAATGTATGCCACTGCTAACAGTCCAAAAAAGCGCCAGAAAAAGCGCCACCGAAAGCGCCCGGGAACCGAACCAACGCCACCTCAGGTGAGAATGTAGGTGCATACCACTAGGGTATCACATGACTATGCTTCAGTAGTGGTTATGGGTAACATAGATTCCGGACAGGCTTCCAAAAAAAACACACATACTTTGGGTTTGGGGTCACTATGCAAAGCCTTGGTGATGGTTTTTTTTTACCAAAGATGGTCCGCCCGGTACACTGGCTCGTACAGTGGACAATCCTGGAAGGTGCGAAATTTCCCGCTCAATTTTCAGGCCACTGTGCGAAATAAACCCGGCGCGAAATTTTCTCCTTCTCTATGCACGTACCTTTGTTTGCTTCGTTTGTGCACTCGGTCTACATGCACTTCCCATAACTTGCCTCATTTTTACACTCGTTCTGCATGCACGTACCTTTGTTTGCATTGTTGTTGCAATCGTTCCACATACAAGTACCTTTGCTTCGCTTCTACACTTGTTTTGCAACGTTAGTGCTCACGCTTGCGTGCATTGCTTGATTGACTTTGTTTGCATTTACCTTTGTTTACGAAGTGTATGCACTCGGTCTACATGCACTTCCCATAGCTTGCCTCATTTTTACACTCGTTCTACATGCACGTACCTTTGTTTGCATTGTCGTTGCACTCGTTCCACATACAAGTACCTTCGCTTCGCTTCTACACTTGTTTTGCAATAGTAGTGCTGACGCTTGCGTGCATTGCTTGATTGACTTTGTTTGCATTTACCTTTAAACCGTGTAGGGAGGGAAATTTTTATAGAAAAAAACCGTGTACGTGCACCGGTTTTCTGGACCCAAAAAACCGTGTACGTACACGGGTTTTTTCTGAGAAAACCGTGTACGTACATGGTTTTCGACACGAGGGAATTTTTTTGGGGTAGAACTTGGGAGGTATATTCCTTAAGTATTGTGCACATCCGTGGAGAGAGAGAGAGAGAGAGAGAGAGAGAGAGAGAGAGAGAGGGAGGGAGGGAGGGAGGGAGAGAGAAAGGGAGAGAGAGCGTGATAGAGAGGCATACGAATAGAGAGAGAGAGAGAGAGAGAGAGAGAGAGAGACAAACAAAGAGAGAGCGAGAGATACAAACAAAGAGAGAAATAGAGAGAGAGAGAGAGAGAGAGAGAGAGAGAGAGAGAGAGAGAGATAGACAAACAAAGAGAGAGAGAGAGAGAGAGAGAGAGAGAGAGAGAGAAAGAGAGAGAGGGAGCGAGAGAGAGCGAGAAAGAGGATGGATGGATGGATGGATGGATGGATGTGCTGCGTGTTGTTGGTGCGTTACACCGTCTGCCCAGAGTCCTTGTTTTTGGGGTGCGGCGTGTGAGTGTTTTGTGGTGATCGAGAGAGAGAGAGAGAGAGAGAGAGAGAGAGAGAGAGAGAGAGAGAGAGAGAGAGAGAGAGAGAGAGAGAGAGAGAGAGAGAGAGAGAGAGAGAGAGAGAGAGAGAGAGAGAGAGAGAGAGAGAGGAGAGAGAGGAGAGAGAAATGAGGAGAGAGAAAAGAGAGAGACACACCGAGAGAGAAAAAGAGAGAGACAAACACACACAGAGAGAGAAAGAGAGAGTGAGAGAGGAAGACAAACACATTGTCCAAAGGCCCACCCCAAGAGTAGGAAAGGGCAAGGGGGCCGTGTTCCCTGTACATGGTTTTTTTCTATAAAAATTTCCCTCCAACTACCCGGTTTTAGAAAAAATGTGTTCATGCACGGGTTTTCCCTGGGAAAACCGTGTACGTGCACGGTTTTTTGGCCGCAGGTACACGGTTTTCCCAGAGAAAACCCGTGCATGAACACATTTTTTGTAATAGTTTACGAAGTTTATACCTTCGTTTAGTGGCGCTATAGCACGGCCCACGAAGGAAACGGGGTACCCCGATGAGTGGCTCCATGTGTGCCGGACAATGCACAGCCATGTCACTCTTGCTCTCGCAATCTATGTTATAACGGTATTCAGCTTTGTCCTGGTGCTGCTGCGTGCTTGCTAGCTCACCCCACCAACCCGATACAGCCAGTGGCCTCCCTCCGGACGCTCCAATTCAAATCATCGGAATCCTTGACCATGGAAACAAACTTGGGGTTTTCATATTCATCACGGCATTTGCTCTCACTTTGGTGTCCGCTTCTCTACCTTTTTGTAAAATACAAATTAATGCACAGTATTGGTGACACGCATGTTTTCTTTCGCATCTGTAGGGCACATCCAGGACACACATTTCGAGGACTGTGACTTCGAGTAGGCACATGGGATTTGGAAGGAGAACAAATACCGACCGAGCTTAGCGTCCCCCCATCCTCGCCAAGCATTGTTTCTGTGAAAACAAAGCTCTGAGTGATTCATAAAGATTGAATGCAGAACGCCAAATGAAAGGGTGTGCGTTGGCAGACCACAAAACATTTAGCGTTCAGAAGATTTACAAAGATTGAATGTAGAACGCAAAATGAAAGGGTGTGAAGTGGCAAACAGCAAAGCATTGGACGGCAGCCTAGACCTGAGGAAGTCTAAGGCTCCCATACTACTACCCTCATTAGTGCCTCAGCGGGGAGGCACGAGCATGCGGACACATGTGGAAGTAGTGTGCGGATAAGCATAGGACAATTTATTGTCCAACTCTTGTCTGCAGTCTATGATCACTGATGAGTGTTTTGTACTTGCTCACTCCTAAAGTAGTTCGGAAGCCCCCTCTCTCTTGGACAACCTGAGGAACACAATATCCCATGCGCGGCAACCCATTCAGCAGTGGATGGGCAAGATTGTATGTGGCGCCTACAAGACTGAATAGAATGAAGTTGTGGTTTGAGAGCGCGTGATCACGCCTACAATTATCTAGCTTACCCAGCCACGGAGGGGGGGGGGGGGGGGCGGGGGGGCTTGGGCCGTGCCGTGCCACGGTGCCGCCACATAGGGTGTGTCGTGTCACACGGGGCCGCCGCTGTGTCGTGTTGTGTTGTGTTGTGCTATGCTGTGTTGTGTTGTGTTGGAATCTGCCTCTTTGACTTTTGCTCTCTAGATCACATGATGATCATGATTACGATGATTTCCATGTTCAATTGATTTTGGCTGAGGAGTTGCTGCTTGTGTTCACCTGTGTCGCCTTTGCCGGCCGTGCCACCATGACACAGAGGGGGGGGGGGGGGCATCGGAAAGTGTGCCGCGACACGTGTCGTGACATGGGTAAGCTCCTATTGAATTGTCGAATTTTCACACAATACTACCACAGTATCGTTTTGAGCATCGGAAAATTAATTAAATTGATTGAAAATTGCGAACATACGAAAAAAAACCCAACTTCGGTGTTAAGTTGGTGTTCACTTGTCGTTACACCTCCCACTCCCTTGCCCACTTCTCCCCGGACACCACCCCGGAGAACAGGTAGGAGGGCGGGGGGGGGGGTATTTTTCACCTCCCGTTTTGGCCCTGTGTTAACATTGCCTATAGAATTTTGTGTTGTGTTGCGTTGTGTTGTGTTCTATGTTGTTTTGGGTTGTGGTGTGTTGTGGTGTGTTGTGTTGATTTCCTTTTGTGTTATCTTGTGTTTTGTTGTGTTGTTTTCCTTTTGTGTTGTGTTGTGTTGTGTTGTGTCATGTTGTGTTGTGTTGTGTTGTGTTGTGTTGTGTTGTGTTGTGTTGTGTTGTGTTGTGGCATGAGTGTGGAAATGGTGCACGATTTGTTGCACTACCCTTGCATGCCTCAATCGCTTTGATCCACAACACAACACAACACAACACAAGACAACACAACACAACACAACACAACACAACACAACACAACACAACACAACACAACACAACACAACACACCACAACACATCACATCACATCACAACACCACACGACACAACACCCCCGACTTCTGGTTTTGGCAGGTGTAGGCAGGGGGGGTGGGGGGGTATTTTTCACCTCTGTGTTGGGGCTGTGTTACCACAACTCAGTAGGGGGTGGGGGGGGTATTTTTCACCTCTGTGTTGGCCGGCCGTGTTAACACGCTTTTTCTCCCCCGCTCGCCCTTCGTTTCTATAGCTTAGTGTACCAAGCTTGCCCCATGTATGTCCACTTACTGCCAACCTCAACCGACACTCCCACACATAGGTACTAACCTCCGCATGGACTTACACCTTACTAGTCCACACGGCTATGCTTTAGGCTATACTTTGCATTAGAATCCTCGCTTTGTGTGTGCTCGCCGTGGTATGGTTACGAAACAATTATTTGGGATGGTATTGGTTTTTGGTTATGGGTGAAAAAATTTTTGTTTCGCACATTGTCCCTCGGCTTACGTACCTGGGGGCAGTTCCCGGAACAGTGGGGGGGGGGGATTTTGGCCCAAAACTGTCCCGCGCCAACCATGCCATGGTGGGGGGGTTAGGATGTGGAATTTCACGCAGAACGGAACGGAACGGAACGGTGTACCTAACGTCCTTACTTCGGTTGCACGATGCAACATCTTTTCTCCTTTGTAGCACTATGGCTTTGAAGCGGCAAAGAAGTGACGAAGAAACTAATGTGAAGAGGTTTGTGTGCTTTGCTGAACTAGTTGTAAGTGTATTGATCTCAAAAGTATTCCCTTTATACAAATAAAGCAGCAAAAGAAGGAATGGAACACAAGGCCAAGCCTTTCCACAGACAACGGGAGTGGCAACCAGGGTGCAAGCACCAATGTACGCACAGGGTGCATGTGAAGGCACTGCGCAAACCATCAAAGTTCGGGGCATGGGCACTCAAAAAACGGTGTTCATTCAGTTTATCTTCGCCGTCTTTCCTACCATCTATGTGACGTACTACTCATCACCCACGGAATTACGGGACAAGGGACAGAGTTTACATCAGGTGCAACAACATGCCATGCACACAAGCACACACCGCTTCTTTGAGTTCCCCAATTCTGTCCGTGTGCCTCAGCATTATTGGTCGCCACTAGGATCACTAGGATGGGGGGTACAATTTCGCTAGGCACAAGGTGGCTATACGTGACACGTTCTTTGGATACTGTGTATCCGGAACGGCGTTGTTAGCACAACGTTGCATGCAGGCAGGAATAAAAGAGGAATAAAAGCTTGGAGCATGTTGGAGGCTGTGGGGCTATGCACGTGGAGCAGACGTTTGTGGGCTGGTGGGTTGGGTTGTCTTGGAGTTTCAGAAAAGCACGGCGGCTTGACATTCAACGTGGGCTTCCCTGATGGTTCCCAACCCAACTCTACATCCAGAAACTGTATCTTGCGGGAGCAGTTTTCAACCATAAAGGTCAGACCCGTGGCTGTTGCTAGGAAACATTTCCTCCACATCCAGTTCACCCCACACAACACCAGGCCCTCGCCCCTCAGCCTCCCACTGTAGTACAACTCTACCCAACTCACGCATGGAAACAAACTCAATGGATTCAGCAAGCCCCACCGCTAGCTTCCACAGCACAGCCAAACAGCGACTGCAAAGCTTGGCATAACGGCAAAGGGATGGCGTGCCTGGCGCATCACTTCCAGGGCTTTTACAACAAGGGTCGTGGCATGCTCCTTCATTGTATGCTTCACTAGGAGCTGGTTTGTTTTTTCTTCTAGTCAAAGACGTCACGGAAACGGGGGATGAGGTTAGGGGGATGCAGGGCTGAGTGGTGTTGCGCTGAAGGGGAGGTTAGGGGGATGCAGGGGTGGGTGGTCTTGCGCTGTTGTATAAGGCCTTCAGAACACGAAAGTGTCCCATGTTTAGTGTGTAGAGCAGCAATGTGAAGGATAGGGTGCGGCAGTGATTGCAAGTTGAAGATCCCGCTGATAGAGTGGGCTGGTACAAAATGTGCTATAGGCAGAGGTATTGGTGAGCTTGGCAGAGGAGTGCAGCAGAGTTAGCAAAGTGCAGAGCCGCATGTGAGTTCTGAAAAGGCACTGTACCCCATCATGCATTCTGCAGGAGTCGAGTTGAACCCGAGCCTTCAAAGGTGTTGATCTTCCATGGGCTGTCGCCGGATACTGGAAAAGAGGATCTCAAAGGATTCTGCAGTCCATTTGGCAGGTCACTGTGCGGCGGTGTGGGGTTTGGGGCATAAGATTGTTGGGAAGCTGGGTGGCTGTGTTTGGTGTGGGCCTGTGGGGCTGTGGGGTGCTCTGGGCTGTGAAGGTGTCTGGGCTTTGACGGGCTGTTGGGGGCTGTGGGGGCCAGAAAGGGTATGGGAAATTATTCCATAGCCAGGTTTCCTTTTCCACTTGATCTACTGGGGTGGGTAGCATGTGCACCCCCCCCCCCCACCCCCTGTGTCGTTCCCCACCCCTTGTCCAGCCCCTTATCCAGCCTCACTCAGCCTTTATGGCACATGGACTTTTTCACATTTATAGATCACCCTCCGGGGGGGGGGGGGTCGCTTCAGATGTTGAAAACAAAATTGTATGGTGTTGTGAGCTAGTTCTGCTGATTGTGTAGCATTGCACAACCTGAATCATGTTATATAGTGTGTGTGGTTGACAATTAATTCTGTTTCTGTGGCAGGACACCTTGTTGTATTCATTAATTGCCATGGCGTTGCATTACATATTAGCGCTCAGATCAAGCAGTGCACCATGATTGTGCAGCTGTGATGCACCTTGGTGTGGCCTGTATGTGTTTCCCACCTTGATTTAACGCCCCTCCTTCACCGAACCGTGTTTGGGGCCTTGGTCACAGCGTTGCAGGTGAGCTCTGTTTCACCAGACATATACCTGGTCACAACTGGGTTGCAAAGAATCTTGAAGCACCTGTTGCTGCCAAAGCAGCAGCCAAACCTTTGGGCAAGAAGGCGAAACCTGCTGCTGTTAGTAACTCTGCGACCTCTGCCATGAATATTCCTGTGCAAACTGGTCAGCATGTGCAAGGGTTCACGGGCAAGTGGTCTAACAGCAAGAAATTTTGCACAGTGAAACAGTGAGCATATACCATTGGGATGCTCAGTGTGCCCCAAAACACTTGCTTCAGAGTTGTGTTTTTTGTCCCATTCTTCAACACTAGTGCCCAAGTATCAAGCATCGGTGCTGGCTGAAAAGTCGGTGCTGGCCGAAAAGTCGGCTAATGTCGGCCAGTCCCAAAATTCCCATTTTTTCAGTCGGCTAGTCCAGCCAGCATTTTTTTTGTCTTTTTTTTTTGGTATGTTTTTGTACATGTTACATGTTACAGGGTACATGTTTGCCGTGTCACTGCCCCCTTGTCAAAGGTGTCCGGCTTTTTCAAAGGAATGCATATTTTTCAAAGGAATGCATGGTAGGGCACAAGAGTCCATTTTTGTGTGGAGCTATGACGGTTTCCTCCACTTTCCCTCCATTTTCCCTCCATTTTTATCCATTTTTCCGGAGCAGTGCAAGGTCATGGTCGTTGATCTTCCCCATTGTTGCACAGTAATGGCAGCCCAATAGCAGCATTTTTGTCAAGCAGGGGCATGCAGATCACCTGAAGTGGGTTTCCAATTCTCAATCATCCAAGAAGTTGGGGAAGAAGGACGCAGACGGCAAGAACATGCTCTACAATGCAACTGATGCAGCAGTGGTCGAAATGTGCACAATTGGGGACCTCTAGACATATGGGCTGCATCAGCCTAAAAATGAAATTTTCATCGCGCCAAATGTGGAATTCCATTGGGGATTAAGAGCATCCGGTGGTTCCATCTTTCCCCATTTCCCCCCAGTCCCCCCATTTCCCCCCATTTTGCCACCATCTTTCCATTTCCCCCATCTTAATATGCCTCTGCGGCCGGTTGGCTAATTCGGCTGCGGCTAACGCTGATGGTTGGAGTATATTCATGGTGCCCCACCAGCCCTCCCCAGGGCGAACTGTCACTTGGCAACCATCCCCCTGCCATAGTGGGGAACTGGCTTCCCCAGGGTGGGGAAGGATGGGGGGGGGGGGGGGGGCTACTCGGAAACAATGCTCAAGTAAATTTTTTCTTCCGGAAATTTTGCCCACAATTGTGCAACACCCCCTAAATCCTCACCAGCCTCCTGGCGACAAGGGTTTCCATAAGAGAGAAGACTTGTAAGAGAGGATATTTTGTATCTTTTGTATTCACTGAAAGCTTGGGTGTTGATGCTTAACTTGGCAATTGACGGCGGTTATTAGTCAACTGAAGGCATTTGACGGCTGCTGGTGGCCAACTCAGGGTGGTTTGTGATGACGTGACAGCTTTGCTGTGCCCTGCTGTTGTACATTCGCGTTTTTTGGCCCCCGATCACCCTTGGAAGACGGGGTGTACCAGTTTGCTGCCCGGTGCCTGTGCCCTGCCATCTCCAGGGTCGGTTTTGGGTATTCAATTTGTGTGTGTGCATGGAGTATTGTGTTGTGTGTTGTGTGTTGTGTGTGTTGGGGAATGGATACAAGCTACATCTTCGACCATTTGGCAGCATTCTGCCCCACAGTCAACTGCTGCCTGTAAAGATTTGGAGGGTGCTCTCCACCACCGATGAGGATTGTGTGATGCAGAGCCAAAGGGGGGAGGGGCATGGTTCCATTTACGTGGTGAGTTTGCTGAATACATGATGCTTACCCCAGTGTCAGATCAACTCTGTGGCCAGTCAGTGTCTTTGTTCGTTATCATTTTCAGCGTGGTACGCGTGGTCATGATGAAGACAATGAAACAGGCATATGTTGAGATGGAATCCATTCAGGCGTCCTCTGCAATCCTCAGACGCTTCAGGCCCAATCAGGCGTTCATCCGCAACAAAATGGTCATCTTTGAGTTTTCATGCAAGGAGATGACGCAGACAATCTCTTCGAATATGGTATGCCAAGTCCTCCACAGCCTCCTCTGCAGTGGCAATGCACTGAAGTGGCATTCTGCAGTGGAAGTGGAGCTGGAGAACAGACAAATTATGGGACAATGGACGAGTCAGCACATGGAAATGTCATCTTATCGGTATTAAAGAAAGCAAAATCATCAGTGCAGCCAGCTTCGGCCAGCGCCGTTTTGTACCTTGCGTCAATTTCAGGGGCAATGGTGGGGAGGGGGGGGGACTCAGGGAGTGATACTCACACATACACCACTCATGAAACGCCCTCCAAAATTGTTCTATGTTTCATCTGCCCCTGCGCCCCCGGCCCCAAATGCAAGCACTCCTTTTCCAGCGAGATATGACTAGCTGCATGCCGCTTGCTCTTGGGAGACACTAATTCCAAAAGATGCCGCAATACAGAAAAGAAAATTCTGGAGACCGTTCCCAGACAGGCACACCTCAAGATCTTGATCCTGGAGTTGGCTGACGGAGCCCACAGCGACAACTTGTCGAACCCAGGCTGCCCCTTTAGACCTCCTTATGACCCCCTTCAGACCGCTCTTTTTGACTTCCGTCTGTGCGACTGTGCGCAGTTGTGCACAATTGATGTCAGTTGTGTGTGATTCTGTGTGATGATTGAGTTCCTACGGGCCCTCATATTGCTACCACCAATGCCAACATGGCCTTTGAAGTGCAAGGACACACCAAGACAGCAGCAGAGCACGCTGCATCTCAAACCCTCATCACCTCCTGTACCAGCCTGCATGCAAGCTGTGATTGGAAGAGTGTGGAGATCTGCACGCAGTATAAATGCTACCTGCACAGGGGGGCCGACTCCGCGGGTTCTAGGACGCCGACTTGCCCCCCCTCCCCCCCACCTCGGCCTCCGGTCAACAGTTAGTTGCCACAGGTGCTGACCTCAGGGGTCTATTGGCGCCAAATGCGCCCGATGCCCTTCGGGCACCAAAGGCACCCGAAAGAAAATTTTGTCTACTTTGCATCCCAACACTGTCCTTCATCCCAACCCTAACCCTAATCCCCACCCCAACCCGAAGCCTAGTCCTAACCCCACCCCCACCCCTACCCCTAGCCCTAGCCCCAGCCCTAACCCTCTAAATGTAGTCGTAGGCTAGGGTTAGAGTTAGTGTTGGGGTCCAAAATAGAGAGCAATGATGTGGCAAAACGCAGCCATGAACAAAATTCTGAAGATCTTGTTCAGCCTAACCAACATGGCTGGCATGGCCGAACCCAAAGGTTAGGGTTAGGTTTGGGTTGATGGTATGGTCAAAGTTAGGGCAAAGGGAGCCTGTGATTAACCAACGCTTGGCCTTGGGGGCATGTACCCCGCCCCAAGCCCCCCCCCCCCCCCCGAAATCGCCCCTCCCAAAACCCCCCTTCCCAGACCCCCCCCGCCCAGCCCCCCCCCCCCCCAGGTCCAGAGCGACGCATGGGCCATGCACCTTCAGTCTGCCGTCTGTGAGTGCCTGTGTTGCATTTCTCAAGCTGTGATCTGCTGGAGATGCTGCCCAAGAGGCTGTGCACCTTCCCCTACAGCAAGGCGCCTAGTGTGTGGCATGGCTTTGTGGTGTAGAGGTGCATGTGGCAAGGGGATTCGCACACAGGACCATTGTTGCTCTGGTGCTGTCTGTGCAGAAAGTACATGTGTCCCCGTGTGTGTGTGTGTGTGTGTGTGTGTGTGTGTGTGTGAATCCCTCAATGAAAACACATACAAGTGGGTTGCGACCTCAAGCACAATAACGATATGAGGTTCACAGGGTTTGACCCAGCCCCTCTTTCCTCCTACGACCGGCTCACAAATATGTCATCTTGCATCATTTGACCACCGGAGGATATGGAACCTCCCCTTCTTTGTCTGCAGGTCAAGAAGGCCAAGACGATCCAAGGCAGCACCGCCAGTCCAGTGCCACGCGGCAGCAGTGGCCGGACAGCCGGCCCAGAGCCTCGTGCCAGGCCTGCGCCGCCATCACCCCCGCGCACCACCAGCCCCCCGGCCGCTGCCGGGCCCCTGACGGGTCCTGCAGCGCACAAGGGGTCCGATGCCGCTGCCGCTGGCAACACAGTCCCAGGGGGCCACCCAGCCACCATGCCCGAAGGCCAGCCTGAAGGTACGGGCCCTGCAGCCGCAACGGACGCCTGCCTGGTTGTTGCCGCCCGTCCGAAGCCTACGACTCCAGCGCCGCGCTACGCGACCAGCCCCCCAGCAGGAGCGCCCGCTGCACCCTTCGCGAAGATGCCGCCGGTGACGCTGAAAGGGTCGTCCGCGCAGCAGGCGGTGCCGGCCCCGGCCCCCACCGCCGCGCAGTCCACCACTCCCAGGACTCCGAACGGTACGGTCGGCTGCAACATGGTACCGCCAGCCACGCACATCCCGGCACGGCCGCTGGTGAGCCTGCAGCCCGCAGCCCTTGAGCACGTGCCAGCAGAGCCCCGATCCAAGGCCGGCGCGCTCATTTATGCATTTGTTTGCCTCCCCTCCGCCCCGGAACATGTGCGTTTCGCCAGTGCGTTTTCACACCCCAATTTGGATCATCCCTCCTCCTACTCCTCTCTGAAGTTATGTGGTAAGTGGTATGTGCCTTGGAAGGTCCAGTAGCTCTTGGCAGGTGGCTGTGTTAAACACGGTCAGTCCAACCACAGCTTCCAACAACACCTTCGTCTGAGGTCACCTTAATGCGGTCTGAACCCTCCCCCCCCTTCAAGGCCCCACTGTCAATGGGCACCCCTGGGCCCAGATGCCACTGTTGCAACCGGTCAGTCCACCATGGGCGAGGGGTGCCTGTAACAACAAAGCTGGCCAGTGGCAAGGGCCTCTCCCCTCCTCTGTGAAGACCGATCACACTCCTCACATTACACACATAATCAGAAGTGGTTCACACCGCGCAACCCACCCCCACACATCGTACCAGAGTTACAGACACATGCTCTGGCTGAGTACACCAAGTTGGCCCAGACCCTCCTCAGGCACAGGCGCTGGGACACAGAATTGGGGCGATGTTTCCTTCAGTATGCTCACTATGCTGACACCTCGCTCCTGCGGCCGTTTTGTGGACAAGTGCGCTCCTGCAGCATAGCTTTGCATACGTCCATTGCCATTTTGTGTCGCCGCATTACTGTCTGGAGACATCGCGCAACAACTCTCCATGACTCCTACAACACACTGGTGGAAATGTATAACACCAAAAAAGGGAAGCTCCAGGTTCAGTTGTTGCTCAAACTCACATGGCATACACATGAAAACCATGACCTCCTGAGAAAAAAACGCACCAAAACACAATTCATCAGTGTCATTGTCTTCTTGGAGATATTTCTCGTCTGCCATGATACTGGTTCATCCCCAGTTTAGAGTGAGGTTTGAAATAGGAAAATTTTGCACTTCTTTTTTGGTTCAGATGCCAATAAACAACCTCAAAACCAGCTTTGACACACTAGGCAAAAATGCAGGCCATCACAAATCACCTTCAATCAGAGGTTGTTAAATCAAGCGCAGGTGCGGGCACCATATACCGTCCTATCTTGAGGTTAATCGCGTAGCATACCTCAAGGTATGATATGAGATGGCTATCCCCTTGTTAAATCATCATTCTGTTGGACAAAATGATCCCCCAATGAATTTTTTGACTTAGACCCCTCCACCCCCCTATACCTAGGTTCCATTTTTTTTCAGAGGGGAAGGTTGTGGGGGGTTGGGGGGGGGGGGCAAATTTTTTTTGCGTACTGCGGCAGCTGCGCGTTGAATTGGGCCCAGGTCCTTTTTACTTGCATATCGACCCCCCGAACTTATGGGGGGTGTCCTGGGTCCAGACGCCTGTTACCCCTGGTCGGCTCCTCTATGGACCCTTGCTGACGAGGCCTTAGCTCATTTCAGCCCGTTTTCAGGTTGGCATGCATTAGCTGAAATTTTTCAACAAGTCGTCTTTTTCTGAAATCCTTCTGGTGCCTCTGGGATGGGTTTGGGTGATGATTTGGTGACAATATGGGTACGCTAGCACCCATGGGGCCCATGAGGTGGGGCCCGCCTTGCGCACACAGTGCAGAGTCCCCCCCCAATGAGGGCACCTGTGCAGGGATGGCGTCCATATGATCACATTGGTGCAATCAGCCATGGAGTATTCTTCAGACTTCCTCTGCAGTCTGGCAGAAGTGGGTTGTGCTGGAAATATAGTCGGTCTCCATGCTTCACTGCCAAGATAACGAACGATAAGGCTTGGGAAAAACAGAGTTTGGGGGCAGTTGTAACCACGGGCTGGCCTGATCTGATGGTCCTAGTCTGCTGTTCAGCCTGTGTATCTCAGATCGCTGCATGTGGGGGAGAAGCGTAAGATCACTGCAATCAGCAGTGGCGCGTCCAGCCCTCCAGCCAAGCGTCGGAAGGTGGAGGCGGTCAGTGCCAGCGCCGGTTCCCCAGACATGGCAAATGGCGGGGCTGACAAGGACAAGCCACAGGTCCCCATCATGTGATTGTGGGTGCATGCGATGAGTGTGTTGGAGCTGCACTGGAGTATTCTCTATATTCGTCCTTCAGCCTTTTCGGCTGCAAGCAATCGACTCCCGGCAAGGGGCAGGAGTGGAAAGAAGCAGGAGGAGGAGAGGGGCAGGACCGGAAAACTCAGCTGACATAGGTTGTGGCAAAGACCACGTTGAGACCAGTGCGTTGATTCCTTTCCACCCCCTCACCACCACACCACACTTTCACTGTAGCCCTCCGAATTCTCTCTTTGGTCCCATCTATCACACACTATACCATTTCTGTTTGCACACTGCTGACTGATAGCCCTTTTTCGCCCCCCCCCCCCCCACAACACAACGTCTGCAAGTCAGCAATGCTGGTCACGGATCCTAGCAACACACGCATCGCATATCTCTTGTGCCCAGCTGATGTGTGGCCATGGGGAACTCATTGGAGAGGGATCTACCAGGTCGCAATGATGATAATTCTAGGAGTTGTGAACAAGGTGGGGCTAGGGAGTTGTGAACAAGGTATTCGAGCGCCATTTAATGGACCCCATGGGGCACAACCTTTTTGGGGGATAATGCATTATTTGGGGGTATGGATGCGTGCGTCCAGCACTCAACATGCACGTTTAAATTGTCGCATTTCAAATGTCTGTGGGTACAGTATGCATGGGGCTAGTCCGCGCGCATCCCATCCGCCCATGAAATCACGGATGACCACAACACACGCGCAACAGAATAGCGCGAGCCCATCATGACCTCAATTTTCGGTGAGGCAATAGAACCAAAAGCTGTCTGTGGCAGTAAGTGACCTTTGCCTCGTGGATCCACCCTTACCCGCATCATGAAGAGTGTTGCATTGCGTCTAATTGTCTCTCATCTACCACAATCACCTGTTTCAAACATGGTCAATCAGACACACACACCACTCATGAAACGCCCTCCAAAATTGTTCTATGTTTCATCTGCCCCTGCGCCCCCGGCCCCAAATGCAAGCACTCCTTTTCCAGCGAGATATGACTAGCTGCATGCCGCTTGCTCTTGGGAGACACTAATTCCAAAAGATGCCGCAATACAGAAAAGAAAATTCTGGAGACCGTTCCCAGACAGGCACACCTCAAGATCTTGATCCTGGAGTTGGTTGACGGAGCCCACAGCGACAACTTGTCGAACCCAGGCTGCCCCTTTAGACCTCCTTATGACCCCCTTCAGACCGCTCTTTTTGACTTCCGTCTGTGCGACTGTGCGCAGTTGTGCACAATTGATGTCAGTTGTGTGTGATTCTGTGTGACGATTGAGTTCCTACGGGCCCTCATATTGCTACCACCAATGCCAACATGGCCTTTGAAGTGCAAGGACACACCAAGACAGCAGCAGAGCACGCTGCATCTCAAACCCTCATCACCTCCTGTACCAGCCTGCATGCAAGCTGTGATTGGAAGAGTGTGGAGATTGTTCCCCTCGCACAGGGGGGCCGACTCCGCGGGTTCTAGGACGCCGACTTGCCCCCCCTCCCCCCCACCTCGGCCACCGGTCAACAGTTAGTTGCCACAGGTGCTGACCTCAGGGGTCTATGGGCGCCAAATGCGCCCGACGCCCTACGGGCACCAAAGGCACCCGAAAGAAAATTTTGTCTACTTTGCATCCCAACACTGTCCTTCATCCCAACCCTAACCCTAATCCCCACCCCAACCCTAAGCCTAGTCCTAACCCGACCCCCACCTACCCCTAGCCCTAGCCCCAGCCCTAACCCTCTAACTGTAGTCCTAGGCTAGGGTTGGAGTTAGTGTTGGGGTCCAAAATGGAGAGCCATGATGTGGCAAAACGCAGCCATGAACAAAATTCTGAAGATCTTGTTCAGCCTAATCAACATGGCTGCCATGGCCAACCCGCTCGCTACAAAGGTTAGGGTTAGGTTTGGGTTGATGGTATGGTTAAAGGGAGGTAAGGGGAGCCTGTGATTAACCAACGCTTGGCCTTGGGGGCATGTACCCCGCCCCAAGCCCCCCCCCCCCCAAATCGCCCCTCCCAAAACCGCCCCTCCGAGCCCCCCCCCCCCCCCCTCCCGACCAAGGGTTAATCGGGGGGATAGTTGGTGTCCAAACCCAAGGAGTCGCCCCCCCCCCCCCCCCATGGCTACCTCTTCATACGATGCATGGGTTATCAAGCCTCGGAGCCTTGGGTGTAATAAGAGCGTTAGCGCGAAGAAAGACATGCTGCATGTGCTGTGAACATCTGGGCACCCAGGAGAGCTCCGGTGGGCTTTGAAGACACGCAGCCCTCTTTCCCCATGCCGCGGTTTTCCTTTTTCTGCTAGTTTTCTGAGGTTTTACCCCACCCACAAAAGGGAACTATGAGCGGGAGTGCAGCCGTACGCAGGGTCAGGACTTACATCCGAATTGCATCCCAAATTGCGAATAGCCTCCTTGTGTTTTTCTGCTGGATCCCAAACACGATCACCTGGATTACCCCTTTGCTTTTGCCATTTTTCGTCGTGTCGTGTTGTGTCGTGTCGTGTTGTGTTATGTCGTGTCGTGTCGTGTTGTGTCGTGTTTGTGTCGTGTCGTGTCATGTTGTGCCGTGTTTGTGTTTGTGTTTGTGTTGTGTTGTGTTGTGTTATGTTGTGTTGTGTTGTGTTGTGTTGTGTTGTGTTGTGTTGTGTTGTGTTTTGTTGTGTTGTGTTGTGTTGTGTTGTGTTGTGTTGTGTTGTGTTGTGTTGTGTTGTTTTGTGTTTGTGTTTGTATTGTGTTGTGTTGTGTTGTGTTGTGTTGTGTTGTGTTGTGTTGTGTTGTGTTGTGTTGTGTTGTGTTGTGTTGTGTTGTGTTGTGTTGTGTTGTGCTGTGTTGTGTTGTGTTGTGTTGTGTTGTGCTGTGCTGTGCTGTGCCGAAGGCGCTGTTACCAGAAGGCAAAGGCCGGGATGTCTACCCACGGGTACAGGTAAACGGGCGGGGCTGTGTGTGTTGTGTGCGCGTTGTGTGGTAGTGTGTTGGTGCATAGCCGGACCAGTATACACTCGCACTTGGCCGGCATTGCTCTGCCGACGCTTGTGCGCTGTCACACAAGGTCTCATAGGTCCACTGCACCGTGCGTGCCGCGCTGCACCATCACTGCTTTCTGTGTGGTGCTGCACTGCTTGGTGTTGTGCACTGCACTGCACTGTGTGTGCCCTGCTGCACTGTAGTTGTGGGCAGAGGGCAGCGGGCAGTGGTACTCCTGCTACGCACTGCCACACCGCCTGGAGGCTGTGGGCAGTGGAACTCCTGCTACGCACTGCCGCACTGCCCGGGGGCAGTGGGCATGCCCGGGGGCACTGGGCAGTGGAACTCCTGCGATACACTGCCTCTCTGCCTTGGGGCAGCGGGCTGTGCAACTCCTGCAATGCACTGCCTCACTGCCCTGGGGGCAGTGGGCAGTGCAGCTCCTGTTAAACACTGCCTCACCGCCTGGGGGCAGTGGGCATTGGAGCTCCCGCTCCTGTTGCAATGCATTGCTTCTCTTCCTAGGGGCAGTGGGCAGCGCAACCCCTGCATTGCACTGCCTCACTTTCGGGGGGCAGTGGCCAGTGGAAATCGTGCAATACACTGCCTCACTGCCTGCGGGGAGTGGGCAGTGCAACTCCTGCAATGCACTGCCTCACTGCCTGGGGGCAGTGGGCAGTGGAACTCCTGCAATGTACTGCCTCACCGCTTGGGGGCAGTGGGCAGCGCAACTCCTGCAATACACTGCCTCATTGCCCGGCGGCACTGGGCAGTTGAACTCCTGTTTAACACTGCTTCACTGCCTGGGGGCAGTGGGCTGTGGAGTTCCTGCTCCTGTTGCAATGCACTGCTTCTGTGCCTGGGGGCAGTGGGTAGTGCAACCCCTGCTTTGCGCTGCCTCACCGCTTGGGAGCAGTGGGCAGTGGACCTCCTGCAATACACTGCCTCACTGCCTGGGGGCAGTGGGCAGTGCAACTCCTGCAATGCACTACCTCACTGCCTGGGGGCAGTGGGCAGTGGAACTTCTGCAACGCACTGCCTCACTGCGTAGGGGCTGTGTCATGTTGTGTTGTGTTGTGTTGTGTCGTGTCGTGTCGTGTCATGTTGCGCCGTGTTTGTGTCGTGCTTGTGTTGTGTTGTGCTGTGTTGTATTGTGTTGTGCCGAAGGCGCTGTTACCAGAAGGCAAAGGCCGGGATGTCTACCCACGGGTACTGGTCAACGGGCGTGGCTGTGTGTGTGGTGTGCGCGCTGTGTGTAAGTGTGTGGATTCAGGCGGAGAGAGGGGGAGCCGGGAAGACCTAGTCGTTACCCCCCTGGCGACCGTCCTTACTCCAGGAGCTCCCGCTGTACCCCTTCTCTCTCCGCTTGCGGGTGCAGGCGTAACTCCTGCAATGCCCACGCCATCCTGCTGCCTGGGCCCAGGCGGGCCTTCAGCAACATGGCACGTGCCTTGGCGTGAGCGTACCAGACCCGTATGGACTCCTCGATGACGTGGCGTATGAACTCCGTGCCAAGTGCGTGGGGCCCCGTGCACTCCAGGTGGGCCCGCTACATAGAGGGGGTCCGCAGGGCTTCGGCCCACTGCTCCAGCACTGCCAGCTCCCACAGCTGGTGGCGCACCGGGGCCGCCCGCGCCCCCACCTTCTGGTCGAGCTACGCCGCGAGCCGCCGGCGGGCCGGCCCCCATTCATGGGACTGGGCCAAGCAGGCCCAAAGGTGGGGCGCTATTTTGGGTTGCGTTCCACAGAGGAGGCACGTGGTATCCAGCACCGTGTTCCGGTGGGAGGACCGGTGGGCCAGGACAGTCATCGTTGGGACGTTGTCCATACGGTGCGCCGTGATGTGGCGCTGCTGGTCATGATTGAACCGGTCTAGGGGGAGACCTCCTCCCGACATGTAGTTCACTCCCCACCGGGCCTCATAGCCGGCCCGCGCCGGTATTGCGGCCCGATCTTGCAACCAGTCTCCCAGCGCCGTCGGGGAGAGCTGACACTGGTCCCCGTAGGGCACCCGGGGGAGAAAGGAGTAAGGGCGCCGGAGGAGCCATGTGAGGTCCACCTCCGGCGGTTCTTGCGTCGCCGCATCCACACGGACGTTGAGGTCCGTTATCCAGTGCGACGGCGTGGTGACCACGTTGATGGCGGACTCCGGGGAGAGGCGCTCTCCCCCCAGGAGTGCTGCGTAGAGGTGGTGGATGCCATCCCCACAAGGGCCGTCTGCTTGGTACGTGCGGAGGGCCCCCACTGCCGCTTCCAAGTCCGGCACCAGTATACCTGTGGCTGTTGTGCCAGCCTTCGGATGTACGAGAGGAGGATCATAGCCTCCCCTTCCTGGGAGGTGCCCACCCCCGAGGCCACGTGGGTCTTGTAAGCCGTGGGCCCGCTGTGGGTGACTCGCGCCATTGACATGCCTGCCCGCGTGGCCCCCGCATCCACTGCAGCGACTGTACCACGGAGGGTAGCCAGCGCAGGCAGGTCATGGAACCAGATGCCTGGCCGAACCTTGGGGGCCAGCACATTCGGGGGGTCGGTAGCCCGGCCGTGTGGCGCCAGGAGGGCCAGGTCCCCATGGTGCTCCCTGAGATGGGTGTGTAGGGCCGGGTTGAGCTCCGCCGGCACCGTTCCCACCGTATTGAGGGAGTAGTAAAGGGGCCCCTTGCTCGGGTGCCCCAGGCATTTGTGCGCCACACACTCCGCCGGGTACTTGAATTTCGCCACGGCCGCTGGGGCTATGGCTATCCACGGAAACGGCGGCAGCGCCACGGTGACGGTGACGACAGGGGCCAAAAGCCAGTAGGCGTCGGTCGGGGGGGGGGCGTTCATCCACACCATGGTGGGCACCCAGACCCCGGTGCACTGAAGCCAGGCCAGGGACACATGGTGGTGATCTTCCCATAGCTGGGCATGTAGGGGCGCGTTTACCTGCACTTGAATACCCAGGAGGGCCACCAGGAGGCGGTGTAGCCTGGTGTCCCTTGGTAGCGTGTCTGGGGGCTGGTGGCACACCCTGAGTTCAGGTACCCAGTTTGCCGCCTCCATGGTATCCTGCATGGCCGCGGTCACCCGGAGGGGTTGTCCCCTGTGGTACACGGTCACTTCTCGGGTGGTTTTGGCCACTCGGCCTCCGATGACCACGTCCGCCTGGTACGTGGGTACGGCGCCCGGGATCCATGCAGGTGACCCAGCCAAACGAGGTCCGGAGACCGGGGGTAAGGCTGCATCCTAAGGCCAGCGCTGCTTTGGGACTCGAGGCGGAGCGTGCGACACCCAAGCACCTCGGAACCCAAGTACCAAGAACACGCCGCTGGCATGCCTTGGGAATGGGATACGCCACGAAGTCCGGTGAACCCCTAGGGTTCCGCCCAAAGGAGGGGACGTGCGCAAGCACGGGGGCACACCCTCCCGGCGTGACAAGTGCGTCACGCCGGCGGTGATTAGCCCTCTCGGTGCTGCCCGGGGCCGCTTTGTTGGGGGCCACCAGCCAAGTCTAGCGGGATGTAAGCCGCCTCCCCTCTTCAAGCGCGGAGCCTCTTCATGTTCGTCACGGCTGCAACGCCAGCGGGAACCATGGGGCGCCTCTCCACGACCGAGTGCACCTACCTACCTACCTACCTACCTTTGGCCACTTGGCCTCCGATGACCACGTCCGTCTGGTACGTGGGTACGGCGCCCGGGATCCGGTCCTTGGGGGCAGCGTGCCACCGCGGCGGGGGCTCCCTTAGTAGGGGACTCAGGACGGCAGCGTGGCGGGCCAGCCACGCCCTCAGACCCGGGATTCCCTTGCGGGTCGGTGCCCGCTCTTTCAGGGCACAATCTTGTTTTACGCGGTAGTCCCCCGTGTAGAGGTCACCCAGGTGGTGGTAACCCAGGGCTTGCACCGTTTCGTATATGGTCGGGGGGATGATCACCTGTACAACATTGCCGTACTGGGTCGGGTACACTTCCACCGGGGGGGGGCAGGGGCCGCCGCCGCCCCCGCCCGGGGCCCACCGGGGCCCCGCACCAGAATGGGGGTCGTCCCTGAGCAAGGGCCCGGCATCCACATGGGCATGGCCATGTTGTCCACGACCCGCTGCAGCGTGGCTATAAGGTGGGGGCATATCGGGTGGTGAGTGTACTGTCCTGGGGTAAGCACCGCAAGACACCCTCCCCTGAGCGCCTGGTGCGTCTGGAGGGAATAGGTTTGGGAGTCCCGGAACTCGTTTTTGGCCCAGGCTCCCTGCCGGACCCATTCCCGGACCACCGCGGTCTGCCACGAGTGTGCTGACCGGGTCAAACCCTGGCAGCCATGCTCCCATGGCCCCCAGAGCGCGTCGGTGTGGGCGTGGCGGGAGATGCCCGTGACGTGCTTGTATGCACTGACCATGAGGGCGTCGTTGGCCGCGTGCACGTGGGCCGTGGGGCGGTATACGCTGGCCAGGGAGAGCGGCTTACTCGGGAGCTTGGCCATGAGCACCATCATGGCTGCGTCCGGGGAGAGCCGCTGGGGGCGGAGCTGCTTCCAGATAGCCTCTCGGATTTCCGGTAGGTTCCGGGGGGCTGTGGGTGTGCCTTGGAGGTATATGTCCGTCCCCATATAGCGGAGAGTACTGGAGGGCTGTATTTCCGGGGCCCCGGTTAGCGCCTCCTCCCGCTGGCCCGGGGGTATCCGTCACCCACGTGCGGCCGACATGGCGGGCTACGGCAGCCGGCGTGGGCGACCGCAAAGGTTGGGGGTCTGACGTTGATCCGTGCTGGTTCTTGCGGTCCGGGACATCTACCTGCAGGATCCCCTGGTAGTAGGTCCGCTGATGCAGCAGGACCCCCTATATGGGGCGGGAGTCGCCCCGTTCCAGGAGGACGATCGTGTCGTCCACCCACATGAGCCCCGGGAAGCGGAAGGGCTCCACCGCAAAAGCCCTGTACGCGATGTCCATGAAGCGCAGGAAAGGGAGTGCCGCCGTGGCTCCCGCATGGACTCCCTGGATTGTGCCTTCGGGAGTCCCCAAGAGCTGTGCCAGGGTGCTCGAATGCCAGGGGCCTAGGGGCAGGGTACACGAGAACCCCTCGGTGTGGGTGGCGAGGTGGTCTGCCTCCCCAAGGCCCACCCGGGCCCCTACTATCGGGTGGATGTCCTGGGCGATCATGTCGAAGAACTTCGCGAGATCCGTGATCAAGACGTCCACTACCCGGTGCTGAAGTTTGGCCAGGTCCAACTTCATGTGCACCGTGCGGACCACCTCCTGGATACTCCCCGCATGCCCCCCAGGGCCCGCTCATAGATTGCCATCGCCACGGCGTAGAAAGCCTCGGGCTCCAGCTTTGAGACGTGGGAGGAGAAGGTTATCCCCCGGAGGTTCGCCTCCCGGACAGGCTGGTCCGGGTTTTTTAGGAGCAAGGTAACCGGCCCCCGCCTGCCCACCGTGCGGCACACTGGGGGGCTGCGCACCACGGCGCAAAGGGTCTTCTGGTCCGACTCCGTCAGGTGTCGGTACCAGGTGATGTCGATGCAGACGTCCGCCTCGGGCAGGTGGAGATCGGGGCCGCGGGCTTTACCAGACTGCACCTCCCAGAGGTGGCGAGGCTGGACATATTTGCCGCGGGCTGGCGGGGCATGTTGCGGCAAGAGCCCCAGGTACCGCTGGAAATGGGCCCACCGGTTGGGGTCGTCCCATATCCGGTAGCTGTGGCCTGGAGCCTCTGGCGGCTCAAGTATAGGGCAGACAACGTCTCCCTAGGGTTGAGGAGCGCCTTGCTGTCCAAGGGGATCTCTGAGATATCCCGCGGGGGGGCCGGCTGCGCCGTTGCACCTCCTTCCACTGCTCCGGGGTGCGTTTGAGGTTTTGGGTCTCCTGCGCGCGCCGGAGGGCCCTGCATTTAATCCCCCGGAGGCTTTGCTGGCGCTGGGCTTCGCCCAGAGCCACAAGGCTCCTCTTGAGGACGTGTCCCGCTATTACGGAGGTGCCCAGCATGTTTTGGGCCATCACTGTGAAGCGCTCTAGAAGCGCTCTACGGAGGGGAGCATACTGCGCGCCGGGAAGGGCTGCTCGGGAGCCCTCGAGGGGGGGGGGGCGCTCCGCAGGGCGTGCCCGAAGGTGGTAGTGCCGGAATCGGAGGGCCCGCACCCTGCCTGTAGCATGGGCCCAGTCATAGATGGCCCGTTGCAGGCCTTTCAGCCATCGGTCCAGGGCGAGCTGGGGGTCTACGGCTCTCCTGCGGAGCACCGAGCTCTGGAAGTCGGCTGCATCTGCCGGGGACATGGCCACCGGGCCCAAGTGGTACTCCGGCGTGCGGGAGACCGTATGGGGGCTGGGCTTGTCCAGCCGGATCACCGGGAATGTGACGGTGAAGAGAAGGGGGACGTGGTGGTCCGAGAGCAGGGTACTCCCCCAGTAGTGGTACGAGGCGACGGTGAACTGCGCCTCGCTGTGGCAGGCGACCGTGTCAATGCGGGAGCGCGCGGCACCCTGGAAGCAGGAATATGTTCCCTGCGGGACCGGGTGAAGGTCCACCAAGTCCCTGAGGTTGAAGGCCCTCAGGAACGTGCGGTAGCCCGTGTCTTCGGGGCGCGGAGTCCCCCGGTCCGCCGGTTGGGCCGCCGAGTTGGTGTCAGTCACCACGAGGACGGTCGCCGGGTCCACGACGCAGGTGACCTCCTGCCAAACGCCCGACCACCATCGAACATATTGTGCCGTGTTTGTGTTGTGTTGTGTTGTGCTGTGTTGTGTTGTGTTGTGTTGTGTTGTGTTGTGTTGTGTTGTGTTGTGTTGTGTTTGTGTTGTGTTGTGTTGTGTTGTGTTGTGTTGTGTTGTGTTGTGTTGTGTTGTGTTGTGTTGTGTTGTGTTGTGTTGTGTTGTGTTGTCTTGTGTTGCGCTGTGTTGTGTTGCGTTGTGTTTGTGTTTGTGTTTGTGTTGTGTTGTGTTGTGTTGTGTTGTGTTGTGTTGTGTTGTGTTGTGTTGTGTTGTGTTGTGTTGTGTTGTGTTGTGTTGTGTTGTGTTGTGTTGTGTTGTGTTGTGTTTGTGTTTGTGTTGCGCTGTGTTGTGTTGTGTTGTGTTTGTGTTTGTGTTGTGTTGTGTTGTGTTGTGTTGTGTTGTGTTGTGTTGTGTTGTGTTGTGTTGTGTTGTGTTGTGTTGTGTTGTGTTGTGTTGTGTTGTGTTGTGTTGTGTTGTGTTGTGTTGTGTTGTGTTGTGTTGTGTTGTGTTGTGTTGTGCTGTGCTGTGCTGTGTGGTGTTTGTGTGGTGTTTGTGTTGTGCCGTCTGTTGTTGTGCTGGGTTGTTCTGTGTTGCCCTCCTACCTCCAGGTGCAAGTACAATTGCACAAGACCGAAAAGACCATCACAATCCCCGTGGGCACCATCCTCATGGTCGATGGAAAGGACCAATGTGGCCCTGCAGCGGCGTCTGCTGGCTGCAGACCCGACACTCCAAGCCACACCCAGTCATCTTTGGGAAGGTATTGACTGTGTCATGATGGTTGGGACGTTCCTGTCTCACATGAGATATCCGCTCATCAGCATTGGGCCCCCCAACTTAATGGCAGTAGGCTGATACCGCTGCTGCTTTGTGCACATGATGTCTCAGGGTGCTGTCCTCTCTCCTGCACCACTAGCACGCCCTCGGTTTCTGCTGTGTCACAGATTTACAGAGGAGGGAAAATTTCGCCAGGGGAGAATTTTGCCATTAAGAAAGGTGGCGAAATTTTCCCCGTCGAAATTTGGGGGATCCGGCCCTCTAGAGCTCTAGAGGTACGTGCTGTCACACGCAGTGACAGTGAAAGTGAAAGTAACAGGGACGCTGATAGTGACAGTCCTGGTGGCAGTGGCAGTGTGGAGTCTCTGTCTATTGCACATTTTTTATGTTTTGGTGCAGGCATTCGGGGGTATAGCACTTTAGTTTTGGGGATTTCAATGAGGGCGATAATTTCCCCTGGAGAAATTGTCCCCAGGCGAAATTTTCCCACCCCCTGTATGTTTCAGTCGGCTCCAGAGCTCACATTCAGGGAAGTCCCCAAGGGCGTGGCAGTCATCCAGCTGTACACACGGATGTCAGGTTCTGAGGTCCAAACTGATGCTCCACCGCCTCTAGCAGCCTGTGGTCCCCCACACAGGACAACCGGTGTGGTATTTTCTCTGTCTTTGAGGCCCAGTCACATCGTCCGAGGCACACGCAAGTCTGAGTACAAACAAAAGACAGGATGTCTCAGGGGGCTGTTCGACCGAAAGTCCACATGGCACACACAACAGCCCCAGCAATGAGCTCCCTGCTGAGTGTGGCATCTGTAGGAATTCACGGCTTTTGCAGCTGGGCCCCGCGGTCTTGAGGCGGGGGGCAAGGCAGGCAGCTTTGGGTCTGGCTCGGGTACTCCAGGTACTGTAAATTGACTGTTACAACTGGGGAGCACAGCCGCGTAGGGGGCAGGATTTGGAGGGTTTTTGGCAATTTCCCAGTCCTGTAGGGGGCAGCCTGGTTCCGTAGGGGGCAGCGCCGCGGCTGCACTGTGCCACATCGGGGCTCAGATTTCTTTTGCTGGGACCATCCGAAATTTTGCTTCGGCGCCTTCGGCGCAATTGATCCATGTAGTTGGCTGCTTTGTACTCTGTACTGCATCCCTTGTTCTGCCCTTGTTACCTCGGTTTGCCTGTTGCATTTTGCTCCAGCTATGGCATTTATGTTCAAGAAGTGGAGGAAGCCTGAGGCTTCCCTTCCATGGCAATTGTTGTTTGCTGGTGATCTTGTTTTTTTATGTTGGCTCTCACGATTTCACCAAAATTCGTTTCGGCACCTCCAAAGGCTCGGCACCCCAAGGGGGGGCGGGGCAGACGCACCCATCCACCCACCCATCTGGACCCCCCCACCCCACCCCACCCCTCTTAAAAGGATCTCTGGGGCTGGGGCTGAGGCACAGGCTGAGGTTCGGGGGAGGGCACAGGACGCCCAGGTTTCACAACCTGCAGATGATCATCCGTACACTAATGCTCTGCCCCGGCCACTGCCAGGGCGGTTTTGAAGGACACGGTTTCTTTCTTTCTTGCCCTTGTCAAACGCTCCTCACTCTGGTACTGAGGTCAGTGCCTCCCCTCGCTGCCCTTGGTTGACATTTGGGCCGCCGTCGGTTACCTGCCAACTGCCACCCATCAGCTTTCAACTGCTATCAAGTAACCTCCAATCGCTATTTCTGCGTGTCTCCGTGGGACAGGCACCAGGGTTCCTTTTTTTGTTGTGCCTTGCCTGTGACCACCATGACATTGGCCACAGGATGAAAACCTCCCCCGAAGCAGAGGAGGACGACGACATCTGGAAGCCGGATGCCCATGTTCGAGACTGGGGTGCTGCGATGGAGACTGCCAACAAAGAGTGGGACGTGCAGACCCAGGTGAACCCCATGCACCCGACAGGTCTAGGGCGACGCATGGGCCATGCACCCTCAGTCTGCCGTCTGTGAGTGCCTGTGTTGCATTTCTCCAGCTGTGATCTGCCGGAGATGCTGCCCAAGAGGCTGTGCACCTTCCCCTACAGCAAGGCGCCTAGTGTGTGGCATGGCTTTGTGGTGTAGAGGTGCATGTGGCAAGGGGATTCGCACACAGGACCATTGTTGCTCTAGTGCTGTCTGTGCAGAAAGTACATGTGTGTGTGTGTGTGTGTGAATCCCTCAATGAAAACACATACAAGTGGGTTGCAACCTCAAGCACGATAACGATATGAGGTTCACAGGGCTTGACCCAACCCCGCTTTCCTCCTACGACCGGCTCACAAATATGTCATCTTGCATCACTTGACCACCAGGGGATATGGAACCTCCTTTTCTTTGTCTGCAGGTCAAGAAGGCCAAGACGATCCAAGGGAGCACCGCCAGTCCAGTGCCACGCGGCAGCAGCGGCCGGACAGCCGGCCCAGAGCCTCGTGCCAGGCCTGCGCCGCCATCACCCCCGCGCACCACCAGCCCCCCGGCCGCTGCCGGGCCCCTGACGGGTCCTGCAGCGCACAAGGGGTCCGATGCCGCTGCCGCTGGCGACGCAGTCCCAGGGGGCCACCCAGCCACCATGCCCGAAGGCCAGCCTGAAGGTACGGGCCCTGCAGCCGCAACGGACGCCTGCCTGGTTGTTGCCGCCCGTCCGAAGCCTACGACTCCAGCGCCGCGCTACGCGACCAGCCCCCCAGCAGGAGCGCCCGCTGCACCCTTCGCGAAGATGCCGCCGGTGACGCTGAAAGGGTCGTCCGCGCAGCAGGCGGTGCCGGCCCCGGCCCCCACCGCCGCGCAGTCCACCACTCCCAGGACTCCGAACGGTACGGTCGGCTGCAACATGGTACCGCCAGCCACGCACATCCCGGCACGGCCGCTGGTGGGCCTGCAGCCCGCAGCCCTTGAGCACGTGCCAGCAGAGCCCCGATCCAAGGCCGGCGCGCCAAGCCCAAAGTCCCAGGGGCAGAATCTGTCTTCGGTGTATCAGCAGCCCCAATTTCATCCCGAGTCTGTCGCACAAGGGAGTGCCCCGAAGCCCCGCAGCCTGGGACTCCCGCTCCTGCGCACAGCCTCCTCATTCTGCAGCCTCCCGGTCCTGTTCGGCCAGGCATGCTCTGGAGCGGCCAACAGTGGCAGCAGCAGCAGCTGCTGCAACAACAGTAGCAGCAGCAACAGCAGTGTCGACAACAGCAGCAGCTGTACCAGTGCTGCAACAACAACAGCAGCAACAGCAGCAGGAACAGCAGCAACAGCACCAGCAGGAACAGCAGCAACAGCACCAGCACTGCAGGACCAGCAACAGCAGCAGTGGCAGGGGCAGCAGAAAGTAATTGACATTAATGTGGTGCCACAGCAGCAGCAGCAGCAGCAGCAGCAGCAACAGCAATACCAGCAGCTGCAACACCAGCAGCTGCAATACCAGCAGCTGCAATACCAGCAGCAGCAATACCAGCAGCAGCAATTCCAGCAGCAGCAGTACCAGCAGCAGCAGTACCAGCAGCAGCAGTACCAGCAGCAGCAACACCAGCAGCAGCAGTACCAGCAGCAGCAGTACCAGCAGCAGCAGTACCAGCAGCAGCAGTACCAGCAGCAGCAATACCAACAGCAGCAATACCAACAGCAGCAATACCACCACCACCACCAGCAGCAGCAATACCAGCAGCAGCAGCAGCAGCAATACCAGCAATACCAGCAGCAGCAGCAATACCAACAGCAGCAATACCAGCAGCAGCAGCAATACCAGCAGCAGCAGCAGCAGCAGCAGCAGCAATACCAGCAGCAGCAGCAGCAATACCAGCAGCAGCAGCAGCAGCAGCAGCAGCAGCAATACCAGCAGCAGCAGGAGCAGCAGCGCAAGCAGGTTAGGTTTGGCCAGAAGGACTCCATCACCTTGGATGTCCTGGACCTGGCAGGGTCTTTTGTGACCCTTTATGTGGGGGGGGTGTCAAGGTGGAGGAGGGGTCGGGGGGCTGCACAGAGGCCGCCACCGCTGCAGCTTCCTCCCCTCCCTCCAACAGGGAGGGCCTTCTTTGGGCAGGGGGAATTTTTTAGGTCAATGGGTTACGCAAGGGGATGGGATTAGTGATGCATTGGCCCTGCGCCCCCCCCCCCCCCCCCACACACACGTTCCTGCTCGAGGGTGCCATCATTTGGTGTTACACAAGCTGCAGCCCCTGCCCTCTTTGTGTTGAAGCCCAGTGTACAAGCACATTCATTGCTTTCCTATCTTCACTGTCCTGGGCAGTGCTGGGCAGGTCAACCTTTTCCCTCATTGTGGGGGGTCGTGCCTCCCCACCTTCAGCTTCCCCATGCAGTGCAGCAGCCTCTCTGCCCGTACTGTCGTCTGCAGTGGGCTGGTGTACATGGCATGCAGAAAATAGTATGCTGCCTCCAATGTGACTCTCTGCAAGCAGAACAAGGGCTGCACAGTGTTGTGATTTGGCCCCGGTCCCCGCCCTTTGCGCAGACAATGTCTTGCTCAGGAGTTTGGGGCTGTTGTGAGCCACACAGCCCCTCCCCCCCCCCCACCTTTGTGCAGACAATGCACTGTCCAAACAAGGCTAGTAGCTGTTTCGGTCAATTTTGTGTACTGTCACTTTGCTCTTACAAGTATCGGTGCATTGCAGGGTTGCTTGTTCAAAGACCAGTATTGCGGTTTTTCAGTTATGTTTTGGTGTTTTGGGTAACGTCTGCACAAGGGCGGGGGGTTATTTCTATTCTGAAGGTGCCTGTGTTGCAACCTTCAGTTTATAAGAGCTGTTGACGCGTGCATTGATGCATCACCTCTCTCTGTTAGTAGTTCTGACGATCAATTCACATACCACAGGATGCACACACACACATACACACACACACACACACACACACACACGTTTCTGCTTGCTGTTACACAGGCCAAAGCCTATGGCCTCTTTGTGCTGAAGCCCAATGTACAAGGACAGTCCTTGCTTTCCTTTCTTCACTGTCCTGGGCAGTGCTGGGCAGGGCAACCTTTCCCCTCAGTGTGTAGGGTTGTTCCTCCCCACCTTGACTTTCCCCTCTCTCTGCCCATACTGTAGTGGGCTGGTGCACATGGCATGCAGAAAAAGGGATGCCGCTTCCAATGTGACTCTCTGCAAGCAGAACAAGGGCTGCAGATTGCTGTGAGATGGCCCCGGCCGCCTTGCCTAGGACTTTGGGGCTGTTGTGAGCCACACAGTCCCTCTGCCCCCCAGCCCTCCTCTCCCGTCTGTGCAGACAATGCACTGTCCAGACAATGCACAAGTATCGGTGCATTGCAGGGTTGCTTGTTCAAAGAACGTTACGTTTTGTTGATTTGGATAACGTCTGCACAAGGGCGGGGGGTTATTTCTATTCTGAAGGTGCCTGTGTTGCAACCTTCAGTTTATAAGAGCTGTTGATGCGTGTATTGATGCATCACCTCTCTCTGTTAGTAGTTCTGACGATCAATTCACATACCACAGGTTGCACACACACACACACACACACACACACACACACGTTTCTGCTTGCTGTTACACAGGCCAAAGCCTATGGCCTCTTTGTGCTGAAGCCCAATGTACAAGGACAGTCCTTGCTTTCCTTTCTTCACTGTCCTGGGCAGTGCTGGGCAGGGCAACCTTTCCCCTCAGTGTGTAGGGTTGTTCCTCCCCACCTTGACTTTCCCCTCTCTCTGCCCATACTGTAGTGGGCTGGTGCACATGGCATGCAGAAAAAGGGATGCTGCTTCCAATGTGACTCTCTGCAAGCAGAACAAGGGCTGCAGATTGCTGTGAGACGGCCCCGGCCGCCTTGCCTAGGACTTTGGGGCTGTTGTGAGCCACACAGTCCCTCTGCCCCCCAGCCCTCCTCTCCCGTCTGTGCAGACAATGCACTGTCCAAACAATGCACAAGTATCGGTGCATTGCAGGGTTGCTTGTTCAAAGAACGTTACGTTTTGTTGATTTGGATAACGTCTGCACAAGGGCGGGGGGTTATTTCTATTCTGAAGGTGCCTGTGTTGCAACCTTCAGTTTATAAGAGCTGTTGATGCGTGTATTGATGCATCACCTCTCTCTGTTAGTAGTTCTGACGATCAATTCACATACCACAGGATGCACACACACACATACACACACACACACAGACACACACGCACACGTTTCCGCTTGCTGTTACACAGGCCAAAGCCTATGGTCTCTTTGTGCTGAAGCCCAATGTACAAGGACAGTCCTTGCTTTCCTTTCTTCACTGTCCTGGGCAGTGCTGGGCAGGGCAACCTTTCCCCTCAGTGTGTAGGGTTGTTCCTCCCCACCTTCACTTTCGGGTCCTTACTGCTCTCTCCCACCACTGACCTCACCTCCACCTTCCACAGGTTTGGTGGCAAAGGGTTTTCATGGCCAGGCCGGTTGGCATTGGTGGCAGAGCCCAGATCCACGGGCCTGGCGGGTGCCCCTCCTCTGTGGGCAGCAGTGACGGAGGGTGGCGCAAGTGATGCCCCATGCTTACAGTCGGCGAGGACCATGAGGCCCTGGCTTGCCCGGTGTGCTCCAAAGGCCCTGGCATTCGCCACTGCTACTCTCGCCATGGCGCAGGGCATGAACGCAAGGGTGGGGCTCCATGAGGGTCAGGGGTGGCAGCCGGGCCGCCTGCAGGGGGCGGGCTGCTGGGCTTGGGCTTCGTGGTATGGCCACCTTAGACGGAGAAGCCCCCAGCCCCAAGGGTGGGGGGCGAACAGTGCATGGCGGAGTGAGGCATGAAGTCGGGCATGGGCGTGCCTCAGGTGACTCGACGTAGCTCTGGGGGGTGGGGCCTTCCATTGTGCAGCGATATGCAGGGTGGGCAGGGGAGGGAAGGAGCTGGCACTCAGCTGGCACTGACCCGCTAACCCCCTAACCACTCCAATTGTGATGCTCTGCAGGTAGAACAAGGGCTGCACAGTGTTGTGAGTTGGTCTCAGTCCCCACAATGCCTTGCCGAGGACTGTCGGGCTGTTGTGAACCACACAGCCCCTCTGCCCTCCCGAGCATTGTGCGGTTCCAAGTGCAGATGCACTGCAGGGTTGCTTGTTCAAACAGTACAATGCCGCCCCATTCAGAATGTTTTAGTACCTGGGCCACCGTCTACACACTGGGGTGGAGGGTAAAATGTGCACGCAGGGGGCGGTCGTGCATGTGTTGCAGATCTCATTTTGCCAGAGCGGTCAGGCATCTGATGCTTTTACTGGGCTCTTCGTCTCTGCGGAATGTCATTTCACATGGTACAAATTCCCTGTGCATTGCACAGCCCTGTCTCTCTCCCAACATTATGGTCTCCCAGTACTGCAGTCTTCATGCACATGGCATGCTGAATACGGTGGTCTACATGGCGGCCTACAAGGGCTGCACCTTGTGGTGAGTCGCATAGCGTTGCCTCCAGCTCCATATTCATGCACTGTTTGTGGGGCGCGGCTATGTAGTGGAGATTATCCCAGTGAGATGCTGGTGGGTGACATGGCCAAACAACAGTAGGAGTAGTTTCTGTCAGTCCAAGGTGCATTGCAGGTTTCATTGTTGAAACAATAGTATGCTTTTTGTTGCCGCACACTTTGGTGCTTTGGCCACTGTCTGCACATTGGGGCATAGAACCGTGGGGGGGGGGTTACCCCGTGGGCGGGGTGGTTGTCTTCTGAAGCTGCATGTGTTTCAATTTTCTTTTTGCAAAAGCCGCTACTGTTTGCATTCCTGTCAGTAGTTGTGATTGGTTTGCATTGGGAAAATTGTTTCACATCGCACGTGTGTTTCTGCCCAAACGTGTTATCGTTTGGTGTTGCACAGGTTGCCGCCCATGGCCGCTTTGTTTCAGTCCCTTCCCTCTTAGACGGCCTTGGCGCGATACATCCCCATCGACAGCCTGCTGCACAGGCAGTGATGCACAGGCGTCAGCGTTGGCGTGAGGCTCTCGCCCGCCGATCCCCGCGCCCGCGTGTGTGTGTGTGTGTGTGTGCACGCGCATGTGTGTGTCTGCGCATGTGGCCCCGCGTGCGCGGGTCTGTGTGCGTGCGTGCGGTGTGCCTGCCTTGGTCTTGCCTATTGGTTGGCCGCCAGGCGTTCTGCTGTGAGCCTCTGGCACGACGCTTTCAAATGCATCCTTCAGCACCCAGAGTTCACACAGGTGAACGACTGGAAACGCAATCGACACCCACCGGCGGTTTGCAGTCCTCGCAACATCTGAGCGCGCGGCCAACGGATTAACAAACTGATTGGGCCCGGCGGATAAGTGACTTGTTTGGAGAAGGAAGAGTTGGCTTCTGCAGACATACGCTTCGGGGGAGGGGGGGAGGCAGGTTCAACAGGGCGAACAGATGGGAAGGGGAGGGTTGTGTCAGGATTGGGAGGCCTGTGCTTGCGCATGAGAAGTGACTCAAAAGGGGTTGTTCTCACACACCCGCAGTGGGAAAACAGAGTGTGGGCGTGTTGTTCTGTGGGCAACCTCCTCCGGAACAGCGGTGCGTGCGTGGTTGCGTGCATGGGTGTAGAGCCTTTCTGCTTTGTAGGGCCTTTGTGGCCATCTACACTGCCGTCTGGCGGACTTTGCCCATGCACTCTTCGTCTTCATGCAGAGGGAAACACGTTTGGGGCTGCTCTGCAGCTCCTGAGGGGTTTTCTTGTCTTTCCGCCTTCCTGCTTTGCTGTGGTTGCTGCGGTTCCCGTAGTGTGCGTGTGTGTGTGTTGTGTGTGTGTGTGTGTGTGTGTGTGTGTGTGTGTGTGTGTGTGTGTGTGTGTGTGTGTGTGTGTGTGTGTGTGTGTGCCTAGCGCAGCCAGACAATGCCACTGCTTTTGCTCTCACTGTGCCTGACGAGAATCAGTGCAAACCGGCCTTCTTGACTGCTGCCTGCCTCTTGACTGTTGTACGTAACGAGTGATACCCAACGGCTGAACACTCGTTTTTCATTGGATGGCAGCTTTGTGACCTTAATTCGGCCTCACCTTACCCCTGGCCCGGCCGGCCTGGCCTGCCCTGCCGTCCTGTGCCACACGCTGCCCTGCCGTCCTGTGCCACACGCTGCCCCACCTTGCCCTGCCCTCCTGTGTGTTCAACCCCCGGACCAACCTCAACCACCACGTCCCCTTGTTCCGTGCCGTGTATACCAACTGGCAGTGAGTCAGACTCGAGGGAGTGTGAACTAGCAAGGGAGGGGTTGTCCTGCGCGCAGGCAGCAGCAATCCTCCGCGGCACAATTGGGGATTTGGCCTGGCTTTGCGATCTGAGTTTCTCGGGTCGAAGAATTAGAGGTCAGGAAGGCGATCTTGGGGGCCTCAGCTTTGCACGTGTCCTAAAACAACAGGCAAACGCCGGGGGCATGTAGTTACACGTAGCACTTGGGGCGAATGGTTCCACCGTGCGTCACCTTTGTGATGGTTCCGGAGATTGTACCCCACCCGCCCACACGCACGCCCACCTACCCAGACCCTTAACCCGGGATGAGGCCCTCTCAACAAGCGCGGGAGGCTTCCTGGAGGCTTCTGGACGGTTCCTGTTACTTCCTGGTGGCTTCTTGGGGCTGTACTGCAACGCTGATAGGGTCTCATAGGGTTTCAGCCACGCACGCCTGTTCACATGATGCCTCCAACACATGGTTTGGGGTTTGATGCGAATGCAGCAGCAGTCGACTCTCGTTGGTCATCTTTCTGACGGATTAAATGGAACATGTTTGGTTTTGTGATGCTGCTCTGTGAGGCAGGGCTCAGTTGACTTGACCAGCGTCCACTACATGGCCCAGCGGTGTCCAAGTGCACGGACGGCCACAATTTTTCTCTCCTCTGGCTGGACATGGCCCTGGCCTGCTAGCCCAGGCACCCGGTTGGACTACATGTTGTTGAGCTGGAAGCCCTTCACACGGCGTACTCCCGGTAGTGGTTGTATGTTGTTGAAGTTGATGGTGGTGGTGGTGTTGGTGGTGCTGGTGGTGCTGGTGCTGGTGCTGGTGCTGTTGCTGGTCATATGAGTCAACAGTATTTGCATTCAATGATGGTGGCCCAGCATCAATATTCATCACAAAACATTCCCATCAGTTCGAAGGGTTCACATGACCTTTGTCATACAAATATTGAATGGGAGAGAGCATGAAAACGCCCTCACCATTGCTTCTGCTGATAAAGCAACGGAAAACAAAACAGCACAGCTGAAGCAGTGCTGACGTCCATACATTCAGGATGAAATCTTCAGACACAAAAAGCTGCTGTGCTTATGCAAAACATGCCATCGGAAAACCATAGCTACACATTTGAGATAATAGAAAACCGAGATTGAATGCGTGAAGTGACTATCTCAACACTCCTGGCCGCTCACACCTTGGTTATCGCCATGATTGGGTTGTGCTAATTGTGTGTGTCTATCAATTGAAAAATTTTGTTTGTAATGTACATTTGCACGTAGCAGACAATTTTTCATGAGATTCAAGATTTGTGTTCTGCTCTATTCATGCTGCTGCTGTATAGCCATCCCATGTTTGACATGCAATATTTTGATCATCCAGCATTCAAGAAAGTGGTTTTGGAATTTCTGTTTTTGAGGTAATGCATTGTTGCTTTAACATAGTCGCGGCAAACCAGGGTGGGGGGATTGTTTTTCTCCCCGTTGGCTGCGGGGGGTTTAACCACTTTTGGGGGGTTTTTTGGTGGGAGGGTTTTTTTCAACCCAAAGGGGTGTGTGAAGGGGGGGGTGACTACAACAGATCCTGATGCGACACCCCCCGCCCAGCTATCTGTCAAAACTTGGGGGGTGGGTGGGGACAGGGGGCATTTTGGGGGGGCTCGGCTGGAGGGTGTGTGTGGGGGGGGGACCCACTGCTACCACACGCATACCTCCAAGGGGGATGTGTGTCTGGGGGTTTGGGGATACGGAGGTATGTAGGTGATAAGTTTTGGGACTGCACTGGAGCTGGTATAGCGCCTCGTTTTGCTAATCTGGCGCTCAAAACGTGCATTGTTTGATGAAAGGGAAGCATGCACAAAAAAGCTTCGCATGGTCTCTCAAAACTCGGGGGGGTGGGGGGCGGGGGGGCGGGGGGATGTCGCATACAAGGACCCGGCCCAGCCGACCGGTAGAGTACCCTAACCCTCCCAGGGAGGGTTTTTTCTCCCTTTTGGGGTGGTCCTTTGATCCATACTTTGCTATAGTTGGACCATGTATTTCCTAAAAGGGGTGATAAACTCACCTCCAGGGGATAAAACCACCCAAGGGGTCCAAAATGGCCCAAAAAAGGGGCTGGGGTAGTTTTATCACCCATTTAGGGGTGTTTTAATAACCATGACCGCGTGGAAATCATGGGCTGCTTGTCAAAGGGTAACCCTCCATCAAGTGCAGAAACCTCCCCAAAAGGGGGGAGAACTCCTCCCCATTTTCCACTTGGGCACAAAAAAAACCTCTTGCTGTCGCTCATTGAAGGGAGGGACCACAATTGACGCTCATTGCATCACAACACAAGCCTTTATACCCCCCATTCCCAAGTTGTTCCACATATGTGTTGTTATTCCAACTTCACACTTTGCAAGAATATACTGTATTTTTGTAGGGATACTTGTTGATGGACGGTGAATACAACACAAAAAAAATTGATGCACTGCTTCGATGTTCGATCAAGCGGTGTTTTGATGGTCGCCATTTATGGCAGGCAAAACAAAGCATGGATTTGGAAAAAATGCATTGTCCAATCATCCAAAAGCAGGAAGCAATTTCAAAAATCTCATTTTGAAAACAAATGAGCAAAAGGACTATGAAAGAAAAACATACCATTTTATCAAACAACCCTACATTTTACAAAAATAAGGCATGATTTCAAAAGATGGCAAAAATATGATTTTTTTTTAGTACAATTTCAGCTTTTGCAAAAATATCTGTCTGCTAATTCATTGAAACACAAAGAGTTTGTTTTTTGGCACAAATGACTATTTTGCAAACTAATTCAAACCATTTAATCGGAGCAATTATGGCTCTTCAAAAAAATTTGGTAATATGTTGTGCACATCTTTTGTTCCATGAACCAAGAGGCATTTCTTCAACGGACACTTGTACATTGTGCAATGAAGCTATTTTGGTGTTACGAACCCCTCTACCCTAAGTTGTAATCTTGAACGCTTGCGGGTCTTTGTGTTCCATTGGACTTGCTCGACGCAATCTATTTTGGAGACTACTTTGAAAACAGCAGTAGTTTTGCAAATCAAACATCACGATCTGCAATGGGGGTAAGGTTCGTAGTTGGTTTTACCCATTCATTACAACAACCAAATGTGGGCAACTGTCGAAGGTGATTTTCAATTTGAAATTCAGCAAAGAAGGGTGGTAGATGGGGACAAAACAAAGAATAGACAAAGATTCAATGGTTAAACCACATTGCAAAAGGTTTTATCTCATAATCTAACAACAACTAAGCATAAGTAAAGAAATCCTCTTTTGTTGTGCACCCTATTGGTAAAAATGGTACAAGTTAGAAAAAAGACGACACCATGTGGCGCGAGACACGGAGGTTTCCATGGCCGAGGCTTCGCCAAGTATTTGCATGTTGACACATGGCAGCTACTTTAGAATTGATTGAGAATCACACCGTAATATCTAAGCAGGATTTCAGAGTATCTAATATTGTGGAGTGGAAGAAATTACATTTATCTTGGATACTCGGAACGAAGAAAGTGTCCATTTCCCTTTTAACCAGAATGATGGTGCCCCCACTCACCCGAGTGGTACGGGTGTTTTTCATATAGGGTTTTTGGATTGCTTGATTGATCACACTCACCGACGGTTAAGTCACGACGCTAATGAATTAAAAGAATGTGCAGAGTGTACGTTACGGTGCGTCTAGTGGAACATTATAGCGTTAAATTCAGCCCGTTGTAATAACACTTATTCCACTACACGTAAGTAGAATTTTCTGCATCTAACGGAACATTATACGGGCTATTAGACCTGAGAGCCAATCTTTCCCGTTCCACATGATGTATGCATGTATGGAAAAAAGATTTGGAGCCACGGCGTGGAATGTATTCTGACAACATTGGGACACTTGACATTTGGGTTTGAGGCCTTGATAGCCAAAGAAATGCATTTTGAGGACATGGGAGCAGTGGAAAAAGGAGTGCGAAGGACTGCTTGGAGTGATAGGGGTAAACTTCTTGGGGTTTAAAAAAGGTTTGTGAAAGCAAAACCCCGAGGAAGCCTACAAAATCAAAGCAAAAAGAGGCTCTAGGATGGTGTTGATGACATAGTGGTACTTCAACCTAGTCTAAGGGCCCCAAGAAAGACGTGGTAGATCCTTTTTCTTACTGAAACCAATTCCTTTGCCTTTAACTTTCAATGCTTCAAACACCAATGTCAAGTGCCCCAGTGTTGTCAAAATGCATTTCAAGCTGTGGTGGTACCTCACACCCCATTTTCCACTACCTCCATGTCTCCAAAATACATTTTCTGAGCTATCAATGCCTCAAACACCAATATTGGATGCCCCATTGTTGTCAAAATGCATTTCAAGGCGTGCCAAGGAGCGGAGGTATCATCCTTCAAAGAGGTATATCCCAAAATAAAGTGGAAACTTTCCATTTAGATTAAGCCTAGTGGTCTCCCACGCCAAAACCTAGATACCCTGAAATTCTATTTACTTATTGTGGTTCTATTGTGTAGCTGTTTCCGAATTCAGTTGCTGGGCCAAGCTGGCCGAGACATATCCTGTGTCAACTTGACCCTTGGTGCCTCTAATTCTTGACCAATAGCTATCGCATCCAAGGGGTGCACATTGAACTACAACTAATCGCAGTGGTATCATTTTTCATGATAACACCATCGGCTTTGTTTACAAAACATTGCAGTAACTTTGTCTGCACATTTGCAGCCCACTGCACTAGGATACTATGGACTAATTGAGTTCCATCCTGAGTGTTGTGCTGGACTACGTGCTTTGCATTTTGGAGAAAACCTTGCCGGATAATTTCAAGTTTTTTTTTCAAAACTAATAATCACCAAAACAAGTTGTTTTGAAAACAAATAATCCCAAAACCTGTCCTTTTTAAACAAATAACCGAAAAAAAAAAACCGGTTAAGAAGTTACAAACCTTCATTGGGAGCTTCTTCGTTGCTGTAAGATCTACTTATTGTTGCAGTGCCAAAGACAATCTCCTGCTCACTAGCATGTTTGACATCAATGGAGATGGTCCCCGGAGAGAGTGCATGACCATAATGAGCGGTGTTCTCGACATCTACCGTACGAATCCTAAAGATTCGCGGAATGCTAATTTTTGCGTTGGGTGTTTTGAACTAATAATAAGCGACGTTTTTGCGACAACATCCAAAATGGGCAAAAAGTATTTCATTTTGGCAATTTCTTTTTGCGGAACGCATTTTTTGCGTAGGGCATGACGTCATAAATTAAATTTTTTTTTCTTTTTTTTTGCGTTTTAGGGATTGGGGTTGATTCATTTTGTTGCTACTACAGGAAGCTGTGCGTACCTTGGCCTCTAGGATTGCGGTCCATTCCTACAGAGACATACAAATGTGGATCGGTTGCACTTTGGGATTGCAATTCATAGCACAGATAAGCATGATTTAGGTTTACGGATTTTGCAACAAACCAGTTCCAAAAATGTCCATAATAGTGCCTAGGGCACGTGAGTTGGCCTCAGTTCCAACGGGAATTTAAACTGTGGGTTAAGACTCAAAAACTCCAAGATGATCAGTTCCTGATGGCCCTCTTGGATTGCCTTGAGGGAGCGCCGGCCAACACTTGGCTCAGGACTTGGAGTGATCGTGAGGATACAAGTTCCCCCCTTACCTTTGATGAGGTGTGGGAACAGTTGGAGGTACGTGGATCCCGGCTGCCAGAGGACCACTACCACCAAATGTTGAAGAATTTTCCTTCATTCTCGCGATTAATTTTGCACGAAGTGCAAGACAAAAAACAGCGCTTCTGGAATTTAGTGGAAGAAGCTGAACATTCAGGCGAAAAATTTTCTAGTGCCGAGCTGAAAAATCTGATTTTTGACAAGATCCCCTCAGAAACTGCCGCCACCCTTCGGAACAAACAGTCCGAAGAAAAGGTCAAGCCCTGGTGGGCGGAGGTGGAAGGCTTCGATGCCTCTGCCAACAGGTTCTCCGTCAGGGAGGCACTTCAAAAGTGCTCCCCCACGTCCTTCTCCAAGGTGAAATTCACTGAGGAGACGTGGAAAATCAAGTTTAATGAACACGAGGATCGGGACTTGTTTGTCCAAGTCCTCAACAGGGGAGTAAGCTTCCATGGCCATCGCCTGAAGGCCAAAAACTGGGTGTTTTCGTTCACCCCGAAGGAACTCTGGGAGGAGGTTGAGCGGCTCGCCGACGCCGCCAATCAGAATTTCCATGAGGGTCTTGGGGGAAACAAGAATACCCAGCAAAACACCCAAAATGGGGCCCAAAAGGGCAACAAAAAGGTGAATGACACCCGGAATGTTCAGCAGCACTGTAGCATCTGCCTTCTTTTAGGTTCTACGAACCGAGCTAATACGCATTCTACTGATAATCACCGATGGTCTCCTTACGATCACAAGGTGATTGGTGAAAATATCAGTAATTTGCAGAATTCAGACAGGAATGACAGACAGGTGCACGGTGGGAAGGCTGGAAAAGGGAATCCGACCCCCTCCGGTGGAAACAAAAATCCTGGAGGCCCTGGCGGGTCCCAAGGCACAGGAAATCGGACTCCATCCGGCTCCGGTGGGCAGCCGAACGGCCAGAAAAATCCCAATAGCAACGCCGGAGGCGGAAATCGAAATCCAGGCCAAACCCCTCAATCCGGTGCAAACAAGGGAAATGCTCCAGGATTCCAGGGTAAAGGTAAGGGAAATCCTTCGGGAACCCCTTTCTCTGGTAAGGGCAGAGGGCGTGGCGACGGTGGAGGTCCATCATCCGGCGGCCGTGGCCGTGGACGTGGAAAGGGCAACCATCGTGTGGATCAGGTCTCAGGTGCAGATCAGGTGTCCGATGCGGATCGAGATTACGTTGAAAATGCCTTGAATCCAGCAGATGATCCGCTCCAAGATGAGTGGGTCGACGAATCAGGGTGTGTCCATAATGTTAACGCAGCCACTGGAGGTCAGAACGCCTAGGGGAGCCACGAAAATCGCCCCTCCCCAGGCGATTTCAGGCATGATCCCCAGATTCCATCTCGACCACTACTTGATGTAGGGTCGCTTGTCTCCTCTCCCCTGGATCCGGCAGCGGATCCTTCTGTTGTAGTGGACGAGGTAGGTGTACAGTCCAAGCACAGGCCCATCAGTTTGTCACAAAGATGTGGGTCTCTGATCGCAAGGGCAATTTCCACCTCGCCCATTGTTAGTGTGACAATGGATCGGAGGTAAATCTCCAATCCAATTCTTTTTTGCCTGACGACTGCGTGTTTGATTTGCCTCTTCCTGTTACCCTCGAGGGAGTTTCTGGACATTCTCTCGCAGGTGGGCAACGCGGTTGTTATATATCCACTCATTTGGTCGCTCAAGACCTTTGGGAAGAAGGCAATGTGGAGGAAGTTATCCTTAAGGATGACTACTTCTATCGTGCCGACATAAAGTATGACCTTTACTTGGGCCATCCTTGGCTTCGCAAGAACAGGGTGGCGCCCGCAGGTCATCGGCGTTGTTTTTTGCTGGAGTCAGGTCCCTTGGAGCGTCCTGAATTTCGTTTTTTGCACGCAGGGTTTAAAAGTGCAAAAGAATTTTTGAAGCAAAAGGTTACACCAAAGTTTGGCGAAGATGTCACCATTGCAGAGGTGAATGGGAGTGTCGATTACTCCCGAGAGTTAGAATGTCTTCGTAGGGACTCCGAGCCACGACGCCCTTCGCGCTGGCACTCTTCATCCTACAGAGTTGTCGACAAATGGCGCGATACAATTTGTGAATATTTTTGTGAACACCATTCCTTTTGGCCACAGTATGATGCCTTTGCTAACCGCGAGAACAAGCGCTTTGACAAGCACTTTCGCGACGCTTGGACCCATAAACGGGACAAGAAGTTATGGATTAATCCTCCGTTTCACTTAATCCAGCAGGTCATCCACAAAATCAAGCAAGATAAAACCCAGGGGTTTTAGTTGTGCCCTTGTGGGACGACAAGCCTTGGTTTCAGGAATTGCAAGACATTTGTGTAGATTACATCGAACTTCCCAGGAAGATTAAGCTGTATGCCAGGGACGACACAGGTCCCCTGCCACAGCGGCCCTGGAGTTCGCTTGCATTCCTGGTGGATGGAAAGCTTTCTGACTCTGATTCTGCTGATTCTAGTACTGATTCCTGTGTTGGGTCTGAATCTCAGGTTGAGCGTGGTACTGATGATGAATCTATTTTTTCTGATTTTTGTCCGTCAGATGCCCAAGGTGATCCAACGTCAAATGGATCCGCCTCGTCTCCCTCTTCCCCAATACGATCTACATCCAAAAGAATCGACGGTGCACAGACGACAAAAAAATTTTCTTCGCGCCGCAAATTCAGAGTTTTTTATGAAAAACCCCGTGTGGAAGCTTTCATAGATCCTTTCGAGGAGCTGGATCACGAAGAGAATCTCTGGAATGTCGACACTCGACCTACCTATCTTCAAGAGGCAGTTGATACGGACCTTTTTAGGGACATCCGTACGAAGATTCTTCCTGCCAAGGCCGAAGAAATCGCCAAAGTTTTTTCGACAGTAATTCCTGGCGATCAGGTGGACACTGAGTTGTGTTCCAAGAGAAGAGATAAGATTTTTGAGGAACGGAAGGACACAACCCTTTCGGGGAAGTTGATCAAAGACCCCCCTGTCCGTGGGCAGTTCGGTGAAGCCTTCATCGAGCTTCGTGAAGGGTACAAGGCGAAGAAACAGCGTCCTTATGAGAACCATGGACAGAAACATGAGATACTCAGAAAAATAATCGAGAGAAATCTCAGGGAATTTGGTTGGCTTGAGGGTTGTATGACCAGCGAGTGGTGCTGTGCACCCTTCACAGTCCCGAAGCCGCCGCCTGCAGACCAGAACACTATTGATGGTTGGCGAATGGTTGTTGATTTTCGCAACCTCAACGCCGAAACCAAGGCGGATTCACACCCCCTGCCCCTCATTGAGGAGGAAATCGCCAAGAGGGCAAGAGGTCGATTGTTTTCTGTGCTGGATCTCCGTCACGGCTTTCACCAAATGCCGTTGAGGAAGGACAGCCGACCTCTCACCTGTATGTGCACGCCATGTGGCCCAGTCCAGTGGACGGTCATGCCCATGGGCCTGAAGAACGCCCCTTCGTTTTTTCAAAGAATGATGGAGGATGTGCTTTTTACAGCTCATCCTGAGCTTCGTGCCTTCGTGAGTGTGTACATAGATGACATAATAATCGCGACAGAGGGGGAGGGACTGACCGAAGCCGAGCTGGTGGCCCTACATGAAAAGCAGCTGAACCAGGTTTTGGACATTCTTGATGCCAATCAGCTGATTTGTGGGCCAAAGAAGGGAAAACTATTTTTAAAATCAGTCGAATTTTGCGGTTCTCTCCTTGAGAATGGCACCCGACGACCCAGTCCAGGGAAGCTCGTCGCTATTCAGAAGTGGAAGCGCCCTGAGACGATCACGGAATTGAGAGGATTCCTGGGTTGTTGCAATTTTTACCACACCTTTGTGCCGAATTATGCCAAATTTGCTGCCCCCCTCACTGAATTATTGAAGGTAGGGAGAGATGCGGGCAAGGCAGGTTCAAAGGTTCGTGTCAAGTGGACTGACGAGTGCGAGGAGGCCTTCCATCACTTGAAGGCGGCCCTCTGCGAAGTCGCCACGTTGCATGTGCCGAAATTCGACCGACCCTTCTACATAAGAACCGACGCTTCTAGGTACGCGATCGGAGCTGTCCTTGAACAGGTTGATGAAGCCACCGGCGATCATTACCCTCTTGCATTTTGGTCTCGGAAGCTAGCCCCACGCCAAATGCAATGGTCGCCGCGTGAGCAAGAAACATATGCCATAATCTGCGCGCTGAAAAAGTATCAATCGTGGGTAGGCACCAATCCAGTCGAGGTCCTGACGGATCATCGATCTCTGGAGTATTGGGCCACCGAACACATTGATACTGTCGCGAGCCCAGCTGGTCGACGGGCCAGATGGCACGAATTTCTCAGTCTGTTTGACCTCCATGTGTCGTATTTGCCTGGAAAACACAACACGGTAGCGGATGCTCTGAGCCGATGGGCTTACCCCGCTTCAGAGGGGCTGCAAAGTACCAACATCCATGGTACGGAGCAGGACCGCCACGTCGTGATCGAGTGGGATCAAGAAGAAAAAAAGCTCATCCGACGTGAATGCATGCAATGCGCTGTTAAACAGCATGCATTACCGTGTCATGACATCACGGCCTTTTCAGATCCGGCGCATGCTCATGAAATAATAACCAAATCACTGAAAGTCGTGGAAAAAGTCACCGATCCCTCCTCAGGGAGTGTGAAACGGTTTGAGTATACCCGACCAGTAAGTGGATTTCGGTTGATTCAGGGCATTAAGCGTCGAGATCCGGCCAAAACTCCACCCCTGCCGAAAGATTCCCTTATCATCCGTGACTGGACGAACGATTATCTGCATGATTCCATGTTTAAAGAGGTCTTTGAGAATCTCAAATCCAAAGATGCTCACAAGGATGTAATTTATGCAGAATATTCGTTGGATGGGGGGAAGCTGTGGATGGAGGGTAAATTGTGCGTACCAGACGCCCTGGCCCCCCGAGTGTTAAACTGGTGGCACAAATGGGAGTCCCCCCACGCACATGGCCGTAGATTGTGGTCGATGATTAAACATAGGTTGTTCGGCTCAAGGCTATATACTAATTGTATGAAAGTAGCCGCCGGATGTGCCCAATGTGCTGTCGCGACGCCACCCAGCGCGAAGAAGCACGGCCATCTGAGGCCACATCCTATTCCGGAGCGCCTCTTTAACAGAGTCACCAGTGACTTTTTCTATCTTGGTGAACTCGACGACGAAGAGTGCCATTGGACCAACAAAAAGGTCAATGGAGTGCTCCTTATTCAGTGCCGTCATTCCGGCTACATTCAGGTGTTGCCTTGTAACATCGAGTCGATGAGTGGCAAGGCTGCCGCCAAATGGTGCGCGCAGACCTGGATGGGAGGTTGGGACGTCCCATCCGAGGTGGTTACGGACTCAGGCAAAGAGTACACCTCCGAATGGTGGAAAGAATTATGTGCTCGCCTTGGAATCCACCACCTGAGATGTGAAATCCACTCGCATCGAGCGCTGCCTGGCGAAAGAGCCGGCCGCTCTATTATAAATATGCTTCGTAAGGAGCTCGCGAGTGAGAAAGATTTCCATTGGCTTGGGGTTCTCTTCGCATTGCTTCGCCGTTACCACAACACGCCTTTGTACCATGGCCTTTCTCCAAATGAAATTGTCTTTGGACGAAAGAAGTGTTGGTGCAACATGCCGTTGAAGAATCCTCGCCCTTGTAAAGATGCTTCGTTGTTTTTGGACGAAATCCAACGAGCAGAAGGAACTGTCTCGAAATTAATCGATAAGCATCAAGCTGACTGGCTTTGGGTCCAGAATCAAGGCCGAAAAAACCCCCACAACTTTGAAGTCGATGATCGAGTTTGGCTTCGAAAATCCGAAACCACCCTGGACGGAGATGATAAGCTTCTTCCCTTGTGGGAGGGGCCATTCGCTGTTACAGCGCGTCTAGGTGAGAACAGGTGGAGGATTCGTGTGGATGTCAGCAGGGAAATTGATGTTTCGGGCGATCGCCTCAAGAGAGAGATCCCCTCCCCCAAGGATCGGGTTAAACCCCTTTTTTGGACTTCGAAATTTTTGTCCGATCGGGTCATCGAAGGGGGGAAGTACGAACTCAAGAGGATTTTAGAAGCAAGACGTGACGAAAAGGGCGAATGGGAATTTCTACGTGAGTGGAGGGGCTTTGATTCCAGTCACAACAACTGGGAACCAGCCCATTCTTTTGTCCATGGGTACACCAAGGGGTTCATCGACTTCCTCAAGAAGCACCCCGAAATTGGCGTACTCCTGACAGACTGTCTGTCGAAACCAGACAGACAGGTGGAGAGCGACGGAAAGAGACCTGTGGTGAATCGAGATCCAGCCTTTTACGGCCCTCAGCAGCCACATTCAAGGGCTGATCCGTCGATCCCCCCTCCTGCGGTCAGGCCAGCCCAGGAGCCAAATGAGGACCAAGCTTCGAGTTCGGCCGCTGATTTGCAGCGCCCAAGCCGTACGAGGGCCCCACCAGACAGGTTGGTGGTCACATGTATTCGTGCTTGGCCGAATTGAGGGAGATCCGTCGTGACTTGAGTCGCCGACGCCATAATCTGGGTAACAGTCGTCTAGTCCAGGGCGTCATGGCACTCGTCGCTAGGGCTCAAGGGTGTAGGTTCGAAACCCTTGCATGTCCAACCCCTACAAAAGCTCCAGCCTCGCCCCGTCGACCACTTATTTCAATGTGAGTGTTCTGACGACTTGAAAAAACCACATTCTGCTCAATCCACTGTTCATTCTTCCTGATTACGACATGATGTGGAGAACTGCGAATGTTTGATAATTTGACGTCAATCAACTTTTCTTTGGTCTCCGTTCGGCAGACAAGTTGTAGATACGCTGCCGAAAGCCACGGAGTGTGCTGCCGTGTCCAGAAAAAACCAAACTCAGGCTTAATTCAGGCAGATCCGGGGTAATCTTGTCTCTGTTGGTCTGTGCATCTTTGGAAATTGGCTACTCGTGCAGATGGAAGCAAATGTACATAGTAAAAACCCTGGCCAGGGATATTCACCCCTACAGGCACCCCCTGTAGTACTGGCGGCACTAGATGCGACGCCAGGACCTCAGATCTTACCTTCATTTGCCGTGATGCTGAAGCCAAAGTCCAGATTCAGATCCAGATTCCTTGAATTTACCTTGAATTCCTCAGGTTTGTCCATCATTCTGCCACTGTTGCGCAAAACCCCGACGTCAATTGTTCAGACAACCTTCATACAGGAGCTCCAGGGACTTCTAACAGCAACCTCTCGGACCTCAGAGCTTCCGTAAGCTTCGGTGTATTTTTGGCACACGCCAATGTGAGCTCAATCCGACCTGAAACTGTCGAAAATGGTGAATCCAAGTGTGTTGTGGGACTCAATCGAAAGATGGGCCTTGTCCAAGTCAATTGACACCGTCGCCACTGTAAATAAAGGACTATTCGGTGTCTCTCAGTTATATACTGTCAGTAAAGCGCCTTCAGCGAACCTTCGGCGCGTTACATGCCAAGGATCCAGGGCCATGATGTCCCATCATGATGCATCATCACATGATCCACATTTTCATGGAATCTGTTGGATGCTCGCGAACCAACGTGCCAGAAAGCACAATTGAGCTGAATAAACGACAATATATATTAACTCTAGTCTAAACAAAGGTGTTAGTAGTTTCAGTTCTAGACATTCCGGTTCATTTCACCTTCATCCGAGGGAATTTACTCATTGTAGGACAGTTTAGGTTGATTTCCTTGTCATCTCCTCTCATTCAACGAAGTTAGGCAAGTTAGGCGAAGTTAGTTCGTTGACGCTGATGTTTTTCTGTTCACTTAGGGCCTGCAGACTACATTTGTATTTGCTTTCCCTCTCTGTGATTGTTTCATCTCCTTCATCTCTGCTCAAATTGATTCTCAATCTTGCTGAATTTTGTGATCATCCACCAGATGCGCCAAATCTGAAGCACATGCTGCACTTTTCAGAACGAGAAAAGCGGGAGTAAAACGATGTAGAGTACGTGGAGAACACCGTAGCGTGCCCGCGACAGCTAAACTGTGCCAGAGCGCCGAGATGTCACTCCATTTCTTGATTCTCCCACTCAATCCACCAATAATCTACCTCATTCTCAACCAGGGCATGGTTTGGTCTCGATTCTCGATACGTTTGCATGCTTTTTAGCCCTTAACCTAATGTTTTACTGCACGGAGGACTGTTCGTCACTCCTCATTCTGTCTCATTTCAGGTTCATCCATCCTGATTCAGTGTCAATTCAGCCCAAATCAGGTCAGATCAAGCAGATTTCGCCCCATCGAGGCTACATTTCTATTTTTTTCTGGGACTTACCCGCACTACGTTCTTCGTTGACGTAGCGACACACCCCAGTGTGTTTTTGGAGGGGGAGTGTAAGTGCGGCTAACCCCCATCTGCTCAGATTTTCACAGATCTGCCCCAGATTGGCTACATTTTGGTCATTTTCTCTGCTTCGGCGGAATCGCCGCCCCGCAGCTCAGTCTCAGGATCAGACCTATATATTTCTGATGTGCCGGATCTGATTCCGCGGTCCATTCATCGTAAATCCGTCGCGTTCCGATTATTTACCTGGAATCGCCAATTGCCGCTGATGCGCGCCCGAAGCCAAATCAGCCAAATATTTTTTCACAATCGGATTTATATAAATCTTTTCAGATAGATATGGACACTCAGATGTACTTAGGATTATCCGCATCAATTTTCTTCATAGACTGGGATTTTTTGCCGGATAATAATCAGCATGGATCTTGCTTCCGTTGTTGCTGCTCTCGCCTCCGTTGGTGTCCGTGTATCCGGTTCTGCCCCCAACAGCAGCGTTCAGGTCGACTCCTCGCGTGCCTGCCCCACTGGTCTTGCCGGCCCTGAGCCCTCCGGCACCTTCCACGACCCAGGGCAGCACTTTCAAACTGAGGACTATCAACCATTGGGGGAAGTCCTAGACCAAGGTCTGAAGGAGTTGGGTTACTCTCGAGAAGACCTGAGTGTGGAGTTGTTCGCCAGCGACAAGCAACATGTACTGGACCTATACTGCAGCAAGGGGAAGAACTGCAGCTACAAATTTTACTGACCCTCTTTCGGGATGGCCTACGGGAACGCCAGATTCAGTGAACTGGGGAAGGTGCTGACCAAGGTGGCCTTGGAACGTTCCCGTATGGTCCTGTGTTCCCCCGATTGGGGAGCCCATGGGGGCAACGAGTACTGGCGAAACCTCCTGGACAGGCTGACTATCAGCTCTGTTCGTTTGCCTGATGAGGCCATCTACGTGCCTCTGGGACGCAAGACGCCTATTGGCAAACCCGGATGGGGGAGTATGCTCAGCGTGGTGGACGGAGGTCTTACCACCATTCCCTGGGAAGATCTGGACCCGACTCTGGTCCAGGCTATACAACGAGAAAGCGATGGACTCGCCTTGGGTGACTTGAAGGATCGCCTACGACCTCAAGATGCTGTTGAAACTACACCCGGAGGAGATGAGTACATCGTGACTGACACCAACGCCCCCAACTCTCCCTGTCATGTACCTGTACCCGATGGAGTCTCTGAGTGTGGACTATCTGAGCTACCTAGCTCTATCCACTCAGACGACGAAACTGAGCACGACGCCTTCTTCGTGCAGACCGCGGTGGAGGAAGTGGAGAACGCCGAGTACGTCGCCCCACTAAAACCCCTACTCTCCATGAGGGTGGAAGACCCCGTGGATGAGGAGCTGGACCCTCGATCCAGGCTCAGGGAGTATGTGGATTCCAAGAGGAAGTTGGTGGCAAAAAACCTATGCTACGCGAAGCCTACCCGCAGCTCATGGCCACTGAAGCAAGGACGTATGGGAGACCTATCCCAACTGAAGGAGGACCTCGAACAAAAGATCACCACCTGGCAAAGGGAGGTAGATCTCAAGCTCATGAAGAGCGTATGGGGTGCCCATGTGAGGGCCCCAGAGGAGGACAACCTCTCGGAGGAATGTGTATGTGAACCCCCTCGAGCGTGCCTATGTTGCCATCGTCCATCGGAGATGGTTGAGCAAGACCTTCTGTATGCCTACCAAGGGCTGAAGGACAGTACCACGGGCGAAGAGTCGGTGGAGGACCACCTCCCGACGTCTATTCAGGGGGCAAGCAACTTACACTCCGACGAGGACTTGGAGGACAACATCAAGATATTGGACCCGCGGGTACAGAAGCTGATAAGGACCTATCTGGAGGTGTTCGGAGAACTACCCCCACCAGCGTCATGTGACAAGCTGGTACAGATGGACCTCAAGCTGAAACCCGAGTTCGTGGGTCACAAGATACGGAGGAGACCCTATCCAGCTCCTAAAGAGCAGGCCGACGAGATTAGGCGACAGATACAAGAATGTATCGACGCTGGCCTAGTCCTGGAGTACAAGGACGGGGACTACCCCCTACACTGCAGCCCCTGTTGCCTGGTGGCTAAACCTGGGTCTTCAGCCAAACGGCTGGTAGTGGACTATGGAGAGCTGAACAAGAAGACGCTGAACCACTCAGGGTCCATTCCCAATATGGAGTCTACCCTGGAGAAGATAGCCTCCTGTCGCTACAAGACCAAGATGGACAAGCGAAGTGGATTCTGGCAAGTGGACCTGACGCCCAACGCGCAGGAACTACTGGCCTTCATCACCCCTCAGGGGAGGGTATTCAAGTGGAAGGTCATGCCATTTGGCGTGGCTAACGCACCCGCTCTGTTCCAAGAGCTGATGAACAAGATCTTGTCCATCCTACGAAGGAGACCTAAGGTGCAGGAGCTCATATCCCGTGGGGCCCAGATGGAGGCTCACATCGACGATGTATGCCTCGGGACCAATACCCAGGAGGATCACCTAATCCTCTTGGGTGAGTTCTTTGCGGTCTGCCAGGAGAACCACACACGACTCAAGCTGGAGAAGTGTGAGTTCATGCAGGAGACCATGCAGTACTTGGGGTTTGACGTTGGCTATGGGTCGTGGACCCCAGCGGCCTCTAAGGCCAAACCCCTGATGGATGCCAAGGTACGACACGAAGACCCCAAGAAAGGACTTCATGATGTACGCAGTTTCATTGGGGCGTGCAACTTCTATCGCCGCCACATGAAGAACTTCACCTACACCAGCGCCGTTCTGACGGACTTGATCAAGAAGAGTACTACTTGGCGCTGGGGCCCACAAGAGCAACAAGCGTTTGACGAGCTCAAAGACAAGGTAGCCAACGCTAAGTGCTTGGGCGTGCCTAGGGCACAAGGGGAGATTATCCTGGTGACCGACGCCAGCAATGTGGGCGGTGGTGGAACGTTGTTCCAATGGCAAGCACTAGAGAAGGAGGAGTTCGACTCGGCCATTTCCCAATGGGGGACGGAAGGTCTCAACCGAGATGGAACCCTCAAGCACAGCTACCCTGACGACAAGTGGGTCCTAGTACCTCTGGGCCACTGGAACTGGAAGTGGAACCAGGCCAGGGGGAACTACTCCACCTATGAGCAGGAATTGCTCGCGGGTATGCTGGTGCTATCCTCACAAGCACGACTGTTGGGGAGTAACCCTGTGGTCTGGCTGTGCAACCAAGAACCGGTCCGCAGTTTCCAGAAGGGCCCCCCACCTGAGAAGGCCAAGCTACGTCGCTGGTGGACCTACCTCAGTCAACTACGGCTGACGGTACACCATATCCAGGGAGTGAAGAACGAGTGCGCCGACTACATCAGCCGCAACAACTTCGACGCCCTGATTGGTGCCCGGTCTGAAGCGCTGGCTAAGGAGGCGTTCAGCCGTATGGACGTACACCTGGACCTGAACATGACCATGATACGCCCCCTGGATGGACTCCAACAATCGGAGTACCTGAAGGAGTTCGGGGATATCTACAAGCGCCTGGAGAAACGCCTTGAACCCCTCCTGGTCAACCAGGACCAGTGGAAGAGGGACAAGAGCTACCTCTGGCACGAGGACCGCATCGTGGTGCCTAGTGACCGAGTCCCAGCGCTGCTAAAGTGGACCCATGAGTCCAGTGGTCATGTGGGTGCTGACCGTACCCTGAGGCTGTTCAAGCAGTGGTTCCACACTACGTGGACTGACGACCAACTGCGGAAAACCCTCCAGCCTATCGTGGACAAGTGCCCGTGCAGGTCCTGTAAACCAGGGGATATCAGGGACAGAGGTCTCTACTCGACTCTGCCCATCCCTCACTGTGCTAACAGTGTTCTATACGTGGACTACACGGAGATGCCGAAGTTCGGGGGCTATGACTTCGCCCTTGTGGTAACGTGTGGGTTGACCAGGTTTACCAGGGTGTTCCCGTGTACCAAGCACATTACCGGAGAGGAGACTATCAAGATACTCCTGGAGGAGTGGTTTTGTGTCTATGGGGCGCCCAAGGAGATCAACTCCGATGAGGACGTACGACTACGCTCAGATACTGGCTGGTACAAGAGGGTCCTGAGATCCCTCAATGTCCAGGTGTCTACGGGGATTCCCTACTCTCACACGAGCAACCCCCTATGTGAGCGACAGATTCGTGTCCTGAAGGAGAACGTCAGGATATGGTGCAAAGCTGAACGCACCAGAGACTGGGTGAGACTACTCCCCGTCATATCCTTGATGATGAACTCCCAAGAGAGTTCAGCTACTGGCTACTCGCCACATGAGCTATTCATGGGGCGCCCGGCATGGTTCCTACATGCCCCCTATCCAGAGGACACCCATTCTTCTGTGGGTGAATGGGTCGAAGAGCAACAAGCGAAGGTGGACAAGGCCAAGGCTATGCTCCAGAGAGTGAGGGAGCGTCAGTGGAACAAGAAGAACAAGCACCGTGTACCGGCCACCTACCAAGAGGGGGACTGGGTGCTGGTGCACCACAGTCGACTACCTGCCTGGCCACGCTCTACCAGCGATGACCCATACTTCGGGCCGTACAAGATCCTATCTGTGGATGGACACCGTATCACCGTGCGGTGTTCTCCCCGTCTAGGGGGGACCCTGGTGTGCGCTGCTCAACACTTGAAGGGCTACCATGATCCTGAAGACCTCTGTGGGGAGGAGTGGGAGCTGAACGACGAGGAAATCGCCGCTCTGGACCTACAAGGGGCTGCCAGCCCTATGGAAGTTGAAGGTGAACTCCCCGACATGAACGCCGAGGAGATGGCTAAGGAGGGCTTCTACCTGGTGAAGTCTGTCCTACGCCACCGCTATCGCCAGGGTTGGCGCTTCCTCACCCTCTGGGAAGGGTTTGGAGTCGAAGAGGCCACCTGGGAGCCCTTCTCTGCATTTGTTCTACCTGAGGGACGCCTAAACTCAGTTCTGGTTGACTACTTGTCCCAGAACAACCTTGGTGAGTTGCTGAGGTTCGCTGAGACGCTTGCCTCCAAGACTAAAGCTAGGGACTGAACCTTACCCTTACCTGCCAAAGCGTATGTGTGAGTGTGCTATTCCTAAGGTCCTGGAGCAAGCCGCAGAAGTGGTGTCCTAATTATACCCAAGTCTGCGCCCTTGCTAAACCTGGAGGGTTGGCTTATTGATGCCACGGGGTACGCCCCGGGTCTCCCCTCCCCTATGCGCCCAACTTCTGTGCTGGCGCAAAACCTTGGGGGAATACCCAGCGTGCTAATCCAGGTATTGTTTTCCCTACCTATCTGTCTACTACAGGGAGGGGTGGCCAAAAGCTATGAAGGCATGAAAACGCCGTTTTGCTATGTGGCCAAAACACTGACCTAACCACTGCCACAGCCCACCAACCCTACTAAAATTGCAGGAAACGGGTGGGACAGTGACACACGCACTACAGGTCCTACACACCCTACAGTGGCACCATCCTGGTGGGCGAGCACTGGGCAGCTGGCTCTAGCCCCCACACAGGACTACCACTCCTACACGCACACTCTACTGGGCGTTGCGAAGGCAAAGGTGTCGTGGGTCCTAGCGACCCTCCTGTGAAATGACAAGAGAACACAGCGCTGCTAAGCAACTGTGGCCTAACAGGGGACGCCACAACGCGTTTCCCCTGCTAGGGCTTGGAGGGAAGGAATGCTCTCGCGTGCAAGGCTCAGATGTCGATGAAGTCGGACTCCCTGCTCTGCCACAGGCGGAGCGGAGTTACTTGTTTGTGTGATCTGCGCCCTTGTTTAGCAGGGCATAAAAAAAAGGCTGCTGCACCAATCACCCTACCTGCCCACCTGTAAAACAAAGGCAAATGAAAGGGCGTTTGCGGCGGAGGAACCAAGCCACACTCCAGGTATTATACCCTTCTCAGTGTGACCTATAATACACTGTCCGCAAACACGCTGGAGGACCAGCTACCCTTGTCAAGCAAGCAAGCTTTAAGGGACTCCTCAGGTTCTCTTAAAGAACGTACCGAGGAGCCCCTGGGTAGCCTAAACAAGGTTTACCGTGCGCACTTCGCGTGGCCTACCCTTTAATGCGTGTGTGCATGCACGAGTATGCGCAACGATGTTTGGCAAACCTGCCCATCTGACGCTCAATCACGAACTCCACCAGGGGGTGGCTCCGCCTGGGCTTACTCACCTTACCTACCGCTGGAGAGTGAGAGCAAGAGAGGGGCGCACGCGAAGAACGTTGCAATGCACTTGTGTGTATGTCTAATCACCCTGATCTGACCCCTAATCATCTGCAATCTTTCTAATCAATCCCTCTGTCGCGTTCTATCTTTGTTAGCGCTGCTACAAGGCTCGTTCACGGAGACACGAGACGAGCAATGTGTATGCGGCATACGAGACGAGCATACCTGTAGTTTATACCTGATTCATTGAAGTCTTTTCAATTGATTTTCGAATTCTTGAATTTTTGAAGCTTCTATTAGTGTGGGTGGAATCTGTATGTTTATTTATTAATGTGTGTCTCGTCATTTTCAAGACTACGTGAGACATATGTTTATAATTCCATTATTTCTCCATTTTCCGGCGCTTCGCTAGGAGCCGCTCCTGCGCGCCGCCATTTTATACGTATGAATTTCTGGATTTAAAAAATCCAGAGATGACTATAATTTCTATAAAAATGTGCTTCTGATGCAAAATTGGATTCTGCTCAGGTGTGTCGTTTCAGAAAAATTCTACGCCGTCATTTGACGGATTTTGGTGTCGTCGCTTCGTTTTTGCGTGGATTCGTCCATAATTCTCCCATTCCTGCCTCTGCAGATACCCACGCGCAGCCTCGCTGAGTAGGCCGTGTTCGGGCCGAAACGCAGGTGCCTGGAGAGACTGAGCAGAACCAAGACCCCACCAAGGGGCAAATTTAATTCTTTTGAGACCCCCTTCGCCCTAAGACAGGTCACAGGTCGCCAGCAGGTTTACGAGAACCCATGCGAGTGTGTATATTGTGTCTCGCGTTTGGGTTGTGTCGACGCTGCGTCTTGGAGGGAGGGATGCATATGCACATGTTTGGCATGCTCCCATACTAACCCAACCAAGCCACAGGAGCCCCGGCAGCGCCATGAGCGCTGAGTCTTCTGTAGGATGTGTTACAAACAAAGCAGCAGGAGAGCGCCAGCCATGGTGAGCGCTCATTTTTCAGTGTGAGGGAAACTGTAGGTATTTTAAAGTAGATGTGGAAACCAAGGAAAGGCCAAGAAAAATTCCCTTTTTCCTAAAATGCGACAGTGGTGGCCACCACAGCACTAGGGGGGAGTAAGAAAAAGTGCTTTTCCATTGCTTTGAGGCATACTCTAGTTGTATTAGAGATGCACTGAGCATCCATGCATTTTTATCTTAGTATTGGTCCCACCAAAACTGGTGATAACACATTTTGACCTATGGAACCAAACACCCAATCAGGATATGGAGTGGACCCCTTAATCCCCTTTCAATCAGAAGTAAAACATCTTTTCCTGAGTTGACTGAGCACTGACATACCTAAGGTAGAGCCTATGAATTTATCTATGTTTTTCCATGAATTCTTAGCTATCCTAGTGGTATGCACACTAGGGGGCTGGGCACCTCTTTTTGAGAGGTCCTGGGTTCAATTCCTGGTCAGCCTAGCTAAGTAGGAAGATCCCATGTGACATGGCAGTGACCTCATCGCCACATACCATGCCACCTCAGCACATATGGGACCCAAAACAAAGAGTGCACATCTCCTGAGATGGCACTATGGAGAGAGAGTGACCATGGGGCAGTTTTCTAACTCTTTCCCCCAAACATTTCAGCTATCTTTGTGAATATGCATTCATTTGTGACCTGAGTTGCAGTTTCTGTGAATATCCAATCATCTTTCACTGTTTACACTGCAGCCCTTCATGCTTTGATCCTGAAACCTCTTCTCTTTGCATACTATTGGCTTGGGCTATTTTTTTTGAATGTTCTTAACCGCATCAACTTGTTCTGGGGCTGACGTCCCCCAATGAAAGTATTTACATCAACATATAAAGATATGTACACGGCTGCTCTGATGGTTAGGTTAGATGAACGCTGATTTACCCTGTGGGGAAGGGGGGGGGGGTTCCGGAAGGGGCGGAGGGCTGAAGGGGTCGAGAGGAGGAGACAGAAAATCGCTGTATGGACGGAAAAAATTCCGGGTGTCCCGGGAGGCGTTGGAGTGGGGGGGGGCAGGGGCTGTCGGGCCTGGGCACCTAGTAAGGGTGGGCCTTGAGGGGAGAGGTGGGCGTGTTTGACGGTAGCGTGTCTTGGAGCTTGGGGGTGGGAGGGGGAGAGCAGTCTTGGCGCGCTTTGGGGGCGCCCAAACGATTGTGGCCTGGTGTGTTTGTGGTGAACGATGGCGTTTTTGTGGTGGCCGTGGGCGTGAGTGCTGAGGAGGGCGGGGAATGGCCGAGGGGGGGGGGGGGGGCGTTGTGCAGATGCGCGGCTGGACGGGCGTTTGGAATTTTTCGGCGCGCGGCGCGTGGTTGGTTGTGCTTTGGCTGACGCTGGCTTGGACGGTTTTTTTAAGGCGTGTTTTGGGAGAGGTGGGGGGTGCTGGTATACGGGGCGGGTCCGAGGGGGCATGTGGACGGAGGTACTGAACGCACCGTGCGAAACCGAGAAGGGGTTGAGGGGGTCGGAGGGGTGCGCCCAAAGTATTGGGTCCCAAGGGAGAGGATTCGAACACAGCCAATCATGTGCTTGGTGGACAGCCTTGTCCAGGTGCTTTACGCGCTCCTCCAGGGCTAGGCCAAGCATGGCTCTGTGCTCGGCGCGAGTGGAGCCCGGGATCGGCTTGGAGAGGCAGGACCATAGGGACTTTGGTACCAGAGTTCTCATGAAGTTCCTGCGGTCAGCTTTTGAGGGTCCAGAGAGCCACCAGTGCAGGACAATGGGGCTGAACAGGGTTCCCCAGGAGGAGACGTATGCCTGGACGTGCTGGTCCAACGCTTTGCAGAAGGCCAGGCATGATAAAGGGTCGAAAGGATGGTGCTGTCCGCACCTGGAACAGTGGTAGTCGTGGAGCATATTGCTCCACTGGTACCCGTGCACATTGTAGCAACCGGACGCCAGTTTGAAAAACAGGGACGAAAACCAGGAAGTTTTGTTGTACAGGCTGAAGCTGGGGCCGACCGCTATGTTGCTATGGGAATGCCGCGGCAATAGGTGGCGGAATTGCTGTACCTTAAACTTGTGGAGGACAGGCAGGTGGTGTACCGCCACTGAGCCCAGTGGGGGGGGGGGGAGGAGGTCCGGGGTAAAAATCAGGCTGTGAGCTGCCCATTTAGAAAAATGGTCGCAGATTTCGTTGCCAATAAAATTGGCGTGACCTTTAATCCACATGATGTGGAGGGGGTTGGTAATGAGACGTAGGGCGCTGTGCACGGCGACGGTCCATGTGTCGTCTTGGAACGGGCTGGGCCTACGGACTTGGCATTTCTGGAGGGTGGACACCACCTGTTCATTGTCAATCAACAAACATACTTCGTATTGGGAAAGCTCCCTGTGGATCCAGCGAATGGCTGCTACCGCCCCCCAGAATTCCGAACCCAGAGAAGAGGGATGCGGTGAGGATAGGCACAGGACTCTGGTTGTACCGTCGGGTAGAAAGGCCGTGATGGCGGCCGCATGGCCGGACTCTCCGGAGGAGCCATCGGAATATAGCCACACCCGCTGTAGGCCGGGGGTCGGCGGCCTGTTTAGTGCCTCCGCGGCATCGTGGCATCCCCACTCGTCGAGAGACTTCTTCTCTAGGTAGTGTTGTGCCTGCAGAGCGAAGAGATGGCCGTGTCGGCTGATTCCCAGTGCGTGTGCGTTGTGCGGTGGCGCTGGGGGTTCGGGGATGGTCTCCTGAGGTCGCCAAAATTCAGGGACTAGCTGGAAGTGAGAGGGATGGGGGTAATCCATGACGGCGTGGCATGGCATGTGCATGGTGTAGGACGTGTGGGTATCCACCGAGTAGACCCCGTCGTGGAACGAGACGTTGGCCCATTTGGAGGTGGCCTCGGTTACTCTTCCTGTGGCCTGTCCTGACTTGAACCTAACGGTTAGCTGGGTACCAGGCGTTAGATCCCGAATAGCAGTGGGTCTCCACGGGCCTATGCTGTGGAAAGATATGCCAAGGGCATGGATGGAGTCCATAAAAGAGTATTGCACCGGGTCCGAGGCCCTCTGGTTCGAGCTAAGTAAAGACTGGACGTACAGGGGGCCAACTGACTTTGGGGCAAGGCCGCAAAGGGCCCGTAGTCCATAGTTCACTGTGGCAACGTGGACGCTGTGCGGTAGGAACTTCATTCCCAACCCTCCCTTTGGGCGAGCCGCGAAACGGTCTTTGGGGGAGACTAGACGTGTGATGCTGCGAGACGCAACTCCCGCCCAGATAAGTGCCTGAAGCTTTTCGAGCTGGCTGGGGGAGAGAGAGTGGCTGATTAAGCGGTAGGCGAGTGCTGGGACCAGCTGAGAGTTCGTCAGTCGGACCTTCTCACTAAGTGTAAGAGGCAAGGGAGAGAGCCGGGCAAAATAACTCTGGATCTCCGCCTTGAGCATGTGAAACAGGCCCTTTGCCTGGTGGCAAGTAAAAAGATAAACCCCCAGGTATTTATAGCATGTGTGCGGGCGACCCGTTTTTTTGTTGTACGTATGGAACTCCGAGCCCCTGGGTGTCAGAAACTCTTTTTGGGGGGCTGTGCCATTGGCGTGGACTTCGGTCTTTGACACATTCATGTCCAGTCCCCAGTCCCTGGCTGGCCCATCGAAGTAGTTGAGGCTGTTTTGGACGTAGTTGACGTCCTCACTTCTGATCAGGATGTCGTCGATGTAGGCGTGGTGGCTAGTGCGGGCATTTGCCCGGCGGGGGGGCACAGTGGCAAAAAAATGATGGAAGAGGGAGTTGAGATAGAGAATGAAGAGTACGGGGGAGAGGGGACATCCTTGTCGGAGGCCCCTGGTTTGGAGGTGTGCGTGGGGAGTGCGGCCATTGATGATGGGGCTGTCTTGGGGGAAGGAGTATAATTGCTTTATGAGAGAAATTGTGGAAGCAGAAAAATTTGCCCGTTCGAGGACGGTCCAGAGTGTGCCATGAGGCACTGAATTAAAGGCTTTATTGAAATCGATGAAGAGCGAGTAGCTCTTCTTTGATTTTGCATAAAGGGCTTTGAGGTGATACAGATGATCAGCGCATTGGTGGCCGGGAAGGCCACCGTGCTGGATTTCTGAAAGGATGTCGTGTGCAAAAGCCTGAGCGCGCAGGTGTTTGCAGGCAAAAGTGGCCAAGAGTTTGTAAATACAGTTTAAGAGGGCAATAGGGCGGTAGTTTGAAGGGGAGAAAGGGTCGCCTTTTTTATAAAGCAAACATATTTTTGCGCATAGCCAGTGCGGCGGCAGCGGCGAGTGGAGGAAGCGGTTTAAAATGGAGTGGAAAAAACGTTGAATGGGCTCCGGACAGAGGGCCAGGATGTAGTTGTTTGTTTTGTCCGGTCCCCCGGCTTTTGATGGCTTACTGTTCTTTAAGTGGTTCTGGAATTCCTGCCAGGTCACAGGAGGTATGTGGTCGTTCTTGGCAGAAACGGGGCATGTGGGGGAGTGGGACAGGACCTCGTCGACGAAGTCCTGGGGGGGGGCGTAATCTGGATGCCCTCCAAGATGAAGCAGGGTGTCCCCAAAACCTACATCCGCCGGGTCACTCAGGAGCTCTTTGGTGGCTGGATCTCTGACTACGAGAGGCTCTAGGTCTTTAGGGCAGAGGGTGCGAGCAACTGTGGTTTTCATCTGGACCCCTCGGACCAGACTACTGTGAAGTTTTCTCTTCGCTTCGGTTTCGTCCGAGGACCGTAGGGTGTTTACCACGGACTGAACTTCCGCAATGTGCTCGGGAAATGCTGGGGAAGAAGGAGGCGGGGGTGAGCGTAATAATTTCCTGAGCTTGCCGTAGCCCTCCTGGTCCTTGCGCTGCGGCTTCGGACGGGTGATTTTGTGGTACGCAGACCCAACCTGCATCAGGAGAGAATCAGTGGCGGCAACGACCTCTTCCAATGGGGCCCTGGCAGGGGCGTCCTGGAGGTCCCGGCACCAGTCGGAGATGAGCCGTATGCTGTTGGAGAATTGTTGCTTCTCGTCACTGGAAAGCTTCCGAAAAATGCAAGGGGGGAGTGGGGGCTGAGACAGAAGGATCGGGGAGGGGCACTGGAAGACCGCAGTCACTGGGTGGTGGTCAGAGATGGTGTAGTCCGTGAGGACCGACACATCCAGAAGGGGGAAGTGCGACATTAGGCGAGGGGACGCAAAGATGTAATCAAGCCTTGCTTCGCTGTCCCAGCGGTCGCTTGTGTAGCGGGTGTACTGTCTGAGGGAGGGGTGCTCTGACCTGAAAGTGTCCACCAACCTAGATGGGAGGTACTCCACTTCCCCCGTGAGCCAGTGCCATTCATGTAGATCGACCAAGCTGTGCTGGTCAAGTTCGGGATCCAGAACGCAGTTAAAATCACCCCCTAGGATGTGATTGGGATGATCGTTGAAATAAGAAGCAAGAACTCGCTGTATGGTGTCGCGGTACGGGGCTGGGGCCCCCGTGCGCACCGGGGGGGAGTAAACTGAGAAGACGGGTAAGGGAGTTGCCTCCGGTAGGGATATTTTGGCACCACAGATAAGGCCGTCGCTGTCTCTGGGCGGGACACAGCTGGTATATCTCGCGATGCGCGGGCCTGCAATGACCGACACCCCGTGTCTGTGGCCGCAGACATTTGAGAAGACCTTAGCGCGGTCATTGCCGAAGGCGTACCGCTGTGGGAGGAGAAGGGGAGAGTTGAGCTCCTGAAGGAGTATAATGTCATATCCCTCGTTTAGGAAGTGCAAGATTGCCGCGGGTGTGTTCTGGCTCTTTGCCGTGTTGAAGGACACGACACGGATGGCCGGGACGGAGGGGAGAGAAGGGGGGGGGGCGGCGCAAGCGTTTAGGTTTGAAGAGCTTGTGCACTTGGGGGGGAGGGGGGAAGGAGGGTGTCCGAATGGAGGAATAGCGGGCACTCAGTGGGGAGTCCGGTGTCAGAAGCGTTGGTATGTGGGCAGGGTCCTCATTCCGTATTGAGGGGTCGGGTTCGCACTGTTCTAGTGCAGAAATCCGAGAGTGAAGTGCTTGTGCGTATGCTTTGGGCGAGTGGCGTAAGGCCGTGTCACAGGCAGTGCGAAGAGAGGGGTGTATGGCCAGGTCTGTGGAGACACTTGTGTCTGGGACCAATATTCTCGGATTGATGTGTGCTTGCTCCACAGGGAGAATCTCCGCGATGCGAGAGACAGTGGCGGTGAGGGAGGCACCGTGCACGCCCACGCGGGCGAGGACCTCTTGACACCGTCTCATGTTACTACTACTGCGGTGGCACTGACGGGTGGAAGGGGGGCAGAAAGAATATGGGGACGGGTAGCATTCGGTATACTCATCAGAGCTTCCCACAAAGGGGACCACAGGATTTTGTGGTCTGGTACACAGTGAGCACAGATCAGCCCGGTCAGGGCATACCTGGCGGTCACAGGGGTTAAGGAATTCATGTTACGTACAAGGGGAGTGGTAGAGCGATGGCCTTGCCATGCCTGATAACATGCAATAATGGTGATGGAGGGTATCTGGGGTAATAAAGCGAAGATCACGTCTCGTGTGCACAGGAGGGTGACACCGAGTGTAGGTTCCTTAATTCGTCTCATGTTGCTCTGGGTCCGGGGGCTCTGAGGATGTCGTACGGAGGCCCGTTCCTACACCAGTGTGACGGAAGACAAGGGATACCCTCAAGTCTCGAGGAATGCGCCGCTTCTCCACTGTGTCATAGTCGCGAGCTGGGATTTGGTGTTTCCATTTGTCGCGGGCTTCCCCAAAAATTAGGAGGAGGCTGCGGCGCTGTAGGAAGACTTTTTGCCTTTTCTTAAAGAGGGTGGATCCGGGGAGGGGACGCGGTTCGAAAACCATTTCCGCACCTGACCCAAAGGAGGCATCCAGGACATAAGGGCCTAGCTGAGGGACGTCTACGTGGCTCCTCAGGCCACTGCCAGGTTCGTATTGAGCCACTGACCACATATTGGGGCATAAGACAGAGGAGGGCAGCACCTGGGCGCAGGCAGAGAATGCCCGTAGCCCAATCGCTTGAATAAACTCAGGAGGGGTCGGTTCAAAAGGTTCAACTTCTTTTGATTCTGGATTGTACCTTGGCTTGGGCTATCCTGGAGTGACTTGGAGTGGCTGTATTTCATCAAAACAAAAGCTTTTCATCTCCAAAAACAAGCAGCAGGAAACCCTACACCAACAGCAAGCAGCAGGAGAGGCAAAACACAGTGCTGAAAACACTATAAACTTTTCTAGAGTTGCACGCTAGTGCATTGGCGCTACAATCCTTTGCCCAACCAAGTGACATTGGGCATTTGCTAGTTGATAACTCCACCGCGTGCTGAACGACGCGGTCCGCGAGATGTCTGCGTAGAGTAAGAAAAAGTCACTGCCATGTCTTTCTTGGAGGGCTTGATCCAGGCTAAGCCCCCCTTAAAACCCTTTGTTGATGCTAAGACCAACTTAAGTGTTTTTATCTCTCTTTTGTTGCCTAAAGTACACTTTCTCAAAGTAACTAGGGTTGTGACCCTAGCCCCCCCATGAAGTTCACCCCTACCACTCAACTGAGCGGAGGTACCTTCCTTCATGGAGGACATACCAAAAAAAATCAGGCATTGCATGCTTGTTGGCCTTGGAGGTTAAGCCTAAGTGGTCTCCCACCCCAAGACCCCTATACTCAATTGTTTCTACCACTTATTGTGGTCCTACTTTGTAACTGTTTCTGAATTCAGTTGCTTGGCCAAGTCATTTTCTGTGTGGTCCTGACATCTATGCCTCTCAGTCCTAACCAGCACCATTTCATCCAAAAGAGTGCACATGAAGTGCCTAATGCCACCTCTGAGGCTAGAGTCTGATTAATTTTCATATAAAACCTTTTGTATTATCCATTTGTGATTGAATCTATGTGCATAAACCTGCTTTGTCTATCTGCAGCCCTTCTGTGTTACACTGGATTCCAAAACCAATCATTGATTCGATCCACATTCAGTCCTTGCTCTACTTGCTGCTTTGGTTTGGGGTTTTCAACTACAAAACCTGCAGGAATACATCAAAAGACCTAGGGCATAATTCAAGGACAATCTTTCTGGTAGCAGAGACAGTCCCTTGTGACCTTTTGAACCGACCCTGAGAAGAAGTGCAGAACAAAAGCTCAACAACAAGTTCATCATGTCCACGCCAAGCGTCAGGACCTGGCCTATCCGAACTGTCCAAGTACAAATGGGCAGCATGGCCCACCCAATGAGTGAACCACCACACCGAGCTCCACATCATCTCAGTGGCGCATCTGGGTCCCAAGGAGATCCAGAACGCAGAAGGGCGGAAGAGAATAAAGGCCTTACCACCGAGGCCTTAGCAGCACACGGTGGAGACAGCTTCAGTCACCTCCACAGACGTGTGGCTGCTTCAGTATCAAGATCCAATTGTCCAGCTTCATCCTCAACTGCCATTGAAGGACCTGAGGAGTATGAGAAGCTGAAGATGAAGATGGATGAGTACATCATGCATGAGGAGTACTATAAATCCATCCGTGGGGAAGATGGAGAGGAGCCATTGGCTGTACATGGATCCAGACCACGTACAGATCTAGGGTCCTACGCACACTCTGGTCCTCCGTCCACTGCATCCCTGCCAAGACGACTAAGACCTGAGTATCCAACCCCAAGGGCTCCCGAAGTGGGCCCAACACGAGTCGAAGAACAACAACATCCAAGGCCAACCTACGGTGCCCTGGATCAAACGGCCGAGCTGCTGGCCAAATTCCTGTCTGGATCAGAAGATCCAGATGTGACGGCCTTATCGGAGGCCATTAAGGCTAAACTGGGTATTGCAGAACCCTTACCCAAGCCTGAGTTCCTCTCTCTCTCTCCAGGGCTGAGTACCCTGGCCGAAGATCTCAAGAGATCGAGGGTCTCAAGGCTGTTGCCTAAGGTTACCTGCCCCAGCCCCTTTCACCCCCGTGCCAGGACTGTGCCTATGGCGGATCTACAGGACGTGCCTGTCACAGAGAGTGAGAGAAGAGGGCTGTCAGCCCTGGCCCCTCTTGCCGGCGTGTCGCCTTCAGGCCTAACTCCGGGGGGTGAGAAGACGGGCAGACCAATTGCCCAGGCGAACATCCAGCTGGAACTGCCGGAGTTCGACCCCAAAAATCTGGCTGAATGGGCAGAAGAATTTGCAGAGTTCCTTTTGTTGACTGGCCAATCCCATGTGGATGTGGCCACCAAATGTTCACTGCTAAAACGCTCATGCAAAAAGAAATTTTTGCAAAAACAGGTCAAACAGATTGTGAAAACCTGTTCTACCTGGGCAGAGGTACTCCTGAGCTTAGAGAAAACATTTCCAGTCTATGAGACTGACCTCAGCGTACGCACATAGATCGAGGAGCTACCTATGCTCCCGGAGTTTCCATCCGCTGCGCGAATTTCTGAGTATGTGTGCGACTTGGAGTACTTATTTTAGAGGATGAATGTGGGCTCCTACGGAGCCACTGAGCCCCACCTGTGGCTCATGAGTAAGATCCCCCAGCGTACGTGGGATGATTGCCGCTCCACCTCTGAGAGGAAGAGCAGGACCCACTCGTACGATACACTGGTGGATCTCTTGATTGAGCTAGCTCTTGAGCGAGAGAATGACTCCCACATGGAGAAATTCCTCAAGAAGCATTTGGGACGAGGTGGTACCCCTACCCCTGAACGTGGCGAAGGGAAGGGGCATAAAAATCCCACTAACACCCACCAGGGAGGTGGTAAAGGGAGGGGCAACCTACGTGCCATGAACGAGGTTCCAACTGATGCAGGCACACCCCCCCTGTTTTACTGCCGACCTGTCAATGACAAGGGGGGACCTTGTCATGCCTCTGACTGCGATCTCCGCAGTGGCTGTATGCTGCAGATGAAACGTCAGCAGCATACTAAAGATGGGAAAACTGTGACCCATCAGGACCACTTCAGGTGTACCATCACCTGTGGTTACTGTGGCAAACGTTGTCACTATGAGGACAAATGCCACATCAAGAAACGCGAGAGTGACAAACTCAAGCGTCAGGAGGCGGAGCGCCAGAAGACCCAGACGCCCGCCAGAAATCCCCCGAATGGGGATAAAGGTAAAGGAGGTGGCAAGGGGGGTGGCAAAACTGGACCCCCTAACCCCCAGAGGCGCTCATCAGCGCCCGTTGCTACACCTACTCCTGCTGCTACACCCGCTCCTGCCGCAGGTGTCCCCCAGAAGCGCCCCCAAGGGGATAACGCTACCCCTGAGGGGAATAATTCTAAGAAGAGGCGCTTAGCCTGGATGGCCAAGTCCCTCATGGCTGCAGGAGTGGATGTGAAATTCCCTGATGAGGAATAGGGGGGCGGCTCCGAAGAGGAGGACTTGGTTTTCTGGATCCTCGTGAAAATCGGGGATCAGGTTTTTCGAGCAGTGCTTGATACCGGTGCAACACTTTCCATAGTGGCCCGGCGCCTGCTTAAAACTTTCAGGAAAACTAAGACCGTGGCCATAAGAGTAGGGGATGGACGTACCATCCATTCCTTGGGGGGGGTCGATGTGACCATATGTCTGGGCGACGAAACCGTGACCCAACACTGCAGAGTGTTGGACACTGACGCCTTTGACATCGTCATTGGTACCGACTTTCTAAGAAGAAACCCCCAGGTAAAAATGCTGTCCCTACAGCGTCCTTACTCTTTGCACTGCGACTTTGGCAGTGGGCTATTCTCCTTTTCTTTGGAGCTGTCAGGACGAAAAGAGTCTGGGCTGCGCTACGCAGCCAAGACGAATTATCGTACTGAAAACTACCAACTGGCCCGTCATGTTCTCAAAAATGGACTGGCGGCCCTCCAGGTAAACCTGGATGAGATCCAGGTGGAATTGTTTGCGAGCCAACAACAGCACATCATACAGTTGTACTGCTCGAAACAAATGAACAATGCTTTCCGTTTCTTCTGGAAAGCAATGGGCCTAGCGTATGCTAACCCTCCCTTCTCCCTGCTCGCGAAGGTTCTAACCAAAATCGCTTATGAGGGAGGAAGGGTTGTTATGTGCACCCCTGACTGGGGTTGCTCTGGTGAACATGCTTACTGGCGCCGTATGCTTGACCGAATGACCGTGGGAAGAGTGCAACTCCCCGACGGCCCCATCTATGTGCCTGAGGACTCAGACACAGCTATGCAGGCCCCTGAGTGGGCCAGTTTCCTGTCCATCATCGATGGATCTCTCAATCCTGTACCCCTGTGTGACCTGGACCAGGTGCTACTAAAAGAGGTCATGGCCGAAAATCGTGGCCTGACCCTTTATGATCTCAAAAATCGATCTCCTGAGCACCTATCTGCCACACTTATAGGGTGTGAGTCTCCTGATGACTATCTGGAACCTGCAACTGTAAAACAGGATGCTGACGACCCACTGTCTGAGATCGCCAGCACTATTCCCTCTGTTGATCCCAGCTGTGTTGACCTAAAACATAGTGCTTTCCTGGCCCAGCTGTTGCTAGAGGAGGTAGATCTAGAGTCAACCTCTGAACCCGCTTCCTCTGTTGGGAAACCAGTGCTACACATGCAGCCTGTGCACACAGGTGAACCCGTGGCCCCGAGTACTGATGCTCTGGCACGGCCTGCTGCTAATAACATGCCATTGTCTGAGCATGACACTCAAGAACTCCGACGGCTGTTGTACCTGAAGGCCGAAGGTATTGAGCGCCAAGAGCGGCTGCAATACCTCAGACAGACCTGCAAATACTCCATCTGGTCTGAGGAGGACGATGAGTCCTATACGCTGCCTGATCCTGAGATACCTCTAGTGTATTCTCTACACTATGGGCAGCAATGTCCCCCTGAGTGGGACGATGGTACTGTACCTGCCGAAACTGCTGATCGGCATAAAAAGAAAGAACATGGAAAAAGCAACCTCCATGCTGAGGAGGATTTCCATCAGAAAGTCAAGAGTCTTAACCTTGACCCCCGCCTGAAGAAACTACTTATAACCTATGAGGAGGTGTTCGGCGCCTTGCCGCCTCCCCTATCTTGTAGAAAACTGGTCCAGATGGACCTGAAATTGAAACCAGAATTTGAAAAGACGCGAGTGAGGCGTCGTCCCTATCCCGCTCCACAGGAACAGGTTGAAGAAATCGAGCGCCGGATCCAAGAATGCATTGATGCTGGCCTCGTTGAAGAGTATAAACATGGGGACTATCCCCATCACTGCAGTCCCTGTTTCCTTGTTGCTAAACCATGCAGGGTCGACTGCCCTACGTCTTGTTGTAGACTATGGTGAGGTCAACAAGAAAACCCAGAACCACTCAGGGAGTATTCCTAACATGGAAAACACCCTGGAGCGTATTGCCAAATGCAGGTATAAGACCAAAATGGACAAACGCTCTGGTTTCTGGCAGGTTGACCTAACCGCCGCAGCTCAGGAGCTGCTTGCCTTTATGACCCCTAAGGGTCGTGTCTTCAAGTGGAAGGTTATGCCTTTCGGGGTGGCTAATGCCCCAGCGCTCCTCCAAGAGCTTATGAACAAAATTTTGTACATACTGAGGCGCAGGCCTCTAGTACAAGAGTTGATTTCTCGGGGTGCAGAAATGGAGGCACACATCGACGACGTGAGTTTGGGTACTAATACCAAAGAGGACCATGTCCTTCTCCTCCGTGAATTTTTCACTGTCTGTCAAGAAAACCATCTCCGAATCAAACTCGAAAAATGTGAGTTTATGAAAGAGGAGATGGAGTATTTGGGTTTCGACGTGGGGTATGGCTGGTGGAAACCAGCAGCGTCTAAGATGCAGCCCCTACAGGACATGCAGATTCGCGATGACCCTAAGAAGAGTCTACACGATGTGAGGAGTTTTGTGGGCGCCTGTAATTTCTATCGGCGTCACATCCACAATTTTACTTACTCCTCTGCACCCCTCACTGACCTGATCAAGAAAACTACTCCCTGGAGGTGGACCTCCAGAGAGGAAGAGTGTTTCCAGGAGTTGAAGAAGAAGATTGCCTCCTCCAACTGCCTGGGAGTGCCCCGCCCTGAGGGCGAGATAGTCCTGATCACTGATGCCAGTGATGTAGGGGGGGGAGGTACGATCTACCAATGGCAGGAGCTTAACCCCGCCGAACTAACCCACTGCCATTATCGTACTACTGGACTGAACCGTGATGGTTCGTTGAAACATGACTATCCTACCAGTGAGTGGCGACTGGTGCCACTGGGACACTGGAATTGGAAATGGAACCAAGCGCGTTCCAACTACAGCACCTATGACCAGGAACTCCTGGCCGGTATGTTGGTGCTATCGTCACAATCCCGACTCCTGGGGTCTAACCCTATTGTCTGGCCGTGTGACCAGGAGCCTGTGAAGTCTTTTCAGAAGGGCCCACCACCAGAAAAAGCGAAGCTAAAACGGTGGTGGACTTACCTGAGCCAGTTCAGGCTGATAGTGCATCATATCCCCGGGATTAAGAATGAACTGTCTGACTATATATCGCGCAACAACTTCGATGCGCTTATTGGTGAGAGCTCTGAGGCGCTCGCCAAAGAGGCTTTCCAGCGTATGGATGTCCAGCTTGACCTGTCCATGCGCACTGCTGGAATCCTGGAGGGTTGGAGTCTAACCGACTATCAGTCAGAGTATGAAGAAATTCTCCAAACCCTCAGCACTGGTCTCGAACCCCGTGTCATTGACGGGCACCAGTGGTATAAAAACAATCAGTACCTCTTCTACGAGGACTGAGTTGTTGTGCCTGAGGCACAACTGGATGGGTGCCTACAATGGTCCCATCTCAGTTCTGGTCACACTGGCGCTAATCGCTCAGTGGACTTCTTCCGTGAGTGTTTCTACTCTAGTCTAACCCTGACTGAACTGAGGTCGCGTATGCAGACCATTGTGGATGCTTGTGGCTGTCATGCCAGCAAGCAGAGCGACAGTAGGGATAGGGGCCTGATCTCCAGCTTACCCATACCCTATTGTGCTAACTCTCTTCTCTACGTGGATTACATCCACGGCCTACCACGCTTTGGCGGCTATGATAGTTGCCTCGTGGTCACCTGTGGTCTATCTCGCTTCACCCGTGTGTTCCCTTGCAATAAGAAAATCACAGGTGAGCAGACTGTAAAAATGTTGGTCGAACAATGGTTTGAACCCTATGGAGCACCTAAGCAGGTGCACTCTGATGAAGATGTACGCATCCGCAGTGACACTGGGTGGTACAAACGAGTGCTAAATGCCCTCAACGTGGAGGTAACCACAGGTGTGCCCTACACTCACACGTCTAACCCTCTCTGTGAGAGACAGAACCGTGTGGTGGAGCAAAACTTAAGAATCCTGATGAAACAGGAGCGCACCAAGGACTGGGTACGCCTAGTGCCCTGGGAAGTTCTGTCCATGAACTCACAGCGGAGCTCTTCTACGGGTTTCACCCCCCACGAACTGTTCCATGGAGGACGACCTGCTTGGTTCTTCAAAACCCCCTTCCCTGAGGACTTCAAGAGCCCTGTGGGAGATTGGCTGGAACACAAGCAGTCTCTGGCTAACCAGGCTGGTACTAACCTGAGGCACATTCGTGACCGTGAACAGAGCCGACGGAACCGCCTACGGCGACCTGCCAGCATCAAGGTTGGTGACCTTGTTTTGGTACACCATTCACGCCTACTCTCCTGGCCACGTAACTGCCTACAGGACCCTTACTTTGGACCCTATCGTATCATCATGAGAGATGGATCCAGGATCCATGTCAGGTGCAGTCCACGTCTAGGTGGTGAACTGCTATGTGCTCCTAAGCAGTTGAGGCACTATCACTCCCCTGACGACTTGTCTTGGGATGAGTGGCGCCTCAGCGACAGTGAGATTGAACGTATAGACCTAGAGAACGCTGCCAGTCCAGAGGAGGCAGATGAACTCGAAGAGATGACTGCCGATGAGATGGCAGTCGATGGTTACTACGTGGTTGCAGGTATTGCTCGCCACGAGTATAAACAGGGCTGGAAATTCCTTACCCTGTGGGATGGCTATGGGTTGTCTGAGGCGACCTGGGAACCTATGTCAGCCTTCATACAACCAGATGGGAGTATCAACCCCATCTTCCGCACTTACCTCGTTGAGAACAACAAGGGGCAGCTCCTAACCCGTGCTGAGACTATGTCCCGGCGTAAGAAGCGAAACTAATTACCCTGTGTCAGTCTACTGACAGGTGCAGTGAGCACTCTTCTGCAGACATGCCTGTGTATGGCTGTAAGAGCAGTTGTCACAGTTGCCCCGCATTGCATCGCAGGACAGGACCGTTAGCCCCCCGTGACAACCACTCCCTGGCCGAAGGCCATTGGTTTTTCACAGACTACTGCATACTGAGCACTGCACTGACCCTGTCTGTGCCCTGCAGACCCACGCCTATGGTTTCCAGCGTGAGCCAGGTGGCCGCTTATCATGATTGCAGCCACCCAGCGAGTGTGTGCCTTGTTGACCATGTGTTGCATGGGTACTGCCCTAATGTAATGACCTTGGTGAGCCAACGAAGAACGGTGGCTTCCTACACCAGGGGGGAATGACAAGCAAGGTGTTATGAGGCAAGGTGTGTCTTCCCTCCTTGGGGACAAGCGAGCCCACAGTTAGGACCCCTGACTGGTCCAGACCCATGGGGTTCTACCCTTCCTTACAGGGTTTACCATACCCCTAAGTGTGCTACGTATGTCTGTATGTGTCTCACTTCTCTCCCCAGCGTGGCTCCCGGAGACCGGGCTTCGCTGACGTCGGACCGAAGGTCCCAATCAGGTACTATTACCACTCCTATGGCGCCCAATTTCTGTGCTGGCGCCTATCCTTGGGGTAGAACGGCAAAAGCCCTACCTACTAAGAGGGGAGGGGTGGCCAAGAGTGCTAAGGGCATACAAAACGCCCATTTTTGCTACAGGCCAAAAGCAAACGCACTCCCCTGCCCACGAGGAAAAGCACGCGGGACAGGAGACACCACTACACTACACTCACTAACGCCAGCACCGGCCTTCGAAGGCAGGGTGAGCACTCATCACTTGCACTCACCTCCTGCCAGGCCTGCTGACCCTAACCCCTACACACGCTACTGGGTGCTGCTGTCGAAGGTCACTCAGGCCCTAATGGCCCTCCTGTGAAGAAGACAAGAGAACACAGCGCTCCTAAGCAGCTGTGGCCTAACAGGGGACGCCACAACGCGTTTCCCCTGCTAGGGCTTGGAGGAAAGGGGTGCTCTCGTTGCGTGCACAGCGCAGATGTCGTTGAGGTCGAACTGCCCTCGCCAGTACTGGCTGAGGCGCAGTGATATGATTTGTGATCAGCGCCCCTGTTTTGCTGGGGCAGAAAAATGGTAGCCGCCGAAGGCAGCTGCTGCGTGCACCAATCACCCTTAACCTCTCCCACCTGTACAAAAGAGGCAAATGAAGGGGTGTTTGCGACGGAGGAACCAAGCCACACTCCAGGTATTATACCCTTCTCAGTGTGACCTATAATACACTGTTCGCAAACACGCTGACGGATCAGCTACCCCTGTCAAGCAACCAAGCTTTAAGAAACTCCTCGGGTTCTCTTAAAGAACGTACCGAGGAGCCTCTGGGTAACCTAAACAAGGTTTACCGTGCGCAACTCGCGTGGCCTACCCTTTAATGCATCTTGTGCACGCAGGGAAGGGAGGCTGAACCACTGACTCAACCAGGAGGTAAGCTCCTCCTGGGCTAACCTACCTTACTCACCATGCATCGTGTGAATGCCGAATTAAAACGAGCACAAAACAAACCTAAGCGTTTTAAGCAACTCAACTTTAAGGCCACGGCCGCACACTAACAAACGCTTTCTGTACTTACCTGTGGAAAGAAAACAAGGGTGAAATTGCGGATACAGGTAAAGCGTCACAGCGTGTGGATGCCTCGATTAGGCACATGCATCGCGAGCACAGCACATATTCTAACCCTACGTGCGCGCTGCGCGCTCCATTCGCATCACATACCTTTCATTCCTGCTTTTACCTGTGCAGAGCACGAGAGAAGAACACCCGACCCCCCAACGAGCACAGCGTTGACAACCCTAACGTTTTGACGGAACAACCAACACGAACGCAATGCGTGAGTGTGAGGTGACACTGACATACCTGAGGGATGGGTTGTTGACCTGCTCTGTGGTGTCGGCTGAATTTGACTACTTGACTCTGAAGTTTATAAAAATTTTGATGCAACTGTGCAAAAGTTTTCTTTAAAACTTTAAAAACTACGGCTCATACCTTCTCTTCCAAAAGCCGTTTATGCTTGCGCAACCCTTTTCTTGGCGTCCGCTTCCTTTGCGCTTGTCTGCGACCTTGAGTTATGTGTAAAAATGACGATTTCCCGTGTGGTTTCGTCGATTTTTAACGATTTCACTTGCTAAATCGCAACCCCTTCCGCTAAACCGCAGGAATCACTCCCTGCTGGTTACATTTTCTATTTTTTCCAGCTCCTGGAGGTTTGTGTCCTCCATTGGGAGTATTGCTCCGCCCTGGCCTTTGGTCAGGACGTATACCAAAACGCTGTTTATACAGCGATAGCCGCCCGCATTAGAGCGTTCGACTGTACCCTAGTGGGCAAGCACATTGGCTCTAGGGAGGGAGTCCTGGGTTCAATTCCCACTGCCCCCAAACTTTTTCCAAAAGTTTTCGCCGCACGCCGGCGACTTTTGAGGAATGCCCCTTCGAAGGGACATCATTCACGGTACATTACACTGTTTTTCAAGGGTCCCTACAGTGTGATAGGCTTCTATGAAGTGATGAGGATGTTTTTGGTAAGTTTAATGCATTTTTTTGAGGTAATTTTGGGAATATTTGAGCCTTTTTCCTTGGTCCTACTAGCTTAGCTAACTAGTACTCCAGGGGGGAGTAAGAAAAAGTCACTGCCATGTCTTTCTTGGAGGGCTTGATCCAGGCTCAGCCCCCCTTAAAACCCTTTGTTGATGCTAAGACAAACTTAAGTGTTTTTATCTCTCTTTTGTTGCCTAAAGTACACTTTCTCAAAGTAACTAGGGTTGTGACCCTAGCCCCCCCATGAAGTTCACCCCTACCACTCAACTGAGCGGAGGTACCTTCCTTCATGGAGGACATACCAAAATAAATCAGGCATTGCATGCTTGTTGGCCTTGGAGGTTAAGCCTAAGTGGTCTCCCACCCCAAGACCCCTATACCCAATTGTTTCTACCACTTATTGTGGTCCTACTTTGTAACTGTTTCTGAATTCAGTTGCTTGGCCAAGTCATTTTCTGTGTGGTCCTGACATCTATGCCTCTCAGTCCTAACCAGCACCATTTCATCCAAAAAAGTGCACATGAAGTGCCTAATGCAACCTCTGAGGCTAGAGTCTGACCAATTTTCATATAAAACCTTTTGTATTATCCATTTGTGATTAAATCTATGTGCATAAACCTGCTTTGTCTATCTGCAGCCCTTCTGTGTTACACTGGATTCCAAAACCAATCATTGATTCGATCCACATTCAGTCCTTGCTCTACTTGCTGCTTTGGTTTGGGGTTTTCAACTACAAAACCTGCAGGAATACATCAAAAGACCTAGGGCATAACTCAAGGACAATCTTTCTCGTAGTGTTGGGCACGCAACGTGCAGATCAGACCCGATTGGGTCCCTTCAGCGGAAAATCCAGCAGACGTAGTATCCCGACGGACTATAAATGTTCGGGAAGTCGTCCTCGCGGACACCATTTTTCACCAAATCACACGGGCGCCGGGGACGCCACATCTAGACCTTTTTGCCACGCCGGAGAGCGCCAAGTGCAAGACGTTTGCTTGCCGATGGCCGACGTCACACCCTCACTAAGTGTTGACGGACACGCTTCAAGCGTCTCTCCAAGGGATCCGCTTTGCCTACGCCCACCCCCCTTGGAAAATCATCCACCCCTTCCTCAACCGATTGTCCCAATACCCCCTTCTCAAAGTGCTGATAGTAGTGCTATTTTGGCGGGTTGCCCCGTGGTGGCCCCTACTTCTTCGGCTCTTCGAGCCGAATTGCCCGATTTTTATCAAAAAAGGGTCCCCGGGCATATTCGAGACACCATCGCGCGCGCCGTTGCCGGCCCCGCGCTGGGATGTGATTTTCGTCTGTGTCTCAGGGAACAATTGCTCGCAGGCGACTACACGCCAGCAGCGGCTGACCAATTTTTATCGCAACGCGACAAGTCTGTGAGGCGCTACAATAGCGCTTTTGTTCTCTTTTTCAAGCCAGGATGTGAAGTTGGTTTCTCCTTTTCTAGCATCGGCAAAAAACAAATGGTTTCCGTTTTAGGCATGCTGTTTCAACACTCGATGTCCCAAGCGCGCTCCGCGTACGCCGCAATCGTTATGTTTCCTTCCATGTCCGTATTACGATTTGATCCGGCCATTCGGGCCATGAAGCAGCAGTCGAAAGCCGCATCACAGCAGTACGCTGCCTTTTGGTGTGGAACCACGGTGTTACAGTCGCTCATGTCGCAGCCCGCAAACTCATTCACAAGCAAATGAATTTGCCCCCCGATATTTCCTGCAAAATTGGGCCGTCGGCCAATTTTGAGGCGTATTGCAAACACTACAACCGGCTTGGGGCCGTGGACATAGCCGCGACAGCGCTCAATGCACATTTGGCGGTGCACACGACTCCAAGCCCGTCTTGTGCTGCAGAGGCGCCTTTGCATACTCCCCCTAGTGAACAGGGCGGGGGAAGAAGCAAAGGCAACGGAGCAGCACAAGACGGGGCTGGACCAACCTCCGTCGCAAAGCAAGGCCCAAGCCAACCAATGTGCCTATGCTGCGCGGCTGGCGCTCATCGCCGCGCCTTGGAGCGGCCGCTGTATCGCAGTTTTTGAAGAGGGTGAGGGACATGGATGAGGGTCCGGAACGCAAGTCGGCGCGCACCACGTCGGGGCGCCGATGCACAGGATTTGTGCCTGATGAAGAATGATTTATGCGTAGCACTCTACACCAACCGCCTTCTACAAAAAACAGTGCCGGCGACAAGAGACACACTCCAACCCCGTCTTGTGCTGCTCCTTTGCCTTTGCTCCTTCCCCCGGCTTGATCTACCCATTTGTGTCGAAAAAATGTGATCCAAAAATGTGAGTTCCAAAAAAGAAATGATCCACCGGTTCATGTTCACAAAAATGATCCAAAAACGTAACTTCCAAACATAAGTGTGACACAGTGCAAGTGCAAAGCAACATATTGAACCAACAACGTCTGTTATAAACGATCCAAAAATATAAAATCACTTGTTCCAACAATCTACCACCAATTGGCTTCCAAAAAAAGATGCACAAGTCCACCAGACCATTGGCACAGAGTTGAAATTACAGTGAGCAAAACGGTCGAAAATGTTCCAACAATTATCCAAAAGTGATCCACGGATCACCTACCCCATAAACCCCCCCCCCGCTCCCCAGTGCCTAGTATTTGGATCAAAAATGATCCCGATCACCCACCCCATAACCCCCCCCCCTCCCTTGCCTGCCGCACGAAGTCCAAACTTTTTCTCCTTGAAACTCCGGAATGAGCACATACCGACTCGCAAGTACATCGATGCATGGGTAAGAAACCCATGTCCAACATTTGAGCAAACTTTGGGAGTCACTACTATGGACCTTCAAAATTGCCTGCAACACCAAAATAATGTTTAGAGTAAGAAAAAGTCACTGCCATGCCTTTCTTGGGGGACTAGATCCAGACTGAAGCCCCCTTTTTGCCTAGGGAAGTAATGAAGAGTAACACTTAAACATTTTTGTCAGTCTTTTGAAGTTTGAAATACCCTTTTCCAAATAACTAGGGTTATAACCCAAGCACCCCCATGTAGTTTACCCCTACCGCTCAAGTGAGCGGAGGTACCTTCCTTCATGGAGGTATACCGAAATAAAATAGGCACTTCGTGCCTTGGGCCTTGTAGGTTAAGCCTAGTGGTCTCCTACCTCAAGACCCCTATACTCAAATGTTTTTACTACTTATTGTGGTTCTACTTTTTAACTGATTCTGAATTCAGTTGGTTGGCCAAGCTGGCCAAGCCATATCCTGTGTCTGGCCCAACTCCCATGCCCCAGATCAGGGTTGGAAAAGACGGCGTATATATACGCGTAACGTATATATACGCGTACTGTATCGCGAGAATACAATACAGTACGCGTCTGCTGGGGAGGCCACCGACTGGCGCCAGACGCGCGTGCCGCCGCAGAGAATGAGGTTAAAAACTAACAAAACGCGAGATTTTCATGTTTCTGCAGGCTGCCGACATTTTGCATGCACCAAAATTTTAACCGTTGATCCCCGACATATTGCTTTAAAGTAGTTGTGACATAAAAACCGAGTTGCAATTTAAGATGTGTTTTTCAGAACCAATAGCACCGCTGTGTCCCCACTGCCATTGCGCATCGTGCGGTATGCTTGTCGTCGTTTGAAAACACTTGCGCGCCGAGAAAAAGCGGTCGCGAACTTTGCGTGCAGAGATGTAGAATGCCACAAACAACATCTGCGTGCAGTGAAGGAAACGCTTCGAGCAGCATACAAGAGTCAGAAGGTATCCAAACAAACCACACGAAAGGCAACTGTCTCGCTCAGAACGCCGACGCAGCTGAGACAGGTTCTGATGAGTGCGATGAATGGGATGAATGGGACCACGTGTTTGCAGAGCAATGGCAGAGACACCAGTACGAGTCGTATTGTTGGAGACAACAAAGAGAGAGCCGGCAGCCCATGTCCTACGCTGACTGGTCGCGACTGAAGATGCTATGGGATAGCGAGCAGGAGCTGAAGAACTGGTGGATCACAGAGCAGGAGAAACAGTGCGCCTGAACATGTTTGAGTTCCTATTCCTCCTCCTCCTCATCTTCGTCAAACATATGGTCAGGCAACATACAGGGCTCTCTGAAAGCTGGGTCCCTAATCTTTTGCAGTAGCCTCATGTTCTGATAAATATAAACAAGCTTCTCCACCTTGTGGCCATACAGACGGTTCCTACCTTTTGAGTGCACAAAACCAAACACACTCCAGTTGCGCTCTGCAGCAGAGGCCACTGTAGGGGTTGAATGTACGCGCAGCGCAATGTCCCTCAACACTGAATTTTCATAGCAGAAAGCTTGGAACCAATTGAGGCCGCCAAGGGCAAGACTTTCTTTGGTCCAAAGGCGTTCATCTGCGAACTCTCCACACCTCATAAAGAACTGTTGCAGTTGCAGTTTGGCTGTTTGAGCATGCTCCTTGCCACCAAAGGATTCAAAAACCTGAGCAACATCATTCCTGATCTCACTGTCCTTCAGTGGGTCTTCCTCACTAGTCATCAAAGCAGGATGTCACTGATGACATCATCATTGACATCACTGATGATGTCATCAACCAGGTTAAACAAATATAGAACACAAAGTATCAAGAAAAAAAACAAGAAATTGAGACAAAAAATTATTTTTGCAAACAATTGCAGGTTGTACACTAAAACAGAATAGCTGCAAATTCTAGGAACATAACTTCTGTGAACAAACAGCACTTTGTCGAGAAAATTTGGGATACAATACATTACATTACAGTACTGTATCGGAACGATACAATACATTACACGTACTGTATTGTATGAACCCTGCTCACCTGGGCACCCCTGTGGGTAACCCCTGGGTCCCCACGCCCTCACCAGCCGAATTTCAAGGCACCAAAATTTTAGGAGGCTGTTTTTGTCCTTCATTGCATGGCCAAATTTGAATAGCCCAAAGGGCGGTTTAGTTACCTTTGGAAGCTAGGCCCGAAATTGGTGGTGGGAAATGCCAAACGGGATTTTCCCTTTTGCGCCACGCATACACACACACACGCACACACATACACTCCTGAATTTAACCTTACATTCTCCTGCTCAAGCGCTGGCTGGGGCGCTATCCAAAAAAAATTCAGCATGTGACTCTCTGCTCTCTTCCTTTGGTCAGAATTGATTAAAACTGCAGTGGTTCGGCCATGGGCATTGATAGGAATGTACAGTGAGGCATTCTTCATGTCCTTAACCTTCTTTTAGATTCAGATTCGGTTACCCACTACGTGCCGCTGTCAGATCCAAAGTCCTTGGTAGGATCATTCTAGCGTTTGACTGGTCTGAGCCCAGATGTCCAAGTACACTTCAGTCTGCCCTGTACACTCCATAGTATTTTTTAAGACGTCACAAATTTCTCAGTGCGGAGCCAGTGATACTATCATACAAAGCCAGAAGCTAATGTACAAAGTCATGGACTCGCATAACCCACGGGCCCCAAAGGCGCCCAGCGGTGTCATGTCGGAGCGGCGGCGGTAACTGAGGGGCATTGGGGACCCGCTGGCAGGTGTAGGAATGAGTAATTGAAGGGCAGCACGACTTCAGAGCCGCGCAGCTTGTATTGCATGCACCGAATACGTATGACATACGGAGGGAGGCACATAGGAGCGTTAAGGGTGCGGACACAGGGAGCGATGCATGGAACCGGAGGGGCGCCGTAGGCGCCACAGACGAAGTAAAAGACTTGAGAGAATGATGTGAGGGAGATGTCAAGGCGCAGCCTATAGCGTCTTAATGGTCGGGAGTTCCGAGGTGAAAAGGGGGGGGATAAGCGGAAATTCTGTTGGTCTGGACCCTGAAGAAACGCATTTTGGGATGTCCCAGCGCTTGGTTGATGAGAATTGAGCTGAAAATTGAATTCAGCACCCGCGAATTAGGGGGGGTGGATACCTGAAGTGCCCTGCCGGGCTCACGAGATGAAAAAAACCCATTTTTTGGCACCGTTTGAGGGGGGTGGATAAACAGAAATTCTGTCGGTCTGGACCCTGAAAAACGCGTACACTCCATAGTATTGCGAAGCAGGGTGCGGCAGTCTTTTCGAGCCTGTCGTAGGTGTGGACCAGTGGCCAGATATGCCTGAATGTTATCCCGCAATTTTACCCTACTATGCCTTGGTCGCTGTTTGTAGAGTATGACCTCGTCCAGAGGGCTCAGAGTGTCATTGTATAATTTGCAGAAGAAGCTGTGGGGACCGCTGATTTCGATTTTCTGTGGTGAGCCTGGGAAGGTCAGAAACCCCCTGCAAAGAATAACAATATGGCCCAGTGGTGCGGCGTTTTCTGGCGGGAGCAGAGCACAAGGCCTTTGACCGCCTGTTCTACGGCACCGTTAAGTCCTCCATCTTACGTACGCTTGGGTTGGGCCAGAGCGGGTTGCAAAACACGGGGGTGCCACAAATGATGCGGTGTCGTGGTGTCAGAAGTGTGAAGCTCTTCGCTGAGTCTTTGCAGCATGGTTTGGTCAAATCTGCTCATGTCACATAGGTCCTGTCCCTCCTGAGCCGCAATTTGGAGCCTCTGGGTGCTGAGCTGCAAGATGTGCAGCAGCTGCTGCTCAGTCATTTACTTGTGGATGTAGTGAACACTCACAGTCAGTCCTGGGTGTACTGCCAGCGCATTACACGGTTTTTGACCACAGGTTCTGTCCACTCAGACACCCAAGCAGTCCCTGAGACTTTGGAGCTGAAGACTAGGGATTTTGTAAATGATGACGAGAATGATGCCCTCCCAGAGTTCCCATGTGGTGCTGATCAATACATAGACTCAGTTCCTGAGAGTCCTATTGTCCACAGCCCGTATCCTTTGTTGGTGTAGGTTTTCCCTCCAACCTGGTAGTCGCCAACGTCCGTTGTGCTATTGTCTACTCTGTGCAGTCATGCCCTATAAGAGCCATCTAGCTCCGTTATCCAAATGAAAAAACTGAAGGGAACAATGTGCCCCAATGCAGTCTGCAAGCTCATATGAGTATGATTACTGCTACGGCTATTGAAGCGGTACCCAGAACCTATGGCCCATGGCCCGGAGGCCTGTGAGCCGTCACACCCGTTATGGCCCATGGCCCGGAGGCCTGCGAGCCGTCACACCCGTGCGGAAGCCGTTGACACCGGCTATCCCTGTTCTCTAACCCGCGAAATCTGGAATCCGATTTCTAACCAAAAAATCGATGTAGAATTACCGTGATCTTATTGTCTTAGGCGATTTTCGGTCGGAAATCGGTGAAATACCCGATTTCTACCGCGATTTCCAATTGTCGTGAAATCGCCGCCTGATGTCGCCTGTTCGCGCGCCTTCGTCGCTTCTCCGTGGCGAGTTTTGTGATTGACTTTTCTCGAGTACCTGTGAGGTTCTAAGAGAACTTAAGGGCTGAATCTAGAGGGTATTTAATGTACTTTCATCTGGTGTGTTCACCAGAATTTTTCGCCGTTGCGTTTTCGAGAAAATCAGCGCGCAAGGCTTTCCGTCGATCGTGCGAACTCATGCTTCTCAAGGACCATGAGTTCGGACGGAACCCTACATCTCCCCCCTATGTCTTTCACCCATGCCCCTTTCACGCGGGCATATCACTTTGTATAGGGAAGCGGGCAATGGCGGTGTTTTAGGCAGCCTATGGGTCTCGCAAACCCAAGTCGTTTGCGTGCGCAAACGCTAACTTTGTGGCCTTGTGAGCATGAACGTTATGAAAGTGCTGCCCTGGGTCGATGTGGGTGCCGGAGGGCTCGGAGCCGGCAAGACCAGTGGGGCAGGCACGCGAGGAGTCTCCCTGGATGTTGTTATTGGGGTTGGAACCGGATACACGAACACCAACGGAGGCGAGAGCAGCGACAACAGAAGCAAGGTCCATGCTGATTGTGGTCCGGCAGAAAATCCCAGTCTATGAAGAAAATTGAGGGGAATTATTCTAAATACATCTGAGTGTCCAAAACTGTCCGAATGAATTTAAATAATCCATTTATGTAAAATTGTATGGCCGATCAGGCCCGCGAGCGCGCGCCAGCGGCAAATGGCGATTCCAGCTAAAATAGCGGAATGCGGCGGATTTACGGGAAATGGACCGCGGAATCAAATCCGGCATATCAGAAATATATAGGAAATATCCTGTGACTGAGCTGCGAGGCGGCAATTCCGCCGAAGCAAAGAAAATGACCAAAATGTAGCCAATCTGGGCAGAATGTCTGAAAATCTGAGCAGATGGGGCTAGCCGCACTTACACTCCCCCTCCAAAAACACACTGGGGTGTGTCGCTACGTCAACGAAGAACGTAGTGCGGGTAAGTCCCAGAAAAACATAGAAATGTAGCCTCGATGAGGCGAAATCTGCTTGATCTGACCTGAATTGGGCTGAATTGGCACTGAATCAGGGTGGATGAACCTGAAATGAGACAGAATGAGAAGTGACGAACAGTCCTCCGTGCAGTAAAACATTAGGTCACGGGCTAAAAAGCATGTAAACGTATCGAGAATCGATACCAAACCATGCATTGGTTGAGAATGAGGTAGATTATTGATGGATTGAGTGGGGGATCAAGAATTGGAGTGACATCTCAGCGCTCTGGCACAGTTTCGCTGTCGCGGGCACGCTACGGTGTCCTCGCCGAACTCTACATCGTGTTATCCCGCTTTTCTCGTTCTGAAAAGTACAGCATGTGACTCAGATTTGGCGCATCTGGTGGATGATCACAAGATTCAGCAAAAATGGGAATGAATTTGAGCAGAGATTGAGGGGATTAAGCAATCACAGAGAGGTTAAACAAATACACATGTAGTCTACAGACCCTAAGTGCACAGAAGATCATAAGCGTCAACGAAGTTAGGCAAAGCCGTCGACAGATCTTCGAGGAATGAGAGGAGATGACAAGGAAATCAATCTAAATTGTCTTAATGTCAGCAAATTCCCTAAGATGAAGGTGAAATGAAGCGGAATGTGTACAACTGAAACTACCAACACCTTCGTTTAGACTAAAGTTAATATATATTGTCGTTTATTCAGCTCAATTGTGCTTTCCGGCACGTTGGTTCGCGAGCATCTAACAGATTCTATCAAAATGTGGATCATGTGATGATGCATCATGATGGGACATGCTGGCCCTGGATCCTTGGCATGTAACGCGCCGAAGGTTCGCTGAAGGCACTTTACTGACAGTATATAACTGAGAGACACCGAATTTACAGTGGCGGTGGTGTCAATCGACTTGGACAAGGCCAATCCTTCGATGGAGTCCCACAAGACACTTGGATTCACCATTCTCGACAGTTTCTGGTTGAATTGAGCTCACATTGGCGTGTGCCAAAAATACAACGAAGCTTACGGACTTCAGAGGTTGCTGTTAGAAGTCCCTAGAGCTCCTAGATGAAGATTGTCTGAACAATTGACGTCTGGGTTTCGTACAGCAGTGGCAGAATGATGGACAAACCTGAGGAATTCAAGGTAAATTTGAGGATCCTGGATCTGAATCTGGACTTTGGCGTCAGCATCACAGCAAATGAAGGTGAGATCTGAGTTCCTGGCGTCGCCTCTAGGGCAGCCAGTACTACAGGGGTTGCCTGTAGGGGTGAATGTCGCTGCGCAGCGTTTTGATTATGTACATTTGCTTCCATCTGCACGAGTAGCCAAATTCCAAAGATGCACAGACCAACAGAGACAAGATTACCCCGAATCTGCCTGAATTAAGCCTGAGTTTGGTTTTTTCTGAACACGGCAGCACACTCCGTCAGCGTATCTACGCCTTGTCTGCCTAACGGAGACCAAAGAAAAGTTGATTGACGTCAAATTATCAAACATTCGCAGTTCTCCACATCATGACATAAACAGAAGGAATGAACAGTGGATTGAGCAGAATGTGGTAGGATGGCTTCTCAATTCGGCCGAGCACGAATACAGGTGACCACCAACCTGTCTGGTCGGGCCCTGGTACGGCTTGGGCGCTGCAAATCAGCGGCCGAACTCGAAGCTTGGTCCTCATTTGGCTCCTGGGCTGGCCTAACCACAGGAGGGGGGATCGACGGATCAGCCCTGGAATGTGGTTGCTGAGGGCCGTAAAAGGCTGGATCTCGATTCACCACAGGTCGTTTTCCGTCGCTCTCCACTTGTCTGTCTGGTTTCGACAAACAATCTGTCAGGAGTACACCAATTTCGGGGTGCTTCTTGAGGAAGTCGATGAACCCCTTGGTGTATCCATGGACAAAAGATTGGGCTGGTTCCCAGTTGTTGTGACTGGAATCAAAGCCCCTCCACTCACACAAAAATTCCCATTCGCCCTTGGCGTCACGTCTTGCTTCAACAATCCTCTTGAGTTCGTACTTTCCCCCTTCGATTACCCGATCGGACAAGTGTTTTGCAGTCCAAAAAAGGGGTTTAACTCGATCCTTGGGGGAGGGGATCTCTCTCTTAAGGCGATCGCCCGAAACGTCAATTTCCCTGCTGACATCCACACGAATCCTCCACCTGTTCTCCCCAAGACGTGCTGTAACAGCAAATGGCCCCTCCCACAAGGGAAGAAGCTTGTCATCTCCGTCCAGGGTGGTTTCGGATTTTCGAAGCCAAACTCGATCATCGACTTCAAAATTGTGGGGGTTTTTTCGACCTTGATTTTGAACCCAAAGCCAGTCAGCTTGATGCTTCTCGATTAATTTCGACACAGATTTATCTGCTCGTTGGACTTCGTCCAAAAACAGCGAAGCATCCTTACAGGGGCGAGGATTATTCAACGGCATGTTCCACCAACACTTCTTTCGTCCAAAGACAATTTCATTTGGAGAAAGGCCATGATACAAAGGCGTGTTGTGGTAACGGCGAAGCAATGCGAAGAGAACTTCAAGCCAGTGGAAATCCTTCTCACTCGCGAGCTCCTTACGAAGCATATTTATAACAGAGCGGCCGGCTCTTTCGCCAGGCAGCGCTCGATGCGAGTGGATTTCACACCTGAGGTGGTGGATTCCAAGGCGAGCACACAATTCTCTCCACCATTCGGAGGTGTACTCTTTGCCTGAGTCCGTGACCACCTCGGATGGGACGTCCCAGCCTCCCATCCAGGTCTGCGCGCACCATTTGGCGGCAGCCTTGCCAGTCATCGACTCAATGTTGCAAGGCAACACTTGAATGTAGCCGGAATGACGGCACTGAATAAGGAGCACACCATTGACTTTTTTGTTAGTCCAATGGCACTCTTCGTCATCGAGTTCACCGAGATAGAAGAAATCACTGGTGACTCTGTTAAAGAGACGCTCCGGAATAGGATGAGGCCTCAGATGGCCGTGCTTCTTCGCGCTGGGAGGCGTCGAGACAGCACATTGGGCACATCCGGCTGCTACTTTCATGCAATGAGTGTAGAGCCTCGATCCAAACAACCTATGCTTAATCATCGACCACAGTCGACGGCCATGTGCGTGGGGGGACTCCCATTTGTGCCACCAGTTTAACACTCGGGGGGCTAGGGCGTCTGGCACACACAATTTACCCTCCATCCACAGCTTCCCCCCATCCAACGAGTACTCAGGAAAAATCCCATCCCTGTGAGCATCTTTGGATTTGAGATTTCCAAAGACCTCTTTAAACATGGGATCCTGCAGGTAATCGGACGTCCAGTCTCGGATGATAAGGGAATCCTTAGGCAGGGGTGGAGTTTTGGCCGGATCTCGGCGCTTAATGCCCTCGATCAACCGAAATCGATTTACTCGTCGGGTGTAGTCAAACCGTTTCACACTCCCTGTGGAGGGATCGGTGACATTTTCCACGACTTTCATCGTTTTGGTGCAGATCTCGTGCGCATGCGCCGGATCTGTGATGGCCGTGATGTCGTGACACGGCAATGCGTGCTGTTTGACAGCGCACTGCATGCATGCACGTCGAATGAGTTTCTTTTCTTCCTGATCCCATTCGATGATTACATGGCGGTCCTGCTCCGTACCATGGATGTTGGTACTTTGCAGCCCCTCTGAGGCGGGGTAAGCCCATCGGCTCAGAGCATCCGCTACCGTGTTATGTTTACCAGGCAAATACGACACATGGAGGTCAAACAGAGAGAGAAATTCGTGCCATCTGGCCCGTCGACCAGCTGGGCTCGCGACAGTATCAATGTGTTCGGTGGCCCAATACTCCAGAGATCGATGATCCGTCAGGACCTCGACTCGATTGGTGCCAACCCACGCTTGGTACTTTTTTAAAGCACAGATGATGGCGTAAGTCTCTTGCTCACGCGGCGACCATTGCATTTGGCGTGGGGCTAGCTTCCGTGACCAAAATGCAAGAGGGTAATGATCGCCGGTGGCTTCATCAACCTGTTCAAGTACAGCTCCGATCGCGTACCTAGATGCGTCGGTTCTAATGTAGAAGGGTCGGTCAAATTGGGGCACATGCAACGTGGCGACTTCGCAGAGGGCTGCCTTCAAGTGATGGAAGGCCTCCTCGCACTCGTCAGTCCACTTGACACGAACCTTTGAACCTGCCTTGCCTGCATCTCTCCCTACCTTCAGTAATTCAGTGAGGGGGGCAGCAAATTTGGCATAATTCGGCACAAAAGTGTGGTAAAAATTGCAACAACCTAGGAATCCTCGCAACTCCGTGATCGTCTCAGGGCGCTTCCACTTCTGAATAGCGACGAGCTTCCCTGGACTGGGTCGTCGAGTGCCATTCTCTAGGAGAGAACCACAAAATTCGACTGATTTTAAAAATAATTTTCCCTTCTTTGGCCCACAAATCAGCTGATTGGCGTCAAGAATATCCAAAACTTGGTTCAGCTGCTTCTCATGTAGGGCCACCAGCTCGGCTTCGGTCAGTCCCTCCCCCTCCGTCGCGATTATTATGTCATCTATGTACACACTCACGAAGGCACGAAGCTCAGGATGGGTTGTGAACAGCACATCCTCCATCATTCTTTGAAAAAATGAGGGGGCGTTCTTCAATCCCATGGGCATGACGGTCCATTGGACTGGGCCACATGGCGTGCACATACAAGTGAGAGGTCTGCTGTCCTTCCTCAACGGCATTTGGTGAAAGCCGTGACGGAGATCCAGCACAGAGAACAAACGACCTCTTGCCCTCTTGGCGATTTCCTCCTCAATGAGGGGCAGGGGGTGTGAATCCGCCTTTGTTTCGGCGTTGAGATTGCGAAAATCAACCACCATTCGCCAACCATCTATGGTGTTCTGGTCTGCAGGCGGTGGCTTCGGGACTGTGAAGGGCGAACAGCACCATTCACTGGTCATACAACCCTCAAGCCAACCAAATTCCCTGAGATTTCTCTCGATGATTTTTCTGAGAATCTCATGTTTGTGTCCATGATTTTCATAAGGGCGCTGTTTTTTTGCCTTGTACCCTTCACGAAGCTCGATGAAGGCTTCACCGAACTGCCCACGGACAGGGGGGTCCTTGATCAACTTTCCTGAAAGGGTTGTATCCTTCCGTTCCTCAAAAATCTTCTCTCTTGACCTCGAACACAATTCAGTGTCCACCTGATCGCCAGGAATTACTGTCGAAAAAACTTTGGCGACTTCTTCGGCTTTGGCAGGGAGAATCTTCTTACGGATGTCCCTAAACAGGTCCGTATCCACTGCCTCTTGAAGATAGGTGGGTCTTGTGTCGAAATCCCAGAGATTTTCTTCGCGATCCAGCTCCTCGAAAGGATCCATGAAAGCTTCCACAGGGGGTTTTTCATAAAAAACTCTGAATTTGCGGCGCGATTGGAGATTTTTCCTCGCCCGTGCACTGAAGATTCTTTTCGATGTCGACCGTATTGGGGAAGAGGGAGACGAGGCGGATCCATTGGTCGTTGAATCACCTTGGGTATCTGACGAACAAAAATCAGAAAAAATAGATTCATCATCAGTATCACGCTCAACCTCAGATTCAGACCCAACACAGGAATCTGTACTAGAATCAGCAGAATTAGAGTCAGAAAGCTTTCCATCCACCAGGAATGCAAGCGAACTCCAGGACCGCTGTGGCAGGGGACCTGTGTCGTCCCTGGCATACAGCTTAATCTTCCTGGGAAGTTCGATGTAATCTACACAAATGTCCTGTAATTCCTGAAACCAAGGCTTGTCGTCCCACAAGGGCACAACCAAAATTGCCTGGGTTTTATCTTGCTTGATTTTGTGGATGACCTGCTGGATTAAGTGAAACGGAGGATTAATCCACAACTTCTTGTCCCATCTGTGGGTCCAAGCGTCGCTGAAGTGCTTGTCAAAGCGCTTGTTCGTGCGGTTAGCAAATGCATCATACTGGGGCCAAAAAGAATGGTGTTCATGAAAGTATTCACAAATTGCATCGCGCCATTTGTCGACAACTCTGTAGGATGAAGAGTGCCAGCGCGAAGGGCGTCGTGGCTGGGAGTCCCTACGAAGACATTCTAACTCCTGGGAGTAATCAGCACTCCCATTCACCTCTGCAATGGTGACATCTTCACCAAATTTTGGTGTCACTTTTTGCTTCAAAAATTCTTCTGCACTTTTAAACCCTGCGTGCAAAAAACGAAATTCAGGACGCTCCAAGGGACCTGACTCCAGCAAAAAACAACGACGATGACCTACGGGCGCTACCCTGTTCTTGCGAAGCCAAGGATGCCCCAAATAAAGGTCATACTTTATGTCAGCACGGTAGAAGTAGTCATCCTTAAGGACAACTTCTTCCACATTTTGCTCTTCCCAGAGGTCTTGAGCGACCAAATGGGTGGATATATAACAACCGCGTTGCCCACCTGCGAGAGAATGTCCAGAAACTCCCTCGAGGGTAACAGGATGAGGCGATTCAAACACGCAGTCGTCGGGTAAGAAGGAATTGGATTGGAGATTTACCTCTGATCCATTATCACACAAACAAGTGGCGAGGTGGAAATTTCCCTTGCAATCAGAGACCCACAGCTTTGTGACAAACTGACGAGCCCTGTGCTTGGACTGTACACCAACCTCGTCCACTACAACAGAAGGATCCGTTGCCGGATCCAGGGGAGAGGAGACAAGCGACCCTACATCAAGTAATGGTCGATCAGGAATTTGGGGATCATGCCTGAAATCGCCTGGGGAGGGGCGATTTTCGTGGCTCCCCTAGGCGTTCTGACCTCCAGCGGCTGCGTTAACATTGTGAACGCAGCCTGTTTCATCGATCCATTCATCCTGGAATGGATCATCCGCTGGATTCAGAGCATTTTCGGCGTAATCTCGGTCCGCATCAGACACCTGGTCTGCACCTGAGACCTGATCCACACGATGATTTCCCTTTCCTCGTCCACGGCCACGGCCGCCGGATGATGGGCCACCACCGTCGCCACGCCCTCTGCCCTTACCAGAGAAGGGGGTTCCCGAAGGATTTCCCTTACCCTTACCCTGTGATCCTGGAGCATTTCCTTTGTTTGTACCGGATTGAGGGGTTTGGCCTGGATTTCGATTTCCGCCTCCGGCGTTGAAATTGGGACTTGTCGGGCCATTTGGCTGTCCACCGGAACCGGATGGAGTCCGATTTCCTTTGCCTTGGGACCCGCCAGGGCCTCCGGTGTTTTTGTTCCCACCGGAGGGAGTCGAATTACCCTTTCCCCCCTTGGCACCATGCACCTGTCTGTCATTCCTGTCTGAATTCTGCGAATTATTGACATTTTCACCAATCACCTTGTGATCGTAAGCAGACCATCGGTGATTAGCAGTGGAATGTGTCTTAGCTCGGTTCGTAGAACCTAGAAGAAGACAGATGCTACAATGATCCTGAACATTCCGGGTGTCATTCACCTTTTTGTTGCCCTTTTGGGCCCCGTTTTGGGTGTTTTGCTGGGTATTCCTGTTTCCCCCGAGACCCTCATGGAAATTTTGATTGGCGGCGTCAGCGAGCCTCTCAACCTCTTCCCACAGTTCTTGCGGAGTAAACGAAAACACCCAGTTCCTGGCCTTCAGGCGATTGCCGTGGAAACTTACTCCCCTATTGAGGACTTGGACAAACAAGTCCCGATCCTCGTGTTCATTAAACTTGATTTTCCACGTGTTTTCAGTGAATTTCACCTTGGTAAACGACGTGGGGGAGCACTTTTGAAGTGCCTCCCTGACGGTAAACCGGTTGGCCGAGGCGTCAAAGCCATCGATCTCCGCCCACCAGGTCTTGACCTTTTCTTCGGACTGTCGATTCCGAAGGGTGGCGGCGGTTTCAGAGGGGATCTTGTCAAAAATCAGATTTTTCAGCTCGGCACTAGAAAATTTTTCGCCTGAATGTTCAGATTCTTCTACGAGATTCCAGAAGCGCTGTCTCTTGTCCTGCACTTCATGCAAGATTAATCGAGAGAACGAAGGAAAATTCTTCAACATCTGGTGGTAATGGTCCTCTGGCAGTCGAGATCCACGTACCTCCAACTGTTCCCACACCTCATCAAAGGTAAGGGGGGAACTTGAATCTTCACGATCACTCCAGGTTCTGAGCCAAGTGTTGGCCGGCGCTCCCTCAAGACAGTCCAGAAGGGCCATCAGGAACTGATCATCCTGGAGTTTTTGAGTCTTAACCCACAGTTTAAATTCCCGTTGGAACTGAGGCCAACGTCTGGGGTTCCCATTATACTTTGGTTGCTTGGCAACCTGACGGAGTCGCAATGAAGTGGGATTTAGGAGTGAATCCAGCCCAACACCGGCCGTAATGGCAGACACCTTGGCGGCATCATTAGCCACACCAGCTCCGGCGAGGGTCTGAGCGAGCAACATCTGGGCAATTGCATTGGAATCAACAGCAGGAAGGGTAGTACGGGAGGCAGTTCTTTTGGCATTCTGAACCTCAGTCCTAGCCTTCGCCGATCTACTCTGTGATCGAGAAATTGTAACCCTTTCCTTTAACTTAGTCCTGCTGATCCGTGCATCGGTGGTCTTAGAGTCCACCGAAGGAGCAATCGAAAAAATTTCTGTCGCCTCCTCCGACGGTTCTGTTGTCTGATCCACCGATGATGCGCCCTCAGACCTCATGTGGGTCTTAAAAAGATCTTTAATTCCCAGAGTCTGAATGATGAGTTGCATTTGATCCTTGAGCAATTGGAGCTCAGAATCTCGCTGAGATCTGCAAGAGCAGTCGGCAGGGCAGTACATACCGTGTCCTGAAGGGCCTGAGCAGGCTGTCGGACCGCTAATCTCAGTGGTTCGCAGCCAGGAGTCCACTTGGGGAGCTCCTTCAGTCCTAATTTCCAGGCTTGCCTGCCTAGCTGCCTCTAAGATTCCTTCCTCAACCGCGGCGGCTAGATCGTCGCGGATGGAAACAGAGGGATGGGGGGCGGAGGGCCCGGCAACAGGTGCCTTGGTCTTCTCCTTCGGGAAGGGGCTTGCCTCCCAGATCTGCAAGAAAATGGCAAAAGATTCATCTTCTTGAGAACACCACCACATCCTGGTATTAATTTCTTCTTGAAGGAGGAAAAAATATTCAAATAAAAAATCAGAGGCGATTCTTTCTTGTCCTATCAGCTTAGACGTGGCTAATAGACACAGGGCCTCAAGCGCCTCAAGGTTACGGGTCACTTCCGGCGACAAATGGTTGTCCCATTGTGCCCATGAGGCTGGTCGATTGTAGGTAGGTACCTCACCTGGACCACCCATCTCAATGTCGTCAATGTCGGCATCGATGGTCACGAAATGTGAACATTGGTACGGAGATTTAGTACCTGCCAGGTCCGTAAGCTCCACCGGAGCGTTGCCATTAGCGTAAGCTGGGAGATTCCAGCTGCTTGATGGCCAATTTCGACTGGGATCTTGATTGTAATCTGGGCCTCCACAGCTGCTGATTTGTGTCCTTCTTGGGCAATTTGGGCTTGCGCAAGGCATTCCTCTCAAGGCCTCGTTCGCACAGCACCACGGGAGCGTGATGGTTACGTCTCCGGAGGTTGCGGAGTCGTACTGAGGGGCTAGCTGTGGTTGGGACACCAAAGGAACAACATTCAGGTAGCCTCTGCTACCATGAAAGTGCTGCCCTGGGTCGATGTGGGTGCCGGAGGGCTCGGAGCCGGCAAGGCCAGTGGGGCAGGCACGCGAGGAGTCTCCCTGGATGTTGTTATTGGGGTTGGAACCGGATACACGAACACCAACGGAGGCGAGAGCAGCGACAACAGAAGCAAGGTCCATGCTGATTGTGGTCCGGCAGAAAATCCCAGTCTATGAAGAAAATTGAGGGGAATTATTCTAAATACATCTGAGTGTCCAAAACTGTCCGAATGAATTTAAATAATCCATTTATGTAAAATTGTATGGCCGATCAGGCCCGCGAGCGCGCGCCAGCGGCAAATGGCGATTCCAGCTAAAATAGCGGAATGCGGCGGATTTACGGGAAATGGACCGCGGAATCAAATCCGGCATATCAGAAATATATAGGAAATATCCTGTGACTGAGCTGCGAGGCGGCAATTCCGCCGAAGCAAAGAAAATGACCAAAATGTAGCCAATCTGGGCAGAATGTCTGAAAATCTGAGCAGATGGGGCTAGCCGCACTTACACGTTAATGACCGAACACAATGCTCACAAGACCAAAAGCCCGAGGCCATTTTCGTTTTTCGAGCCAACTCAACGATGGCTCCACGCAATTCAATGCGTACCAAAACTCTATTTTCAAAAGAGGGCAAGTTTTGGTCGAAAATTAGGCCAAAATGGCCAAACCCCCGAGGCTCGCACTCGAAACCTATGGGAAGTTGAGCCTCGAACCAGGGCAATATGTAAAGTAGAGACCACGAAGGACATCGTGGATGGCTTGGTTGATTTTTACAACCTTGTCTTCTATTTGGTGTAATTTCGCCTTGTGAGCACGCGTGCCACATTGCCTCTTTGCACACGCGCTCATATGCAAGCACTAATGACACGAGTGGGCGGAGACAATCTAACCATAGTGTGCATATTTGAAAGCACCTACTATGGGCCTACTCCAAAAGTGTTTACTCATATTTTTGCTCCTCAAGGTCCCAAAGATATGTTCATGCCGATATCGCCGATATATGCACTTTTTCCCATAAATAGTGTGCTTCAAGGATTGAGGTGTTAAAAATGCTTTCATTGTGCTTTGAACCTCAACCCTTGTTGCAAAAGGGAGGCAAAGCTTCGGTTTGCATCCATGCAAAAGCCTGAGGCTCCTTTCTCTTGCGATACGGAGATACGATATTTGGAGGGACCACTTTTGGGTGAATTTTGGCCGTTTTGCCCAAAATGGCCACAAACTCCTTCTCCCCCTGATTTCACCCCCGAGGTTGCGTGCGCCACTTGACCAAGGGTAAGGGCAATTCGGAGAGGGCACATAAACCCACATCGAATGGGGTGTTTCCCCATGTGGCCTCTCCTCTCGATGGGAGAGTTGTGAGTCACCCAATTTGGGGTATGTTGCCATTCTGCCCCATTTGTGTGTCATTTTCCCTCCAAGGGGGAAAATAGCTAGAGGCGACCATGAGGGCTGGCAAGTGGCATATATTGGGACCTACGTCCCATGTGTCTATAGCATCCTTGGTTGAAAGGATCCTCGCCGTGGCCATGGAGATATGGAATCATGAGTGCGGGCCATTTGGGCCAAATTTCGCTGTTTTTGCCATTGTGTGCCATATTGCAATTACCATATCTCCATGGGGCACGGGATCTAGCCAGGAAGGAAGGGCGATTATTGTAGCATATGACCAAGGGCTGAACGCCACTGAGGTTCGTGTTTGCTCCTCTGGCTCATCCGGAGTTATTCAACTTTTGGTGCGATCCATGATCCCCCCCTACGCACCGCATGTTGCTTTCTGCCCCGTCCGTGTGGTTATCCCCTCGGTGAACAGTAAGTAGCCAGCGTGACAGCAAGCGATAACCCAGGGCATGGGACCAAAGGGGATATCAAGGGTTGTGAATCAAAGCTTAGCGCGTCAATATCGCCAAGGTTTCCTACCCTGGACGGTCGCCCGAGACGGCGGATTTTGCCATTTTGGGCATCCTGACCCCACTTGGCGAACCCGTGGCGCCCTGATGCCAGGACCTCAGAGGGAACCAGGTTGGGTGAGGGCTCCAGGGAGTTCGTACCCGAAGGGCATAGGGTCAGTTGCCTCGTCCCTACCTCTGGCGGGTCCAGACGAGGGGTCAATTTTGGAGTTTTCGGAGCTAACATCAGTTTGGGCTGAAACAGCCCATCTTCAGCTACCAACTCCTAGGGGATAATGGCGGGGCCATATCTCTGGCTTAGAGAGGAGTTGGGACCTGCCGTTAAGGGAGCATGGGGAGCCACTGTCGGTCGGCTTTGGACCCCCTTGATTCCCGGGAACTCGCCTGTGGCTGGGCGGGACACCCCCCATATTGGCAGGGTCTCAGGGTCCGGACTGAGCAGGGCATGGGTTGTGTTTGAGCCCCCGCCCCCACCAGCCACTGAGAGGGTCGGACCTGGGATTGGGATTTGAGTTGGGACTGAGTGTCTATTGTCCTGTGATGCCTTTACCCCAGTCCAGTCTTAACCCCATGTGTACATATCCTGATGTGTTGCTGTACATACTTTTGTTCCCTTGTTTCAGAGTGGCAAGGATCCTGAAACGCTTTGTCACATGACATGAGCGCATTGATGCCCCTGTGAGCGTAGTGCTTTGCCTGCCTGCTCACTTGCGCGTGTCCACCGCAGCGTCCCGTGGCCAGGCCCCCCACGGGAACGCGTCAAAAGCGTTTCACCGCCGCGGGGTTACCCATCCCTCGCGTGCCACTCGGGGCCACCAACCCCGAGCAGCGCGGCGCAGCAGCTCGCAGCTCGCAGCTCGCAGCGCAGCGCAGCGGCTCGCAGCGCCGCCCAGCGACAGCGCCGAGCCCGTCACGGAGCCCGCAGCGCCGTCCAGAGCATCGCCCTGACCACGCCGCGACCGTGAAGGAGGTGGACAGACCGGGACTCCCTCAACAGCGAGTCTCATCGGCCGACCAGCAAGGCCGCACACCCAGTCGCGTCAACCACCTCCACAACCAACGGCCGAACAGCACCGGCCGCACTCCCAGTCCAGTGCTACGTCAACCGTTGAGCGGAACGAGAGCCCACCAAGGACTTCAAGACCAAGTACGCCCCCCCGCTGCCATGGTAAACTGGCAAGAAGCGGGCAAGACGTGGCCGCGGCCCCACCCCCATGCGGCACACCTGCTGCGTGGGTTGGTTTGGGACCAGCACTACCGCCACAGCCACCCCCAGTGCGAAGGCGGCATGCCCGGGAGCTTCGAGCTCCGCACGGACATGGCCCCCGACCGCCTGCAGGCCGTGGAGGACTGGCTGCGGGCCGAAGAGTTTGCCTTCCGCTTCCAGCAGAGGCGCTGGAGGACCTGGACCCGGCCGGACAGGCCCGGCGAAGGGCTGCGCCCTGACGGGACTGAGGAGGACGAGAACTCCAACGAGTACCCGTCGGGCGCCTCGATCAATGTCTCCATGTGGGACATGATCGAAAAGAACTTCCCGGAACCGGGGAGCGAGCGCAGGCTGCAGGGCAGCAGCAGCAGCGCGTCTCCGGGGAAGGAGAAGCGGTCCGCCGGGGACAGGAAGCGGGACCGGAAGTGGCGGGAGTACCAGGAGTCCCTGGCCGCCGAAGCCGCCCAAGGCGCCAGGGGCGGAACCCCAGCCCACAGCCCCCAACGGGCCAATGGTGGTCACCACCCCGGCCACGCCACCCTTGGTGACTTCATGGAAGTCGCCAAGCAGACCAAGGCCAAGCCCCGTCCGCTGCTCCTGAGGAAGTCAGGCCCCAGCAGCGACGTGGAGTCGGCCCACCGCGGGAGGATGCCGGCCGACCAGGCCGGCTCCAGCGGCAGCGTCGCTCCCCACCAAAGGGATGTGGCGCGCGCCTGCGAGCGCACCTGTGGGGTGCCCTGCAACCTTCGGGTTGCCCGGCAACGGGCCACGCAGCAGAACGCTGCCGTGGAGGGCGCCGTCGGCATCGCCCATGAGGAGGCCACCGAGTGGGGCAGAGGCATGGGCTACCACGCCTCGACCGTTGAGGCCATCGCGGCCGATCTCACGGCTGCGGCCGCCCATGAGGCAGTGGCTGCCCGGATCAGGGCAGCCGACGAGGAAGCCCGCCTGACGCAGGAGGCCATTGCCTGCAAGGAGGCCGAGGTGAGGGCGCTGGAAGAGGCGCTTGCCCAAGAGAGGGCAAAGAAGGAGGCGGAGGAAAGGGCCCACGCCGAAGTGACGGCTAAGGCCCAGGCGGACGCTGTCAAGAAGGACGCCATCGAGGCCGCGCGACCGAAGGTCGCTGAGGAGAGGGCCAAGACGGAGGCGGAGCTGGCGGCGTTGGAAGCGGACAAGGCTCGGCTGCAGCAGGCCCGGGAAGCCGAAGCGGCTCGTGCCCGGGAAGGAGGCCGAAGCGCGAGCTGCTGCAGCCACAGCCGCCGCAATGGAGGAGGCAGAGGCCAAACTCCGCCGCGAGACACCCCCGGGAGGATCACGAGTGGAGACCCTTCGAAAGCTTTTCGAAGGGGACGCCTCCTCCAAGAAGACGCTGGACGAGGCCGACACGGGCAGCATTGGGAGCAGTGGCCCCACCGGCCACCGACGGAGGAAGGGTAAGGAAAAGACCCCCGAGAGGCCACGGAGGCCAGCGGGCGGACAGCCCCACGACAGTGACCCCTTCTTCACCGCCAGCGACGGGGATGAACGAGGCCGCCGACATCACCAAGTGGTGGCTTGGACGGGCGGAGGAGGCGGAGACGTCCCCATGGAACCGGAAGGTGAGCATGAGGATATCCCTCCTCCCTACCGGAGCTCGTAGTCTTCCGAGACCGAGACGCCCAGGTGGGGCGACATGGACGAGGATGACGACATGGACTTCGGCATCACGAAGAAGCGCCCATCCTCGGACCCACCGAGGCGACCCGGTGGAGACCCACCGGGACCCCCTGGCGGAGGACCATCAGGACCCCCTGGAGGACGCCCACCAAGTGGACCCCCTGGAGGCGGACCACCGGGCGGGGGAGGACCCCCTGGACCGGGCGGACCCGGCGGAGGCCCTCCTGGAGGACCCCCTGGGGACCCAGACAACCCACCAGGGAACGGCGACCCGGATACCACCTGGCGGTGGATTGTCTACCTCCGCAGGAGGGTCCAGTTCCTCGAGCGCGAGGTAGACACGGGCAAGGGCGAGATGACTCGCATCGCCAGGGTCGCCGCGCGCGCGCAGAGAGAGCTGGACATCGCCAGGGGCGAGACCAAGTCGCTAGACAAGGTCATCAGCGGCCTGCAGCAGAGGCTGGACGCGCTGGAAGCCCGTGGGAGCGTCGGCAGCGACCACCCACCCCTGGAGTCTGGCTCGTCGGACGACGGCTGGGGACCCGGACCAGGTCCAGGCAGACCCCACGCCCCCGGCGGAGCCCCAAGGAGTCGCCCCAGCGCCAGTGCCCCCTCTCTCACCGCCCCCTCTCACCACAGCGCGGGCCGCCGCAACGAGCGCGTGCCGCCCGGCAGTGGCAGTGAGGATTGGCGTGATGAGTGGCTCAATTCGGACTACCACAACCGCCGTGCTCCACCGCGGACGCCTGTACGCCCCCGACGCTCGGCACCAACCCCGGAGCCAATCCCAATGGCTGGAGGACGTTATGGTGGACTCAGGGATGAGGTCCCCGGAGGAGACGTGGAATGGGACGTCGGCGGAGGTGAGGACCTGGATCTGGACCTGGAGGAGTTCGACATCAGCCCGCCGCGTGGTGTACGACGGGAGGCCGCTGAACGCAGCCGCCGGCGCCGTGATGAGGAGGCATACATGGAAGGAGTACGGCGTGAACATCTGGGTTCAGCGTACATGGAGGAACCGCGGCGTAGCCACAGGGATTCCATGGAGGAGATGGACGTGGCGGCCGTGGGAGTCCGTGGGAGAGGCCGATGGGAACCTCGGTCGACCTCGCGGCCGGCGTTCATGGTCTTTAAGGCCGCGGATGCCGCCGTGTGGGAAGACTTGAAGGACATCAAGCCCCCCATGTACGACGGCAACCCCCTCAACCTCGACCGCTTCTTGGAGAAGCTGGACGATTGGGGGGTAACCGTTACTGAGGACATGCATCCCGCTGATGCGGAGAAGTATGTCTTCAGACGGTTCAGGTACCGCCTGCCGGAAGTGCTCGGAGAGCTATACTTCGTGGCGACCAAGGAGGGGAAAATCAAGACCCTCAAGGAAGCCAAGAAGTGGCTCAACGAGCAGGAGCGGGTGGACGCTCCGCAGGTGGCTGCCAAGCGGTGGAAGTCCATCAAGCTTCAGCATGATGGACGGGAGATTCGCCTACGGGACTGGCGAGACTTCCGAGGGCATTACACCCTCTTCCGCCGCAACGTGGAGGACTGGAACGAGGGTGACGAGCAGGCTCGCCTGCTCTCCATGCTGCCGGAAGCATGGATCAAGAGGGTCACCAAGGAGGAAGCCAAGAGGGCCAAGTCCAACCACACGGTCAAGATGATGCTCCCCAAAGAGTATCATACGAACGTGGTGGCTTGGACGAGGAAGAACGTGGCCCGGGATGTCAAACGGCACTCCCTGCGAAACGCTCTCCTCATCACCGTCTCGGGCGATCGCGAGAAGACCGCGATGTGGCGCCTTGACGAGTGTGAGTTGAGCGGCCAGACCATCCGTCTGCAGGCCATCCCGGCGCGGATGAGCTGCGACGAGATCCTGGAGTGGGTTGGAGAGGAGGTGCTCAAGGAGTACCGGAACCTCCACCACACCCGCGGGTTGAGGCCCGGCGACCGCGACGTCAACTACGTTGGCGATGGACCTGGCGGGGAAGCTGCCATGGACCCAGCGGGAGCCGACGGCGATGAGACTCTCGTCGACGATGACGACGACGATGAGCCCGCCGAGGTGGCCGTTTGCGCCTTCGTGGCCAACAACCTGAGCGCGGGGAACAACCGGGGAAGCTGGAAGCCCCTGCAGCCGGGTTGGAAGAAGAAGGAGAAGAGGGACCCTCGCCGCATTGGCGACCCTCCGCTGTCCTTTGAGGAGTTCATACGACCTCACCCGCAGGGCTGTTTCGTGTGTTATGGGAGGAAGAAAGGCTTCAACCATGACCACCGAACATGCCCCACCCACAAGGCCGACACGGAGGCTTACAAAGGGCGCACGGGTCGAAGAAGCGTGCGCCCCCGGGTATCCGGGAAGCCAAGGTGGAGGTGGACCGGGACGAGCTCTCCAAGCTGGTGTCGCAGGGGACCGAGTTGGCCCAGGAGATCCAGGAGATCAAGAGAAACTGGGTCCCCAGGTCGGACAACAAGAACAACGAGAACAACCAGAACGACCAGAACAAGGACAAGGACAAGAAGCCTACTCGTAAGGGAAGGAAGAAGGGCGTCAACGAGGTTGATGCGGAGGAGAACACCCCTTCTTCCACAACCGACGCCCCCTAGCGGAGCCCCTGCAGCCAAGGGCCCCAGCTAGGGCGGTCGCAGGATGGTGACGTGGGAAGCGCCGAACCATCCCAGTCGGGAGTCGATAAGCACAAGGGGACTGCCGCGGGCGAAAGGCCCGGTCCGGCACCCAGTCGCGGAGGCGGGGTGAGGGCAAGTGAAGGCACGAACCCTTGCACCCGTCCGTCCTTCGCGACCAAGAACGTGTTTGATGTACTACAAGATCTTTCCGAGAGTATCGGAGGATCACCCGGACCGCAGCTGGATGCTGCAGATGGGCAGCCTGAGCCCATTGTCCACGACCTGCACCAGTCGCTTGTCGAGCTTCTGGAACGGCCGGAGATCCTGAGCTTGCACGCCGTGCGCCGAGCTGGGCGCGAGCGGTAGTTGCACCTTAAGGTCCGTGCCTTATGCGGAGAAGTGGAAAAGGTCTTCGACGTGTTGGTCGACACGGGAGCACAGGTCAGCTTGGTCAAGGCTGGCCTACTCCCACCAGAGTGTTTGACCGACAGTCGGAAACCTGTCAGGCTGAAGGTGGCAAACGGCCAGTACATGGTGGGAGGCACGAAGGAAGCGGCCATCGGGCTGCAGTTCGTGAACCATCGTGAGCTGAGTCGCCCGGACCTCAGCAAGGAAATCCTCCTGCAAGGTCGCTTCTACGAGGCCGAGATGGACTGGGACATGATCGTTGGATACGACTTCATGATGGAGACGGACTCCGGCGTCCTCCCGGCCCAGGCCTCCATGACCCTGTACCAGGACGACCAGCTCTCGTGGCTTTCGTCACCTGAGCACCATGTGGAATGCCAATGGATCCACCCCGAACGCGATCAGCTCGAAGTAGCCGCACTGGGCACTGAGCCAACTGGGCCAGCAAACCAGGAGTACGGCGTAAGGCCGGAAGTGGCGAGCCGAGTGGTTGCGGACCTGGGAGCTTCGGATCTGGCCCTGGATGCGTTCTCTTCAGGAACCTCCGCCCATCTTCGCGTGTGTGAGAAGTACTGGAGCGCCCAGGATTCCGCGTGGAAGAAGTGGCTGGACGTGGCTGGACGGCAGCTGTTCGAGAAGCTGCGCAAGATTCACATCACCAATCCACGTCGGAACTGGTTTGAGGAGATGTGGCCTGCTCTGAAGGCCCATCATGACACCCCCACGCCGGGTGGTTTGTCCCCTCACCAGATTCTGTTCGGCAGGGACCCCCTTGGTCGGGGACTTCCCTTGTCTGGTGATGGTATGGCGATGGACGCCAAAGAATTCTTCGCGCGGCAAGAGCAAACGGCGCGGGACATCCGCCAGCAGCTCGAGAAGGAGCATGCTGAGCGTCAGAAGTCCGCCCCAAGCTCGACAGCGCAGAAGTTCAGGGTGGGAGACCCGGTGTGGGTGATCAGACCCCGCCCTATGGGCACCCACCGCACCAAAACCTGGTTCACACCCGGCGAGGTGGTCCGCAGGATTGGTGAGGACACCTACCGCATCAAGGTGGGTCACGGACAGTTCCGGGAGCGCCACGAGAGTCAACTCCGTGTGCGGGAACCCGACCTCCGTGGCCAACATGTGTCCCTGAGCTATGCCGCACACGAGGCTGATTTGGACGACGACTATGCTGGACAGGACGACTACACAGTCGAGAAGATCCTGGCTCAGCGTCCGAAAGCCTCTGCACCCGGAGGCCTGGAGTTCAAGGTTCGTTGGCGAGGCTATGGGCCGTCCCACGACACCTGGGAACCCGTCTCCTCGTTCGTGCCGCGGGTCAATACTCCCTTCATGGAGTACATCCGCAAGCACAAGACCAAGATCCATGTCTCGGACTTGGCAGCACTCACGCGGGCGATTGCAGCCAGGGGTGCCTGATCAGCGCCCTGAGCTCTCCCCTGATGTGTTTTCAGCGCTTGTGAGGTCGACGGATCGTCCCTTACTTGCTTGCTCTCTTACATCTTCCGGTGACCTGCCATCAGAGTGGCCATATACCCCCCCCTGCTGAATCCAGAGGAGGATGGCCCCTCTCTTTCAATGCTATTCGTCACTCCCCCCTGCTGAATCCTTGGGAAACCAGGTAGGGCGACTGACCTTCATATTTCTGAGCTCTTGGGGCCTTGAAGCCCATACGACGTTGCGCAACGGATGCCGCTGTCATCGGCATTGCGATTTTTTGGTGTGTGGTCTGGTTCCATGGCACTTGCGGAATCCAGACCAGTCGACGTGTGTCTGCAGACTATATATGGCCTGAACTCAGGCGTTTTCCTGTCCACCCTCCTGCATATGCCTTATCCTAACCGGGGCGTGGTTTGGCGCTCTATCCAGAGTGTGTTTACACGCCTATTACCCCATCTATTGCTTGTTTCTGTGCCCCCCAGGATATGTGCATCTGTATGTCAGCCCATCACTGAAGTGTGGACTGTTTTTTCCCCCCGACGGGATGCGAATCGACTACGAAGGCGCCCCGAGTCGCCGTTTACATGATCTTACATAGGGTCCAGCTTGGACCAGTACCTAAGTACAGATTCTTCTGTTTGAGTGCCCGTGATACCGTGTGCCCTATTCGCTGTGTGTGGAGATCCTGATGGCGCCAGGCGGGAAGCCCAGTTGCCTGACTACACTCCCAGCGGTCCGCCACTGTCAGTCCCAGTGTGAGCCTACCGACTCGCAGACGCACTTGCAGTCGGATGGCGGCCTCCGGTGCTCCTGACCTCGGTCAGTCTGCCTGGGAAACTGGTGGTTTGAGGAGTCGACGCCTCCGCCCACACTGCATGAGGACTCCCTCATGTATGGCCTTCGTGGTAATAGGGCGAGGGAAAAGACGGCCTTGACGCCCGATCCCTTAAGGAGGAGCTCGTTCGGCTGTACCACTCTGGACTCGCGTCGTATGGATATGGACATGGTGCGCCCGAGGAAGGACCCGTAGGGACTCTCCCCCAGCCGACGGGCCTTGGGAAGCTTGGGGTAGCCTGATGGATCTTTGTGGTCGCTCTCGACCTGTGGGACCACCTCGGTCGTCGTGTGACGCCTATGTTGGCCGTGTATGCCACTGCCACTGTGGTAGTGACCGTCGCAGCCGGCACCCGGTGCGCCTGGTATGGGTTAACGGGTCCTTTGGATGCCGAACAATCGCCGCCAGGACCCGGGACTTGATACTTGATACTATACTTGCAGTTACTAATGTCTACAGCACCGTACCTGTCTTACTGTGGGATTTGGGCAGCCTAACCTGCGAATCAGCCTGAAGGAGGATGTGACACCCCCCCCCCTTCAGGGGATGGTCCTGGGTACCCGCTGCCATGCATGGGTGTTATCGAGCCCCCCCCAGGGTTTGCTCTAAAAAGGAGGGTGAAGCGGTAACCAGAACCTATGGCCCATGGCCCGGAGGCCTGTGAGCCGTCACACCCGTTATGGCCCATGGCCAGGAGGTCTGCGAGCCGTCACACCCGTGCGGAAGCCGTTGACACCGGCTATCCCTGTTCTCTAACCCGCGAAATCTGGAATCCGATTTCTAACCAATAAATCGATGTAGAATTACCGTGATCTTATTGTCTTAGGCGATTTTCGGTCGGAAATCGGTGAATCACCCGATTTCTACCGCGATTTCCAATTGTCGTGAAATCGCCGCCTGATGTCGCCTGTTCGCACGCCTTCGTCGCTTCTCCGTGGCGAGTTTTGTGATTGACCTTTCTCGAGTACCTGTGAGGTTCTAAGAGAACTTAAGGGCTGAATCTAGAGGGTATTTAATGTACTTTCATCTGGTGTGTTCACCAGAATTTTTCGCCGTTGCGTTTTCGAGAAAATCAGCGCGCAAGGCTTTCCGTCGATCGTGCGAACTCATGCTTCTCAAGGACCATGAGTTCGGACGGAACCCTACATCTCCCCCCTATGTCTTTCATCCATGCCCCTTTCACGCGGGCATATCACTTTGTATAGGGAAGCGGGCAATGGCGGTGTTTTAGGCAGCCTATGGGTCTCGCAAACCCAAGTCGTTTGCGTGCGCAAACGCTAACTTTGTGGCCTTGTGAGCATGAACGTTAATGACCGAACACAATGCTCACAAGACCAAAAGCCCGAGGCCATTTTCGTTTTTCGAGCCAACTCAACGATGGCTCCACGCAATTCAATGCGTACCAAAACTCTATTTTCAAAAGAGGGCAAGTTTTGGTCGAAAATTAGGCCAAAATGGCCAAACCCCCGAGGCTCGCACTCGAAACCTATGGGAAGTTGAGCCTCGAACCAGGGCAATATGTAAAGTAGAGACCACGAAGGACATCGTGGATGGCTTGGTTGATTTTTACAACCTTGTCTTCTATTTTTTATAATTTCGCCTTGTGAGCACGCGTGCCACATTGCCTCTTTGCACACGCGCTCATATGCAAGCACTAATGACACGAGTGGGCGGAGACAATCTAACCATAGTGTGCATATTTGAAAGCACCTACTATGGGCCTACTCCAAAAGTGTTTACTCATATTTTTGCTCCTCAAGGTCCCAAAGATATGTTCATGCCGATATCGCCGATATATGCACTTTTTCCCATAAATAGTGTGCTTCAAGGATTGAAGTGTTAAAAATGCTTTCATTGTGCTTTGAACCTCAACCCTTGTTGCAAAAGGGAGGCAAAGCTTCGGTTCGCATCCATGCAAAAGCCCGAGGCTCCTTTCTCTTGCGATACGGAGATACGATATTTGGAGGGACCACTTTTGGGTGAATTTTGGCCGTTTTGCCCAAAATGGCCACAAACTCCTTCTCCCCCTGATTTCACCCCCGAGGTTGCGTGCGCCACTTGACCAAGGGGAAGGGCAATTCGGAGAGGGCACATAGACCCACATCGAATGGGGTGTTTCCCCATGTGGCCTCTCCTCTCGATGGGAGAGTTGTGAGTCACCCAATTTGGGGTATGTTGCCATTCTGCCCCATTTGTGTGTCATTTTCCCTTCAAGGGGGAAAATAGCTAGAGGCGACCATGCGGGTTGGCAAGTGGCATATATTGGGACCTAAGTCCCATGTGTCTATAGCATCCTTGGTTGAAAGGATCCTCGCCGTGACCATGGAGATATGGAATCATGAGTGCGGGCCATTTGGGCCAAATTTCGCTGTTTTTGCCATTGTGTGCCATATTGGAATTACCATATCTCCATGGGGCACGGGATCTAGCCAGGAAGGAAGGGCGATTATTGTAGCATATGACCAAGGGTTGAACGCCACTGAGGTTCGTGTTTGCTCCTCTGGCTCATCCGGAGTTATTCAACTTTTGGTGCGATCCATGATCCCCCCCTACGCACCGCATGTTGCTTTCTGCCCCGTCCGTGTGGTTATCCCCTCGGTGAACAGTAAGCAGCCAGCGTGACAGCAAGCGATAACCCAGGGCATGGGACCAAAGAGGATATCAGGGGTTGTGAATCAAAGCTTAGCGCGTCAATATCGCCAAGGTTTCCTACCCTGGACGGTCGCCCGAGACGGCCGATTTTGCCATTTTGGGCATCCTGACCCCACTTGGCGAACCCGTGGCGCCCTGATGCCGGGACGTCAGAGGGAACCAGGTTGGGTGAGGGCTCCAGGGAGTTCGTACTCGAAGGGCATAGGGTCAATTGCCTCGTCCCTACCTCTGGCGGGTCCGGACGAGGGGTCAATTTTGGAGTTTTCGGAGCTAACATCAGTTTGGGCTGAAACAGCCCATTTTCAGCTACCAACTCCTAGGGGATAATGGCGGGGCCATATCTCTGGCTTAGAGAGGAGTTGGGACCTGCCGTTAAGGGAGCATGGGGAGCCAATGTCGGTTGGCCTTGGAGCCCCTTGATTCCTGGGAACTCGCCTGTGGCTGGGCAGGACACCCCCCCTATTGGCAGGGTCTCAGGGTCCGGACTGAGCAGGGCATGGGTTGTGTTTGAGCCCCCGCCCCCACCAGCCACTGAGAGGGTCGGACCTGGGATTGGGATTTGAGTTGGGACTGAGTGTCTATTGTCCTCTGATGCCCTTACCCCAGTCCAGTCTTAACCCCATGTGTACATATCCTGATGTGTTGCTGTACATACTTTTGTTCCCTTGTTTCAGAGTGGCAAGGATCCTGAAACGCTTTGTCACATGACATGAGCGCATTGATGCCCCTGTGAGCGTAGTGCTTTGCCTGCCTGCTCACTTGCGCGTGTCCACCGCAGCGTCCCGTGGCCAGGCCCCCGACGGGAACGCGTCACTATGGCTGGCTGGTGTTGCAACTGCAGCACATCCTCTTCAGCACATCGGGAATCACACCATCTCTGACACAGTGCATGGACCGAATGCTCTAGTGCGTATATGGCACATACGCTAGCTCATCAAAGTGAGCACTTTGTGAGAGCGGCGCTTCCATTAGATTCGCTAAGGTTACCCTCCAGTTCATGGTATATTAGCGTCTTGACGCGATGAAGCTGGCGCTTCCCCAATGTTACAGAAGAAATATTCGGGTCCATGTTGCAGGAGGTCTGAGGTTCTGTGACATGTCTGATTGAGCTTTCAGTCATCAACGAGAATTCATGGTTCAATGTGGGCTTTGCTTGACAGAAAGTGTTGCTATGATGTATCTCCTGGCCGTGATTGTGAGTAAATGGCTGTGTATAGAGCCTCTCGGCGTAGCTGTCCCTTTTTCTCAGCGAAACGTGGCACAGTTTTGCAAGTTCAATGTAGTTTGATTGTCATGGGGTCAGAGATGGTGCGTGTGCAGCATTCCCAACAACTGCACCGTGGCCTCTGTTTTGCGGGACCTCTCCCTGCTTGGTGCGATCCATGCAGGACCTCACATTCCAGCGGGGGCAATACTGCAATCGACTGGACTTCAACTGATTGGCCTTGTTTGAGTAACATCTTCTGTAGCCTGTGCCAACGGACATACCACGTTGTGTTACGAGCTGACCCGGAATTGATGCGTTTTGATCAGTTTTTCTGCTGTATCCCCTGAATGGGTTTGTGCTATTTACCAGACCATGTTATCTTGGTTGTTGTACAGGAAAGCTGTCTATGAGGAACGAGTTTGGATGCCTCCATTGCCTTTGTGTTTGTTTGTTGAGAAGGCCAATTATTTGTTATCCAGTGTGGGATCCGACTTACTCTGAAATTATGACTCTGCGATTGTCAGGGGCGCTTGCTGGCCGGACTACGTGGTACTGCAGGATTTGCAGTATTTTTCAGATTTCAAGTGTCCAGGACACTTCGCTGTACCCTGCATGTTGCGAAACACTTCCTTTTTCGCAATTTCAGCTACGAATGTTGATGACACTGCCACGTGCTCTCCTAGTGCTCTTGTCAATTTCCAACATTCAGACCGGAGAGCCCATTCCTGTGGCTTCAGCTGAGAACGTGCAGCTCTTGAAGGTGAAGTGCTCCGAGGGCACACCAACCCTGTTGCTCGGTACTCCCGATCTTACCCCCTGCCTCTTGTCAAGCGCTAGCTGGGGCACTATCCAAAAACACCAGTGTGTGATTCCTGTTCAGGTCTGTTGTTGGGGCACAGCACATTCCCCGTTGCCACCTCAGGACCAGCTCACAGCCGCTACCCCTGGACCTGCTGGTGTCTGTACAATCATTGTACCTGAGGAGCTACTGATGACAGCTATTAATTGAATCTGAGCTGGAACTGTGGCCGTTGTTGCTGTCGAGCGCCGCCGGATGTTGAATGGTTGGTTTTCTGTGGACAGTGGAGTACTGACAGATTTTCCGCATTTGCATGATGCTGATGGACTTTCATCGACTGAGGAATTGGAATTAGTCAAGTGTGTGATGTGTTGTTCCTGTAGGGTGAGATTTGTGGACCTCAGAGAAGATTGGGGCTCGGTAATGCTAATGCCTCAATACCGAGCCAACGACAGCGGGGTCCGAAGCCGGCCCGTCCCAGGGCCGGCTCAAACCAGAATGTGCTTCAACCTGGCCAGAAGTCCGCTCATTTTAACAGGGCTGACCTTGGTGTGGCCCAGGGCGGAGCCAGTATCACACAGAGACAGGATGTACCATCCCAGGAAGGTGAAGGATATGGCGGCGTGTCCCAGTAACTGCCACAGCAACCGCAGCAGTAGCAGACCCGGCAGAAGCGCACAAAACACGCGAGGTTGAAGCACCGTGCCTGCTCGGGTACTATGCTGTAATGTACTGTATGGTACTGAACTGTACTGTACTGCCCTGCTCTGTACTTTAGTGAGGGTACAGTACTGTAGTATGCTGTTTTTATGCGGTGGTACACCTGCTGTAACCGCTGCATAGTGGTTGATCTTTGTTGTGACTGCGAAGCCTGTAGCCTTGATGCCCCAGGGGTCGTAACGCCCGACACTGCCCCTGATATCTCCGAACCCACACAACCCTCTTCGGACCCATATCCAGCCTCTGGGAGCGACATATGCGAAGCACTTGTAAGTCCAGTGAACTCCATGGTGGAATATGAAGAGTACGAAAACCCGGTCTACAAAAATGGAGCAGACATAGAATCTCAATGCGCAATCATCGCAACTAATGACACAACGTGAAATCATTCGAAATAATTTAAAAAAATCCGATTGGGAAATCACGAAAGACAAATGCGACTCGACGCGCGCTCACAGGCGACATCTGGCGGCGAACGGAAAACATGAAATGAAGCGGAAAATTTACTGCACTAATCTACATCTGAGATTCATTGGAATTCTGATCACATCAGTGTATAATTGAGTGCTGTCACTGCTGCCGTTACACTCCCCCTCTGAAAACATACGCCAGTATGTCAGGCTGGGTCAAGTGAAGTGAACGAAACGGCGAAAGTGACCAAAAACCGACTAATCTAAGGCAAATTGTGTGAAATTGAGCTGAATTGAGCAAAATTGTGCTGAGATCTGTGCTTCGCGATGGCCATCGACTTGAATGAAACGTATAGGTACCTCAGGGCACACAGAAAAAGCTTCGTTCAAGCTCGAAAATTCGAAAATGAAAAGTCTGAGTGAAGAATGTACATGATGATTCATGATCCATGATTCATGATGAAATCAGGATCTGACATCCCACTGCCAGAAAACAGAAAACGAGCGTCGCCATGTCGTCGAGCGTCAAAAAAATAGGGTATCCCTTCATGGAGTCCAAGATGTGTGAAACTGGCTGGTGTCATTTGCAGTCATGAGACCAGATGCCAGATAATGGTACAAAATGTGCCTGAATTGAGACCAAAATCAGTGAATCGCGCACGGATTCAGGGTGGCGAAACTCACCGCAAGCCAAAATAGGTCCAATTCAATGTCTATAGACACTGTGTGTAGTGTTGAACGGAAATCCAGTTCTCATTCATAGCCAATCCAGGTCAAATCCTCATGATGATGATGAATCCCATGATGGAAATCCAATCATTTAAAGTAATGATAGCCAAGAAAACCCAGTGCGTGCACCACACTGTCAGTATTGTTCCCAGGGCTTCATGTTTAATCCAGTATGAGCCAGAAGGGGTAATTGACTCGTTATAGTCCCAGAATGTATAAGCATCCAATGCTTGGTACTGGGAATTTGCCAAAATTGAGCTGATTCTGAGGGGGATTCCAACACAATCCACAGATGAACAGCGAGTCGACACAAGTAAGAACACCATCGTCGTCACTTGGTCTATATAAGCCCTTTGACAGTGGTCGTTTGGAAGAGAAACCAACTGTCTCAATGTAAGAGCTGATGGAAATCACATTCTGAGCAGATCCGTCAAACACATGAAATGGATCAGACTCAGTCATGTGCCAGAATCTCTGTAATGAGCACTAACTCGAACGAGTCCTTCCCAAGGCGAGTAGAGGGGTCCAGTCGACAGCTAAACACGAGAGTGTCGTCGTGGTTGAGGATAGTGGCCTTCCGGATCTTCGGATTGGAATCATCTGAGATGAAGCACATGATTCACATGATGACCATGATGGGAATGATGGATGGAATGACCAGGATGACCCCAGAATGTCCCATCATGTGTTCATCAAACCACATAGACGATGCGTCAGGACTGTATTGTCCCCATGCCAAGGGTATATGTCGACCGTAAACCTCTTCGAAAGTTTCGGCGACCTAAATTCTGATCAGATCTTGTCTGGAATGGATGATGCCACAATTGGAGCTTCTTCTTGTGCTTGTAAGTCTTCCTTGGTGACACAATCCTTGATCAGCGAGAGCTCTTTGTCAATCTCAGGGTGTTTCTTCAGGAACTTGATGAAAGTATCCGTATACCCATGGATGAAGCTTGAAGCTGGCTCCCATTTGTCTTCTTCTGGACCGAATCCTTTCCATCTGCACAGAAAGTACCACTTGCCTCGAGCATCCTTCTTGTAATCAAGGATCTTCGCTAACTCGAAACTGCTTGTGACCATCTTCCTGTCGCTCAGGTACTTCGAAGTCCAATAGAGAGGCTTGAACCTTCCTTTGGGGCAGGGTACTTCGGCCTTCAAACGATCTCGATGTACTTCTTGATGCCTGCCTGGCTCAATCTCAATGTTGAATGTAGTCTCACTTAGTTGACTTTTGATTTGGAATGGGCCATCCCACAGAGGTAACAATTTGTTGTCGTCCTTCAGGGTGTCGTCTGACTTACGAAGCCAAACTTGCTGGCCTTTCTCGAAGGGTTTTCCTTGCGTTCTTGATTTATTTTTGAAATTCAACCAATCTGCTTGACTTTCCACTTTGGCTTGGATCCACTTGGCTTCTAAATCCTTGATCCTCTCAAGCCATTGTGAGGCGTCGTAGCACTGCCTTGGATGATACATCACTGGTCCAGGACCCATCTTCTCACGACCAAAAACCAGCTCATTCGGACTTAATCCAGTGTAATTCTTGGTGCGATGGTATCTTCTCAAGACACAGTAAATTGTCTCCAACCAATTGTAGTCTTTTTCAGTCGCCAGGAATTTTCTCAGAATGGAGATAAGAATCCTTCCAGCGCGTTCAGCAGGGAGAGCTCGATGGTCGTAGACTCGGGCACGAAGGTGATGAACTCCCAATAGGGCACACATGTTCTCCCACCAAGTCCCAATGAACTCTTTCCCACTGTCCGTCAGAATTTCACTGGGAACATCCCAGTTACTCATCCACTGACTTGCAGTCCACTTGGCAGCCATTTCAGAGGTGAGATGCTTCGTGTTGCAAGGGAGGACTTGGATGTAGCCACTGTGGCGGTCTTGAATTAACAAAACCCCATCGATAGGCTTCCTCGTGTAGAGACATTCCTCTTGGATTTGTCCCAACTCGAAGACATCCGCCGTCACCTTGTTGAACAGCCTCTCAGGAATTGGTAATCCCTTCAGTAGTCCTTCTGCCTTTTGATTCTTGGGGATGGTCGCCTGACATTGCTTGCATCCTTTGGCAACTCGTTCACAGGCACCCTTGAGGTCCCTTGTGTACACTCTGTGGCGTAGCTCCTGTTCCAGCACACGAGAATGTGTGTGGGCTGTCTCATTCCGATGCCAATGTTTGACATATTGGTCAATCAGACAATCAGGAACACAAATCCGTCCTTGCCAAAATAACTTGTCGCCTTGGATTTTGAAATCAGACGTCTCTTCAGAGACGTAAGGCTTGTCCCCTTTCAACTTGTGGTATACAGACCCAAAGAACCTGTCCTCCTTGTACATCTTCGTCCAATCCACATAGAGGAAGGAAGTTTCCTTGTCCTTTTGTTGTGGAGGGAGCGTGGATTTCGCTTTCGATCTTGTCGTCGGAAACACATTAAGGAGTGGCAGCGACGACTCAGAGTCAGAGTTAACTCCTGCAGTCTGATCTGCCTTGGTAATCTCCTTGCATCTGACCAAATCCACCTTCATCCGATTTTCCATCGAACATTGGAGACAATGTTTCTTGATCAGTGCTTGTTCCTCCTTGTCGAACTCAATCACTTCAGCTTTATCCGTCGCTGTCCCATGAAAACTCACTTCAGAGTAAGCCTCTGAGGCTGGGTAGGCCCAGCGACTCAGGGCGTCCGCCACTGTATTGTAGCGACCCGGAATGTAAGTCACATGGAGGTCAAATCTGCTGAGAGTTTCATGCCAACGGCCTCTTCTCCCAGCTGATCCACCAGGGGTATCCACATGTTCTGTCCTCCAGCTCTCCAGTGACTTGTGGTCAGTCAGTACCTCAACGCGATGGCCCAAGATCCAACCTTCATAACGCCGTAAGGCACAAAGGATTGCGTAGGCTTGTTGTTCCCTTGGACTCCAATTTCGCTGCCTTGTTGTAAGCTTGCGAGACCAGAAAGCCAGAGGATGATGGTGACCTTCGTCGTCGACTTGTTCGATCGTAGCACCAATGGCGTAACGACTGGCGTCTGTACGAATATAAAATGGTCTTCCATCCAACCACGGAGTCTTTAATGTAACCACATTCGCCAGTGCTTCCTTGAGACCAGTAAATGCTTCTTCACATTCTGGCGTCCACTTGAGCTTGACTTGAGATCCCTTCTTTCCTTCTATTTTGCCAACCTTGAGTAACTCTGTCAATGGACCAGAGAACTTCTCGTAGAGAGGAAGGAACTCGTGGTAGTAATTGCAGCAGCCTAAAAAGGCACGAAGCTGCGTGATGGTTTTAGGCCTTTCCCAGAGCTGCAGGGCAGCCATTTTTCCTGGGGCTGGTCTTCTTGTCCCATCTTCCAAGACAGAGCCACAAAATTCCACACTCTGGAGGAACATCTTGCCCTTCTTGGGTCCACACACGAGCTTCTCTTGTCGAAGGACTTCGAGAACTTTTCGAACTTGTTCTTCGTGCAACTTCAGGCACTCATCAAAGTTTTTTCCCAACGGCGTTGCAATCAGAAGGTCGTCAATGTAGATGCTGCAGAATTCTTGTAAATCCAGAGACTTGTGCTTCTGAAATAAAATAGTCTCCATCATCTTCTGGAACATCGACGGCGCATTCTTCAGACCCATCGGCAGTACAGTCCACTGCACAGTGCCACAGGGCGTGCACATTGCCGTCAAATGCCTATCCTCCTTTCGAAGGGGCATCTGATGAAAGCCATGGCGCAAATCCAACACAGTAAAGAGCTTGCCTTTGGCTCTCGCGGCGATCTCCTTCTCGATTAGAGGAAGAGGATGCGCGTCTGGTACTGTGGCGGCATTCAGGGCTCTGTAATCCACCACTAGACGCCAAGCATCTATGCTGGATTGGTCAGCAGGTGGGGGTTTTGGCACAGTAAATGGTGCTGAACACCACTCAGAACTCATGCAGCCCTCCAACCAACCGAACTCATAGAGATTGCGCTCAATAATCTTTCGTAGGGCATCTGCTTTGGTGCCGTGGAGATAGAATGGACGTTGTTTGTGCACCTTGGAGCCTTCGATTATGTCAATCTTGGCTTCCCCATTTTCACATCGAATTGGGGGGTTTTTCCACAACTTCCCACTCAGCACGTCATCTTGATAATCTTCGAACACTGCGTCCCTTCTTGCAGATATCTTGTCTCCGTCGACCTGATTCCCACATTTAATCACCGACATTATGTCCACCAATTTGCGAATTGTTGGTCGTGGTCTCATATTCTTGGCCACTTCATTCCAAACTTCTTCGTCGCATTGCTGGCGGATGAAGCTCACCTGAGCTCGCTCCTCCGTGGGATCCCACCAATGAAAGGGGTCCACGAATGTCTTGAAGGGATGGTCGGACGAATTCAGCTTCATTCCTGTCAATTCAGGCGAGATTCTTGGAGATTTGTCTTCATTCTTGCTTGAAATCTTGACTTTTTTGGCTTGATTCTTGTCTGACGGGGACGAATTGTAATAGATGGAGGCGTTCTCTTGAGGGACGCCGATTGTCCTTCCCTCCTTCCGCGACGATACGTCGGGATTCCGCTCTCGATCGTCTTCATCCACTCCAATTTCGTCGATTCTTGAGGATTGTGAGATGACCTCTTCTGTTCCCATTTCACTGCCATCTTGCCAATAATCTCCCAGATTCCCGTCAACTAAGCACGCCAACGTGCTCCACGAACGCTGTGGCAAAGGCTTGCCATTGTCTTCGCAATACAGCTTCACGCCCTTGTGAGGTAGCTCGACAATGTCGATTGAAATGTCCATAATGTCCTTGAACCACTCTTGTCTTGGCCAATTGGGGACAATTAAAAACGCCTTTGCGCCGGATTGCTTCAGCTTCTGCACTACACGAGGAAAAACGTCGAAGGGCGGATTGATCCAAAGAGGTTCAGACCAGTCCTCACTCCAGGCATCGTCGTAGAACTTCGGAAATCTTTTATTCTTTTTGTTTGCAAAAGCATCAACTTCAGGACGAAAATTGTGGTTCTTTTCGAAATAATCCACCAGAATGTCCCGCCATTTGTCGACCACTCGATAGCAAACTGACTTCCACTTCTTGCTGTTCAACGAATCCACCTTTCCTTCGTCGAAATCTTCTTGATTCCTTGTCCATTCCTGCCCATCTTGCTGAAAATGCAGCTTATTTCTTTCCTTGAATTGGTGGATACTCTTGGTATATGGGTGCAGATAATACAGTTCGGACGGGTCGTTGGTCGACGGATCTTGGAGGAAGCACGTCCTGTGTCCCATGGGCGACACACGGTGAGCGTGAAGCCATGGTTGACCCAAGAATAAATCGTACTTTATGCTGGCTTCATAGAATTTTCCAGCAAACCACTCCTCAGTGACCGTCTCTTCAACACTCCAGACTGATTGTTTCACCAATCTGACCGCCAATTCTGCTTCTCTGTCGCCACCGTCAAGGCGATGTCGGCTGACTCCCTCCAGCTGGACAGGGGTGGAGGACATCTTCGTCTCATCCTCCTGCAGAAAGCCTTTTCTCACCAGATTGACCTCTGAACCATTGTCAATCAGACATCTGGCAAGTTTAACCTTACCATCCGTCGATCTGACCTGGATCCAGCAGACAAACTGGCGCTGCTTGCCTCGCCGGACAGCGCTGAGGACCCAGGCAGGGTACAGGAGGCCGGAGGACCGCGCCAGTCGATCCCAGCAGCGTGCATCCACCGCCCCAACTACCCTGATGGGTTTTTCCTCCTGCCACTCAACCCCAGTGTTGGGATTTGGGTCAAGTTGGCTCCTCTATTGCCATTCTTCTTCTTCGTTCGGCTGTACGTCCTGTACTTGTCCTTCGTCAACCCATTCTTCTCCTGCTTCGACAGCATTCACTCCTTTTCCACGTCCACGACCACCAAATGATTTTCCACCACCACCTTTCTTACCTCCTTGGCCTTTGTTGTTGGAGGTGTTGGAATTGGGGTTGGATTCGTTGGATCTGCCCTTGCCTCGACCTCCAGTATCCTTGTTGTTGCCGAAGGTCTTGTTCGCTGGCGTCTCCGCGTACAGGGATTTGCCATTCACCTTGGAATCATCTTGATTCCCGGACTTTCCCTTGCCGTTTCCACCTTTTTGGCCATTTTTTCCACCAGATTTTCCACCAGCATCGGTCCATCTTGAGTCGCTTGGATCTCCGCCTTGCTGCGAGTAATCTTTTGGTGTCCAGTCTCTGTTCTTTCCTTTGGACTGCCCTTTACCCTTTCCCCTTCCATGCTGGTCAGCATCTCGTGCTCCATCCTGCTGGGGATTTTTGGGAGATTTCCCTTTCCATCCATTTTGGACTGAATTGTTTTGAGATCTGAGGGCGTCCATCTGTGATCTGCGGTCGTGTGAGTCGCCGCTCGACCTTCTTTTCCAAGGGCAATGCACACAGAGCATCCCTTCTCACCAACGGCGTTGACCTTGCCTCCGAAGCCATGTGCATCCTGGGACTTCTGACGTTCCAAGTTTGCATACTTTTCAAGTTGGTCCCAGATCTGCTCGACTCCATATGAGAAGATCCACGGTCGTACCTTCAAAACTGTTCCCTTATACTTCACTTTTCCATCCCCCATGCTGCAGAAAAACTCCGACCCTTCAGAATCGTGGAAACCAATTCTCCATCTGCCCTCACGAATAGTGATGTCCTTCAATCCAGTAGCACTGATAGAGTGTAGCAACTCACGAACTGCCATTTTTCCCACAGTTTCTGGCAATCCTCGGACTTCAACCCCGTCGCCCAGGACTTTTTGGTCCGCCTGAGAGTCCCTGATCTTCTGCTTGGTCTCCGGCGTGAGTTTGCTCAGGAGGATCTTCTTCATTTCGCCTTCAGAAAGTCCTTCTCCAGAGTTCTCCGCCTCTTGCACCAAAAACTCCCAATCTTGCCTTGCAATTTGGATCTCTTCCAGAAATAATTTCTTGATCGCCCTGAAGTTCTCCAGACGGTTCCTGTAATGATCTTCAGGTAGTCGAGAGCCCTTCTTCTTCAGACTTCTGTACAGCTCCCCATACGTCAGGGGATTCCCCTGATTTTGCCTCTCCACATACAGATTGTATGTGCTTTCTCGGAGCTTGCCAGTCAAGCAGTCCATCAGCCCGAGGATCCAGAGTTCCTTGTCCAGTTTCTCCGTCTGCAGCCACACCATGAACTGCCTCTCGAACGAAGCCCAGTAATTGGGGTGCCCAGAGAACTTAGGCTGCTTCATTACTGAACCCCTCAGCCTCATGTGCAGCGGATTCAGCAGGTGGTTCAGGTTGAAATTTGTGGCTGTTCCAACCGGATTGACGAACACTGGATTGACTGCGGCGCCTCCCATGGCCTGTGCCTGCGCAATTGCGGCCGCCAGCAACGCCTGGTCCACAGTAGGCTGCACGAACGGCGTTGGTTGAGCTTGATGCATCCTCATCTCCTTCAATTTCTTCTGCTTTTCTTTGATCTTGGCTTCATTTTCTTTCGCCTGCCGGTCCTTCTTCTTCAAAGCCATTGATCGCTCCTTCACGGTGGTCCTTGCTTCTCCATCAATATCTCCGACAGTACCCACGGACAGTACATACTTCCCTGACGAAGATTCTCCTCCTTCGGTACCCAGATTGAACCCAATAGGACTTCCCAATCCAGTAGGGGGGATACCAGAAATTCCAGTAAAAGCTGGATGGTGGCCAGTAAAAGCTGGGGGTGCTGGAGAATTTGGAGCGCCGTAAGGCGTGGATGTGGGTGCAGTTGAGGAGGTAGGTGCTGGGTGGCTTGCCATTGTAGGCGCTGCACCAGTGAGCCCAGTAGTGCTCAGATTTTGTACCAGATTTGTAAGCTTCTCCAGCTTCTGCTCCATCTCCTTCCACTTGCTGTCATCATCCCTCTTTCTCTCCTTGGCGTCCTTCTTCAGCTCCTTCACCTTGTTTTCCAGCGACGAAATCTGGCGTCGACAGGAGCAGTCCTTGGCACATTCACCAGAGGACGGGCATCTTGTCCCTTTTCCCTTGCTTCTTACCTCGTCGACCCAAGTGTCAACACTGGAGGCAGAGCTGGGGAGTTTGGACAGTTGCTCCCTGGAGAGGTGCGCACCGCATTTCGTCGACTCCGTCGTCGTTCCGACTCCAGGCGCCCGACGGACCAGCGTGCGGATGCACATTCTGACGTCGTTCCTCGGCGATGATGGCCATCTGCACCATCACGGCGGCCTGGTGGTCGAACTGGTCCATCAGCTCCTCCCAGTCCTCTTGCTCCTGCAATGTGGTGTCAAATCTGGACCGGCCGCTGTCCCTGAGGAACTGGCACGACGCCCGGAACCAGTCCCTCAGGCGGCCACGATAGCCCGCCTCCGCCAGCAGCCAATTCTGCCTGTGCAGGAATTCCTCATTCCAGATCTGCTGAAAGTGGTTTTCCCAGTAATCACCACTAATTCCAGTACCAGACTGCTCTCCTTCGCTGCTGCTGTCTTCTAGATCAGGCAAAGCTTGAGAGGAGGAACCAGATTCACTCGAGGAGGGAGATTCTCGACCGGGTTTAAGGTTTGGTGGGGCGTTCATGCAACAATCAGCACAAGTATGAACACCAGGCCAATGTTTATGGCCACAGTAAGGGCACTCTGACGGATGATCCTCGGTTTGTTGGGGAGATGCCACGAAGGTAACCTCAGGGGGAACACGCAGTGACTCTCTACCAGTGGTAGACCCGCTAAAGTCCGATGGGATCAGAGTGTCCGTGGAGATTCCAGAGGCAGAGTCACGATTTCCTCTGCTACCATGTAACCGCTGCATAGTGGTTGATCTTTGTTGTGACTGCAAAGCCTGTAGCCTTGATGCCCCAGGGGTCGTAACGCCCGACACTGCCCCTGATATCTCCGAACCCACGCAACCCTCTTCGGACCCATATCCAGCCTCTGGGAGCGACATATGCGAAGCACTTGTAAGTCCAGTGAACTCCATGGTGGAATATGAAGAGTACGAAAACCCGGTCTACAAAAATGGAGCAGACATAGAATCTCAATGCGCAATCATCGCAACTAATGACACAACGTGAAATCATTCGAAATAATTTAAATAAATCCGATTGGGAATTCACGAAAGACAAATGCGACTCGACGCGCGCTCACAGGCGACATCTGGCGGCGAACGGAAAACATGAAATGAAGCGGAAAATTTACTGCACTAATGTACATCTGAGAATCATTGGAATTCTGATCACATCAGTGTATAATTGAGTGCTGTCACTGCTGCCGTTACACCTGCCGGGAAGAGCACTGTTGTTGTTCCAGCACAGAAGTGCCGTGAAGATTGTATGTGCTTGAACTTACTCACTGAGATACCATTTTTGTTTCGGTAAATTCCGTTACTGAGCTTTGGGTTATGGTACTGTGGTACAATGGGATTTGGTTCTCCAAATGTTCAGTGAGACGTCATTGAGCTACTGAATTTCAGTTGTACAAGCCTCACATTAGGCTCTGAGTTTACTTTGGTGAGATGGTGGTTAAGTACTCTCATTTGTGTTTTCATTTCACTAATGTTTTCTGACTTTGCTGTAGTACTATCAAGGAAAAACCTCCCTAGGTGTGTTGGGACTCTACAGTAGTGTTACTGCTGCCTGCTTTGAGAGGCATGCAGTGTCAGACAGACATACCCTTGAGTAGCCATGACTACTGAAGTGTTAGGGATAGTCTGGTCCCTGGTACTGAGCGCTTTTCAGTTACCTTTCCTGACAGTTGTGATGCTGACCCTGTCCTGACTTAGTTAGAAGTCATCTGGCTTCCTTTTCGTTTCTATTTTTTTTCCCCAACCCCGGGCAGGTCGGCCCTCCGTAAGGAGTGGGAAGCCCTGGCGACGCCCCCGCTATATGGGGTAGATCAATTTCGTGTTGGGAAAATTTTGTTTATCTGAGGGTTACAGAAATTGCTGAGTTGCCTACGGGATCGAATGTGGGTAACAACGCGTTTGGCCTGTGCATGTGTGCGCACTCACCAGGTAGTTTGCACAGAAGTTACCCTCCTGCAATTTGCTTTCTGCCTCCGTGCTATCCCAGTCTTTTATCAGATGCTTAGGGTTTTGGACTCCTGTCTCGGGGCAGTCCTTTCGCAACAGAGTCTGCTTGGGCAGTGTAGATATAGTTTAGCTTAGTTTCTGCGTAGGAATGTCTATCAGTTGCCAGCGAATTCCAGTTTCACTCTCCTGCGTGCAGAAATGTCTTGAATGTTCACTTACCCATACTGTACGCATTGTTTAACTCCTAGTCTAGTCTAGATCTGTGTATCAGTGAGCCCGTATGTTTCCTGTCTGGGGTAAGGCAACCCTTGGCTAGGGTTGAAGGGGTGACCACCCTTCCCCACGTATTCTTTCTGCACCCCAGTCCGGAAAAGGCCACGCGTGCTACTGTTACCTGTATTTGAGAAGCTTTGGATTCAGCACTGTGCCCCCAATGGTATTCTCAGTGTTTGTCTCAGATTTTCCGGAGTGCTCAAAATTTCTTTCCCAAGAGCTCCTGTTTGAAGCTTTATAAGAAAGAGTGCCTGGATACCCAGAAGGCCCTGATTTGAAGGGTAAGGCCTAGAGAATTCCACCACTGATACAGCTGGGTGTTGACTTGACTGCGTTTCAAGCAGTGAAATTTCCCCTTTGTGGTTCTGTACGTTTTGCACTGTGCCTATCCGGGTGGGGGCTCCTGGATGTGGTTCTGTACTTGTCGGTCCAGGATGCCCTGCGAATTCCGGCTAAACCCTACCTGAGTTGTACACCATAATTTTCTGGTACGTTCAGTCTTCTTACCAGAGACTGTACTGTCTGGCGGATATGATGACATGGCTGCATTGGGCAGGAAACCACCTTCTTCAATTGGTGGCCAGGGACACCGCCCGATTTGTTCTTGAAGTCCTGCCTTGTTTGTTCACGTTAAACAAAGGTTAATCTCCTTGCGGTATCGTGTAGGCCGAGGTACCCCGACGACCATCCAGGTTAAGCTATCACCTCTGGTTGGTTACGGAGGACACCCGCCGAAGCCCATGTTAAGCGTCCACCTCTGGGTTTTTCCTGCTGCAGCCGTCGTGGGTTACCGATACCTGGGGGCTCCCCGATGCCATGAGCATGATAACAATTTTACAGTATCCCCGTCCGTACCCGAAAGTGCACAACTCAAGTCGTGGAGACCTCTGATGGATGCAGGGTGCAGGGATCACGTCTGGACTTTGGTCGAGATAACCAGAAGTGTAAGTCTGCTGAGACTATTCTGGTCACTGGCTGAATAATTACGACTGGACAGGGTCGAGATAGCCAGGAGGGCAAGTCTTATAGGACTCTCCAAGGTCACTCGGCGAGTTGAGATAGCCAGGATTCCAAGTCTGTTAAGACTGTCCTGGACACTCGACGAATACGGTAACGTTCTGAAGTTAAATCCATGAGAACCTCTGAGTTGCCAGTTATCGCAGGCGTAGCAGGTGTGAGTACAGGTCTGAAACCGCGGTGGGTTTATCGACGCTGTTTTCCCCTGTCATACCCAGAGCTAAGGGCTGGATGTAATCAGTCTGTGCGACAGTAACGACCCATGAGGTACGCGACGCACAAGACCAAGCCCTAGTTGCTGTCATTACCCTAGAATGCCTTCTGCAGGTCTGGGATGACGAAGGAAGGGAGGAACAAGGGTAGTCAAGCTTGGGAGTCGAGACGAACATATCAGACAGCCAGTGAGAAAAATACCCTTTGCCCAGCAATGATTGATCACCACTGCACAGGGGGGCTGAATGACCATTAAGTCATGTATCCAGCGTGCTGTTTTCAGCTTGTTTCGGGTCCCTGCCCCCTGTGATACCTTCCGTTTTTTTTTTGCTGTGAGCTATGCCAGACCGCCTGAAAGCAAGTCATGACAGCCATCAATAATGGTCCGTTGGGACTGACTGAGATGGCACGTGACTTGCTTTGTAAATGTACAAGGGAAGCCACCAAGCCACCCTTGATTCACCTGTTTCTGTCCTCACCTGTAAACTGTCTTTGGGCGTTGGCTTTGCTCTGATTTTCTGTCTGACAGTGCTGACCCTCGCGTCAGAACTGAGTTCACTGCAGACTAATGATGTCGGTGATGGTAGGTGTGGAAGCCCTGGAATTAGGGTTGTGAGTGATTTTGCCGGTCTGTATTATTCTCTCTCTAGGAGGCTAAGATGCTACTTGGAGCTCCCCCTTCGGGGGAGGTCTCTCATCATGCGCTGGAGTGAATAGAGTCTTCAGGTAAAAGGTCTTTTGTTCTGTCCTTCACTGTGTACTTGCGTACTAATCTCTAAATAGGGTCCTCTGGAGGTACCCCTGTTTTGCTCTGACAGCTTTGCATGCCAAGTGTCTTGTCATGCCCATATCCAATTGCTAGTGTTGAGAACCTTTGAATTTGAACATCATTTTCCCTGCGGCTTTGTTTGGATTCACAGTTTGGCACAAGGGTTGTTGGGGGCTGATTCTCTGGTATGTTGAGGGCTTCAGGGTCTCTCGCCTTGACCTGCAGATGGCAAGGCTGAGTAGAAGAGCACCAGATGCTGGTGCCACTGTGCCTGACTACATGCATGCACCCACTCCTCCAACCACACCCGATGGTATAAGGGATGGAATATGGAAATGGACTTATTTGCGATTTTCTGAAGTTGCTTCAAGTGTGTACAGGAACAGAAATCCTGACCCCATGTTCTGTTACCGGTCCTGCTATCTTTGCATAGCTGTACCAACTCTGCTGTTTCAAAAAAAACATTTATGTCTGTGCTGGATGTCAGGTTAGACATTGCTGTACAATATCCCAGTATCAGGACCCAGGGTGACTTCAGCAATCCAGAATGGAACAGGTATTGCATGCTATCCCCCTGGGATGATTTCAGCCTGTTTAGAGAAGGTGATGATTTGTTGTTTGCATCCTGTGTACTTTGGCAGATTCCTCTGCCATGTTTAATGCATTGTTGTAGCACCCCCGGAGACACCCCACCTACAGTGTCACGTCTGGGGGGGAGTAAGAAAAACCTCCTTTTCCTTGGGTGCTACAATGACAGATGTGTTACAGTACGAGATTCATGTTACCATCCTGCAGTGTCTGTTTGTTTACTCTCCAGATGCGTCGACAGGGCGCCGCTTTCTGCTTTCGCAGCCGTTACTATCTGTTGTACATGCCGATCTGGGATTTTGGCAGAATTCAGATTTTGATCTTCAGTTTGTGCGATTCTTTAAGAATAGATTCGATTCAGTCAGTTCTGGCGTATTTTAATTATCTTGGGATCATCCGTATGAAGAATCATGTAGGTAAAACTCACTGCCATGCCGACGAGGTATCACAATGAGTAGAACATTTGTGAATGACGGCATGGCACTCAAGAGATCGTTTGCCTTATTGATAAAGTCTGACGGACGTTCATTTGCAAGATGACGCATTTGTTGTGTACATGCATACGTCTTTGTCTATATGATGTTTGCTTAGTTGCTATTGACCAATTGTCATTCTCTCACATGTAATTTCGCCATGTTCATTCATGCAAGCTCGTTGATTGGTGTCTTGTTGACCTTCATGCATATCATCATGATTAAATACAATCTTCCACACATACGTGCGTCCATTTGTTGAGTTATTTAGTTGAGTGAAGCTTTGTGCGAAGCATATATGTTTGATCATCCATGTGAATTATCATTGGTTCACTTGTTTCTCCTTTGTGTGCTTATAGGCATGTAGTCCGTGGTGATCCCGGCCATGCATGGATGGGCCCGGGGGCAGATGAGGAATGGGGGCCTCCTTTGTATCTCGAGAGGCTCAACCAGGTTCGGCATAGAGAATAAAGATGCACTTATGCCGTACTGAGAAGTCCCCACGATGGCCTACCGGCTCATGGCCGGCCCCATCACATATGCAAAACTCGTTAAACTGCAGCACCTCATCTGGAATAACATCGCGGTTTTTGGTAAACTGCCCCGTAGGCTCTCCCCCAAAGACCGACATCAAAGCCGCTCCTCGCCCTGCTTTGGTCTGGGGCTTATGCCATTCCGCACGTTCATGCACACCCAGGTGCACAACTATTCAATAAGGTATTTAAACAGCGAGGGTGCCCCGCAAAGCAATTATTCGGTTCGTCGAGCCCTCACCGACAAGAGGGCCAACTGGCTCCAAAATTCGTTTGTTGACTCAGTACAGGCGTTGGGAGGACGCTGCCATGGATTCGGGCCTTGGAATCCATGTAAAGTGGCTCACCTGCACCCAGGTGAAACGGTATACGTCGAGTTCAACTCCGGATGGCGTGGTGGGACAGTTCTGCATGACCCCACGCCGACCTATGCTGTGGTGCAGTTTCATATCGACAACACACTTTTTGATATTAAAGACGCCCTTCATAATTTCAGCGTGCATGTCCCACCTCAGCCCAACCCAGCGAACCCAGAGCCGGCCCTCCACATGTCCATATCCCCTCCCCTTCTTTACCTCCCACCCCCGCTCCCCCCTTAAGCCATCCCATACAGGTTGACACAAGTGGGACCTAACTCGTTCGGCAATCTCTTTCGATACCATGAGGAAATCCCATTACCACAGGTATCAGCACTGGTCTCGTGGGGGTGTGTGAGCGTACGAAACGCGGTTGAACACCCGCAGGCGAACAACTGGCTGTGGGTGTACATCCTCTAGCTGGGTCTGCGGAGGCGATGGTCTGGCCGGATGGCACTGTCCTGGCACTGGCCATTCCCTGCCCCTACCCTGGCAGCAAGGATGCTGAGTTCTGGTCCTTCGTGCAGTGCACGCACTACCTCCAGTCTGTAGGCTTTAAAGGCCAGGCATTTTTCTGCATTGATAACTCTCAACTTGTTGACTGTAGTGACTTGGTTTTGTCCCAAAGCCCGATCCCGTCGGCTTCGGCATCCACTCAAGGAACATGGTTCCATACCGTCCACGGAGTTATCCAATCCTCTTCCTTCACGGTAGGAATGGGGTGGCTCAAGTCGCACGTGGGCTTCCCAGGAAACGAAGTGGCTGATGGTTTCGCTAAATACACCTCATATGCATGTGCCGTCCTTGATGCCCACAAACAGCCCCCGGGACTCCGTACCGTTACTTTTCATGGCAATCCTCACATTCACAAGCTCGGGGGGTCTCAAAGACGCCGTCTGTACCCCCGTCATGCACACACCGTATATCCCACTCAGCTTTGATTGGGCTCGACACCACTCATGGTTTAGCTCTTTTGCGGCCAAGTGGGTACTGGGAGTAAAGGCAATTCACGGTGCCGGCCCGTTCTTGGATGTCTCGGACAGACTGTGTCCTCTGTGTGATACCCGCCACCCCCTAGACATCGTTTCCAGTGTGGCCTTTTGTGACGACATAAAACCCTTCGTGCACCAGCTTGCCGACTCTTGGGGTCCCAACATATCCCCCGTGGTGCATCAGTGGCTGACTGGCCCCCGTTCGAGAGGGGAACTTCGCAATTTTGCCAGGCCCTGAGCCCTCTTTCCCTCTATGAACTCCTCACTGCCTCTCGTGAGCTCAAACATCAAGTGTATGAATCCTTGCCCACCCGAAGAAAAGCTCTCTCGTCCACAGTTAAATCAGCGTGCAAACACCGCCGTGATCGCCCCCTCCCTGAACCACCCCACCCCCCCTGTCCCACAACAGCTTTTTTGAGTCAGGTGGACCCTACAGCACCTCTAACAGGGACCCGACTCAGAAATCCCACCTGTACCGCCCACCCAGCCCCATCCCCTCTATCGTTTCGCTCACAGGTACAGACACGTCCATGGGAGTCAAACGTAAAAGGACCAGGGATCCACCTGGGCCAGCTCCCAAACGTTCCTGCAGTCAGCACAACAGGGAAGAGAGACGTCAGCTCTCCATAAACCAATTTCTGCCCCACGGTCCCCCGTGATATTGATTCGACCAATAACAGCCTTCAGTCCAATCCTGGTCCCTGACGCACTTGTCGCCTCGTCCCTCTCCTACCCTTTGCCTCCACTTTCACACTCACAGCCAGCAGTGGAGCGGTCATTACAACTTCAGCCACGGGCTCAGCCCGCGGCAACATGCACCCCCCCCCCTCGACAGCATACCCCCCCTTGACCTGCCAGGTCTGTCTAATTCCAGCTGCCCCCCGCCCCCCCGGACGTCCTTGCCCGGGTGCGGCACATCCCGTGTCTGTATGTAAACCCCAGCCCCCACCTCTGCCACAACTCTCCCCAGGTGTGATACAACAAAGCAGCGAGAATCGGCGGTAACCGACGAGTCAAGCGGCTTCACCAAGGCAGTAAGGGTGTCTGTTCAGAGATTATTTGATGACAGCACCGATACCTGCTTGGCTGCAAGTGACCCGTTGGCTGCGATTTCTGCTTGCCTGCTGTGTTGAGCGTCCCCCAACCCCTTGGTATTATTTTCTGGCTGTCTTGGATCTTCCCCGATTTTTTTTTCTTTCTTTTTTGCTCCTGTTTCTATGTGGTTTTTCCTTGCTCCCACCTTAGGTAATTAGCACCCCACACTAGCCAGAGCGTGGTTTGGCCTCAAGCTCGGTTGTTTACACGCTTCTCTGCCATCTTAGATACTGTGGAAACTGCACCTTGTCTTTTTTTTGTTTATTTTTTCATTACCTCACACTCTAGCGAGTCCCATAGGTGAATCACCTAAGAGGGAGTGACAGCTCAGGTCTCCTGCAGTCTGTACATAGTTCAGGTTTCCGCGATTGTATGTAGGGTTTATGCCTTGGTAGGAGCATTGGTGAGCCATACCCGCTTGTTGTACCATCCACAGGCGCCTAACAGGGGGCACATTGGGCCTCAATCAGCCACGGTTGGGAGCAGTGGGTCACAACGCGGCACAGCCACCCCCTACGGCCACATGTAGCTTAGAACGGAACCACAAGAGTGCTGAACTTGTTGAGATAATATAAAAAAGCGTACCTGCTTAGGCCGCCTAAGGTTCAGGCGATTTCGCTGGGGCGGCTAGCGCGGGGTAGTTCACTTGATTGAAGTCCGGGACTTTTTCTCTCACCCCGTTGTTTTGGCAAGGAATTTGAGGTGATTTATCCGGCACGAACGGCAGACGGGAACGAGCGGCGGGTGCCTGTGTGTCCTCATGAGCGTGAGTTTTAGAGTTCTGTCGACATGGAGAACACCTGACAGGTATGTGAAGTCCACGGTCTAGGAACCATTTTTTCTGGTCTGTGCTCAGATGGAAGTCGGCTGAACAGTTCTTGCATTTTTACCATCCTTCATTTTCTGGAGAGTCTTGTTTGATTTGGTGATCTTGATTGCTTGATCTTGAGCGATGATGGAGAGTGCGAACTGTTGTCCTTTGCTCGGAGGTGTCTGAGTCTTGGCGAATTCTGCGATTGGCTTTGTTTTAGTGCTTGGAGTTACAGCGCAAGCCAAGGGAACAAGAGAGGTACCTCGAGTATCAGCGGTTTCACTGGTGCCCGTATGAAACTTCTAGGTGTTTGGAAACAGCTCTTGTCCTTTCGAGCGAGTTTGCGTTTCGGCGTGACACAAAGGAGAGTTTCTAGAATTTAGCGGCGGTGAGTATGGATTATGACAAAGCGGCGTGTTATCTGTCTGGGGGTGTTGATACCAGCAGCTTTGCGCGAAACGGCAAGAGTGTAAGTGAGGGCAGACGGTGTTTTTTGCGAGGCATTTAGCGAGCAGTTTTTTAACGTGTAGCAAAACCGTGATTTGCGCGTCTATCGGAACGGCTTGCAACGATGCGGTAACTGCAGCAAAAATAGCAGAATTGTCTGTGAACATTGTTGGTATGAATAATTAGTAATGATTGAAGTCTTCATCTTCTGCTGTCGACTTTTTGCGGTGAATTGCTTTGAATTACTGAAACATTGTGGTGAGCGCGCGACGATCTTCTGAAAAGGGAACATAGGTTTCAGTACAAAGTTAGCCATCGGTTTTCCATCATATTGGCTCGAAATAAGAGGTCCGAACCTTTCTTCGAGTTCCCTTTGGAAGTTGCATTTTACTAAGAGGTTTTGTCCACTTCTGAAAAGCTTTTAGCTCTAGGTAATTAATCGCTAGGGTTCGGAACTGGTTTTACAAATGAATTTAAAATACCAATTATTGGCAGTTTTGGAAATTCATGATGAAAATGATCGGCATAACTAGTTATGTTCAGAACCGATTGAAACCAATTTGTAAATGGCCAAAACACTAGGTGATGTTGTACGTCCGGAAAACAAAATTTTGGATCATCATGGGCGTGTGCATTTAAAAATCAACCTTTTTTGGGGATGTTCATTCCTGTACTTTGCGTGTATTGTCTATTTTGTCAAAAAACGCACCTCTTGGTCAATAAACATTATCTCAAAAGCAATAATCGGAAAAAAATGAATATTTGATGAAACAAAATCAGACAAATGAGTTATTTCCTTATTTTTTAATAAATTATTCAAAGGATTAGTTTTTTGAAGAGCAAACCGATTCCAAATCTTACTAATCACAAATTGCAACATACCCACAGCCCACCGACACTCTACATGCACACTACCCATTGACACCACACACATACCAACACACAATGGACACTAAATTACACGGCACACGCACACGGTGAACAACAGCCACAGAGCCATGGACACCACTATCTATGTGTGGGGTTACATTTGTCTCTCCTCACCTGGACGTAAAGCAATAGGTATGTTCTCATCCACATGCTTGAAACTGGCTAACCTTGTTTTGACACCACTCTGTTTTCTTTGTCTTTTGTTTTGCTCCCCAGTCCTCTCTGTGTTGTGGCCAGCATCCACTACACACACGCAACGCAAACACGTTGACGGCAAGGAGCCGGAACTTTGTATGCACACACTTTTTCTCCGAAAACCACTGCAAATTTCAATTAAAATACAAAACCAGACCTGGTGTTAGAGCGTATCCGCATTAGCGCGGGATACACACTTTTTGCTTTTGGGATACACACATGATACACACTCTACAACCCTGGGATACACATGTGATACATGCAAACCATGAAAGAAGAAAGCGTAATCTTGGCCATCCCCCACAGAATACATGGTATGGTAACATGCACCCTTTTTTGTCAGTGGCAGACACGGCTCCAAGCGGTGGGGAGAAATATTGGTCTCAGCATAGGCAGCGGCGGAATCGTAATGCAGGCAGCCGACCTTGTGGTCGGCGGTTCGAACCCTGGTGCGGCCAATATGCTGCCGCCGCCGTCCGACCAGGATTCGATCCGACGACCTAAAATCCTGCAGCCGAGCGCGTTACCATTCGACGAAGGCTAGATGTGACATAATTGTGTCTCCCCATTGCTTGGAGCCTTCAAGCTGCAAGGGAACGAAGGACTGGGGAACTGAGCACGTAGGACTATAAATGAAGAAAAACTTGGGATACACATGTGATACACACACTTGAAAGTTGGGATACACATTGGACACACACTTCCAAAGCTTGGGATACAGTCGGATACAATAATTACAAGTTTTGGGATACACTTAAACTCCAGGTCTGTACAAAACCAGCATCAATCTTGTTGAAAACAAAACATAAATAACCTTAACCAAGGTTGCAGACATGGACGAATAGCAATAATAGCAAAAAACATTCAATACATTTCTTTTAAACAAATCACGTTGCAAAAAAATACCAAATCAACATCTGAGGACAGTTTGGCATAAAGGGTGAAATATGGACAAATTAGGAATAAAGGGGGCATAGAGAGACACAGGGCTTGGCCACAGCTTGGCCAAGCAACTGATTAGCAACTATTACTTGTGTTTTTACTTGTGTGTTTTTTCAGCAGTTTGGTCGCTGATAGGCAGAGCAGCATTTTAGCGTGTAAGAAAAAGCTTGTATTGTGAACACAGAAGACCTCAATGCAAAGGCAGCAAAAGCAATAACATATCAGTGCTGACGAGTATCGCCGCTACATAGTTGCGCAGACAATTTAGGCTGTGAAATGCAAAGTGCCTGGGAGTCGCAATGTGACCAAACTTAGAGTGTTAGCCTGGCGTGCTACTTTGTATTAACTGTCCCACTGTTACCCAAGATTTACCCTCCCCAAGAGAAGCCCCCCATGGTCCATAAGGAGGGTTACCGTCCAGCCTCCAAATGCGTGAAATGCACACAGGGATTGGTGTGCCCGTGATCTAGAAGGATGACCTTCCGTTCTGCATGGTTTTGGAAGATGTCCTACTTTAACCTCCATTGGTTGTAGAGCGGAGGCTTTCAAGTAGAGCAAAAGGTCCACTTGAAGGCAGGTGTTGCATCACATGACCACAAAAAACAACAACATCGGTCTTCATATATTGGGGACCCCAAGGGGGAAACACTGCACCCACCCACACAGGGAGGGCAGACGCGCCACCAAGGGCAGCACCCAACTTCCACGGGTGGCCGCACAGAGGCATGTGCACATATTGTATCAAGCCGCTCTGTGTGGGCTTCTGGATGACAAATGGGACTCTTTTTTTTTCGTCCGGTCGTGTGAACCCCAACGACAGCAAGCTGCAGGAGCGCATGGCCCACCTGTGACGGTGCCCCTGACTGCCCCTCCACCTCTGTGTCTGCCCACCTGTGCCTGCCATGCAGGTGGCTGAGCGCCCACCACCAATGCCCCCAGCCCCCTCCTAGAGCCCTTGCCCCTTCACTTGACCTTGCCCTGCATGGTAACGCATACCCAGGGGAAACCCGAAGCGGCAAATCCAGAATCACGGGCTTGTAGCACTGCACTGCCCGCAGATAGAGGGGCACAAAGGTACACCACCAGAATGGCCCATCTTGTGGCGGAAGGGCGGGATACATGCACACTGCTTGTTAAAGCACTATACACCAAACTCCAGCACATCATCCGCAGCTGATCTGTTGCAATGTGTTCCATTCTGTTGCGAGGCACAATACCCAAGGCTTGTGTGCAAATGGCGCTGTAGTTCTTGTGATACTATGGCTAAAATTCCACAGTCCGGTTGTGATGCAACGGCTGAAACCCCCCCCCCTCTTCTGTCTTGAGACTAGCACAAACACAAAATTCCAAATCTTTCAAGTATGTCCCACTATTGGTTGGTTCAGCGGAGTTCTAGTATTCAGTGGTTAATAGTGGTATTCGGGGGGCAGGAGCAAGTGATGACCATGTGTGTGAGGGTGTAATCGGGCACTTGGTTTTTGGGTTTGACCGTTCGCCTCAAGTATGCACTGCAATGTCCCCCTGCCCTTTCGCTGTGGCAATTCTAAGTCAGTTCATCGACGTCCAGGGACAAGAAATGCAGCGCTTGCCTGATCAGATTTCAGTGCTTTCGTCTGGTCGGCAACCTATGCAGCTCGGCATAACGGATTGTGACAGCAACACATGACGATGGCTGGCAGCAAGGTCAACAGCACAAGCACAGAAAGTGATTGGTGGCACCACAGCGTTATCCCTCCCCCCTCCATTTCTTTGCTGAGATGCAGGGCACTGATGCTGCAAACACCATGATTCCCACGTTAGGTTGGGGGTCCTGCATCATGCCATTGGGATTAATGAGTCAAAGGACTGAACACTAGAGGCAGGGCGTGGACCGAGGGCTCAGACATCCTTCGTCTCCATATACGCAGGACGGACCAGGGTGAACAAGAGCAGGTTTCTCACAAGAGGAGCAGTGGAAGCAAAGTCCAAAATAAACCCCCATGTCGCACGTGCTCAGGCAATGTTAAGGGCAAGCAAGAGATAGGGTGTACGCGGCTTCCAACGTCAGGTCAGTGTGAGTCTTAGGGATCGAATGCAGTGGGCCATTCACCAAAGATCCCTGATGATGGATGTCACATTCAATCAGGGGAAGACACCTTCAAGGCAGTAGTGGGATGCAGGGATGCATTGGAAGGGCAGGGGGCCAAGGGCAGGTGTCAGGAGCGGTTGAGAAGGCGATTGGAGGGGCTGTGCAACATTCGAGAGTGGTTCACAGATGCCCTTAACGGGGGAGCGGTTGGGGAAAGAGAGACGGAGACAGCACCTGCGTTGCACCCTTGGCCCACAGAACGGCGGGGGGGGGATATGCCATCAAAGGCTGAGTGAGTTTGCCGGTTGCTACTTCCATGTGTATGTAGTTGTACACCTTTTGAGGAGGGAATCCTCTGCGTGGCTGGCCCCTACAGCCGGGGGGGATTTTACCAGGTGAGAGTGGGCCAGTTGTCCCTCTGCTCACAAGTGCTGCTTCTGCCCCTTGGCGTCCCTCCCATCCCGGCGCTGGCATGCTCCACATGAAAGTTTTCCAAAACAGCGGGGTTTGGAGGGTGCTCACCACCGCTGATGTGGGAAATGTGAAACAGGGCCAGGGGCTTCTGGATCGCCAAGTGTTCCCCATCAGTGGCGCGCAGCGTACTCAGGCATTATGCCAGTTGCTTCAGGGTTTTTTGCCTGTGCAGTGTGCCAGTTTGCTTCACCAAGGCTTCCGTGGGGCCTAGGTCCGGACCCTTGGTCGCCAGCTCCGCTCTGGCCTCAGCTGTGATGGCCACATCTTGCCCGTGTAGTACTTGAAATACCTGCTGCATGGGCTTCTGCAGGATGAAATTTTGGGAGTGGCCTCCCCACATCGGCCTCAGAAGATGTACCAAAGGGCAGATGCGAACTCACATTGTCAAGGGCTGGGTGGTGCCGTGACCCCCCTTTGGGCGGTTTGTCCACGGGTTGCATCTTGCTTGTTCTGGGTGATGGTTTGTAGTGTAGGACACACATTTCACAGTTTCTCCCACGAATGCTGCCTGCTATCATTCTTGGCTGAAGTGATGGCATGGTTGGTGCATGACCGGCAAAATGAAAACAAAATCGCTGTTTGCACTGAAAATAGGGAGGGAACAATCATTTTCAAACTGCAACCGTTTTGTGTTCGAAAACCCCATGGCCGCTTGTATGTACAATCACATAATTGTGATATGTACACCTGTGGTACTGTTCTATATAGGACCTGAAACCCGACTGTGAAACTCCACTGCACTGAAAGTCGGGTCCATGCTGCCAGAGCAGTTTTTCAGCCTCGACGGCTCCATATTGAAAATCCCGAAATTAATTAAAGCTGTGACCACTCCCAATGATCTAATGTCCCATGTACACTAATGTCCCATGTACAGCGTGTTTTAGGCCCTCTTTCTGTTTTTTCATCCCATTTGGCATTGGGTGCTTGGGGGGATTAGGGCCCAGGACAAGGGCCAAATGGCACAACACTGGCGATCCCTAGACAGGGGTTGGCTGCAAAACATGTACTTCTGCACCTTGCCATGGGTAGCCTGCCACAGCATCCCCAGTACACCCCCCTAGAGGGCCGCAAACAGCGCCTGTGCAAATGCCTGTGGATGGATACAAGCCAATGCTTTGAAGTCTTGCACGGCTCTACAGTGAAATTAGTGACCAGAGATCCATTACAAGGGTGCGATCTAGCCCGCCCCCCGCCCCCCTGTTCTAGTAACTACCCTGCCCCCCCCCCCCTTGTATAAGCTACGCCAAAGTCCCAAATTAATACGGTCCCTACGCCTACTGTAGCTTGGACACGGGCGTAGCTTGCGCGCGACACATACAACTACCAACACCGGGCACCCAGGTTCAAAAAGAGAGGATTGCATGGTGAGCTGGTGCAAGAAAGGGGCATATAATGCACAAACAGCCCCAAAATCAGAGCTATCTGGGTTCAAGTGGGCAAACACTCACAACAAATGTGTCCATGACTCTATGTGACTCGCAAATCCGTCACCAAACCCATGTCTTATATGGCTGCACTACGTTTGGTACCGAATTACAATTAGGTACCAAATTAATACGGTCCCTACGCCTACTGTAGCTTGGACAAGGGCGTAGCTTATACAAAGGGGGGGGGGGGGTACAGCTACTGAAGTAGTTTTTCATCAACAAACTGTTGGCCAACAGTATCCTCTCTGCGAGGTAGACTTGAGGCAATAGAATTGTCCTTCAGGCACTGTCAGTGCCTGTGGTCAAGCCAGACGCAAGCTTGGCCCAGCCCAGTGACCTTTGGTAACTAACTGTGGCTGGACACCAGGACGGGGTGGGGAGGACCACATCCCCCGACCACTGTTGCATGCACTCGCGCAGTGCGTGACATGCAAAGGCCTCTGTGTGCGTGCTGGGCGATGGGACAGTTGCTGGCGCCCTCACCAGGTGCAAGAGCCCGTTGGCGGTTGAAGATTGCGAGCCACTGCCCTGCGGTGCCACAAAGAGCGATCCCCATTGAATGCAATCTTGGGTGATTGCCAAGCAATTCTGTTGGGAGTTTTTGACACAGGCACAATTTTTCAACCCGCAGAATGACAAAAGTCACCCTCATTGCGACCTTTGAGCCACTATCCATGCTCTCATGCTCTCACACTCATGCAACTGGGCAGCATACCCTGGTATTTCTCACCTCTCACGCCTTTCTCCCGTCTGCGCCGAGCCTTGAAGTCGTGGTTTGCTGTCTCTTTGGAAGATTTGATGCTTCCATTGGCAAGAGTCACTTTGAAGTCTGCTGCCTTGGTAACCACCAATGCCGCCAATACGATGCAAAACAAGAGGATCAGGGAGGCAAATAGAGCCTTCTTGGAGTGATCCATATCCATGAGAGCATCTGTCAAAAGAACATGCAAGACAAGAATGGAACTAAAGCAGAGAAAGTGCGCATCACATCACATACCATCACATCACATCACATCACATCACATCACACCACACCACATCACATCACATCACATCGCATCGCATCGCATCGCATCGCATCGCATCGCATCGCATCGCATCGCATCGCATCGCATCACATCACATCACATCACATCACATCACATCACATCACATCACATCACATCACATCACATCACATCGCACAGCACAGCATTGCACCGCACCACACCACACTGCACCGCAGCACACCACAGGTGGTCAATCCTATCAGCCAAGATTCGCCCTGCATTGACGGAGTCACTTCATTCTTGATGCACTTTTTGGCTGCTGCCGGAAACCTCACTCCACCAGTGCAGAGCCATGAACCATTCAGTGAATTGCTCAAGCGTAGGGGCTGTGAATCATTGACAGAATCGCTCGAGTTCAAACAGAAAATTCCATTGGCTGTCTCCCCAACACTGTGAATCTCACTTCTGTAATGGCGAACGCTGTGACCAGCAATGAGTCCACATTCAGCTTGCAACATGTGCTGACATGCACTGGTCGTGCTTAAGCATTGTGTTGTCTCGGCTCGAAATTGAGAACCTCCAAAACTGATGTTTTGATCCTTCGACACTGCACCATGATCAAACATCACGCCTCAGGCATGCTTTAGGCTATTTATTGATGAGACAGCATCCACACAGATACCACTCCAAGAATTTATATCCACAAGCACTTTGAGCCTGTGTCTTTTTTGAAGCTTTCAAAATTCAGATTCTTTTTACAAAGAGCACCCCCCTCTTGTACTTCGGAGGGGATGGCCGGACAATAGTGATGAAGTCAAAAGTGGGTCAAACACAGACAGTGACTATGACCGTGAAGGAGTAAAACACAGGAGGGTTACAAGCTGTGCACACCTACTATTCTGGACATCAACAATGTCCTTTGCTTTTTTTGTGTGTGTGTTCCGGCGCTAGGCGTGTGCAGCAGCCCCTGAGAGGGTCCGCAGTCATGAGCGCGCATGAACATTGGGTCCAGAACCATCAACAATGCCCTTTGCATGGCTACCTATGGGCATCATTGTCATTTGTAGCGAGGAGAACGATCCCCCATGTGCGCCAAAGCTCCACGCATGCTGTCTCTAATCGTGGCTAAGAAAGTTCAAATTGTTTACCGTTTGGAAGCCAAGTGGGGGCCGAATGGCTGTGTGCAGAGAAGTTGTTCCCACAATTCCTTAAAGCGGAGGTGCCCTAAGCTGTGCTCACATGAGAATTCGGCATGCGGACTTGCATCATGGGATTGGGTGTCTTGGAAAATAGGGCTCCTTCCCTCTGCTGTGTGGTCCAAACATATCCAGCCACTGCGTGATACTAATCCTTGGTGGCGGGGCTCAACGTCATGTCCGCACAAAGCCCAAAGTGGCCATTGAGACTCACTTGAGTAACACTGTTTACCCAGGTGCCAGGTAGTTTTGCTTGGTTGTCACCCACTTTTGAGTAACACGGAGGACGGAGGTTAGGGGGTTGGGTGTTACCTGAGTAATGTAACATGCTAGGAAACATTCCCCTATACACACATGTGGAACGAGAAACTCTTCCCCATTGTTGAGTTGTTGCTCGCTTCATCTTGAGAATATGTTTGCGTCTATGGTCGAGGATAGGCCCGAGTATACGGAAATGACGGCTTCCTTCAAAATGACTTTTGGCAGCTAAAATGGCTTGTAATGATGTTGAGAAATTGAACTTCTCCAAAAAGTTCAGTGAAGTACAGTATGGCAAGTGGCCAAATGCATTTGTGAGCAGTTTTTCTCTGTGCCCATTCTTGCACACTTGCCATCACTACACTAGCCAAATTGTGCGCCGGCCGAAAGTGTCTTGTGAAGTACATTCCCACTTGCCTGCCATGGGCTGATGTAAGTGAAGCACCCAATATTGGTATACGATGCACCGTGCGACTAAATGTTGACATAAACTAGTAGGGACCCCATCCCCCTGCACCCCCCCATGGGCGGGTGGGAGGGCCCTGTTATAGTTTATAAAATTCTGAATTGAACAGGGCATCACAATGAACAAAACAAAGTAGGGTGTACAACTACTGTTACTGGGGAAACAGTAGTTGTACAAGCAAAACAAAACTCATTCAAAGGCCATATGACTTCCTGGTGCGCGGTCTTTGTGGTTCAGTCAGCACCAAGCCATACTCCAGCGACCAAAGATAGTTTTATGGCACCCCGGGCAGTCACGACACCCCTAAGCACAGACACCGTGGGGAACGCCGCAGCGAACTCGCCACAGGCACTCCAGCCAACAGGCGTCCGGCCTGGGGCACATGGTCGCGTGGTCGTGGATAGGGACCTGTTGAAAAAAGGCAAGAGGCCCCCAGCATCCCACCCTGCGAAGCGTTCCGCCAACACTAAGAGACAGCCCCTACAGGACACTGTGCAAGCTGTCCGTCCATAGCAGTGCGTCCCTTGGGCAAATCTGCAATCCATACAGGGCAAGGGAGGGCGGGAAAAGCCTGCAGGGAACGAAACCTGTCCCAAGCTGCTAACCCCGCCGCAGCGAAGTCGCCGCCGAAATCACCGTCAATACGGGAGAAACAGTCAGCCGGGTTGAGATCACCTGGGACCCATTCGAGAAAAACAGTCGAAGCAGACCTCTGGAGCAGGTAAAAGGCTCTGCGCAGGTTCCTGTTATGCCTCTTTAAACCAGACCGGGCGCGCATCCCCGCCAATTGGCCCAGGGAGGAGGCATTGTCCCCAACCATCCTGAAGACGGGCCAGCCCACATTGACGATGAAATTAAGGCCCTGGACCAGGGAGTCCAACTCTGCCTCCTGCTGCGTCAAAACCTCGAGCCCACAGCGAAAAACCCTGCCCCCCAGCGCTGGACCCCAGAGACCCACCTTGAAGCGGTCCAAATCGAAGGCCGCGTCGACAAAAACTAGGCCTCTGCCCGCAGAAGAGGGGGAATCGACACGTCTCGGGGTCCAACCACGTCGTGACATGACAAGGCAATGCAGGAGGCTATGCACCAGCTTCAAGGGGGTGGAAGGCAAAAAGGAAGAGCCCCACATAACATGTGACCACCAGCCAGCCAAAAAGGGGCAAGCGCCCACCTGGGGTCTCAGGGCCCATGAAAAACGGCCTATAACCCGCCGAGCGAGCTTCCGGGATAAAGGCAGCAGCGCAACGCGCAACCATAGACCAAGCAGGACGATCCATTGGTTGGAGACCACAAATACGCCCTGTCCCGCTCCCGACAGCACCAATTTCTTACCCAACCAGACAATGGACGGCACAGGCTCAAGGATGCTCTTGGGGCTGATGATCGCCCCTTCACGACCCAACAGGTCACAGAGGCGCGCCGCCGCCGAACGCACGTTGCCTGCCCCGAAACCCAAAACGAGAAAATCATCGAGGTAGTGCAAAACCAAGACCGAAACCAAATCCAGCCCCTGTAGCAAGTAGCCTAACACGGTCTGGCAAATTACCGGAGAGTATTGCCATCCAAAGGGCAGGCAATTGAAGGCGAACGTCTGTCCGTCAATACTGACCCTGAAGGCCTGCCTGAAGTCATCTGGCAAACGCAAAGACCAGAATGCATTCTTTAAATCAACATGGCATGCCAGCAGGGGGGCCCCCTCAGGTGCCTCCAAATGCAGGTCATCGAGTGCGCGCAAAAAAGGGTCGCACAAATAGCGGCCCACGTCCTCAGAAAACGCAAGACACCCCTGGCCCGCCCGCAAGTAATGCAACTCAATGAGGAAAGCCAAATCTTCCACCGCCGGGAGGGTGAAGGACGGCGGCGGTTGGCATGCTGTTTATTGAACTGCACTAAATGCACTATCATAGATGCTTTCTCCGAATTTTTGGGAACTGGGAACAGCCAGCCATTAGGGGGAAGGTTGGAAGGGCACCGTGTCAAAACGCCATCCCGCACCAGGGCTCTAGCCATCACCAAACCCTCAGGGGAAATACTGCGGATGCCCGGTAACGTGCGCGTGGACACCGACAGGACATCATTTGGGGCCACTGCGTGCCAAATGAAATCCGGGATGCGAATGCTACCCACCTCCCGGATCCCCCTTTCCAGAACATCCAGGGACAACCCCACCAGGATCGGCTTTGGAGACGTCGATTCACGAAAAAACCACCGGCCAAAGGTCTGGCTCCAGGCGGTCAAGTGCTGCAATAGCCGCCTCCAGAAAATCAAAAACCCCCAAATCCCTCGCCACCATATTACCCCTCATCAATAATAATCGGATCCGGGACCTGACGAGACCCCTGTCCGCGAGAGGCACCCTTAAGCCTTCGGACACGCGATCCAGCCATTGCTGTCCCCGGCGGGAGTTCAACAGGAGCTCCGAGCCCTCTTCCTCGAGACCGCAGGCGAAGAAGTCCAGACCCGCCGCCTCCTCCTTGCACAACGGGGGCGGCTCGCTGGTGGTCCCGGGCCCGACCCCTGAACTTCGCGGCGACGGACTGGCGTTGGGGATAACCGCTGGCCCCGACCGACAAGCCTGACTCGGGGGCTTGTGCGGTGGTGGAAGAGTCGGGGGCAACGCCCCCCCCCGTCGGACCTCCAGGAGGGGATTCTCGGGCCGGGGAGGGCGGATCTGTGCGGCGTCCTGTGGTCGATGCGGACTGCGGGGTAGCCACCGACGGACCCGAGGGGGTCGACTGTCCTTGTTTCCGCGAAGGCTGGCGAGGCGGCGCGGGTCGTGAAGGTCGCTTGGCGGTCGGCGGCTGCATAGCGTCCCCGGAGTCGTCCCCTTCAACCACTGCCTCGGAACCTCTGTCGCGCTTCGATCCGGTGGCCGGGAGCTTAGCGGGCCTCTCGTCCGGCAAGCAGAGACCCATGAGCGATGACGGCCAGAACTCGGCTGTGTCTGTGGTGATCCACTTGACCCCCTGACTCGCTGGCCACGGCAGGCGTGAGCTCGAGTGGAAGGTGAAGTCCTCTGGTGCCGCTGCGTAGAAGTGCGCCATGCGCACACTGGCCCAGCGTCCCCACCAGCATAGGTAGCGCCAGGGGAGGCCACGGAATCGGAGGAAGGCAGCCCCCGCGCGACACCACGAGTGCCAGCGGTAAGCCGCGTAAGGGCTGCCTTGGAGCAGTCGGGCCATACCCTCTTCGAGGACGGCGGCTCTGTCGACCATGACGTCCCGTCCAGGAAACTGGCGCCGCAACCAGTGGGCCCATTCGCCCGCAAAACTGCCGAGGTCACGGGAAACCCAGCGCGAGTCCCGTTTGAGGCCCCAGAAAGCCACCACCTTCCCCCGCAGGCCGGAGCGCCGGACAGACGCGATTTCCCCCACGCGGGTGAGGCTGCTGAAGGAGAGGACGGCGGCGGCGAAGACAGCCCAGTCCTCCGGAGTCTGGCAGGCCTCGGCCATGACCTGCAGAACATGGGGGCCTGCGTAAGGGCGGTCTCCCGGGGTAGCCACCGGCGCACGGGCGAGGCGCCAGAGGCGTTCCCATCGTAACGGCGGTATCCATCCCATGACCCATACAGCGTGTAACGCCGACACGGCGCCCCGCAGCGTTGCGGGTCGATATCCCGACCGGAAGAGGAGGAGCAAAATACTCTCCGCCAGGCTCTGCGTGTCCCCCGCCGGTGCCGACCCATGGAAGAAAGCGATTCGTCGAAGGTGTGAACCATAGGAATTTCGTGTCCCCTCCTTCCAAGTGCTGATGAGGCATGTCTGGACGTCGTCCGCTGGATCCGCATACCCGAGGTCTCGCCACAAGGCCGCGATGGACCTCCAATCAATGGTTTTTCCGACCCACTCCGAAACCGGCGCCACTGCCACCGCCGGACTCGCCAGCTCCAAGATCGGTTCCAGCCCCCCCGGCGCGTCTCGTCACTCAAGAAAGGGACACCTCCAGACCCAGTGACGGGTCACCTCACCACGAGCCTTGCAGGTCTTGCACGGGCCGACGGGATCCTCAGTCGTGCGCACCCACTCGTTTTTGTGAATTTCGAAGAACTCCTCACCGTCGATGATCTTGAAACGCCGACGCATGGCCTTCTTCAGGCGTTTGCCCGCCTCCGACAGGCCCTCCTCCAGCCGAACATCCGACTCCTTTTGAGATCCAGAGGTTGATGAAGAACCAGACGTTCCCTCGTACCGCTCCTTGTAAGAGGCCGTCGCAGAGAAAACGAGCGTCCACAGAGCCTGCACCAGGTTGTGAAACCTCTCAGAGACCTGCGCGGAGTCTGACGCGTCCATGCTGTCAGACCCATCTGGGTGTTTACGGTCGGTCCATGGCGTGTCGTCCCTCTTGTCCTCGTCAGTGAGGCCCAGCATGATCTCCTTAGCCGCGGCATCGGACATTTTGGGAACCATAGTGACTGTGGAGGCAGGGAGGAAGAGGGCACGATTAATCCACTGGGGATGGTTGGTAGCCGTGTCCGCATCGTGGATGGCCCTGGTGACAATGCAGGAACCTGCAACTGGTCCTTCGGTGGCGCCTCAGTGATGCTTTGGACCTTGGCGGTAAGGGACTTGATGAGCTGACCCTGGTCCTCCAGCAATTTAAGGATCGCAGGGTCCACTGGCCCAGGCGCCGGCACTGTCGGAGCTGCGGGGGAAGACTTTTTGAACGCCCCAGTGGCGAAGTCCAGCGTGACGTCCTCCAGAAGCATGTAGCCCACCAAGCGGTCGAGGAACTCGTCCCGAGAACCCGTGAACGAGACGGTGGACGCGAAATTCTTGGCCCAGGCCTCCCCCTCGTCAGGCATACCCCGGAGTTCACGCATCAGGACCAGCTTGCGGCGCGTCTAGGACTTGGTATCCGCCCCAAGTCGAAAATCTCCATGGGCGTCCCCTTGGATGTAATCCGCGAACGACAGTGCATCCTCCATTTTTATACTGCTGCTTGGCCACCAATTGAAAATCCACGAAGACAGAAGGAACAGCTCTCAAAGGAGCGGAAGCAGATCAGCTGTTCGGCCTGAGCAGCAAAAGAGACAGAACCTTCGTCTGAAGGCCCTGTTATAGTTTATAAAATTCTGAATTGAATAGGGCATCACAATGAACAAAACAAAGTACACACTTGCCTCATGGGCAAATTGGCCATTTTGCTTGTCTGAGTAGTTTTTTGACGTTTGTATGCTTGCCTTTGTAGCCCCCCCCCCCCCCGTCTGTCTGGGAAATAATCAAGTTGAATAGCTAACCCATTGCTTCAACTGGCGCCGCTTGTCCCAAAAAGTGGGGTTCTATTGTGGGTAGTGAGTTCTCACGGTGGCTCATAAACGCATATTGACAGCCAGTTACAGTAGCTTGCTCAGGTTCATTTGCACTTATTTGTATGTGACATGCACTTTCTTCTCAGATGCAATCTCTGTTTGCATGGCCGTTTGATTTTGTATTGCATGTTCTCGATATTTGTTGTCTGTCTTTTTGCTTCAGTCTGTTTGTCCTTTCGTTTGCCGTCTTTCTGTGGATTTTTTTGCACAGGCGCCATGGTCTCTTGTTCTTTCTTGTGCAATCAGCCACCTCAGATACCCCAGGCTGTGGTGGGAACCACACCTGCGTAGGTGGTACCAGAAATCTCGTGCATGCATACCGTGGGCTGACCTGCAGCATTCTCTCAAGTGGCTGGTACCAGTACCAGCCAAAATGTGTCTGCTTGACCCCAATATGCCGCAACCAGTGTGCAGTTTGTCAGGAAATGATGTCATGTCCAGGGTGAATTCGGTATGGGCGGACCTGCCCACTATCAGCCTGAAGACTACCATAAAACTGCCCATGCGCAACATACCTGAGGAGATCCACAAGCCACGATCACCACCCACAGCAGCCACGGTCACGCCGGCACACAGCAACAAATGTACCGCCGCACAGCCAATCGCCAAACGAACACGATCGCATGCCCCACAACACAGGGCCCCCGCACACCAGGCCAAACCGGTGAGAAAAAAACAAAGACAAACGAAGGATGGTACACCCCCCAACAGGGAACACATCACCACAGGCACCAACGCAACCCACATACCCACAGGCTAAACACACACCAGAGTGTCCAACCGTACACGACGCACATTGCACGTGATGGCGTCAGGGACCGAAATCCATTTGCAGGGAGTGCAACTGATCCAGTTGTATGATAAGTGGGATCAGGATGAGGGCGTTGCAGGCGCGAGGCGGGTCTCATCAAAAATTCAATGAGACCCGACCGTCCATACTATACGCTGTCATGAAGGCATACAGGCATGTGTGAAATGGCCAGGGCCGAGCCAGCTCATCGGGAGGGACGTTGCGATAGCTCGATTGTACCCCCCTCCGGAAGGGTACGAGCCACGGCTGCAGGCAACCCATGTTTCGGCCATTCGAACCCTGGCTGCCCAGGGGATTGCCGTACTAGCGGGCCGGCCCAACGCCGTACTCTTTCCCCCACATTCACCTATCACGAACCATGATTCGAACCAACAACCTTGAGGCCGTGAGTCCAGTGGGTAGCCCGCTAGAGCACAGCAGGGCTCGTTCCAAAAGTTGCGGAACTAGGTCAGCCTTTTAAGGTCCTGCATGCTATGCGTACAGGGGTTCCAAAAGTCGCGGAAACAACACTTACTGTCGTTCTGAAAGGGGCGTTGTTCTTGCAAAGGGAGGGAGGGATATATACATGAAACTGCAGCAAGAAACTTTGCGTTGTTCAAAAAAGCAAGACATGACATGACATGACATGACCAAATCACAGATGATACAAGAGAGGGCGGCTCACCTTGGCTACCAAAGTCACCACAGCGAAGGGTTGGGGCAATCCTGGCGATAACGCCAATCTCCATCACCATACACTTCCTCCATGATAGGAGCCAGATTCGGCTCCAATTCGCGGAGCTGATCTCGAGTGGTGATGCCCATATTCACATCAGTGCGAGCAATTGCTTCAAACCATGCTTGAGTGCCGTTGGCCCAGAACTCCTCGGCATTGGAAAACATATACAAGCCGGTGTCGCGGACAGTTGCAGCAGCGTCATAAGCCGCTTGGACTCGCGACAATAGGTCCTCATCAAACCCAAGATTCATCACAGAGTGGCCGAATTCGTGCACAAGAATGTTTTCCTTGGGATAGTGCTCATCATCGGTCATCTCCAAGTTTTCCTGGCCGGCGGAACACATCGGACATCCTTTGACTCCTCCAACGCCTCGACACATTTCATCGTAAGAACGCCCATCACTCCCAACCATGCCTCGGAGGTGGCTGTGTGGTGGCAAATCGCTCTCAACCTGGTTCCGTCCAATGATGCCAACACTGCATCCATTCTCAACCATGCGCCGGACCACATCTTGGTTTCCGTCCTTGAGCATGCAATATATGATCCACTCAGCTATCCGGCAAGTCTCATCCGGAACGTCGTCAAAGGCCTCAATTGGAATTGTGCCTCCCTCAAGCCCGCCAACCAAACCGCGCTGGCCATAAGACATAATGTGTCTGAGATGTGACCACACAACTCCACACTGAGTTTGAGCACAGCACGCACGCACACATGCACGCACGTACCCACGCACCCATGCACACCTACACACCCACCCACCCACCCACCCACGCATGCAGGCACGCACGCATGCACACATGTAATACATGGCAACCGTCTGCAGGTTGTGGGTTGCACAATCAGCAATTTTGCAGCAAGAAAATATGTTTCAAGTGAATTTGGCGGTTTGGGCGGGAGAAGAAACCTCAAACCACGGGATAAGCCCCCCGCCCTCCCACACACATGACGGTATAGAAGCGTGCCACACACCCACACGCCAGGCCGCCCGACTACCTATTGATACAGACTAATAGCCACATTGTTGGTCCCATGCCCATTGTCTAGTCTAGTGCCGCTGATTCGCCAAAATGCACAATACACATTTTCTTGCCCTATGCACCGTGCCACATGCATGCCATGCTCAGCATATGCCCCATGCCCAGCGGCTTGTCGTGCAACATGCTACACGTCGAACACTGCACTCTATTTCAGGTTGAACCTAGGTTTTGACAAGTGTCCCTCTGCTTTGCATTTGTTGCTTTAACCTGCATTGCCAAATGCCTTGTCATCACAAGCCTCTCCTTAATGTTTTTTTTTATTCAGACGTGGGCAAGCTGGCAAAGCCTTCTTACCAGATGACTTGAGAGAGCTCTCGGAATCAGGGATCCGAGCAGTTCAATGCTACAATTGTGCCACAGCTCAGTGTCATCACCAGCCTCTCCTTAATGTTTGGGATGGTATGAAGTCTGTCCATGAAAAATCAATGACACAAAGGGCTCGAGATGTACCCACCTGCTTTCTCCGTGTTCGCTCTGCGTGTGTAGCGTCATCCTCTACGCCCCCTCGGGATTGCCCAAGTTTACTCAATGCAAAACAGCCGAATTCAACATTTTTTTTAAGTGATAAGGTTAGTGCGTACTGCTGAGGTGCTCCCCTTGACCCTATCTTTTGGTGAGCCCCCTACAAACTTCACTGTCTTGTCTTGGAAATGCCTGAATGTGAAGCACGCAGCATCCACAAGCAGACTGGCCCGGGCGGGGGTATAGACCGCCACAGAATGAATGTGAAAAATGTAAGTCATGTACAAAAAAAATCGTCCAGTCGTGTAATTTTTGTTGCAGTAAATGCGTGCATTTTTTTTTGCGGTAAGTCGTGTGAATTAGAAAAAAAAAATTGAATTTTTCTTTTGCGGTAAGGGCTTGTAATTTTTTTTTGCTGTCAGGCGTGATAAAAAAAATTGAAAAATTGAAAGAAATGCAACCTTTGCAATACATGCGCAGTATGTACAGCTGCCGGTTCCGTACGGCACCCCATAGCGACCTTAGGGATGGGACGCCGAGTCCACAAAGCACATAGCACTCTGCGTGGTCACCAATTAGTTGCGACTCGGCAAATATAAAATAGTTTCACATGGTGTCATTGGCACGAGACACAAAATCAGGCCCAAGAAAAGAGTCCTGACAGGGCCATGGCCCACATCCAGTGTGCCAGCACTGGGAACAAAATCAGGCTCAAGAAAAAGAGTCCTGATAGGGCCATGGCCAACGCTAGTGCCACCATTATAGGCCACCAAGGCACTAGTATGGGGCCAATATAACATAGTTTCACAGGGTGCCATGGGCACAAGACACAAAATCAGGCTCAAGAAAAGAGTCTTGACAGGGCCATGGCCAACATCCAGTGTGCTAGCATTGGAAACAAAATCAGGCTCAAGAAAAAGAGTCCCGACAGGGCCATGGCCAACGCTAGTGCCACCATTACAGGCCACCAAGGCACTAGTATGGGGCCAATATAAAAGCAGTCTTATACGCTCCAAACGGGCGGAGGAAAATACAGCCCACAAAACATGCACCCGCTACAAGTAGTTGCACAATGCACGTTTGTAGATCAAGTCCGTTTTTGTGTCGCTGGACTTGGGCTTTGCACCGGGATTGGGGTTAAACTGACAAGCGGTGCACAACTTTGCTACTAGCTGCTTGGACACTTCATTGATGAAAAGCTGGTCACGCTCCAGCTGGCCAAAAGCATCTGCCGGGTAGCCTTGCGCCACTCTCCACGGATGAGGACCTTGGGACTGGTGTCCTCCTCTGTGGGAGTGGCCATGGAAGGTTGCGGCTAGCCACGCTCTGCTTGGCGGAGGCCTCCCTGCCTTCGAGTGGGGTGGGGCTGAACACTCTCCTCGATAGCCAAAAGCGCACCTTCAACTTGGGTGCTGGAGGGGGGGGGGGGACTCAGGAAGGCCAGGAAGCTCGGCCACGCCCTCGACATCATCACCGGGCGCTTGAACGTCCCGCACAGCACGTTCGGCATTAACAATGCTGAGCACATAGTCCACAAAACCGGGACCCATTGGGACGAGGGGCACATCGGAAAGAGTACCCCGGTGCTCCACCACCAACTTCACACCGTTCAAGCTTTGAAAACCACAAGACCAACGGTCCGTTTGGAATCCCAAGGCGCGGTGCTTGGTGGTTAGCGAAAGCTTCCTCGTCGCCATCAAGAAAGGACGGATCAAATGAGTGGAGCTTAGGGGTTCCCAAACCCAAACAATGAAAAGCACCAATCGGACACGACAATCGAAGGCACACACAAACCAGTGCAACCCTTCCTTGTCATTGGAAGTAACCACATGCCGGATTCAACTCTCTGCACCTGGACAATCTCTTGATATATAGAACCGCCAGAGTCCACACACGTGGTTCATCGATTACATTGCGGTGGACCTCTTGGTTCAATCAACACACGATATCCCTGTCTGTCAACGAATCTCCCACCCCCAAAGGTCTTGTTTCGCTCGGATGGTGCTTCGAGTACGCCTTTTGGAAGTGGGAGGGTCGAGAGGGGGTGCATGAGAGTCCCTAACCCCAACTCAAAGTGGCATGCAACGAAGCGTGGAGTGCGAGTCCCTAACCCCAACTCAAGGGGCCACGCAACAAAGCGTGGATTGAAAGTCCCTAACCCCAACTCAAGGGGCTACACAACGAACCGTGGAGTGCGAGTCCCTAACCCCAACTCAAAGGGCCACACAACGAGGCGTGGATTGCGAGTCCCTAACCCCAACTCAAGGGGCCACACAACAAAGCGTGGATTGAGAGTCCCTACCCCCAACTCCTCAACGGGCCACACAACAAAGCGTGGATTGCGAGTCCCTACCCCCAACTCAAGGGGCCACACAACAAAGCGTGGAGTGCGAGTCCCTAACCCCAACCCAAGGGGCCACGCAACAAAGTGTGGAGTGCGAGTCCCTAACCCCAACTCAAGGGGCCACGCAACAAAGCGTGGAGTGCGAGTCCCTAACTCCTACTGCCGCAAAGGTGGCAGATTACAATGCAAAGCCATGCACATGCTAAGGACATGTGTGTCTTCCATATTATGCATACTGCTGGTGAACCTCCTACGCAACGAAATGGCACGCTCAACGGCAGCCTCGACAGGGCAATATGTGCGCAGCAATGCCAAAACACGCCAAACATTCACCCATTGGACATGCTCCCGCTCCGGCGTCAAGGCCTCCCACATCCGGGACATGGGGGTCTTGGCAAATGTTTGAACGACATGCTCCTTGAAGGATTCCCACTCTTCCAAGGCACGAGCAGCATTAACATGCGCAGCTACCAGCTCAGCGTGGTGTGTGCCCATGAACTGCTTCAGCAGATCCACTCCAAACGTGGCCCGATCAGCCGCTGGTAGAGCGAGCCAACGGCCATGGTCGAGCAACACAGCACACTCAAGAACACCCCGGGGGTCAATGGTCCCCTGTCCCTCCCTGATGCCAGCAAGCAATGTGTCTGTGACTGCACGTGCCTCTGTGGCTGGAAAAGGGGGGCCGGTTGTGCATCTCTGGCCATCGGTATCAAACTGGACCAATGCAACGCCATGCCATGCACCCGCCACACTTTGCTCTTTGAATTGAGTCCACCCTGGCCCCTCCTCCCTCGCCACCTTTTCCACCCGTGCCTATAACATTTCGGTTGCTTTGGTCAGGTGGGCACCAGGATTGTGTATAAGGTCTGATGTCTGATGTCTGATAAGGGATGTTGTGTGTGCGATCTGTCCAAGAAGATGTCTGATATTCTTATCTACTGGAGGTGGGTCTAGGGGTCTAATGTCTAGAGGAAATTGGGAGAAACTATCCCTAAATCACCCCCCCCCTGCCGTTGTCAACACCAAATTCTTCACAGGAACCCCCCCCCCCTTGACCCACCCATCCCCCCCCCCACTATCAGGTGCCTTCCATCCCCCCCCACAAGGAAAAAAGTCGCCACAAAAAAACAGAAAACACAACCCCCCCCGTTTGGAAAACAATTGCACACTTGTTGTTGACAGCAGACAGCACCTGTGACAATCAGAAACATGGCAGCACAAAAATAAAAACCACTTTGAGCACCACAACGGGGCAATGGGGAAAATGGGTGAGCAGCAAAAGTGGCCAAGGAAAAATACACTTTGGGAAAGGGAAAGGGGAAAGGGGAAAGGGGAAAGGGGAAAGGGGAAAGGGGAAAATGTGGGAGCAGGAAAAGTGGGAAAATTGAACGACCACCACACAAAACTGAAAACCAAATGGGAAACGTGGGGGAAATGTGCCAAACATGCAAATACGTGGGCATCCTCTCTTTCATCGATGAGTCCATCCATGTCATCCACTGGCTGCGAGCAACTGGGCTGGGAGCTGCTTGGTGGTGCCGCAGAACGCGTGACACGGTCCGTGTCTGGCACAAACGCATCCCATTCTTGCAATAATGGCAACGCGTGCTGCGTAGCAAGGTCCCGCAGTTCCCGCCGAGTGTTGTTACTTGCCACCTTCATACCAAGCACATCAAGACAATGCACCAACGCCCCCCTCGTCCAATCACGCAGCCTGGCATTCTGCACTGCCATTACCAACTTCGCCTGCATCCTAGCCACACTGCGCCCCTTATTTGGCTTGCGCGTTGTGGCCAATTCGTCTGCACTATTGTTCTCCCCCTCATCACAGACATCATCTACAACGTTCACCACCACGTCCCCACAAGGACGCGGGCTTAAGCAAAAGCATGCATGGCACACTAGACATGTATTGCACCAGATGCGAACCTCCTTCTTGCATGTGGCACACTCCACACCTCTGCGAAAAGTGATGAAGTCGTGGTTGCCAGCATGCGAGTCAGGGGTCCCATCTAGTGCCACAGTGCGTACCACATCAGCCTGGTGCCGTTCTGTACCCTTTCCTGAGGGGGCCGTGGATGCTAGTGGTGTACCCGGCCCTCCAAAGAAGGGCAGGTTGTCACCATCATCAGCCACTGCTTCATTACCCTGTAGACACTGCAGCATCGCAGCTTCCAGAGATTCTCTTTCACTTAGCTTCCTTGAAACCCTCTGTCTTGGGTGCAGATCGAAGCGTGCACGGGCAGCCAAGTGGCGTGCCACTGCAACACCTTGTCCCTTTGCCCATTGCTGTAAAGGGGGCAAGTTGGAATGCAATGCCATGCACATGCTGAGGACATGTGTCTCCACAATGTCATGCATATTGCTGCAGAACCTCCCACGCAAAGAGATGGCACGCTCTACTGCAGCTTCAGCGGGGGAATACGTTCGCAATAATGCGAGAACGCGCCACACATTGACCCACTGTGCATGTGCCCTTTCGGGTGCCAATGCCTCCCACATCTTGGACATTTGCACAGTTGCAAAGTGCTGCACCATGTGCTCCTTAAGGCCTGCCCACTCTACCAAGGCACGGTCACAGTTCACATGTGCCGCGCACAACTCTTCTTGGTGTGCAGCCATAAACTGACGCAACTGCTCTACCCCATATGCAGCACGCTCATTGACCGGGAGGCCAAGGAAACGGCCATGGTCCAACAATACTGCGCACTCCAACACCCCCCTGGGGTCAATGGTTGCCTGCCCCTCCTTGATGCCTGCAAGCAACGCATCAGTTACTGCATGCACCTGAACGCCAGGAAAAGGAGGGGTTGTTACACACTTCTGCCCACCTGAATCAAACTGGACCAACTGCACACCATGCCATGCACCGGTCGCAGTTTGCTCCTTGAACTGCAACCACCCTCGACCCTCCTCGCAAGCCACCTTCTGCAACCGGGCTTGTAGCATACCTGTGGCAGTGGCTAAGTGTGCACCTGTGGGCGCGCGCAGTTGTGCCACACTGTTAAAACACCGCATGCCATGCAAGATGTCCCCATAAACCACCCCCCATGCAAGCAAACTGGCATCATGGCAGTCCTCCCACACATCCTCCTCCTTGGTAGAGTGCTGCACCTTGGAATCCAAGTGTCGTGCCACCCAGGGGACATTGGCCAAAAAAGCAGTGTTGCGCCGGGCATTTGCCTGTGACCACCTGATGCGATGACTTGTGGGGATCAGTTGCAAGCCACTACGGTTATCCTGCACATGCTTCTGCACACACTTTTGCAACTCCTTCCACTCCTTCCACTGCCGTGCCCCACTGTACAAGCCTCGCTGCCGATCGACGGCCGCCATGTAATCAACATGGGTCGGGCTGGCAGCCTCCAGCGCAAGACCCAACTTGCCCTGCAACACATGGCACGGCTCACCCAAGGGTGTCATCAACACCAACCACTTCCCAATCAAGGCAAACACATTGCTCTCAATGACAGAGACATCAACAACCTGCCGCGCACTGGCACCCCGCACACCAAGGTTGGAAGCCCCGTCCACTGCAAAGGTCACTACCCTCTTTGCCCACCAATTGCGGTCAGGAATCCAGGACAGCAGAACGCATTCCAGCTGTGTTGCAATCTCATGCGCATCACCACAGGCCACATCCACCACCCCAAGGAACACCTCACACATGCCCCCAGGGCCAGCCCCAGGGAAAATAAGCACAATGGCGTACTCATTGACGCGATGCCTTTGCCTATCCGAGCCGTCAAGCAACACTGCAATGAACGTTGCCAGGAATAAGGTGTGTGTCACCTCATCCTGCATGGCATCATGCATTGCTGTAATAGCCTTCTCAACTATCCACCGCCGTGATGCATGGTGCCCAGGGGCAGATGTCAGAGAACAGTGCAGAGGGATGCGCTCACTTATAGCACGGACGGAAGTGCACATGCGTAACCCAATATACACCTCAACCAACCGTGACAGAATGGCTGCCTCAGCATCCGACATAGCCACACCAATGTCCATGGCTTCCCCCTTGACGAACACAACGTTCGCTCCCACCACCACAGCTGTGGCAGCAGCAGTGGGGCACAATGCGCGATATCGCTCTGCAAAATGCACCTTGAAACTGTCCTCGGCCAGTCGGTGGTGGTGCCCTGGCCTATGCAGATTCTTTCGGTTTGATGTTGTGCCACGTGATAACCCCAAGTGGCTTTCTAACACCTCCCTCCGCCACGTTTTTGGGCCAGAGGCCTTCATGCGCATCCCTACAGCATATGTTCCCAATACCAAGGCTTCACTGTTCTTAGGGGGACACGCCACCCCAGGAATGCCACACACATTAGCCCACGCACAACACACACACTCAACACCCCCACTTGTCGTGAACGGATACTGCCAATGAGCGGCTACAAACATTTGTAGTGTCTTTGGACCACTGTCCTGTTGCATGGGAGTGGCCTGCATCAACACGCACAATGCATCCTTCCCCGATGCGGCCAATGCAACAGACCTCAACCTGTCCTGCTCGACTGATTGTGCCACTGAGGATTGTGACATGCCATGCTCTGCATGCCGCGCATCCCACTCTTTTGCATGCCGTGCTCTCAGTTGCATCTGGTGTGCGTCAACACGCACTCTCAGATGCCTTGCCACTCGCACCTTGCGCTTCTGCAGCAACTGTGCCACTGCCTCAACAAATTCTGAGGACGTCTGTAGCGGCGCCGAGGCAGCCACACACATCTCATTAGGCATGCTCTGGGCATGCGTACTCATGTTCCGGTCCCCTAACCTTGATGCACTCTGTGTTGCAGTTGGGGAAGGGGGGGGTGCGCCTTGTGCCAGCGCCGTGGCTGGCACAGAGGTGTCCATAGGCACGCTCTGGGCATGCATAGGCCTGTTCCTGATGTACCCAACCCTTGATGCACCCTGTGTTGAAGGAGGGGTGGGGGGGGACGCACCTGGTGCTAGCGCCGTGGCTGGCAGCGAGGTGTCAGTAGGTACGCTCTGGGCATCCCGTGTCTGACCAGGGGCTGGCGGTCCTGTCCGTTGGGAGGCACGCTGCGACATGTCTGGTACAACCAAATCTGTCTTTTTCCGCTTGTATAGCAGAAACGTCGCCTTTCGCGGGTCGGGCGGGGGTTCATGGCCTTCACCGTGGTGTCGTTACACAACCACCACCTGTCGTTGAAAACGACATGCACCACAAAGTGACCCTCCTCCCTCTTCGATCCAATGTGCAACACCATGGCATGCAAGGACCATTGCCACCCCAGGCAATCGAGAAACTCATGGTCCACAACCAACTTGTACTCCTGCTGGTTGTGGACATGTAACCCCACGACCTCGTTGTACACCACCGATGTATACATTGGTGCCTCCCTCAGGTCACCCCCACACGGACACGGGGGGGGGGGGGGTTCAGGTAACCCAACCGGTCTCCCCTTCATTCCCTCCTTCACACGCTGTCGCACACTCTCCCCCTGATTCGTCACATGCAATATCTGCGCTGGCATGGCTGTCCCCCCCCCCTCCCGCAGAACCTTCACCCCACAGGCACCACAGTATTGCCTGAACTGCTCGTACGACAAACAACATGACAGAGCAACCACCCCAGCGGCCATGAGCTTGGGCACCATGTATTTCCAACACTCGGGCATCTCTGCTTGCCGCATCCATTGGAATTTTGGTGCAGCGGCCTTGCACTTGCATCGCCCGCTGCATCGGCACACCGTCTCACACATGGCATCCTCCATTGCCAGCCTCTCAGCAATGTCCTGTGGATCGTATGCACCACCTCCTCCATGTGCCACAACACCCTGCCACAATGGTCCCCAGACACCCTCCTCGTCCAGGCATCCCGTGTGCTGTCCTTCATGTCCACCCGACGCCACCAACAGACACTGCAGCGTGGTACCCAACCAACACCAGTTGTACCCGTGTGGATTCTCCATTCCCCATGGTCGCCGCGGTGCTCCACCAAGTGGCCCACTATGCACCCGCAGGTAAGCGGAATGCGGTCTCATTGAGGAATGCACGGTCCCGCGGCGGGAGTGTCCACCAGTCACCACGGGAGTACAACACCACCAACCTCCTCTCTCCGTGCGAAGAACAAGTGCCATGCCATGCACCCGTACGTAAGAGAACCGGTTGCTGGCATACATCGTACGTGGCGCCAACCCGTGTAACACCATCCAAGCATTGCATACTACATCTCCGTCCACCCCGACCATTACATACACCACCTACCTCCACCCATATGTGTCCCCGTGTGTGCTGGCCGGTGGAAAACACTGCCGACCAAGGGGACGCGTCATGCACATGCTGATGCGGTTTTGTGAGCACATTGCAAGACAATTGCATGTTGGTCCATGTGAACCAATCAGGCAACATCTGCCTTGCCATCTTGTTCACCAGGGTCACCAGTGGCTTGTAGTTGCGTGTCCGTTGCACTAGAGGAGTGCGGCGGCAGTCTGTTGCATTGGTGTGGCCCTTCATACCGCCAACCCCTAGTTGCAAATGCCACGCTCTAACCCCCCCAACCGGCCCACGCTTGTATGCCAAGATGCCAATCATCCCGTGCAACGTGCAAAAGGGGGCTACCTGCAGCGAATGGTCAAAGACTGCACCCCGGAAATGACCACCTCCTTTGACACCATCTCGTTCCGCCTCGGCAATAACCACCACCGTCGCCCGGTGGCACTGCTCCTCCATATCCCCAGAGTCACGGTAGTGCAGCGGATGCTCCCATCCAGGCACCCAAACAGTAGCGGATGTCAACGCGCTGTCGATCCCAAACCCTGACGTCACGATGCTGTACCTGTTTGATCGCAGCAACACCACACTACCGTCCACATGCTTCGCCAAGGCAGCAAAGTGGTCAGGCATTCCCCCTTGGGGCCGGCCACGCCATGTGTCCTTCTCAAGATCCCGGTTCACAGATAGTGTAGACTCTTGAATTGAAAGCCCACAAATGTCGCGAAACACGGCGATGGCCCTTGCCCGCAGCGATGCGCCGTCCAACGGGGTGTTGCTGCTGATAGCATGCAGGCTGTGGGCCACGGCATAGTAGAAACATGCCCCGGCAACGTATTGGTCCGGAAGAATGCGAAGCTTCAAGGACCTCGCCGTTGGTAGGACTCTGCCAACCTCGGCCTTGCTGGGCTTTTTGTCCAAGTCGTCCAATGCCATAGCATCTGGATCTATCGGTGCTGTCTTTGTGCCTTGCTCTTTCTTGCCACGTTTCACGGCAGCCCCATTACTTGGTGGGGTAACCCCTGGGAGCTTCTTGCTCCGTGGGCTCTGTTCCACAGAATTGGGGTGTTCAACCGGGGTGGTCGCTGACTCTGCACTGGACTGACTGCAAGCCCTCACTGTCGCCAATGAACTAGGGTGTTCAACCGGGGTGTACCCTGAATCCGCACTAGACTGACTGCAGGCCTTCACTGTCGCCACAATGCTTGTGCTAGAAGGACTGCAATCCACAGCAGCTGGCTCCTTGGGTTTCTGTGCAAGTGGTACAGGAGACTCCTCCAAGGAACTGGCCACCCCTCCATCACTAGCCGCCGGTGTCAGACACACAGGGTGGGGGGCCGGGGAGTGTGGCGTGAGAAGCCCTGTAGGGTCCATTGTGGATGCAATGGAAGGTGACTCATCGGCGGGGCAGACCTGGGACTTGGGGTCCGGTGTTCCACGTCCAACACATGCCGCGGAGTCGTTCGCACCGCCTGGGGGGGGGGGGGGGGGCAGGTGGACTTAACACCTCACCAGGGCTATCCACCCTATGTGCACCTGCCGGGGGACCAGGCCCTTGTGCCAGGGAGGACGAAGTGGGAGTCACAGACTCATCGCCTGAGGGGTCTCTTGCCATGAGCACCGCCGCTCCAACCTCCTGCGCTATGGCAGAGGACGTGGAGTCACTTGGGTCACCTCGGGGGTGCCCTTCTGGACTTAATCGTTGGGTGTATGGTCGCTGTACACCGGCCGCCTCCATCTCCTCCATGAGCACCGCCGCTCCAACCCCCTGCGCTACGGCAGGGGACGTGGAGTCACTTGGGTCACCTCGGGGGTGCCCTTCTGGACTTAATCGTTGGGTGTATGCTGGCTTTACACCGGCCGCCTCCATCTCCTCCACTAGTACCTGCAACATCTCAAGACCTCCATCATCCCTCCATGCGTTGTCCATAACCCGTACGGCCGCATGCAGACGACCGGGATGACTGTCTGGCACCTCTGGGCTAAAGGGGCTGCAACGCAGCAACAGCTCGTTGCAGTCTTGCATAGGCACCCGCATGCTGTTCGCGAAGTGGCGGCCCAGCGTGTATGCTGCCACAAGGCTGTCCTCAGTCAATGGTTCTCGGCGCTGCTCTCGCAGCCCTTGGCATGCAATCGTGAGGCAGCGGGCTGCCCCATCGGCGGCTTGCAGCAACCCTTGGTCAAAGCGCTCTTGCCGTGTCTGGGTGACAGTGACACACGCACGTGGGGCCGCAGCCTCAGGCAGCAACGAGTTGCGCCGACCGCTAGCACGCGCCTTGGGGCTTGGCAACAGGTCGCTCACCAGTGGTTTGGGCCCACTTGTCGCTTGGGGCCACAGATATGGGCCAGCCGTAACATGGCGAATAGCCTTGTCATAGAAGTAACCCATGGTAGGGGTGGGATATGCCACGTCCCCAGTCCAGAACGGCCACTCGTCGACCGGAGGTAGGCCACGCACCGGTTCACACCAAACGTCCCTTTGCTCTGCTGTCTTCACACTTGACGGCCACCCGGCAATAGCACCGGCCTTACGATTGCCTGGCCGGCCACTGTTCCGTTCTGCAAGTCGTTCCCACAGGTCTGTGGCAACATCCCGGTAGTGCACGAGGCTCCCCCCATCATGCATGGTGGGCTTGGCAAACCCATGCTCGGTGTACATGAACCGGCACAATGCCCTGCAACCATGCGGATTCACCACGTCAAGGTCACACGAGGCCATGCGGTCCCTCAAACGTCGCCATAGGCGCCCGGCCACCTCCGGCGTGGCCTGCCACCCCAATTGTCCTGTGGCCAGCATTAGGCCATACTTGATTCTTGCTGGCTCCAGCAAGTGCTCCGGTGGCCATTCAGCAGGCTGGTCCATTGCTTGGCTCGTGCACCACGACTGTTAGTGGTTTGGGTGACCTTCGAGGCTTGCAGGGTCCACAACCGTGACCACTATGGGGCTCCCACAACTCGGGGGGGCTATCAAGGGCAGGTCCTTGGTACTCAAAGTGCCAGCCGGGCTGGTCCTCAGGCTCACCGGCTGGTCCAGGAGACGCCGTTGCTGGTGGGTTTGTTGTCGAGAGCGCTAGGGCTATGACAACAAACGAAGTGCTGCGGCTCAGTGGCACGCAGTGGCTACGTCAAGGCTTAGTCGCGAAGCGCAATGGCTTGGAATGAAACCGAAAGCTGTGGCTCAAAGGCGCACAATAGACAACCAGAGTTCAGTCGCGAAGCGCAGTGGCTCAGACTGAAACCAAAAGCTGTGGCTCAAAGGCGCACAGTAGGCGATCAAGGTTCAGTCGCGAAGCGCAATGGCTCGGACCGAGCCCGATAGCTGTGGCTCAAAGGCGCACAGTAGGCGAACTGGCAGAACGCGAACTCACACAGGGAAAGGTGTAATGAGGCAAAAACAAGCTACAAGGAGAAAAAGTACAGATGAGACCACGGAACCTGGACGCGGCATACCCCCGAAATGTTTTGGGGGTGAGATATTGGGGGGTATTTGACTGAACCCCATTTTCAATATTTGACGGAACCCCTTCCGTGAAATATTTGGGGGCGGTAGACCCCCCAAATATTTGACGGAACCCCATCCGTCAAATATTTTGGGGGTGTAGACCCCCCAAATATTTGACGGAACCCCATCCGTCACATATTTTGGGGCTGTAGAGCCCCCAATTATTTGACGGAACCCCTTCCGTGAATTATTTGGGGGGTGTAGACCCCCCAAATATTTGACGGAACCCCTTCCGTGAAATATTTGGGGGCTGTAGAGCCCCCAAATATTTGACGGAACCCCTTCCGTGAAATATTTTGGGGCTGTACACCCCCCAAATATTTGACGGAACCCCGTCCGTCAAATATTTTGGGGCTGTAGAGCCCCCAAATATTTGACGGAACCCCTTCCGTGAAATATTTGGGGGCTGTAGACCCCCCAAATATTTGACGGATGGGGTTCCGTCAAATATTTGGGGGCTGTAGACCCCCCAAATATTTGACGGAACCCCATCCGTGAAATATTCGGGGGCTGTAGACCCCCCAAATATTTGACGGAACCCCATCAGTCAAATATTTTGGGGCTGTAGACCCCCCAAATATTTGACGGAACCCCTTCTGTGAAATATTTGGGGGCTGTAGAGCCCCCAAATATTTGACGGAACCCCTTCCGTGAAATATTTGGGGGCTGTTGACCCCTCAAATATTTGACGGAACCCCATCCGTGAAATATTTGGGGGCTGTAGACCCCCCAAATATTTGAGGAACCCCATCCGTGAAATATTTGGGGGCTCTACACCCCCTAAAATATTTGACGGATGGGGTTCCGTCAAATTTTTGGGGGGTGTACAGCCCCAAAATATTTGACGGATGGGGTTCCGTGAAATATTTGGGGGGTGTAGAGCCGACAAATATTTGACGGATGGGGTTCCGTCAAATATTTGGGGGGTGTAGAGCCCCCAAATATTTGACGGAACCCCATTCGTGAAATATTTGGGGGTTGCAGACCCCCCAAATATTTGACGGAACCCCATCTGTGAAATATTTGGGGGCTGTAGACCCCCCAAATATTTGACGGAACCCCATCCGTCAAATATTTCGGGGCTGTAGACCACCCAAATATTTGACGGAACCCCTTCCGTCAAATATTTTGGGGCTGTAGAGCCCCCAAATATTTGACGGAACCCCTTCGGTGAAATATTTGGGGGCTGTAGAGCCCCCAAATATTTGACGGAACCCCTTCCGTGATTTATTTGGGGGGTGTAGACCCCTCAAATATTTGACGGAACCCCATCCGTGAAATATTTTGGGGGTGTAGAGCCCCCAAATATTTCACGGATGGGGTTCCGTCAAATTTTTGGGGGGTGTACAGCCCCAAAATATTTGACGGATGGGGTTCCGTGAAATATTTGGGGGGTGTAGAGCCGACAAATATTTGACGGATGGGGTTCCGTCAAATATTTGGGGGGTGTAGAGCCCCCAAATATTTGACGGAACCCCATTCGTGAAATATTTGGGGGTTGCAGACCCCCCAAATATTTGACGGAACCCCATCTGTGAAATATTTGGGGGCTGTAGACCCCCCAAATATTTGACGGAACCCCATCCGTCAAATATTTCGGGGCTGTAGACCACCCAAATATTTGACGGAACCCCTTCCGTCAAATATTTTGGGGCTGTAGAGCCCCCAAATATTTGACGGAACCCCTTCGGTGAAATATTTGGGGGCTGTAGAGCCCCCAAATATTTGACGGAACCCCTTCCGTGATTTATTTGGGGGGTGTACACCCCTCAAATATTTGACGGAACCCCATCCGTGAAATATTTTGGGGGTGTAGAGCCCCCAAATATTTCACGGATGGGGTTCCGTCAAATATTTGGGGGGTGTAGAGCCCCCAAATATTTGACGGAACCTCATCCGTTAAAAATATTGGGGGTGTAGAGCCCCCAAATATTTGACAAAACGCCATCCGTGAAATATTTGGGGGCTGTAGAGCCCCCAAATATTTGACGGAACCCCATCCGTGAAATATTTGGGGGGTGTAGACCCCCCAAATATTTGACGGAACCCCTTCCGTGAAATATTTGGGGGCTGTAGAGCCCCCAAATATTTGACGGAACCCCTTCCGTGAAATATTTTGGGGCTGTACACCCCCCAAATATTTGACGGAACCCCGTCCGTCAAATATTTTGGGGCTGTAGAGCCCCCAAATATTTGACGGAACCCCTTCCGTGATTTATTTGGGGGGTGTAGAGCCCCCAAATATTTGACGGAACCCCATCCGTGAAATATTTTGGGGGTGTAGAGCCCCCAAATATTTCACGGATGGGGTTCCGTCAAATATTTGGGGGGTGTAGAGCCCCCAAATATTTGACGGAACCTCATCCGTTAAAAATATTGGGGGTGTAGAGCCCCCAAATATTTGACAAAACGCCATCCGTCAAATATTTGGGGGCTGTAGACCCCCCAAATATTTGACGGAACCCCATCCGTGAAATATTTGGGGGCTGTAGACCCCCAAAATATTTGACGGAACCCCATCCGTCAAATATTTTGGGGCTGTAGACCCCCCAAATATTTGACGGAACCTCTTCCGTGAAATATTTTGGGGGTGTAGAGCCCCCAAATATTTCACGGAAGGGGTTCCGTCAAATATTTGGGGGGTGTAGACCCCCCAAATATTTGACGGAACCCGTTTCCGTGAAATATTTGGGGGCTGTAGAGCCCCCAAATATTTGACGGAACCCCTTCCGTGAAATATTTGGGGGGTGTAGACCCCCCAAATATTTGACGGAACCCCATCCGTCAAATATTTGGGGGGTGTAGAGCCCCCAAACATTTGACGGATGGGGTTCCGTCAAATATTTGGGGGGTGTAGAGCCCCCAAATATTTGACGGAACCCCATCCGTGAAATATTTGGGGGCTGTAGAGCCCCCAAATATTTGACGGAGCCCCATCCGTCAAATATTTTGGGGCTGTAGAGCCCCCAAATATTTGACGGAACCCCATCCGTCAAATATTTTGGGGCCGTAAACCCCCCAAATATTTGACGGAACCCCATCCGTCAAACATTTTGGGGGTGTAGAGCCCCCAAATATTTGACGGAACCCCATCCGTGAAATATTTGGGGGCTCTACACCCCCCAAAATATTTGACGGATGGGGTTCCGTCAAATTTTTGGGGGGTGTACAGCCCCCAAATATTTGACGGATGGGGTTCCGTGAAATATTTGGGGGGTGTAGAGCCCCCAAATATTTGACGGATGGGGTTCCGTCAAATATTTGGGGGGTGTAGAGCCCCCAAATATTTGACGGAACCCCATTCGTGAAATATTTGGGGGTTGTAGACCCCCCAAATATTTGACGGAACCCCATCTGTGAAATATTTGGGGGCTGTAGACCCCCCAAATATTTGACGGAACCCCATCCGTCAAATATTTCGGGGCTGTAGACCACCCAAATATTTGACGGAACCCCTTCCGTCAAATATTTTGGGGCTGTAGAGCCCCCAAATATTTGACGGAACCCCTTCGGTGAAATATTTGGGGGCTGTAGAGCCCCCAAATATTTGACGGAACCCCTTCCGTGAATTATTTGGGGGCTGTAGACCCCTCAAATATTTGACGGAACCCCATCCGTGAAATATTTTGGGGGTGTAGAGCCCCCAAATATTTCACGGATGGGGTTCCGTCAAATATTTGGGGGGTGTAGACCCCCCAAATATTTGACGGAACCCCATCCGTCAAATATTTTGGGGGTGTAAAGCCCCCAAATATTTGACAAAACGCCATCCGTGAAATATTTGGGGGCTGTAGAGCCCCCAAATATTTGACGGAACCCCATCCGTGAAATATTTGGGGGGTGTAGACCCCCCAAATATTTGACGGAACCCCATCCGTCAAATATTTGGGGGCTGTAGACCCCCCAAATATTTGACGGAACCCCATCCGTGAAATATTTGGGGGCTGTAGACCCCCAAAATATTTGACGGAGCCCCATCCGTCAAATATTTTGGGGCTGTAGACCCCCCAAATATTTGACGGAACCTCTTCCGTGAAATATTTTGGGGGTGTAGAGCCCCCAAATATTTCACGGATGGGGTTCCGTCAAATATTTGGGGGCTGTAGACCCCCCAAATATTTGACGGCACCCCTTCCGTGAAATATTTGGGGGCTGTAGAGCCCCCAAATATTTGACGGAACCCCTTCCGTGAAATATTTGGGGGGTGTAGACCCCCCAAATATGTGACGGAACCCCATCCGTCAAATATTTGGGGGGTGTAGAGCCCCCAAACATTTGACGGATGGGGTTCCGTCAAATATTTGGGGGGGTGTAGAGCCCCCAAATATTTGACGGAACCCCATCCGTGAAATATTTGGGGGCTGTAGACCCCCAAAATATTTGACGGAGCCCCATCCGTCAAATATTTTAAGGCTGTAGAGCCCCCAAATATTGGACGGAACCCCTTCCGTGAAATATTTTGGGGGTGTAGAACCCCCAAATATTTCACGGATGGGGTTCCGTCAAACATTTGGGGGGTGTAGAGCCCCAAAATATTTGACGGAACCCCTTCCGTGAAATATTGGGGGGCTGTAGAGCCCCCAAATATTTGACGAAACCCCTTCCGTGAAATATTTGGGGGCTGTAGACCCCCCAAATATTTGATGGAACCCCATCCGTGAAATATTTTGGGGGTGTAGACCCCCCAAATATTTGACGGAACCCCATCCGTCAAATATTTTGGGGCCGTAAACCCCCCAAATATTTGACGGAACCCCATCCGTCAAACATTTTGGGGGTGTAGAGCCCCCAAATATTTCACGGATGGGGTTCCGTCAAATATTTGGGGGGTGTAGAGCCCCCAAATATTTGACGGATGGCGTTCCGTCAAATGTTTGGGGGGTGTAGAGCCCCCAACTATTTTACGGATGGGGTTCCGTCAAATATTTGGGGGCTGTAGACCCCCCAAATATTTGACGGAACCCCATCCGTGAAATATTTGGGGGCTGTAGAGCCCCATAATATTTGACGGAACCCCATCCGTGAAATATTTTGGGGGTGTAGACCCGCCAATTATTTGACGGAACCCCATCCGTCAAATATTTGGGGGCCGTAGAGCCCCCAAATATTTGACGGAACCCCATCCGTGAAATATTTTGGGGCTGTAGACCCCCCAAATATTTGACGGAACCGCTTCCGTGAATTATTTTGGGGGTGTAGACCCCCCAAATATTTGACGGAACGCACGTAGACCCCCCGAATATTTGACGGAACCCCTTCCGTGAAATATTTTGGGGGTGTAGACCCCCCAAACATTTGACGGAACCCCATCCGTGAAATATTTGGGGGCTCTACACCCCCCAAAATATTTGACGGATGGGGTTCCGTCAAATTTTTGGGGGGTGTACAGCCCCCAAATATTTGACGGATGGGGTTCCGTGAAATATTTGGGGGGTGTAGAGCCCCCAAATATTTGACGGATGGGGTTCCGTCAAATATTTGGGGGGTGTAGAGCCCCCAAATATTTGACGGAACCCCATTCGTGAAATATTTGGGGGTTGTAGACCCCCCAAATATTTGACGGAACCCCATCTGTGAAATATTTGGGGGCTGTAGACCCCCCAAATATTTGACGGAACCCCATCCGTCAAATATTTCGGGGCTGTAGACCACCCAAATATTTGACGGAACCCCTTCCGTCAAATATTTTGGGGCTGTAGAGCCCCCAAATATTTGACGGAACCCCTTCGGTGAAATATTTGGGGGCTGTAGAGCCCCCAAATATTTGACGGAACCCCTTCCGTGAATTATTTGGGGGCTGTAGACCCCTCAAATATTTGACGGAACCCCATCCGTGAAATATTTTGGGGGTGTAGAGCCCCCAAATATTTCACGGATGGGGTTCCGTCAAATATTTGGGGGGTGTAGACCCCCCAAATATTTGACGGAACCCCATCCGTCAAATATTTTGGGGGTGTAAAGCCCCCAAATATTTGACAAAACGCCATCCGTGAAATATTTGGGGGCTGTAGAGCCCCCAAATATTTGACGGAACCCCATCCGTGAAATATTTGGGGGGTGTAGACCCCCCAAATATTTGACGGAACCCCATCCGTCAAATATTTGGGGGCTGTAGACCCCCCAAATATTTGACGGAACCCCATCCGTGAAATATTTGGGGGCTGTAGACCCCCAAAATATTTGACGGAGCCCCATCCGTCAAATATTTTGGGGCTGTAGACCCCCCAAATATTTGACGGAACCTCTTCCGTGAAATATTTTGGGGGTGTAGAGCCCCCAAATATTTCACGGATGGGGTTCCGTCAAATATTTGGGGGCTGTAGACCCCCCAAATATTTGACGGCACCCCTTCCGTGAAATATTTGGGGGCTGTAGAGCCCCCAAATATTTGACGGAACCCCTTCCGTGAAATATTTGGGGGGTGTAGACCCCCCAAATATGTGACGGAACCCCATCCGTCAAATATTTGGGGGGTGTAGAGCCCCCAAACATTTGACGGATGGGGTTCCGTCAAATATTTGGGGGGGTGTAGAGCCCCCAAATATTTGACGGAACCCCATCCGTGAAATATTTGGGGGCTGTAGACCCCCAAAATATTTGACGGAGCCCCATCCGTCAAATATTTTAAGGCTGTAGAGCCCCCAAATATTGGACGGAACCCCTTCCGTGAAATATTTTGGGGGTGTAGAACCCCCAAATATTTCACGGATGGGGTTCCGTCAAACATTTGGGGGGTGTAGAGCCCCAAAATATTTGACGGAACCCCTTCCGTGAAATATTGGGGGGCTGTAGAGCCCCCAAATATTTGACGAAACCCCTTCCGTGAAATATTTGGGGGCTGTAGACCCCCCAAATATTTGATGGAACCCCATCCGTGAAATATTTTGGGGGTGTAGACCCCCCAAATATTTGACGGAACCCCATCCGTCAAATATTTTGGGGCCGTAAACCCCCCAAATATTTGACGGAACCCCATCCGTCAAACATTTTGGGGGTGTAGAGCCCCCAAATATTTCACGGATGGGGTTCCGTCAAATATTTGGGGGGTGTAGAGCCCCCAAATATTTGACGGATGGCGTTCCGTCAAATGTTTGGGGGGTGTAGAGCCCCCAACTATTTTACGGATGGGGTTCCGTCAAATATTTGGGGGCTGTAGACCCCCCAAATATTTGACGGAACCCCATCCGTGAAATATTTGGGGGCTGTAGAGCCCCCAAATATTTGACGGAACCCCATCCGTGAAATATTTTGGGGGTGTAGACCCGCCAATTATTTGACGGAACCCCATCCGTCAAATATTTGGGGGCCGTAGAGCCCCCAAATATTTGACGGAACCCCATCCGTGAAATATTTTGGGGCTGTAGACCCCCCAAATATTTGACGGAACCGCTTCCGTGAATTATTTTGGGGGTGTAGACCCCCCAAATATTTGACGGAACGCACGTAGACCCCCCGAATATTTGACGGAACCCCTTCCGTGAAATATTTTGGGGGTGTAGACCCCCCAAATATTTGACGGAACCCCATCCGTGAAATATTTGGGGGGTGTATGAGGGTGACGGACACACTGTTGTTCTCATGCATCATTGTTGAACGGCAATTATCGTTGGCGTGTCTTCAACCTCCTTTTTGGGCATCCCCACCCTGAAGACCTTGGAGACCTCCTTCAATCTTGGGCAGGCAGGCATGGGCACACTCGTATCCTTGCGGGCAAACATAATGAACACACAGTGCAGCAAACTTGGAGGTGATCACATGTGTGTACTCTTTCCCGCTGGTGCTGTGGCCAGTACTCTTGTGTTGTGCCAGGGATGGTCAGAGGCCATGAATCAATGCATGTTCTTCTACATACAGGGTTAGTGGCGCCCCAGAATGTAATCTTTCACCCCGTGGGGCAGCTTGCACCACCCACATTGGGGGGCTGCCTCCTCGTGCACCGGAATGGGTGCACACACCCCAAGGGTCCCAGGGCAGGGGTGCACACCATGGACCAGGGGCGCCACGTACACACCAATAGGGGTGCAGAATTCAGCACACAAGAACGGCAGGGAATCCAGGCAGGCGTACGCGTCCTGCCACCAGGGTAGGTGGATTGTGCGGTACGTCCCTACTGTCTCCTTGTGGCTGTACTTTTGCTTGTAGAAGAGGGGCCTTCCCACCATGTGCTGGACGAGTCGCTGCTCCCAAACGTCAAGCTTGGATGTGTGGGTTACCCTCACCAGCCCCCCCCAGTCCCCCTGTCCCCTGTCCTCTTGTCCATCGTCCTCAACCAAGACGTACGGGAGCGCCCATTCGGTGAAGTCAGGCACGATGACCCCCAGAAGGCGGGGTTTCACAATGTTCCCCCGTGCATCCCTGAGTGAAACAGACACCTCATCCTTCCGAGTGTTGGCCATGATGCGCTCAAAGTCAAGCAACTGATCCGCACTGCCTGGTTGATACCCCAATGGGTCCCGTGCCCTCTTGTGCCTCCTCCATGGCTTCCACAGCTAGTGCCCCACCGCCACCCCAGCCAACCGGTAGATTGTGCCATGCACAATCTTCTCCACAGTTGCGGCCTCCCTCAGAACCCCTGCCAGCTCAAGAGTGTCGCTCGCAGTCCCGGAGCCTGCCTCCCACTGCATCGCGTGCAGTGCCTCCAGCCATACACCAGGGGTGGGGTGGGTGGTCCACCGTGCAAACTGCCCGAAGAGGTGCAGCTCCAACTGCGCCCTGCTTGTCAGGGTGTTTGACCGCCAGATGTCCTGCATGATCCCTGGTGTCGGGGACACCAGGGAGGCCAGGATCACTGGGGCTTGCAGCCCTTGGAACCTATGGAGGGTCGCAACCGTTCTGAGGAGGTTTACATGATGGGCCTGCCACTGGCGACCAACAAACGTCACGCAGTGTTTCAGCCACACCATCTGCGCGTAGTGAGTCGTCACTACCGCTACCGACTGTGCTGGGTAGGTCCCTTCCTGGCAGCATACTCCAAAAAATGGCACACCAGCAGACCCTCCTCCTTGCTCAGGCCCCCCTTGCTCAGCAACACCGGATCCATTCGCAGGTTGGCCCATGCTTCCTCTACGTGATGGAACATTCTACCTAGGTCCTGTGCCCCCAAAGTCTGCTCCAACTCCCCCCACCAGGTGGACCCAGCGAGGTCCACAATGCGGATGGGGTTGTTCAGGATGGGGTCGGGGAGGGGGTGCTCACATGAGTGGTAGTGGCCTAATGCCCCCCCCGTAAACAAGGCACGCATGACCGTGGCCAGCGGCTGGGTCATCCGGTACTGTTGTACCAGGATGCTGGCCCGGCAGCGCGTGCGGTACAGAAAGAATTGCAAGGTGCTGGTGGTGCAAAACCGATGCGAATCATGCCAATGCACTTCCGGGCCAGGACAGTCCCTTACAACCCCGTTGTACTTCAAGGTGGCTTCCGATGGCCATGCCACTCTGTTGGGGACTACCTCAACCTTCTCAGCCTCACACAGACTTGCCAAAAGCTGGACGTGGCTGTAGGGCCGCAACTGCCCCGGGTCACCACACAGCAGACATTGGCTGCCCATGCCGGCCAAGTCCAGGCCTACAGGGATGCTGTGCCTCGACGCCTCATCCACGAAGCTGAACGCAAACCTGGTTTTTTCCTGCCCTTTCCCAAGCAGCATCTTGTGCCGGTTAGCAACCATCCCAGCCGTGGCAAACAGCACACGGCAGGAGTTGAGGGTACATTTGAGGGTAGGCTTGCAACCTGGGGTCTTCCCCAAGGTCTTCTGCACCGCCTCCTGGTCGAAGGGTGCCAGGCCCGTTGGGGCAGTAGCCCGTTGGGCTCGGAGGTGCAACCAGGGGGCTGGGTGTTCGCCAAGCACCTTCTCACGAAACACACTGTCCTTGTAACACTCCTCGTGAACGCGTGCCAACAACATGTCGACTTGTGCGTTCGTGGGTGCAGTCACCAACACGCATGCGCGGGGTGGGGTATCTGTCTCACGTCCCCCCACCTTCCTGCCCATGTTCAACGTTCCCAGGTCAGCAGGATCAGGGTTCTGGGCGACCAGGAGGCCTTGCTGCCATAGCACGGCCTTGATGCATGCCACCAAGGTCTCTGACTTCCCTGTGCCAGCACCACCAGTCAATGTTGTGATGCATGACTCATCCAACAGCTGCCGCACAGCCAACGCCTGTGAGGGATTCAGCCCGTGCTGTTTGACAAGGTGTTTCAGAATGTCCTGGTCCTCGGTCGACAGGGGAGGCGTGTCCCTTGGTTCGGCCCGCATGTTTGCCAGCAGTTTGGGCCACGCTTCTCCCTTCTGGATCTCCCTACGCAAGGTCTGAAAGGCACCTGTGTCGGGGACAACCTTACACCAGTAGTTGCCAGCGAGATTGGTGTGTGGCTTATTAGCACAGCTGATCCAAACACGCTGTCCTGAGATGCCATCTCCATGCACCCTCGCCTCGAAGTCCGGCTTGTGTTTATCCCAGTTGGGGTTGCTGGAGATCCAGCCACGCACCATGTCACCGTCGGACAGCTCATAGTTGCCCCAGACCTCCATTTCGGAGGCCCATTGTGGCGGTGGGGGAGCATTCCCATCCCCATTGCCATCACCGTGGGGCCACCATCGCTCAAAGGCCAGGTTCCGCTTGGTGCCGTTCTTGTTTGCCCACACGGTGTACACCTCCGATGCTTTGGTCACAAACCTGTCGCGGTCAAGCCACCGTTGCGTAAACCCTTCGACAAGGTTGTCATCGGGCCCGTAGTCCATGTTGTTCAACGTGGCCGCAGTGGGCAACAGTGTTGGCTGCTGTGGCGGAGCAGCACATGGAGGTTGTGAAGAGGGTTGAGCTCCTTGTGGCGCACCCGAGTCGACCGGCGCCATGACCGGGACAGGGGTGGAGTGCTGTGGCTTTGCGGCACACATTGGTTGTGCTGAGGGTTCACCACCTTGTGGCGCACCTGAGGCAGCAGTCTGCGGTGCCTTGATGGGGATGGACTGCTGCGGTGGAGCAGAGGGTTGAGCACCCTGTCGCGCGCCCGAGTCAGCCGGCGCCATGGCCGGGACAGGGGCGGATTGCTGCGGCTCTTGGGCACGCATTTGCGGGGCAGAGGGTTGGGTACCCTGTGGCGCGCCCGAGTCAGCCGGCGCCATGGCCGGGACACGGGCGGATTCCTGCGGCTCAGGGGCACGCATTGCTGGTGCAGAGGGTTGGGCACCCTGTGGCGCGCCCGGGTCCACCGGCGCCATGGCCGGGAAAGGGGCGGATTGCTGCGGCTCTGGGGCGCGCAATGATGGTGGTTGTGGCGAGGGTTGCGGTGGGATCATGACGAAATCCACACCCCCAAGTGGTGGCTGGGGCGTTGCCTGTGGGGGGGCAGAGGGTGGTGCGCCCCTGTCAGCCGGCACCAGGGCCGCGACAGGGGCGGAGTGCAGCGCCTCTGGGGCGCGCGGTTGAGGTGCCGTTGCCTTTGGGGGGGCAGAGTGCGGCGCGCCCCCGTCAGCCGGCGCCAGGGCCGGGACAGGGGCGGAGTGCAGAGCCTCCGGGGCGCGCGGTTGAGGTGCCGTTGCGCTTTGGGGGGCCGAGTGCGGCGCGCCCCTGTCAGCCGGCGCCAAGGCCGGGACAGGGGCGGAGTGCAGCGCCTCTGGGGCACGCGATGGTGATGGTGATGGTGATGGTGGTGGTGCCGTTGCCTTTGGCTTCGGCTTTGCAACATACTTGGTCTTGGCGAGCCATTTTGGAGCCATTTGGAAGAGTGCCCTATGAATAAGAGACGCTCGGCGCACACTGCCCGAAGAGCTGGAAATTCGAACGTCTCGCCGAAGTCTGGGGTCGCTGCAGGGGGGCTTGCGGAGGGAGCAATGACCCAATTTGCGGGCGGGCGGACTGAGACGCACGCCGCTGGAGCAATGAACCGTACTGCGGGGTGGGGCATGGCCGCTTTGGGGCGGGAGCCAGTGGGAGGAGTGAGGTACGGCGGTGCCTGCTATACTGGGTCAGCGTCACCTGATCACTTGGTGGAGGGACAAGCGGCCGACGAGGCACAGGTGGCGGGGCTGGCTTGGGGATACGGGGGGGTTTTGGGGTGGCACACAGGATTTCAAGTACCACTGCTGCATGCTCCTCGTCCCTGCTGAGGAAATGCGAACGGCTAATTCGCATACCCTCCTGCCACACCCGCAGGGGGTTCTTCTTGGGCTGCTGCACAGCAAACCGGTACATCGCTCGGCGGTTCAGCACCCCGTCTACGAAGTACTGGACCCCACCCCCGTGATTCTCCCGGATGAGCTGCAGTGTTTTGGCACTGTAGGGCCCGTGTACAGTGGGTTTTGGGGGGGTGGGCGGGTCCTTGGGTACGTACTTGGGGGGTTGCGGGGGGGATGGCGGTGGCACGGCAGTGCACATCAGGGCCTCCTCCACGGGTTCCAGGGCTACCAGGTATGGGGTTGGGTTAATGTGGGGTCTGCGCGGAGGACTTACGGGCCTTGGAGAGGTTGTTGGTGCACGGCGGGGTGAAGGGGGAGAGGGAGGCGGTGTTAGCAATGGAGGCTGGGGCGAGGCCAGTTCGCTGAGACACTTCTCAGCATCAGAGTCCCATGGTGGCGATGGGGGTTGGTCTCCAAACCGCAAGAGCTCCGGCCGATCCCCCCAACCGCATTCCGGGAACGAAGGGCTGGAGGGGGCGGAAGAGGCCACGCTAAGGGGGCTAGACGACGTGGCAAATTGCAGCCCGCAGTGGGTGGGGGATGAACACGTGGGTGCTGGGGCAGGCCCAACTCAAATGTCTGGGTCAGAGACGCAACGGTCTAGACCCTAGACGCGCTTCCTCGCCTCAAGGGTCAAGGGTCGATAACAAAAGAGTGCCCTATGTGTAGAAGAGGCTCAGCGCACACTTGTCTCCTAGGCAATACACGCATTTCCCTTTGTGTCGAGAGAGACATGCACAACAACGAACAAATAAGCGTTGAAGGGACATAGGTACCAGGAGAATGTGACTGGGACCCCTTCTCAATAGTGGGCAGCATGTTCATCATTGAAGGGGTCTATGGTCATAGGCGCCATGGCCTAGACCACGGACGTACTAAACATCTCAAGGGTGTTTTGCATGATCCGCCAAATAAAATAAAATCAAGTGCGATAAAACCAAAACATACCAGGAAATCACAACCACATTAAATCAATGGACCACCAGTACCCACATAGCAGAGCCCCTTCTCAGTTTTTTTTTTGGCTGACAGTGGGAATTGTGCATCACCCAACTCAAATGCAGTCCGCCACATTGGACAGTACTGCGCCCAGCAAGGCAGAATGAAAAAGAAACCTTGGGGCCGGAATCTGCGCAATGACCCAGACAAGCTGTCAAGGTAGGGGCTGGCATATGTTGTGCAGCACAAGGGTGCAGTAGGGCTGATTGCAGTGGTCTTTGGCAAGTTTGGCAAACATGCAGATCCGTTGGAGTATGGGGAGATGCCTGGCTCCATCCATCAAAATAGGGCCTATAACAGTAGGCCCTGGACAGATTGTTCCCACATGGCTGACACATCATCGAAGGGGATGCATACATACATGGCACAATGCATGCTCCATCTAATAAAATAAAATCCATCAAATCCATCAAATCAAACAGAACCAAGACACAAAAGTATTAGCAACGCACACCTCTGAGAATGGTAACCAAAACAGCCAAAGCAGAGCCCCTTCTCATAACATTGTTTTTGGTGGAAGCGTCAGCCTCCGGGCGCCATACGACTATGGGGATGTTTCAAATATGTCTTGGGGCACGCAGTTGCAGGGCAGAGGGTTGGGCGCCCTGTCGCGCGCATGGTGGTGATGGTGGTGGTGCCATTGCCTTTGTCTTTGGCTTTGCACCATACTTGGCCGGGACAGGGGCTGCGCCTCGAGGGCTCTGTAGGGATGCTGCTGGTGCGAAGCCGGATCCCTTCCCCCCCGGATGTGGACTTGGATGGTACTGATTTTCCCATGCTTAGGCAAATGCTCTTTCACGCCCCACTTTCTCAACAGCTCTGCCGACCCAAACAGGGCCTAAGAAAAAAGGTCCCTGCGGGGGTCTGTGCCTCTGCTGTGGGGGAAGCACAGACCCGACGTCGGCAAAGCATCCCCATGCGTTTGCGCCCTTAGAAACAAAAAATCATTGAAGGGGATGCGTAACACTCGTAACACACACTTGGCAACACAACATCAGAGAAGAGCCCCTTCTCAGCTATTCCACTGCATGTGCACAAAGGAACTTGCATTGGATTCATGGTTTTTTGGGGAGCGGTGTACCACATCGCTATACGACAGGGTTACATGCTAAGCGTCTCAACCGTTTGCTTCGGGACCCGCCTCAGGTGCGTAATGGCTGGATTTGGGCATTGGCAGTGGCATTTCAAAAAATCCGTGGAACACAAAACAGGGCCTAAGAAAAAGGTCCCTGCAGGGGTTTGTGCATGGCTCCCTGTTGCAGCCCAGAGCCAAGTTCCACGGAGCAGGCCCGTGCACACCCAACGTCGCCATCATCGAAGGGGCTGAAAATGGTTGCAAACTGCACAAACCACAACTACTAACAACCAATCGGGACGGGGTTGCAATATGTGGCTGGGTGTCAAATAGCAAAGATGGAAGCAAATACCAGGAAATCAGAACCCCTTCTCAGTTGTCGTCAGCACATTCCTCATTGAAGGGGTCTGTGGTCGTAGGCGCCAGGGCCTAGACCATGGACATACCAAACACCTCGATGGGTGTTTTTCAGGAACAAACAGCACACGTTCAAATACACCTTCAAAAGAAATGCAATGCGACACGTGGCACCAAAGTTGCAAATGTTCACGACTTGCACCATAGCACACCTCTGAGAATTGTAGTCTGTGGGTAATCTGTAGTCTGTGATTTTTTCCATGTATTTCCACTACACACAGAACCAACAGAACATCGAACATCACAGACACACACCATGTGATGCTGACACTGAAAGAGGCAAGGCAGGCTTTTCCACACCATTGCGCATGGGGTTGCGTGGGGGGTGTTTTCCCTACACTATGGATTTCTCTGGATGGTTTTCAAAACTTCCCCAAGAAACACCACGGCAAGACGGAGGACGACAAGACAGAGCACAGGGTTTTTTATGGTCGTCACCAGATCCTGCAATGAACAACAAAGCGTGAGCAGGGCAAAGTGCAGCACATTGCAATGAGCCTTCGGGGCTGGGACAGAGGGGCGGTTTAAAACAAGGAAGTCAAATTCGAAATCACTGCAAAGCCCCTTCTCAGATGTATGTTGCTTGCACATGACATTGACAAATAAGGGTTTTCAAAATGGTTGCTGGCCATTGGAGGACATGGTGCACATTCTGGTGGACATGGTACACTGACTGCTGGGGGCAGTCCCATTCCTCGGCCGCAAATCCGCAAAGCTCCGTCCGCACAAAACAGGTCCTAAGAAACAGGTCCCTGCGGGGGTCGACACCGAAGACCCACGCGTGAGGGAGCAGCACATGTAAATTGTCATGCATCGTCATTGAAGGGGCTCACAGTCAGCAAATTGTAATTGGTTGCAGGAGCAAACATGCCAGAACCCCTTCTCAGTTGTGATCAACGCGGTCATCATTGAAGGGGTCTCTGGTCTAAGGCGCAAAGGCCTAGACCACAAACAATCAAAAACACCTCAAGGGTGTTGTACACAAACAAATTGTCTGCTCAAACAACCAAAATCAGAATCAAATTGAAGTTGTCACATACACTGTCAACAACAGGTGTGCAATTGGTTTCCAAACGGGGGGGTTTGTTTTTTCCGTGGCGCCTTTTTTCCTTGGGGGGGGGGGGGGGGGGGGCTGGAAAGCACCCGACGGTGAGGGGGGGGGGGTCACGGGGGGGGTTCCTGCGAAGAATTTGGTGTGGACAAGGGGGGGTGTGGACAAGGGGGGGGGTTGATGTAGTGCGTAATCAAGGGGTTTGGGGGAGGGGGGTTCATGGTTTGGTAATGATGGTCCATAAAAGTCTGATGTCTGATGTCTGATAGCCGACTAGGTCGCTATACACAATCCTGGTGGGCACCTGTTGGTGCATGCAAATGTGCAACATTGTTGAAGCTGTGTGTGCCATGTAGTATGTCTCCATATACCACTGCCCATGACAACAAACCTGCATCATGGCAATCCTCCCACACATCCTCCTCCTTGGTGGTGAGGTGCGTTTAGGAATCCAAACGCCTCGCCACCCATGGCACATTGGCCAAGAACACCTTGTTGCGACGGGCATTTGCCGCAGACCACCGGATACGGCGACTGGTAGGCATCAAACGCAACCCGCTACGTGTATCGGGTCTGCTATGCTTTTGGACACACCTCTCGATGTCCTTCCACTGGCGCGCACTGTTGTACTATGCACGTTGGCGACCCACAGCCGCCAGGTAGTCAGCGTGCACTTGGCCGGCAGCCTCCAAGGCAAGACCTAGCTGGCGCTGAACCACATGGCATGGCTCACCCAGGGGAGTTAGCAAGCACAACCACTTCACAAGCATGGCAAACACATTGTGCTCCATTGACGACACATCAACAGCTTGTCGTGCAGTGGCACCTCGCACACCAAGGTTGGAGGCACCATCCGCAGCAAAAGCCACAACCTTCTGAGCCCACCAGGCACGGTCAGGCATCCAGGACAGCAGCACTGCCTCCACATGTGCCGTCACCTCCTGTGCCTCCCCTGAAGCCACATCCACCGCACCAAGGAACACCTCACACATTCCCCTTGGCCCAGTGCCTGGGAAGAGGAGTAGGATAGCATACTCATTGATGCGATGCCGCTGCCGGTCAGATCCATCCAACAACAGGGCAATGGACAATGCCCTTTGCACGGTCTGTGACACACCATCTTGCATGGCACCATGCATTGCAACCATGGCCTTGTCAAGTATCCGTCGCCCAGAGGCATGATGGCCCGGTTCCGAGGTCAACGTGCAATGCAGAAGAATGCGTTCACTGATGGCACGGATGGATGTGCACATGCGGAGGCCAATGTATACCTCCAGCAAGCGTGACAAGATGGCTGCAACCGTGTCGGTCATAGGTACACCCAGGTCGATACCCTCACCCCTAATGAACACAGTGCTCTTCTCTGCTACATTGACTGCACATGCAGCTGCACTAGGGCACAACGCCCGAAAACGTTCCGCACAATGCACCCGGAAACTCTCCTCGGCGGCCAAGTGGTGGTGGCCAGGATTATCAATTTTCGTGCGGCTGCTGGTCCTGCCACGTGACACACCCAGGTGACCCTCCAAGACATCTTTACGCCATCCCTTTGGTCCAGCACTCACCATACGCATGCCCATGCCATATGTTCCATTCACCAAGGGTGTAGCAGCCTTCGGTGGCCGCTTCACCCCAGGACAATCCGTTTGAGCAGCCCATGCAGAACATATGCACATTACACCCCCTTCAACCGTGAACTGCAACTGCCAAGGCCCATCCACAAAGGCTTGCAATGTCTTTGGCCCTGCTGTTTGTTGCTTGGGGGCTGCCCCCATCATCACAGAAAAAGCATTGCTCCCTGCTGCTGCCAATGCAGCAGATCGGGCTCTATCCTAGTCTATGGACTCGGCAACAGACCGGTGTGACATGCCCTGACCTGCATGCCTTTCATCCCACTCCCTCTCATGACGTGCCCGGAGATGAACCTGATGGGCTTGCACACGGGCCTGCAAATGTTGTTTCACCCGTACCCTTTGTTTTTGTACAAGCTTTGCCGCAGCTTCGATAAACTCGGTGGAGGGCTGCGCATCCCCCACATGTGTGGTATATGCGGGGTCACCCGTTGGCAGCGCCATGGCTGCCAACTGGGTGTTACTTGGCAGGCTCGGGGCATGCCTGTCGACAGTGGGTGCTGTAGACTGCGAGGGGGAGGGTTGTGCTTCCCCAATGTGGTTGGTAGACTCTGGGTCACCCGTTGCCATCGCCATGGCTGCACCGCGTGCACCACGATTGCAGGCACCCTTTTGTGAACCCCCTTGCGACAGACCCACCATCGCTGTGGGAGTACGCTCATACAATAGGAATGTCACCTTTCGTGAATCGGCTGGGGGCCGTCCCCTGGTCACTGAGGCAACATCACACAGCCACCACTCATCACGAACCAAAGTGTGAACAAGAAAGTGCCCTTCCTCCCTGGTCGCTCCAATGTGTAGCACCATGGCCCGGAGGGACCAATGGTACCCGTTGACATCCACAAACTCATGATCCACAGTCAAGCTGTGAAGCTGTTGATTGTGCACATGGAGTGGAGCCAACTTGTTGAACACCAGTGACGATAGTACGATGGCCTCTTGGAGATCCCCCCCACAGCCGCATGGGGGGGCATTTGAAGTGCGACCCAACAAACGGCCCCTCCTTCCCTCCCTTATTCGCATCCGCACGCTTTGCCCCTGGTTAGTAACATGCAACACTTGGGCAGCCATTGCCAACTCACCTCCAGCTTGGAGGACTTTCTTGTCACATACTGGGCACCGCTGCCACCATTGCTCATGGGACAAACAGTCAGATAGAGGACGAACACCAGCACCAACCAGCTTCGGTACCATGTGCTTCCAACACTCAGGCATCTCGAACTGCTGCATCCACTCAAACTTGGGAGCCTTCCTAACACATTGACACCGACCACTACACCGGCACACAGTAACAGTTGGCTCTTCGCAAGGAGAATTGCCCAACCGTCTCTCTTTTGTACACAAGTGTCCCCATTATGCCATGCAAGACACACAAAGGTGCTACCTGCAAAGAGCGGTCATAGCTGGCGCCTCGGAAATGTCCTCCCCGCCGGGGCCCATCACGTTCGGCCTCACCAATGACGATCACGCATGCTTGTGCACAGGCTTCCTCCATCTCCTCAATTGTATGGTACACTTTGGCTTCTGCAATACCCGGACTCCAAACTGCAGCAGACGGCACACTAGTGTCGGGGCCAAACCTTGAATCCATTATTTTTGGTGTGTTTGTACGCAACAACACAACCTTCCCATCGATGTGGGTGGTCATATGTCGAAAATGGTGTGGCAAACCCCCCCCCAGGGCCTCTCGTCCCATTTATCCACTTTCAGGGGCCTATAGACACTTAGAGCACTCTCTTTCACCTCTATGCCACACCGTTCCCTGTACATCATGGTTGCCTGAACTCGCAGGTCCACACCAGTTAAGGGGGTTTGACTGCAGAGAGCATGGAGGCTCAGGGCGGCTGCATAAAAGAAACATGCACCAGCGATATACTCGTCAGGCGCCAACCGTAGCTGCAGTTGACGGATGGTAGGTGGATCCCTACCGGCCTAAGCCTTCAATGAATCCTCGTCGAGCTTCTGGTCAGGATTGTCAATCTCAATTGCTGTGGCCTGGTCCACGCCTAACCACACACGCTTTGCAGCAGGCATGGGGTTGGGATCATTAGGCATTGCTTTCTTGCCTGAGGGGGGGCTATTGCTAAGCTGTGAGCCATCTGTGCTGGACTCACTAGGTGCCACGACAGTGCATGTAGTCCCCAAGCTGCTATGCATATTAGGGGATGACATTTCACTACCTTGCCAACTTAACAAAACCTGTGGTGGGCGCTGTGCTTGGGGCACAGGTGACCCCTGATCAGAGAGTGCCTCGACACCACAACCGGAGTGTGGGGTTAGGCATTCTTGTGCGACCGTCGGACCTGTGTTCTCCATTGCGCCTCGGCCCTCGATCTCGTCATCAGCATGCACACCATCTGCAAGACCGGGTGCACCCTGGGGTCCACATCGCAGCGCACGGGCTGGGGCGTCGGACTCACTTGGATCACCTTTGCAGGGATCCTCATCACCAGTCAATAGGTGTTGTGGGTGGGGGGGGGGGGGGGCATTGCTGTGCATCACCAGGGATCCCAGCTGTGGCCTCCTTTGTGTCCCCTTCTGTACCTGCGGCTGGTGGCTAAGTGGAAATATGAAGTTGGGGCTCATTTGGGGCTCAGTTGTGCATTGCGATGTCTTTGTGCTTGTTTGTTGTGCGTTTTGCATGCTAGGTAATGTGCATTTAATGTTTTTAGAAGTTTTAGATACTCACTTGGTCAAGGTTCAAGGTGGGGGGTACTTTTTTTGGCGACGGCTCAGTTGACTGAGCGCCCGACACCCAAACCCCAACCCCGTAACCATCTCTCCCTAGCCCTTCACTTCACATGGTTCAATGTGGCCATGTGTTTATGTACACGCAAGATAATTGCACACACGAATGAATGTGGTTGTCAATTTGTGCATGTGCATGTGTGTGTGGACGTGTGTATGGTGTATGTGTGTGTATGTGTTTGGCTATTTGTGTCCCTGACGAAGTGTGTGTGTTTGGATGTTTGTGTGTTTGTCGCCACGGGTACATGTATGCAAGTATGTATGTGTGCATGCACGCTCAAGATCTTGGAGAAAAGACGTGGTGAGAACTGCGGACCAATGTTGGTGTGAAAAGGGTGAAGTGTGGGCCAGCAAGGGTGGGAAGAGAGGGCGGAAAGGGGGAGAAACTCCTGAGTGAGCCCTGAGTGAGCCCCCAATTAGCTCTCAGTGAGCGCTCACTGAGCGCTCACTGAGCCATTTGGCGCGCTCAGTGAGCCGGCTCAGTGACGGCTCAGTGACGGCTCAGTCGGGTGCTCAGTGAACTGAGCCGTCGAAAAAAAGAAACCCCCCCGGTCAAATCCTCTTGGCCTAGGGATTGATGTCCCTTTGGGGACATTCCAAAACCCCAACCCAACCCCGAAAGCCACAACTTTTCACATGAAACCCCTTGAAAAACACCACTTAGCCCCAAATGAGCCGTTTTAGCCCCAACTGAGCCCCAACTTCACATTTCCAAGTGAGCCGCAGGTACATCCCGCATCTGATCATCCTGGTGCACAGGACCTGCATCACTCGGTGTACCTTTGTCACCAAGGACACCACCAGATGTATCTTGGGATCCGAGTCGCAGCGCACAGGTTGGGACGTCGGACTGGCTTGGATCACCTCTGGGGGGATCTTGGTCAGGTGTCATGGGATATTGGGGGGGGGGGGGGTTGCACCCCAGCTTCGGCCATTGCTTCCAATAGAAGTTCCATGGCCTCCTCCCCAGCATCATCCGTCCATGCATTGTTCACCACACGGACACCAGCATGGAGGTATCCCAAGTGGTTACGGGGTAACTCAGGGCTGAAAGGGGTGCACCTCAGTATCACGTCGCTGCTTTCTTGCATGGTAATCCGCATGGACTCTGCAAAGTGGCGTCCCACCGTATAGGCTGCCACCAAGCTGTCCTCTGACAGGGCCTCCCGCCGTTGCTCCCCCAAGCCTTGCATCGCAATGCGGACACACCGGGCAATTCCATGGCACGTTTGCATCAATGCTTGGTCGAACTGCTGTTGTCTAGTCAGCCGCACCGTCACAGGAGCTGGATTGGGTGGGACGCTGGGTTGAGGTCCTGGACTGCAAGTAGAAGTTGAACTTTCTGGCAACAGCGAGCTCCGTCGACTACTCCCAGATCCAGGGGACCCCTGTCCAGTCGGACCAGTGCCACCAGCTGGGAACGACGATCTCTGCCGACCATCCCCGGATCCTGGGGTCGCCTATCCTTTCGAACCCTTCCCGCCGGCCGGCAACAGTGAGTTCCGGCGGCTCGCAGGTGCCACCAAATCACTTGTAAATGGCCGTGCTGCACTTGCCGCCTGTGGCCAAAAGTATTGCAATCGGCCCAAGGGTACTCCCCGTACTTGCTCCACATACATCGTCTCCACAGCGGGTGTGGAGTACTTGGTCTCCCCTCTCTAGAACGGCCATGGGTCCACGAGTGGCAAGGCATACACAATGTTATTCCAAGCCTCCATCCAAGTGCGTTTGGAAACACTCAGGGGGTGTCCACAAATGGCCCCTCGTTGACTACCCACTTTCCCACATCCTGATTTATCCGTTCCCACGGGTTAGAGGCTACCACACGGTATTCCACAACAGCACCTCCGTCCTCTCGTGTGCATTTTGGACTGCCCTCTTGGCTGTACATCAGGCGGCACAGCGCTGCAAGTCCATGGGTATGCATTACATCCATAGCACATGTCGCCATGTGCCGTGCCAACTTCTTGTAATACATGGCCTCTCGTTTTGGTGGGGCATGCCACCCTGCCTGGCCCAGGGCTAGACGGAAGCCCATTTTCATCTGAGCGGCCTCCATGGTGTCCCTCGGGGGCCATTCAGGATGCTGGGCCATTTGTAGGAGGTTGCCTCACAACTATTAAAGGTTGTGCCCTCTTGTGTGGCCAACAAGGTGCAGGTCGGTGGGCACTTGTTGGTGACCACAACTCAGGAGGGCAATCCGGTCGTGGACCCCGATACTCGAAGTGGTAGGCCGCTTCCTCCTTGGGTTCTTGCGCAGGCCCACTTGATGCCAGTGGGTTGGCTGGGAGATGAACGAAGACCATGGTCCAGGCGCTGTGGCCTGGGACCGAGAGCGAACTCCTGCGGCTCGGCGGCCTGCAGTAGGTGGGTTGGAGGTTGAACGACGACCCTGGTCGGGGCGCTGTGGCCGGGGACCGAGGGCGAACTCCTGCAGCTTGGGAGCCCGCAGTAGGTGGGTTGGGGGAGGTACGACGACCCTGGTCGGGGCGCCGTGGCCGGGGACCGAGGGCGAAATCTTGCGGCTTGGGAGCCTGCAGTAGGTGGGTTGGGGGAGGTACGACGACCCTGGTCGGGGCGCTGTGGCCGGGGACCGAGGGCGAACTTCTGCGGCTCAAGGGTCAGCAGTACGTGGGCTGGGAGATGACAGATGACCCTGGTCAAGGCGCTGCGGCCAAAGACCAAGGGCCAACTCCTGCTGCTCAGAGGCTAGCAGAGGGGTGGTAGATATATCGAGGTCGTAGACGCTAAGGTCAAGACCACATAGTACTTCGTCACTTGACTGGTGAAGTTGGTGACAGAAAGGTGGTATCGAATTCTGTGGGAAGACGGAGCATGTTTCACGAACGGGGTTGAATAATTCACGGAGGTATCAAATAATTCACGGAGGGGGGTAAACAATTCACGAAGCTATGAAATAATTCACGGAGGGGGGTAAACAATTCACGGAGCTATGAAATAATTCACGGAGGGGGGTAAATAATTCACGGAGCTATGTAATAATTCACGGAGGGGGGTAAATAATTCACGGAGGTATGGAACAATTCACGGAGGGGGGTAAACAATTCACGGAGCTATGAAACAATTCAGGGAGGGGGGTAAACAATTCACGGAGCTATGAAATAATTCACGGAGGGGGGTAGATAATTGGAGAAAGCTATCGAATAAGTCGCGGAGGGGGGTAAACAATTCACGGAGGTGTCAAATAATTCACGGAGGGGGGCAAATAATCCGCGGAGGTATCAAATAATTCGCGGAGGGGGGTAAATAATTCACGGAGCTATGAAATAACTCACGGAGGGGGGTAAACAATTCACGGAGCTAGGAAATGATTCACAGAGGGGGGTAAAGAATTCACGGAGCTATGAAATAATTCACGGAGGGGGGTAATTAATCCACGGAGCCATGAAAAAATTCACGGAGGGGGGTAAATAATTCACGGAGGTATGAAATAATTCACGGAGGGGGTTAAATTATTCACGGAGCTATGAAATAATTCACGGAGGGGGGTAAACAATTCACGGAGCTATGAAATAATTCACGGAGGGGGGTAAATAATTCACGGAGCTATGTAATAATTCACGGAGGGGGGTAAATAATTCACGGAGGTATGAAACAATTCACAGAGGGGGGTAAACAATTCACGGAGCTATGAAATAATTCAGGGAGGGGGGTAAACAATTCACGGAGCTATGAAATAATGCACGGAGGGGGGTAGATAATTCACGGAGCCATCGAATAAGGCGCGGAGGGGGGTAAACAATTGGCGGAGGTGTCAAATAATTCACGGAGGGGGGTAAAGAATTCATGGAGCTATAAAATAATTCACGGAGGGGGGTAAATAATTCACAAAGGTATGAAATAATGCACGGAGGGGGGTGAACGATTCACGGAGCTATGAAATAATTCACGGAGGCGGGTAAATAATTCACGGAGCTATGAAATAATTCACGGAGGGGGGTAAACAATTCACGGAGCTATGAAATAATTCAGGCAGGGGGGTAGATAATTCACGGAGCTATCGAATGATTCGCGGAGGGGGGTAAACAATTCACGGAGGTGTCAAATAATTCACGGAGGGGGGTAAAAAATTCACGGAGCTATCGAAGAATTCGCGGAGGGGGGTAAACAATTCACGGAGGTGTCAAATGATTCACGGAGGGGGGTAAATAATTCACGGAGAGGGGTAAACAATTCATGGAGCTATGAAATAATTCACGGGGGGGGGTAAACAATTCACGGAGGGGTCAAATAATTCACGGAGGGGGGTAAACAATTCACGGAGCTATGAAATAATTCACGGAGGGGGGTAAAAAATTCACAGAGGTGTCAAATAATTCACGGAGGGGGGGTAAATAATTCATGGAGCTATAAAATCATTCACGGTGGGGGGGTAAACAATTCACGGAGCTACGAAATAATTCACAGAGGGGAGTAAAGAATTCACGGAGCTATGAGATAATTCAGGGAGGGGGGTAAACAATTCACCGAGCTATGAAATAATTCACGGAGAGGGGTAAACAATTCACGCGGCTATGACATAATTCACGGAGGGGGGCAAAAAATTCACGGAGGTAACAAAAAATTCACGGAGGGGGTGAAATAATTCACGGAGGGGGGTAAGTAATTCACGGAGCTGTGAAAAAATTCACGGAGGGGGGTAAACAATTTCCGGAGGGGTCAAATATTTCACGGAGGGGGGTAAATAATTCACAGAGGTATCAAATAATTCGCGGAGGGGGGTAAACAATTCACGGAGCTACGAAATAATTCACAGAGGGGGGTAAACAATTCACGGAGGTATGAAATAATTCACGGAGGGCGGTAAATTATTCACAGAGCTATCAAACAATTCACGGAGGGGGGCAAACAATTCACGGATCTATGAAATAATTCAGCGAGGGGGGTAAACAATTCATAGCGCTATGAAATAATTCACGGAGGGGGGCAAATAATTCGGGGAGGTATGAAATGATTGATGGGGGGGGCTAAACAATTCACGGAGCTATGAAAGATTTGACGGACGGGGGTAAACAAATCACGGGGCTATGAAATAATTCACGCAGGGGGGTAAACAAGTCACGGAGGGGTCAAATAATTCACGGAGGGGGGTAAATAATTCACGGAGCTATGTAATAATTCACGGAGGGGGGTAAATTATTCACGGAGGTATCAAATAATTCACGGAGAGGGTGAAACAATTCACGGAGGCGGTGAAAGAATTCACGGCGGTATGAAATATTTCACAGAGGCGGGTAAACAATTCACCGAGCTATGAAATAATTCACGGAGAGGGGTAAACAATTCACGGAGCTATGAAAAAATTCACGGAGGGGGGCAAATAATTCAGGGAGGTATCAATAAATTCACGGAGAGGGTGCAATAATTCACGGAAGGGGGTAAATAATTCAAGGAGCTGTGCAAAAACTCACGGAGGGGGGTAAACAATTCCCGGAGGGGTCAAATAATTCACGGAGGGGGGTAAACAATTCACGGAGGGGTCAGATAATTCACGGAGGGGGGTAAAAAATTCACGGAGGTATCAAATAATTCACGGAGAGGTTGAAAGAATTCACGGCGGTATGAAATATTTCACAGAGGCGGGTAAACAATTCACCGAGCTATGAAATAATTCACGGAGAGGGGAAAACAATTCACGGAGCTATGAAAAAATTCACGGAGGGGAGTGAAAAATTCAGGGAGGTATCAATAAATTCACGGAGAGGGTGAAATAATTCACGGACGTATGAAATAAGTCACGGAGGGGGGTAAACAATTCACAGAGCTATGAAATAATTCATTCGCGGAGGGGGGTAAACAATTCACGGAGGTGTCAAATAATTCACGGAGGGGGGTAAATAATTCACGGAGGTGTCAAATAATTCACGGAGAGGGGTAAACAATTCATGGAGCTATGAAATAATTCACGGAGGGGGGTAAACAATTCACGGAGGGGTCAAATAATTCACGGAGGGGGGTAAACAATTCACGGAGCTATGAAAGAATTCACGGAGGGGGGTAAAAAATTGACGGAGGTGTCAAGTAATTCACGGAGGGGGGTAAACAATGCGCGGAGCTACGAAACAATTTACGGAGGGGGGGTAAATAATTCACGGATCTATAAAAAAATTCACGGTGGGGGGGTAAACAATTCACGGAGCTATGAAATAATTCACGGAGGGGGGTAAATAATTCACGAAGGTATCAAATAATTCACGGAGGGGGTAAAATAATTCACGGAGGGGGTGAAATAATTCACGGAGCTATGAAATAATTCACGGAGGGGGGTAAACAATTCACGGAGCTATGAAATAATTCACAGAGAGGGGTAAACAATTCACGGGGCTATGAAATGATTCAGGGAGGGGGGTAAAAAATTTACGGAGGTATCTGAAAATTCACGGAGGGGGTGAAATAATTCACGGAGGGGGGTAAGTAATTCACGGAGCTGTGAAATAATTCACGGAGGGGGGTAAACAATTTCCGGAGGGGTCAAATAATTCACGGAGGGGGGTAAATAATTCACAGAGGTATCAAATAATTCTCGGAGGGGGGTAAACAATTCACGGAGCTACAAAATATTTCACAGAGGGGGGTAAACAATTCACGGAGGTATGAAATAATTCACGGAGGGGGGGAAACAATTCACGGAGGTATCAAATAATTCACGGAGGGGGGTAAACAATTCATGGAGCTATGAGGTAATTCACGGAGGGGGGCAAACAATTCACGGATCTATGGAATAATTCACGGAGGGGGGTAAACAATTCACAGGGCTATGAAATAATTCACGGAAGGGGGTAAATAATTCAGGGAGGTATCAAATAATTGATGGAGGGGGTTAAACAATTCACGGAGCTATGAAATAATTGACGGACGGGGGTAAATAAATCACAAAGGTATCAAATAATTCACGGACGAGGTGAAATAGTTCACGGAGGTATCAAATAATTCACGGAGGGGGGTAAACAATTCACGGAGGGGTCAAATAATTCACGATGGGGGGTAAATAACTCACGGAGGTATCAAAAAATTCACGGAGAGGGTGAAAAAATTCACGGAGGGGGGTAAACAATTCAACGAGCAATGAAATGATTCACGGAGAGGGGTAAACAATTCACGCGGCTATGAAATAATTCACGGAGGTGGGCAAATAATTCACGGAGGTATCAAAAAATTCACGGAGGGGGTGACATAATTCACGGAGGGGGTAAGTAATTCACGGAGCTGTGAAATAATTCACGGAGGGGGGTAAACAATTTCCGGAGGGGTCAAATAATTCACGGAGGGGGGTAAATAATTCACAGAGGTATCAAATAATTCTCGGAGGGGGGTAAACAATTCACGGAGCTACAAAATATTTCACAGAGGGGGGTAAACAATTCACGGAGGTATGAAATAATTCACGGAGGGGGGGAAACAATTCACGGAGGTATCAAATAATTAACGGAGGGGGGTAAACAATTCACGGAGCTATGAGGTAATTCACGGAGGGGGGTAAATAATTCACGGAGCTAGGATATAATTCACGGAGGGGGGTAAATAATTCACAGAGCTATTAAAAAATTCACGGAGGGGGGCAAACAATTTACGGATCTATGGAATGATTCACGGAGGGGGGTAAACAATTCACAGGGCTATGAAATAATTCACGGAGGGGGGTAAATAATTCAGGGAGGTATCAAATAATTGATGGAGGGGGGTAAACAATTCACGGAGCTATGAAATAATTCACAGAGGTATCAAATAATTCTCGGAGGGGTCAAACAATTCACGGAGCTACAAAATATTTCACAGAGGGGGGTAAACAATTCACGGAGGTATGAAATAATTCACGGAGGGGGGGAAACAATTCACGGAGGTATCAAATAATTAACGGAGGGGGGTAAACAATTCACGGAGCTATGAGGTAATTCACGGAGGGGGGTAAAGAATTCACGGAGCTAGGATATAATTCACGGAGGGGGGTAAATAATTCACACAGCTATTAAATAATTCACGGCGGGGGGCAAACAATTTACGGATCTATGGAATAATTCACGGAGGGGGGTAAACAATTCACAGGGCTATGAAATAATTCACGGAGGGGGGTAAATAATTCAGGGAGGTATCAAATAATTGATGGAGGGGGGTAAACAATTCACGGAGCTATGAAATAATTGACGGACGGGGGTAAATAAATCACAAAGGTATCAAATAATTCACGGAAGGGGGGGAAATAATTCACGGAGGTATCAAATAATTCACGGAGGGGGGTAAACAATTCACAGGGCTGAAATAATTCACGGAGGGGGGTAAACAAATCACGGGGCTATGAAAAAATTCACGCAGTGGGGTAAACAATTCACAGAAGTATGAAATAATGCACGGAGGGGGGTAAACAATTCACGGAGCTATGAAAGAATTCACGGAGGGGGGTAAACAATTCACGGAGCTATGAAATAATTCACGGAGGGGGGTAAACGATTCACGGAGAAGTCAAATAATTCACCGAGGGGGGTAAATAATGCACGGAGGTATCAAACAATTCACGGAGGGGAGTAAATAATTCACGGGCCTATGAAATAATTCACGGAGGGGGGTAAACAATTCAACGAGCAATGAAATGATTCACGGAGAGGGGTAAACAATTCACGCGGCTATGAAATAATTCACGGAGGTGGGCAAATAATTCACGGAGGTATCAAAAAATTCACGGAGGGGGTGACATAATTCACGGAGGGGGTAAGTAATTCACGGAGCTGTGAAATAATTCACGGAGGGGGGTAAACAATTTCCGGAGGGGTCAAATATTTCACGGAGGGGGGTAAATAATTCACGGAGGTATCAAATAATTCTCGGAGGGGGGTAAACAATTCACGGAGCTACAAAATATTTCACAGAGGGGGGTAAACAATTCACGGAGGTATGAAATAATTCACGGAGGGGGGGAAACAATTCACGGAGGTATCAAATAATTAACGGAGGGGGGTAAACAATTCACGGAGCTATGAGGTAATTCACGGAGGGGGGTAAATAATTCACGGAGCTAGGATATAATTCACGGAGGGGGGTAAATAATTCACAGAGCTATTAAAAAATTCACGGAGGGGGGCAAACAATTTACGGATCTATGGAATGATTCACGGAGGGGGGTAAACAATTCACAGGGCTATGAAATAATTCACGGAGGGGGGTAAATAATTCAGGGAGGTATCAAATAATTGATGGAGGGGGGTAAACAATTCACGGAGCTATGAAATAATTCACAGAGGTATCAAATAATTCTCGGAGGGGTCAAACAATTCACGGAGCTACAAAATATTTCACAGAGGGGGGTAAACAATTCACGGAGGTATGAAATAATTCACGGAGGGGGGGAAACAATTCACGGAGGTATCAAAAAATTAACGGAGGGGGGTAAACAATTCACGGAGCTATGAGGTAATTCACGGAGGGGGGTAAAGAATTCACGGAGCTAGGATATAATTCACGGAGGGGGGTAAAGAATTCACACAGCTATTAAATAATTCACGGCGGGGGGCAAACAATTTACGGATCTATGGAATAATTCACGGAGGGGGGTAAACAATTCACAGGGCTATGAAATAATTCACGGAGGGGGTTAAATAATTCAGGGAGGTATCAAATAATTGATGGAGGGGGGTAAACAATTCACGGAGCTATGAAATAATTGACGGACGGGGGTAAATAAATCACAAAGGTATCAAATAATTCACGGAGGAGGTGAAATAATTCACGGAGGTATCAAATAATTCACGGAGGGGGGTAAACAATTCACAGGGCTGAAATAATTCACGGAGGGGGTAAACAAATCATGGGGCTATGAAAAAATTCACGCAGGGGGGTAAACAATTCACAGAAGTATGAAATAATGCACGGAGGGGGGTAAACAATTCACGGAGCTATGAAAGAATTCACGGAGGGGGGTAAACAATTCACGGAGCTATGAAATAATTCACGGAGGGGGGTAAACGATTCACGGAGAAGTCAAATAATTCACCGAGGGGGGTAAATAATTCACGGAGGTATCAAACAATTCACGGAGGGGAGTAAATAATTCACGGGCCTATGAAATAATTCACGGAGGGGGGTAAACAATTCACGGAGAGGTCAAATAATTCACGGAGGGGGGTAAATGATTCACGGAGGTATCAAATAATTCACGGAGAGGGTGAAACAGATCACGGAGGCGGTGAAAGAATTCACGGCGGTATGAAATATTTCACAGAGGCGGGTAAACAAGTCACCGACCTATGAAATAATTCCCGGAGGGGTCAAATAATTCACGGAGGGGGGTAAAAAAATCACAGAGGTATCAAATAATTCATGGAGGGGGTGAAATAATTCACGGAGGTGAAAAATAATTCACGGAGGGGGGTAAACAATTCGCGGGGCTATGAAATAATTCACGGAGGGGGGTAAACAATTCACGGAGGTATCAAATAATTCACGGAGGGGGGTAAACAATTCACGGAGCTATAATATAATTCACGGAGGGGGGTGAAAAATTCACGGAGCTATGAAATAAGTCACGGAGGGGGGTCAATAATTCACGGAGGGGTCAAATAATTCACAGAGGTATCAAATAATGCACGGAGGGTGGTAAACAATTCACGGAGCTATGAAATAATTCACGGAGGTATAAAAATTCACAGAGGTGTCAAATAATTCACGGAGGGGGGGTAAATAATTCATGGAGCTATAAAATCATTCACGGTGGGGGGGTAAACAATTCACGGAGCTATGAAATAATTCACGGAGGGGGGTAAATAATTCACGGAGCTATGAGATAACTCACGGAGGGGGGTAAACAGTTCACGGAGCTATGAAATAATTCACGGAGGGGGGTAAACAATTCACGGGGCTATGAAATAATTAACGGAGGGGGGTAAAGAATTCACGGAGGGGTCAAATATTTCACGAAGGGGGGTGAATAATTCACGGAGGTATCAAATAATTCACGGAGGGGGGTAAACAATTCACCGAGCTGTGAAATAATTCACGGAGAGGGGTAAACAATTCACGCGGCTATGACATAATTCACGGAGGGGGGCAAAAAATTCACGGAGGTAACAAAAAATTCACGGAGGGGGTGAAATAATTCACGGAGGGGGGTAAGTAATTCACGGAGCTGTGAAATAATTCACGGAGGGGGGTAAACAATTTCCGGAGGGGTCAAATATTTCACGGAGGGGGGTAAACAATTCACAGAGGTATCAAATAATTCGCGGAGGGGGGTAAACAATTCACGGAGCTACGAAATAATTCACAGAGGGGGGTAAACAATTCACGGAGGTATGAAATAATTCACGGAGGGGGGTAAATTATTCACAGAGCTATCAAACAATTCACGGAGGGGGGCAAACAATTCACGGATCTATGAAATAATTCAGCGAGGGGGGTAAACAATTCATAGCTATGAAATAATTCACGGAGGGGGGCAAATAATTCAGGGAGGTATGAAATGATTGATGGAGGGGGCTAAACAATTCACGGAGGTATGAAAGATTTGACGGACGGGGGTAAACAAATCACGGGGCTATGAAATAATTCACGCAGGGGGGTAAACAAGTCACGGAAGTATGAAATAATTCACGGAGGGGGGTAAACAATTCACGGAGCTATGAAATAATTCACGGAGGGGGGTAAAAAATTCACGGAGCTATGAAGTCAAAAAATTCACCGAGGGGGGTAAATGATTCACGGGGGGGGGGGGGGGTGAAATAATTCACGGGGGTATAAAACAATTCACGGAGGGGGGTAAACAATTCACGGAGGGGTCAAATAATTCACGGAGGGGCTAAATAATTCACGGAGCTATGTAATAATTCACGGAGGGGGGTAAATAATTCACGGAGGTATCAAATAATTCACGGAGAGGGTGAAACAATTCACGGAGGCGGTGAAAGAATTCACGGCGGTATGAAATATTTCACAGAGGCGGGTAAACAATTCACCGAGCTATGAAATAATTCACGGAGAGGGGTAAACAATTCACGGAGCTATGAAAAAATTCACGGAGGGGGGCAAATAATTCAGGGAGGTATCAATAAATTCACGGAGAGGGTGAAATAATTCACGGAAGGGGGTAAATAATTCAAGGAGCTGTGCAAAAATTCACGGAGGGGGGTAAACAATTCCCGGAGGGGTCAAATAATTCACGGAGGGGGGTAAACAATTCACGGAGGGGTCAGATAATTCACGGAGGGGGGTAAAAAATTCACGGAGGTATCAAATAATTCACAAAGAGGGTGAAAGAATTCACGGCGGTATAAAATCTTTCACAGAGGCGGGTAAACAATTCACCGAGCTATGAAATAATTCACGGAGAGGGGAAAACAATTCACGGAGCTATGAAAAAATTCACGGAGGGGAGTGAAAAATTCAGTGAGGTATCAATAAATTCACGGAGAGGGTGAAATAATTCACGGACGGAGGGGGGTAAACAATTCACAGAGCTATGAAATAATTCACGCAGGGGGGTAGATAACTCACGGAGCTATCGAACAATTCGCGGAGGGGGGTAAACAATTCGCGGAGGTGTCAAATAATTCACGGAGGGGGGTAAACAATTCACGGAGCTATCGAAAAATTCGCAGAGGGGGGTAAACAATTCACGGAGGTGTCAAATAATTCACGGAGGGGGGTAAATAATTCACGGAGGTGTCAAATAATTCACGGCGGGGGGCAAACAATTTATGGAGCTATGAAAAAATTCACGGAGGGGGGTAAACAATTCACGGAGGGGTCAAATAATTCACGGAGGGGGGTAAACAATTCACGGAGCTATGAAATAATTCACGGAGGGGGGTAAAAAATTGACGGAGGTGTCAAATAATTCACGGAGGGGGGTAAACAATGCGCAGAGCTATGAAACAATTCACGGAGGGGGGGGTAAATAATTCACGGATCTATAAAAAAATTCACGGTGGGGGGGGTAAACAATTCACGGAGCTATGAAATAATTCACGGAGGGGGGTAAATAATTCACGAAGGTATCAAATAATTCACGGAGGGGGTAAAATAATTCACGGAGGGGGTGAAATAATTCACGGAGCTATGAAATACTTCACGGAGGGGGGTAAACAATTCACGGAGCTATGAAATAATTTACAGAGAGGGGTAAACAATTCACGGGGCTATGAAATGATTCACGGAGGGGGGTAAATAATTCACGGAGGTATCTGAAAACTCACGGAGGGGGTGAAATAAATCACGGAGGGGGGTAAGTGATTCACGGAGCTGTGAAATAATTCACGGAGGGGGGTAAACAATTTCCGGAGGGGTCAAATAATTCACGGAGGGGGGTAAATAATTCACAGAGGTATCAAATAATTCTCGGAGGGGGGTAAACAATTCACGGAGCTACAAAATATTTCACAGAGGGGGGTAAACAATTCAGGGAGGTATGAAATAATTCACGGAGGGGGGGAAACAATTCACGGAGGTATCAAATAATTCACGGAGGGGGGTAAACAATTCATGGAGCTATGAGGTAATTCACGGAGGGGGGCAAACAATTCACGGATCTATGGAATCATTCACGGAGGGGGGTAAACAATTCACAGGGCTATGAAATAATTCACGGAGGGGGGTAAATAATTCAGGGGGGTATCAAATAATTGATGGAGGGGGGTAAACAATTCACGGAGCTATGAAATAATTGACGGACGGGGGTAAATAAATCACAAAGGTATCAAATAATTCACGGACGAGGTGAAATAGTTCACGGAGGTATCAAATAATTCACGGAGGGGGGTAAACAATTCACGGAGGGGTCAAATAATTCACGATGGGGGGTAAATAACTCACGGAGGTATCAAAAAATTCACGGAGAGGGTGGAAAAATTCACGGAGGGGGGTAAACAATTCACCGAGCAATGAAATGATTCACGGAGAGGGGTAAACAATTCACGCGGCTATGAAATAATTCACGGAGGTGGGCAAAAAATTCACGGAGGTATCAAAAAATTCACGGAGGGGGTGAAATAATTCACGGAGGGGGGTAAGTAATTCACGGAGCTGTGAAATAATTCACGGAGGGGGGTAAACAATTTCCGGAGGGGTCAAAAAATTCACGGAGGGGGGTAAATAATTCACAGAGGTATCAAATAATTCTCGGAGGGGGGTAAACAATTCACGGAGCTACAAAATATTTCACACAGGGGGGTAAACAATTCACGGAGGTATGAAATAATTCACGGAGGGGGGGAAACAATTCACGGAGGTATCAAATAATTAACGGAGGGGGGTAAACAATTCACGGAGCTATGAGGTAATTCACGGAGGGGGGTAAATAATTCACGGAGCTAGGATATAATTCACGGAGGGGGGTAAAAAATTCACAGAGGTATTAAAAAATTCACGGAGGGGGGCAAACAATTTACGGATCTATGGAATAATTCACGGAGGGGGGTAAACAATTCACAGGGCTATGAAATAATTCACGGAGGGGGGTAAATAATTCAGGGAGGTATCAAATAATTGATGGTGGGGGGTAAACAATTCGCGGAGCTATGAAATAATTCACAGAGGTATCAAATAATTCTCGGAGGGGGGTAAACAATTCACGGAGCTACAAAATATTTCACAGAGGGGGGTAAACAATTCACGGAGGTATGAAATAATTCACGGAGGGGGGGAAACAATTCACGGAGGTATCAAATAATTAACGGAGGGGGGTAAACAATTCACAGAGCTATGAGGTAATTCACGGAGGGGGGTAAAGAATTCACGGAGCTAGGATATAATTCACTGAGGGGGGTAAATAATTCACAGAGCTATTAAATAATTCACGGAGGGGGGCAAACAATTTACGGATCTATGGAATAAGTCACGGAGGGGGGTAAACAATTCACAGGGCTATGAAAAAATTCACGGAGGGGGGTAAATAATTCAGGGAGGTATCAAATAATTGATGGAGGGGGGTAAACAATTCACGGAGCTATGAAATAATTGACAGACGGGGGTAAATAAATCACAAAGGTATCAAATAATTCACGGAGGAGGTGAAATAATTCACGGAGGTATCAAATAATTCACGGAGGGGGGTAAACAATTCACAGGGCTGAAATAATTCACGGAGGGGGGTAAACAAATCACGGGGCTATGAAAAAATTCACGCAGGGGGGTAAACAATTCACGGAAGTATGAAATAATGCACGGAGGGGGGTAAACAATTCACGGAGCTATGAAATAATTCACGGAGGGGGGTAAACAATTCACGGAGCTATGAAATAATTCACGGAGGGGGGTAAACGATTCACGGAGAAGTCAAATAATTCACCGAGGGGGGTAAATAATTCACGGAGGGGGTGAAATAATTCACGGAGGTATCAAACAATTCACGGAGGGGAGTAAATAATTCACGGGCCTATGAAATAATTCACGGAGGGGGGTAAACAATTCACGGAGAGGTCAAATAACTCACGGAGGGGGGTAAATGATTCACGGAGGTATCAAATAATTCACGGAGAGGGTGAAACAGATCACGGAGGCGGTGAAAGAATTCACGGCGGTATGAAATATTTCACAGAGGCGGGTAAACAAGTCACCGACCTATGAAATAATTCCCGGAGGGGTCAAATAATTCACGGAGGGGGGTAAAAAATTCACAGAGGTATCAAATAATTCATGGTGGGGGTGAAATAATTCACGGAGGTGAAAAATAATTCACGGAGGGGTGTAAACAATTCGCGGGGCTATGAAATAATTCACGGAGGGGGGTAAACAATTGACGGAGGTATCAAAAAATTCACGGAGGGGGGTAAACAATTCACGGAGCTATAATATAATTCACGGAGGGGGGTGAAAAATTCACGGAGCTATGAAATAAGTCACGGAGGGGGGTCAATAATTCACGGAGGGGTCAAATAATTCACAGAGGTATCAAATAATGCACGGAGGGTGGTAAACAATTCACGGAGCTACGAAATAATTCACGGAGGGGGGTAAATAATTCACGGAGCTATAAAATAATTCACGAAGGGGGGTAAACAATTCACGGAGGTGGTGAAATAATTCACGCAGGTATCAAATCATTCAGGGAGGGGGGTAAACAATTCACGGTGCTGTGACATAATTCACGAAGGGAGGTAAACAATTTATGGAGCTATGAAATAATTCACGGAGGAGGGTAAATAAATCACAGAGCTATGAAATATTTCACGGAGGGGGGTAAACAATTCACGGAGCTATAATATAATTCACGGAGGGGGGTCAATAATTCACGGAGGGGTCAAATAATTTACGGAGGTATCAAATAATGCACGGAGGGGGGTAAACAATTCACGGAGCTACGAAATTATTCACGGAGGGGGGTAAATAATTCACGGAGCAATAAAATAATTCACGAAGGGGGGTAAACAATTCACGGAGGTATGAGGTAATTCACGGAGGGGGGTAAACAATTCACGGAGCTATGAGGTAATTCGCGGAGGGGGGTAAACAATTCACGTAGCTATGAAATAATTCACGGAGGGGGGTAAACAATTCACGGAGTTGGTGAAATAATTCACGCAGGTATCAAATCATTCAGGGAGGGGGGTAAACAATTCACGGAGCTGTGACATAATTCACGAAGGGGGGTAAACAATTCATGGAGCTATGAAATAATTCACGGAGGGGGGTAAATAAATCACGGAGCTATGAAATATTTCACGGAGGGGGGTAAACAATTCACAGAGGGGTCAATTCATTCACGGAGGGGGGTAAATAATTCACGGACGTATCAAATAATTCACGGAGGGGGGTAAACAATTCACAGAACTATGAAAGAATTCACGGAAGGGGGTAAACAAATCACCGAGCTATGAAATCATTCACGGAGGGGGGTAAATAATTCACGGAGGTATGAAATAATTCACGGAGGGGGCTAAACAATTCACGGAGGTATCAAATAATTCACGGAGGGGGGTAAACAATTCACGGAGCTATGAAATAATTCACGGAGGAGGGTAAACAATTCACGGCGGTATCAAATGATTCACGGAGGGGGGTAAACAATTCACGGAGCTACGAAATAATTCACAGAGGGGGGGTAAATAATTCACGGAGCTATGAAATAATTCACGGAGGGGGGTAAATAATTCACAGAGGTATGAAATAATTCACGGAGGGGGGTAAACAATTCACGGAGCTATGAAATAATTCACGGAGAGGGGTAAACAGTTCACGGACTATGAAATAATTCACGGAGGGGGGTAAAGAATTCACGGAGGATCAAATAATTCACGGAGGGGGGTAAATAATTCACGGAGGGGGTGAAATAATTCACGGAGGTATCAAACAATTCACGGAGGAGGGTAAGTAATTCACGGAGGGGGTGAAATAATTCACGGAGGGGGGTGAAATAATTCACGGAGGTATCAAATAATTCACGGAGGGGGGTAAACAATTCACGGAGCTATGAAATAATTCACGGAGGGGGGGCAAATAATTCACAGAGGTATCAAATAATTCATGGAGGGGGGTGAACAATTCACGGAGGGGTCAAATAATTCACGGAGGGGGCTAAATAATTCACGAAGCTATGAAAAAATTCACGGAGGGGGGTAAACAATTCACGGACTATAAATCAATTCACGGAGGGGGGTAAAGAATTCACGGTGGGGTCAAATAATCCACGAAGGGGGGTAAAGAATTCACGGTGGTATCAAATAATTCACGGAGGGGGGTAAACAATTCACGGACCTATGAAATAATTCACCGAGGAAGGTAAACAATTCACGGAGGTATTAAATAATTCACGGAGGGGGGTAAACAATTCACGGAGCTATGAAATAATTCACCGAGGAAGGTAAACAATTCACAGAGCTATGAAATAATTCACGGAGGTGGGTAAACAATTCACGGAGCTATGAAATAATTCACGGAGGGGGGTAAATAATTCACGGAGGTATCAAATAATTCACGGAGGGGGGTAAACAATTCACGGACCTATGAAATAATTCACGGAGGAAGGTAAACAATTCACGGAGGTATTAAAAAATTCACGGAGGGGGGTAAACAATTCACGGAGCTATGAAATCATTCACGGAGGGGGGTAAACAATTCACTAAGGTATGAAACAATTCACGGAGGGGAATAAACAATTCACAGAGGGGTCAATTCATTCACGGAGGGGGGTAAATAATTCACGGACGTATCAAATAATTCGCGGAGGGGGGTAAACAATTCACGGACCTATGAAATAATTCACGGAAGGGGGTAAACAAATCACGGAGCTATGAAATCATTCACGGAGGGGGGTAAATAATTCACGGAGGTATGAAATAATTCACGGAGGGGGCTAAACAATTCACGGAGGAATCAAATAATTCACGGAGGGGGGTAAACAATTCACAGAGCTATGAAATAATTCACGGAGGGGGGTAAACCATTCACGGAGCTATGAAACAATTCATGGAGGAGGGTAAACAATTCACGGCGCTATCAAATGATTCACGGAGGGGGGTAAACAATTCACGGAGCTACGAAATAATTCACAGAGGGGGGGTAAATAATTCACGGAGCTATGAAATAATTCACGGAGGGGGGTAAATAATTCACAGAGGTATGAAATAATTCACGGAGGGGGGTAAACAATTCACGGAGCTATGAAATAATTCACGGAGAGGGGTAAACAATTCACGGACTATGAAATAATTCACGGAGGGGGTAAAGAATTGACGGGGGATCAAATAATTCACGGAGGGGGGTAAACAATTCACGGACCTATGAAATAATTCACGGAGGAAGGTAAACAATTCACGGAGGTATTAAAAAATTCACGGAGGGGGGTAAACAATTCACGGAGCTATGAAATCATTCACGGAGGGGGGTAAACAATTCACTAAGGTATGAAACAATTCACGGAGGGGGGTAAACAATTCACAGAGGGGTCAATTCATTCACGGAGGGGGGTAAATAATTCACGGACGTATCAAATAATTCACGGAGGGGGGTAAACAATTCACGGACCTATGAAATAATTCACGGAAGGGGGTTAAATAATTCACGGAGGTATCAAATAATTCACGGAGGGGGGTAAACAATTCACGGAGCTATGAAATAATTCACGGAGGGGGGGCAAATAATTCACAGAGGTATCAAATAATTCATGGAGGGGGGTGAACAATTCACGGAGGGGTCAAATAATTCACGGAGGGGGCTAAATAATTCACGAAGCTATGAAAAAATTCACGGAGGGGGGTAAACAATTCACGGACTATAAATCAATTCACGGAGGGGGGTAAAGAATTCACGGTGGGGTCAAATAATCCACGAAGGGGGGTAAAGAATTCACGGTGGTATCAAATAATTCACGGAGGGGGGTAAACAATTCACGGACCTATGAAATAATTCACCGAGGAAGGTAAACAATTCACGGAGGTATTAAATAATTCACGGAGGGGGGTAAACAATTCACGGAGCTATGAAATAATTCACCGAGGAAGGTAAACAATTCACAGAGCTATGAAATAATTCACGGAGGTGGGTAAACAATTCACGGAGCTATGAAATAATTCACGGAGGGGGGTAAATAATTCACGGAGGTATCAAATAATTCACGGAGGGGGGTAAACAATTCACGGACCTATGAAATAATTCACGGAGGAAGGTAAACAATTCACGGAGGTATTAAAAAATTCACGGAGGGGGGTAAACAATTCACGGAGCTATGAAATCATTCACGGAGGGGGGTAAACAATTCACTAAGGTATGAAACAATTCACGGAGGGGAATAAACAATTCACAGAGGGGTCAATTCATTCACGGAGGGGGGTAAATAATTCACGGACGTATCAAATAATTCGCGGAGGGGGGTAAACAATTCACGGACCTATGAAATAATTCACGGAAGGGGGTAAACAAATCACGGAGCTATGAAATCATTCACGGAGGGGGGTAAATAATTCACGGAGGTATGAAATAATTCACGGAGGGGGCTAAACAATTCACGGAGGAATCAAATAATTCACGGAGGGGGGTAAACAATTCACAGAGCTATGAAATAATTCACGGAGGGGGGTAAACCATTCACGGAGCTATGAAACAATTCATGGAGGAGGGTAAACAATTCACGGCGCTATCAAATGATTCACGGAGGGGGGTAAACAATTCACGGAGCTACGAAATAATTCACAGAGGGGGGGTAAATAATTCACGGAGCTATGAAATAATTCACGGAGGGGGGTAAATAATTCACAGAGGTATGAAATAATTCACGGAGGGGGGTAAACAATTCACGGAGCTATGAAATAATTCACGGAGAGGGGTAAACAATTCACGGACTATGAAATAATTCACGGAGGGGGTAAAGAATTGACGGGGGATCAAATAATTCACGGAGGGGGGTAAACAATTCACGGACCTATGAAATAATTCACGGAGGAAGGTAAACAATTCACGGAGGTATTAAAAAATTCACGGAGGGGGGTAAACAATTCACGGAGCTATGAAATCATTCACGGAGGGGGGTAAACAATTCACTAAGGTATGAAACAATTCACGGAGGGGGGTAAACAATTCACAGAGGGGTCAATTCATTCACGGAGGGGGGTAAATAATTCACGGACGTATCAATTAATTCACGGAGGGGGGTAAACAATTCACGGACCTATGAAATAATTCACGGAAGGGGGTAAACAAATCACGGAGCTATGAAATCATTCACGGAGGGGGGTAAATAATTCACGGAGGTATGAAATAATTCACGGAGGGGGCTAAACAATTCACGGAGGTATCAAATAATTCACAGAGGGGGGTAAACAATTCACAGAGCTATGAAATAATTCACGGAGGGGGGTAAACAATTCACGGAGCTATGAAACAATTCATGGAGGAGGGTAAACAATTCACGGCGCTATCAAATGATTCACGGAGGGGGGTAGACAATTCACGGAGCTACGAAATAATTCACAGAGGGGGGGTAAATAATTCACGGAGCTATGAAATAATTCACGGAGGGGGGTAAATAATTCACGGAGGTATGAAATAATTCACGGAGGGGGGTAAACAATTCACGGAGCTATGAAATAATTCACGGAGAGGGGTAAACAATTCACGGACTATGAAATAATTCACGGAGGGGGTAAAGAATTCACGGGGGATCAAATAATTCACGGAGAGGGGTAAATAATTCACGGAGGGGGTGAAATAATTCACGGAGGTATCAAACAGTTCACGGAGGAGGGTAAGTAATTCACGGAGGGGGTGAAATAATTCACGGAGGGGGGTGAAATAATTCACGGAGGTATCAAATAATTCACGGAGGGGGGTAAACAATTCACCGAGCTATGAAATAATTCACGGAGGGGGGGGAAATAATTCACAGAGGTATCAAATAATTCATGGAGGGGGGTGAACAATTCACGGAGAGGTCAGATAACTCACGGAGGGGGCTAAATAATTCACGAAGCTATGAAAGAATTCACGGAGGGGGGTAAACGATTCACCGACTATAAATCAATTCACGGAGGGGGGTAAAGAATTCACGGTGGGGTCAAATAATCCACGAAGGGGAGTAAATAATTCACGGAGGTATCAAATAATTCACGGAGGGGGGTAAACAATTCACGGACCTATGAAATAATTCACCGAGGAAGGTAAACAATTCACGGAGGTATTAAATAATTCACGGAGGGGGGTAAACAATTCACGGAGGTATTAAAAAATTCACGGAGGGGGGTAAACAATTCACGGAGCTATGAAATCATTCACGGAGGGGGGTAAACAATTCACTAAGGTATGAAACAATTCACGGAGGGGGGTAAACAATTCACAGAGGGGTCAATTCATTCACGGAGGGGGGTAAATAATTCACGGACGTATCAAATAATTCGCGGAGGGGGGTAAACAATTCATGGAGCTATGAAATAATTCACGGAAGGGGGTAAACAAATCACGGAGCTATGAAATCATTCACGGAGGGGGGTAAATAATTCACGGAGGTATGAAATAATTCACGGAGGGGGCTAAACAATTCACGGAGGTATCAAATAATTCACGGAGGGGGGTAAACAATTCACAGAGCTATGAAATAATTCACGGAGGGGGGTAAACCATTCACGGAGCTATGAAACAATTCATGGAGGAGGGTAAACAATTCACGGCGCTATCAAATGATTCACGGAGGGGGGTAAACAATTCACGGAGCTACGAAATAATTCACAGAGGGGGGGTAAATAATTCACGGAGCTATGAAATAATTCACGGAGGGGGGTAAATAATCCACAGAGGTATGAAATAATTCACGGAGGGGGGTAAACAATTCACGGAGCTATGAAATAATTCACGGAGAGGGGTAAACAATTCACGGACTATGAAATAATTCACGGAGGGGGTAAAGAATTGACGGGGGATCAAATAATTCACGGAGGGGGGTAAACAATTCACGGACCTATGAAATAATTGTCGGAGGAAGGTAAACAATTCACGGAGGTATTAAAAAATTCACGGAGGGGGGTAAACAATTCACGGAGCTATGAAATCATTCACGGAGGGGGGTAAACAATTCACTAAGGTATGAAACAATTCACGGAGGGGGGTAAACAATTCACAGAGGGGTCAATTCATTCACGGAGGGGGGTAAATAATTCACGGACGTATCAAATAATTCACGGAGGGGGGTAAACAATTCACGGACCTATGAAATAATTCACGGAAGGGGGTAAACAAATCACGGAGCTATGAAATCATTCACGGAGGGGGGTAAATAATTCACGGAGGTATGAAATAATTCACGGAGGGGGCTAAACAATTCACGGAGGTATCAAATAATTCACGGAGGGGGGTAAACAATTCACAGAGCTATGAAATAATTCACGGAGGGGGGTAAACAATTCACGGAGCTATGAAACAATTCATGGAGGAGGGTAAACAATTCACGGCGCTATCAAATGATTCACGGAGGGGGGTAGACAATTCACGGAGCTACGAAATAATTCACAGAGGGGGGGTAAATAATTCACGGAGCTATGAAATAATTCACGGAGGGGGGTAAATAATTCACAGAGGTATGAAATAATTCACGGAGGGGGGTAAACAATTCACGGAGCTATGAAATAATTCACGGAGAGGGGTAAACAATTCACGGACTATGAAATAATTCACGGAGGGGGTAAAGAATTCACGGGGGATCAAATAATTCACGGAGAGGGGTAAATAATTCACGGAGGGGGTGAAATAATTCACGGAGGTATCAAACAGTTCACGGAGGAGGGTAAGTAGTTCACGGAGGGGGTGAAATAATTCACGGAGGGGGGTGAAATAATTCACGGAGGTATCAAATAATTCACGGAGGGGGGTAAACAATTCACCGAGCTATGAAATAATTCACGGAGGGGGGGGAAATAATTCACAGAGGTATCAAATAATTCATGGAGGGGGGTGAACAATTCACGGAGGGGTCAGATAACTCACGGAGGGGGCTAAATAATTCACGAAGCTATGAAAGAATTCACGGAGGGGGGTAAACAATTCACCGACTATAAATCAATTCACGGAGGGGGGTAAAGAATTCACGGTGGGGTCAAATAATCCACGAAGGGGGGTAAATAATTCACGGAGGTATCAAATAATTCACGGAGGGGGGTAAACAATTCACGGACCTATGAAATAATTCACCGAGGAAGGTAAACAATTCACGGAGGTATTAAATAATTCACGGAGGGGGGTAAACAATTCACGGAGCTATGGAATGGAGTGTGCCGCCTCCTCGTGGGCAGTCACAAAAGCCCGGTATGGGCAATAGAACTCGCAAATAGCGTCATTGGGCGGGACGGGTGGGCTGCTGGCAACAAGCAAAAATGCTCTACAAGTACAGAGGCTCCCTGCACACACGCATGCGCACACACACACCACCCGACGAGCAAAACCAAAGCTCAGGCACGGCTGAGCTAAGATTTTGCTAAAACCACAAGCAAACACGCAAACACGAGGCAAAACACGCACGTCTCCTGTGGCACATCTCGTCAGTGTGCCGCCTCCTCGTGGGTCTCGTTCATGCCAAACTGCCGCATAACCCCCCCCCCCCCCCCCCCCCCGGCGCAGGTCTGAGACCCAGCGGCTCCCATGCGCAACGCACGCCACACCCTCGAAGTATACGGCCGCCCCAAACATAAATCGCCAAAGGCGCCCCGCACACACCGGCGCCACCCGCCAGGCTTCAGGCGTCCGCAGACCAAGCCCAAGAGAGCGTGGACGACCCCTGCCGCCGCCAATGAGGAAGCGGTAAATGTACAGCGACCGTCAGGCACTGCCGCCCTGTCGCAGAGCTGCCCGGTCAGCCCAGGGCAGCACCCCTGAGATCCGCAGCAGATCCCAAAATGGCGGGCCAGCGCCCAACCCAGCTCCAACCCTAAGAAAGCATGGACCCCGGACCCACAACAAAGTGGCAGCGGTGCAGGCCAAAGGACCAACGCCCGGCATATAACCACAAAATCAGCCCGCGACATCCACGAAGGGCAGGGCCGCCTCTACAGACAATCGCCCGGAGGGCTCCCGCCTGCGCACACTGGACCTGCCAAAACGCAGAGAGAATACGAGCCACACACAACAACCAGAACATTGGCGCAGCCATGGAAGCCAAAAAACGCCCACAAATGCGCGAGCAATGCCCGGGCGCAAAGCAGCCCGGCCATCCCAGGGTGGCACTCAGAGACCTGACACAGAACGCAAAGCAAAGGGTGAGCGCACACTCCCACCCCAGCCCCTCGGAGACCGGCTGACCACCCAAAAAACAGACTACACCAACGGCCTGAAGTGGCCAGCTATTCTCACCACCAAGGGATAAGACCCCTGCACCCATAGATACGGGACGGGGGTACGACGACCCCCGTTCCAGTCCGTCAGCGACACCACCACCCTCTGACCTCCCCTCGACCCCGTCACCACATCCCACATCCCCCCGCAAGTGTGTCTGCCCCCCGGCTTCACCCCGGGGTCCCCAACCGCGGTGGTGCGCCGCGTCGCCTGCCCCCGAACCCGCTTGGCGATGTCCATGGCTGCGGCACCCAGGAAGTCGTCCCTCTCCCCGGGATCTTCTGGCACGCCATACGCGACGTACAGCCGCACCCCATTCCGGAGGAGCACCCGGTGACAGGCCCTGCGGCCCACCAAGGCTCCCAACTTCTCCCGCAGCGCGGCGCGGCGCCGCGCCGCGCGCCGCTGAACGGCCTCCTCCGAACGCTTGCGCGAGCGGCTCTTGCCCCGCCTCCGCCCGCCGCTACGCGCACGGCGGTTACGGCGGCGCCGGGTCATGATCACATGCACCAAGAGAAAACGAGTGCTACAAGCAGGCGCCGGCACTACACGACATCAAGTCATTGCACCCACCGACTCCTCCAAGCGGTACTGCAAAAAAACCTCGTGGAACTCCGCCCCCCCTTCACCACCCCCCGGGGACCACAGGCCCGCTCTCCACGAATGCGGTAGAACAAAGGGCCCCATAGGCACCCCCAGGGTCCACAAAAAAACCGTGCGCCTATCGGGAAAGGCCCAAAGATCCCCAACCCTGCGCGCCGCCACCTCGCGCGCCAAACCCAGATCTCCATTGAAGTTGTCACTCAACCTACTGATAGGATCAGCGGGATTATGTGAACCACGCACCCAGTGCATATATACCGTGAAGCCTGGGCACGACGCCCACAGGTAGCGGAAACGCTTCAGAATGGACTGCTGGAATTTACGCCCCACCTTGGCTTTACACCGAAGGAACTGCACTAGCGCCGCCGCATTATCCCCAAACAAATGGGCCTCCCGAACGCCTACATTGAGGATGAGCTTCAAGCCCCAGAGCAGCGCGGCAGCCTCCGCACACTGCTGGTTGGGCGGTTGCTCCGCGGGCACAACCGATCGAGAACCCACATCCATCGAAAACAGGCCCAGCCGGTATTCACCCGCGTCCAGCGCCGCGTCGACGTAAACAACCAACGGCGATCGCTTCACCACCCTGGGGAGGGACACCACTGACCATTGCCTCCTGGCAAGCACGCACGCCACGCACATAGACTTAAGCAAACGCACTGGGGTAAACGGCAGCCGGGGGGGCGCCCAGAGCACATGAGCCCACACACCAGACAGGTGCGGACTGTGCCCAGAACCCGGGCGACATATCCACTGTGCCCGCCCCAAGAACTGCTGCAGCCGTTTTACCCTACAGGGTCCCACAGACAACCTCAACCAATGCGCAAACAGAGCTTCCCACGCGTTGCCAGCAGTCCGCACCTCCCCCCCCTGCAAATCAATATCCTTCCCCAGCCACACCAGCCGCTGCACAGGCTCTAACGTACTCTTTGGGCTGACTACAGCACCTGCACGGCGCAACGCCTCCGCCGCCCTTGCCGTCTGCTCTCGCACACGCGCGCGGCCGCGCCCCACAACCAGGACATCATCCAAGTAAATTAAAACCAGCACCCCCAACAGCCCCGCGCCGGCCACCAGACCCTCTAACACTCGCTGGCACAGGAGGGGGCTGTACTTCCACCCAAAGGGCAAGCACCGGAAAGCCAACACCCCCCCCTCTCCATCCGAGACGCGAAAGGCCCCCCAGAACTCGCGCGGCAGCTGAAGTGACCAAAAGCAATTACTCAGGTCGATGTGGCACATGCACAGCTCTTCCCCCCCCCCCCCCCGGCAGGGACAGAATATCCCACACCGGCCTCATGCAACGCGCTCGGGCATAAAAAGAGGGGAGGAAAAAGGAGGACCCTTGCTGTGCCACCTGCGCCAAAAGGGCCAACACCTCCACAGAGGGGAGGGAGAACTTCTCCGGCCGAGACCGCATCTCCTCATTAAGGGGCACCAGATTGACAATCAAACTGCACTTCTCCTCCGTCTTGGGTATCGCAAAAAGACCCCCATTGGGCCCAGGTGACCCCGGCGGCAGGGGGAAAAGCAAACCCTGGTCCCGCAATGCCCTCATCATGACCACCGCCTCATCCGACGGGGGAATTATCCCAGAAAACTGCCTGCCTACCAATTCTGCGAAGCCGTCCGGCACACAACTATCCCAGACCTCGCGGGGGATATCCACACGCCCCACCGGCCCCAAACCCCGCGCCAATACCTCCTCCCTGATACGCCGCATAAGCAATTTGGGCGACGTCGAATCATGCAAGAGCGACTCCCAAACCTCAGGGCTAAATGAGGACAAAGCCACAGCCAAGACTCGCAGAAACTCCGGCTGTCTGAGATCACGGGCAGCTTCACTGCCCCACTCCAGAAACTGCAACAGGCGACGCTCCAGTAAACCAGGCGGTGCGCGGGGCAGACAAGCCCGCAGGGAGCACAACCAGGCGTCCCACTCACCGGTCCGAAGGCGCTCCCGCACCCACTGACCCAGCTCCGACGCGACGGGAAATTGCCGTTCGGGCAGCCGCACCCACAATCCTGGCCGGGCCCGCGGCCTTCCGCTTGCCCAAGACGGACGCGACCTCACCCGTCCTGCGGGCCGCGATGCGCAGCCGCCTGATGGAGGAGCCTGCTGCGGAGGCAGGTGGGGGGTCTGCATCCACATCAATGACTTCCCCCCCCCCGTCTCCCCGCGGCCGGCGCCCGCGTCCTGAGGACCCCTCAACAGCCGTAAGGGCCGGAGGGGCCCCCGGGTCACGTGCGCCAGCCCGGTCCTCCCTCCCAGCAGCTCCCGCAGCGGCAGGACTCGCGGACTCCCCAGGGCACGATCCACCCCGACCTCCTGCCGACCCATCCCCGTCACCTCCCCATTGTGGGGGCTCATCGGCATCAGGGGCACAGAGCTCCAGGAGCTCCTTCGGGAAAACGTCCCGGAGGGACACGGCGCGCCAAACGAACTCTCCTGCATGGTTGTCAGGGGGCCAGGGGAGGACAGCCTCGGTCGTGACGACGAAGTCGTCGGGCGCGTCGGCGTAGTGGACTGCCACCGTCTCCGAAAGCCACCGCCCCCACCAAACCAGCCACTTGATGGGCAGCCCCAACCATCGCAGGGCCGCGGAGCCCCCTCGCCTCCATGCGTGCCACCTGGCGTGGGGGTTGTCGCTGCCCCCCAACGCGGCAGCCATGACCGACTGCATGAACGCTGGTCCCTGCGGACAGAATTGCGCTCCGACGACAGCAGACGTGGCCCCCGTGGCATCGAGCCAGCCCAGCCACTCTTGGGCATACTTCCCGAGTCGCCTGCGCACGATGCGCGGCGCCACCTTGACCGTGCGGAACGCCAATCCCCGACACCGGGATCCCCCCCGACGGAGGGGCGCGGCCTCACCCACCCGCAGAAGGCAGGTGAATGCCAGGACTGCCATCCCATAGACGGTCCACTGCGGTCGCTCCGTGCAAGCCAGCGCGAAGTTGCGGAGGTCGTCCAAACCTGCGTAGGGCCGTAGGGCCGGCTCCGTGGGCGCCCACTTGGCACAGCGCCAGACCCGGCGACTGACGAACGCGGGCAGCCATCCCATGTCCTCCAGCGCCCGGAACGCCGACACTGCGACCTTGAGGGAGCTTCCCGAGTACCCCAGTCCCCATAACTGGAAAATGTAGCGGCACGCCGCTTGTTCAAGCTCGGATGTGGGCGTGTAGCCCACCCAGAGGGCCATCTTGCGGAAGTGGGTACAATACGTACCCATGGTGCTTTTTGCCCAGGAGGATGCCTGCAGGGCGTCCACGGAGGTGATCTCATCCTCCTTCCATATCCGTCTCCACGCTGCCCACACCAGGCGCCAGACCACGTCCTCGCCATCCCGGAAGTCCGACGGTCCGAGAACCACCAAGGCCCCCCGGGGCTCGGGAGGGATGGGCCGGATGGGGCAGCTTCCCCATCAGTCAAAGCCGGGGCACTCGTGAAACCAATGCCGTTTCACTCCCCTCCCAGCGTTCTTGCATGCCCGACACGCTGTCACCGGGGCATTGGTGACGTCCATCGGCTCGGCACCCGGCTTGGCGGTGTACAGGCGGCGGCCCCCCTCAACGCGGAACTTACCCTTCATGGCTTGCAGCCGCCGCCCCACCACCTCCTCCTCCGCCGCTCCCGTACAACCAGCGGACAGCACAGGCACATCGGACGCATCCTCGGCCGCGTCCGACCCCTCACCGACCGGTCCGGGGTCCAAGCCCTTCTTGCCCCTGTATGCCGACAGGCTAGTCACCGTGAACGTCCAGACCGCCTGGACAAAACTCCGAAGGCGCGTAAGTTCGTCATCATCCATGGACTCCAGCTGCCACACTTCCGTGTCCGCGGAGTCCGCGTCCACCACCGGCGCCAGCTCGTCCAGGATGGCGTCCGTGAACTTTTCCTTGTCCTTGTACTTGGAGACGTATTCGTGTTGGGGCACCTCCCTGCGCCACAACAAGGTGGACAGCGCGAGAAGGCTGGCGAAGACCCACTGGGGCTTAGAATCCAACTCCCTCACCTTCACGATTTCCGCTTTACACAGCGGCGGGACCTTCGCCATTTTCCTCTTGGACTCCGCCTCGGCCTTGGCACTGACCGCCTCCAACTGCTTGCGCAGGCCCTCCATCACAAGGGCCTGTCCCTGAACCAACTGCTTGAGCTCCAGAAGCTCTGGCGACACCGTCTGCGGCTGTTGGGGTGGTACCTCCACCTTGACAAAGCCCAGCGACGCCACATCCAGGTCGCACTGGGCCATGACGCAATACGAGGCGATCATCTTCACCAGCCCCACCTCCCCCAACTCGATTCCGTACTTGGCGACGAAACTAGCCTCCCACTCTGACCTGCGTTCCAGCAGCACCGACAGCTTCATCTCCACCTGCGAGGCAGCCCTGGCTATCTCCAGCATGGGAACGCTATCAATGAACTGGGAACAAATTGTTCCCTTCGCGAAGACGGCAAAATCGTCAACTGACATATTCACAGACCGGGTCGTTCCAAAGTGTCACGGAGCAGGCTCTACGTGTGACCACCTATGGTCTGCTGGCAACAAGCAAAAATGCTCTACAAGTACAGAGGCTCCCTGCACACACGCATGCGCACACACACACCACCCGACGAGCAAAACCAAAGCTCAGGCACGGCTGAGCTAAGAATTCACGGAGGGGGGTAAAAAATTCACGGAGCTATGAAATAATTCACGGAGGGGGGTAAACAATTCACGGAGCTATGAAATAATTCATGGAGGGGGGTAAATCATTCACAGAGCTATGAAATAATTCACGGAAGGTAAACAATTCACGGAGCTATGAAATAATTCACGGAGGGGGGTAAGAAATTCACGGGGGTATCAAATAATTCACGGAGGGGGGTAAACAATTCACGGACCTATGAAATAATTCACGGAGGAAGGTAAACAATTCACGGAGGTATTAAATAATTCACGGAGGGGGGTAAACAATTCACGGAGCTATGAAATCATTCACGGAGGGGGGTAAACAATTCACGGAGGCATGAAACAATTCACGGAGGGGGGTAAACAATCCACGGAGCTATGATATAATTCACGGAGGGGAGTAAACAATTCACGGAGGTATGAAATCATTCACGGAGGGGGTTAAATAATTCACGGAGGTATCAAATAATTCACGGAGGGGGGTAAACAATTCACGGAGCTATGAAATAATTCACGGAGGGGGGCAAATAATTCACGGAGGTATCAAATAATTCACGGAGGGGGATGAATAATTCGGGGAGCTATGAAATAATTCACCGAGGGGGGTAAACAAGTCACGGAGGTATCAAATAATTCACGGAGGGGGGTAACCAATTCACGGAGGGGTCAAATAACTCACGGAGGGGGGTAAATAATTCACGGAGGAGGTAAAATAATTCACGGAGGTATCAAATAATTCACGGAGGGGGTGAAATAATTCACGGAGGTATCAAATAATTCACGGAGGGGGTCAAATAATTCACGGAGGGGGGTAAACAATTCACGGAGGTATCAAATGTTCTAGAGGGAACCCTCAAATGTTCCTTGGAGGTGCAAAGGATTCCACGGATACCCTGAAATGTTCCTTGGACCACCACAATATTTCACATAGTCTGTCAAACATTCGAGGGGTGAGAGTCAGTGCGCAAAGGCAAGGACATCAAACCAACTTGGATCACCTCAGGGGGATCCTGGTTACGCGTCATGGGATTTTGGGGTGTGGTTGTCCATGGAGCCCCCGGTTTGTTTCATGACACCCTAAATTGTTCCACAGAAGCAAACCTTGCAGAAGGACCCCAAGGAGTCCATAGAGACCCTCAATACAGACACATGCAAACACAGAATCATCCACACATGACTTCCAATGGTCCCCACAGACCGTCAAATGTTCCACGGTGCCCCTAATCCATGGAGGGTGCGAAGTGTTCCTCACCGCCCGTCTCCACAAGGGTCAAGTCAGGGCTGGCTCCGTCCGAACTTTGACGCCAGCTGTTGGAGGCTTGTCCGGCTTCACTGGGACCTGGCCAAGGACATACCGCTTCACAAGATCCGGCAGTGCCTTCCGGGCACAGTGCACGGTATGTACATGGTGAACACCATGTGGGGCAAAGACATCGCCCCCCCCCCCCCTCACACTCTCTCACCCCATGCAGCAACGATGTGACATACACCCCCAAGGGTGTGCAGAAGTCATCCTCCAAGAAGCCTACTTGGTCCAAGAGCCTGTAGGCATCTTGCCACACAGGCAGGGACACAGTGCGGTAGGAAGCTGACCGGGGGGGTTGGGTATAGGTTTGGGCATTCCGGAGGGGTTTGTCGATCGGAAACTGTACAGGCCTCTTCTCCCATTCGGCCAATTCGTCTATGTGGCACACTCTCGCCAACCCTTCAATCTCATGCCACCCCGCCCAGTTTGTGTCGTCATCCTTGATGAGGATGTAGGGCAATGCCCATTCCTTGAAATGTGGGAGGGTCACCCCGAGGTGCATTGGTTTCACGTCCCCCGTTTCGATGCGCACCCGCATCTCCAATGCGTCAGCCCTCTTGTTGACCATGATGCGCTCCCAATCCAACAATTGGTCACTTTGGGCGGGGGAAAATCCCCAAGGGTCGAAGGCCTTTGCGTGCTTCTTTCACGGCTTCCAAAGCCACTGCCCCACCACCCCGAGACCTCGCCCCTTAAACTTGTAAATTACACATGCCTATGGTTTGTCAAGGGTAGGCTGTTGTACCAGAACCCCTGCAAGCTGCACCTTCTGTACTTGCTCCTGGGTTGCTCCTTGCCGCAGTTGGTCAGCCATCACCCGCCACCCAGTGAACCATCCAGCAGTGAGGGGGGACACATCCCAACCGAAAAAGGGCCCAAAGAAATGGAGCTCCGATTGGGCCCTGCTGGTTAGCGTGTTTGCCCGCACCACGTCCTTCAAGATCCCCGGGTCCGAGGACACCATGGAGGCAAGGACAACCGGGGCCTGCAAACCCTGGTACCGGACCAGAATTGCGAATGACCTGCACACACTCATATGCGTGGTCCCCATGCAGTCTTCGCCGTGCTTCCCACACACAGTGCTGCAGCCATAGCATCTGTGCAAAGTGTGTGGTGACGATTGCCACTGGGCGGGGGGGGGGGGGGGCGCTTGTGCATTGTGTGCATGCTCCAGAAAGTGCAGCACAAGCCACGCCTCGTCCTTGCTTGGGTTCTCTTAGCGGAGCATCTCCTCGTCCATGACCAGGGAGTCCCATGCTCTTATCATCTCCCACCTGAGGTTCTGCAACTGCTCCTGCGACATCCCATACCGTGTCAGCTCATATCTCCACTCCAGATTATCTGTGCTTACTATGCGGATGTGTTGACCTCCCAACACCGGGGGAGGTAATGGTGGGGAGGAAGGGGGGTACCCGCCCAATGAACCCCCGGTGAACAGTCCACGCACCACCGTTGCCAACGGCAGGTCCATGCCGAACTGTTGGGTTAGGACACACGCAGTCCACCTTGTACGTTACAGGATGAACTGCAACACACTATTTGTGGCGAAGCGCTGTGAGTCACCATATTGCATCCCTGGTCCCTCGTCGATATTCACATCAGCGTGAGCAAAATGCTCTTTCTATGGCCAAGCAATGTGGTTAGTCGTCGGCTGAATGTGCTGCGTTAACAAAAGTGTGATGGCACTATATGGCCACGGGGGGGGGCGACTACAACCGGTCCTAATGCGACATACCCCCCGGCTATCTGTCAAAACTCGGGGGGGGGGGGGGGGGCAAGTTGGGGGGTCCGGCCGGGGGTCGAGGGGGGGGGGGGTCAAGCCGGGGGTCGGGGGGGGGGTCCTGCCGGAGGTCGGGGGAGGGTCTCGCCGGGGATCAGAGGGGCGTCGGATGGGGTGGGGAGAGAGGGGGTAGGGTTAGGGTTAGGCTTAAGGTTAGGGTTAGCCCTAGGGTTAGGGTTAGCCCTAGGGTTAGGGTTAGCCCTAGGGTTAGGGTTAGGCTTAGGGCTAGGGTTGCCGTTAGGGCCTGCAGCCCTCCTGTAGCCCAAACATGAATTCTCTACAAAATTTTGAGCATTTTGAGTATAAACACATAGTATGAAAAAAAAATTGGCGCCTTTGGCGCCGGACAATTCTCTCTACGGACACTTGCTGGTGGCAGACCCGGCACCACTATCTTTCAAAACCCGGGGGGGGGGGGGGGGGGGTGTCGCATACAAGGACCGGGCCCGGCCGCCCCCCCGTGATATGGGCGCAGTTGACCCGCATCCCCATAAAACATGAACTGTGCCCCAGAAGCGGCCAAGTCCAGACCCACTGGGATGCTATGCCTCGAGGACTCATCCACGAAGATGAATGCAAACCGAGTTTGTGGCGTGCCGGGGGGGCCCCCAAGCAGCAACCTTCGCCTTGTGGCGACCATACCTGCTGTTGCAAAGACAACACGCCAGCTGTTGAGCGCACATGCAAATCGGCCATCGCACTCCGGATGATTAGCCAGCGTCTCTTGGACTCTTGGCTGCTTGTACGCTCGCAAATCTGGGGGGGTCTGGCCCTTTGCAGCACGTAGCCGCATGCAGGGCGCCGGATGATCCTTCAGAACTTCCTGTGTGAAGGTAGGATCCTGTTCCGCGGACTGGATCACCCGCCGCATCACGTTGTCAACCTGTTCCTTTGTCGGGGCAGTGACTAAGATGCATGCCCGAGGGAGGTGGTCGTCAGCTGCCCCCCCCCCCAGCTTTCTTGCCAGTGTGTATCGAACCTGGCTTCTTCGGATTCGGGATGCATGGGTCAAAGTGCCCCTGCTGCCACATCACTGCCTTGATGCAAGCCACCGGGGTCTCCGACTTCCCTGTGCCGGCTCCACCAGTCATGGAGGAGGCAATAGCACATTCATCCAGACATTGACGGACAGCCAAGGCTTGGGAGGGGTTCCGGTTATGATGCGCCACAAGGTGCCGTAGGATCTGCTGGTCCTCGGTAGGGAGGCTGTTAGCCAGATGTGGTTCTTGCCGAGTGGCATTGAGCAGCGCGTTCCATGCCTTCCCCGTCCGTATTTCGTCACGCAACGACCGGAACGCTGCCTCATCGGGCAGGACACAGCACCAATACTTGTGGTTCTGCACAATGGGCGGTTTGTTGGCACAAACTATGGTCACCATGTCACCAGAGGTGCCATCACCGTGCACCTTGCCAATGAAGTCCGCCTCCGGCGCGGTGTCGCCGCCCAAGTCTGACCAATCCATGACCCATCCATGGATGAGATCCCCATCGGTCAGTTCATAGTTGCCCCAAACTTCAATCTCAGCAACCCATTCTGTTATGAGCACGATGTTGCCATTCTTGTCCTCCTTCCGTCGCTGCTCCCTCGCAAACCACAGCCACCTCGGGGCACCTTGCTCCCATGCCCACTTCCGGGCTGCGGCACACTCATGGACAGTGTGCACAAGGGATGCCTTGTGGACATATGCGTCACGATCGGCCCAACGGGTTGTGAATCCCTTTGTTGGGTTCGTATCGATGTCGTAGTCCACGTGGGCAAGGGTTTCAGCAAAGGTCCGGGCCTTGTTTTTGGCTTAGAGGGCCTTGCCCTGTGCCTTGTGGGGGGGCTTGGCCTTTACCTGGCTGAGGGACTTGGCCTTTGTCTTGCGGAAGGCCGTGGCCTTTGCCTTGCGGAGGGCCGTGGCCTTTGCCTTGCGGAGGGACTTGGCCTTTGCCTTGCGGAGGGACTTGGCCTTTGCCTTGCTGAGGGCCTTGGCCTTTGCCTTGCGGAGGGCCGTGGCCTTTGCCTTGCCGAGGGCCTTGGCCTTTGCCTTGCTGAGGGCCTTGGCTTTTGCCTTTGCCTTTGGTGCCGGACATGTTGTCCAGGTCGGGGCGCCGTGGCCGGGGACCGAGGGCGAACTCCTGCGGCTCGGCGGCCTGCAGTAGGTGGGTTGGAGATTGAACGACGACCCTGGTCGGGGCGCTGTGGAGGGGGACCGAGGGCGAACTCCCGCGGCTCGGCGGCCTGCAGTAGGTGGGTTGGGGGTTGAACGACGACCTTGGTCGGGGCGATGTGGCCGGGGACCGAGGGTGAACTCTTGCGGCTCGGTGGCCTGCAGTAGGTGGGTTGGAGGTCGAACGACGACCATGGTCAGGGCGCTGTGGCCAGGGACCGAGGGCGAACTCCTGCGGCTCGGCGGCCCGCAGTAGGTGGGTTGGGGGATGAACGACGACCCTGGTCGGGGCGCTGTGGCCTGCGACCGAGGGCGAACTCCTGCGGCTCGGCGGCCGGCAGTGGGTGGGAGATGAACGCGTGGGTGTTGGGGCAGGCCCAACTCAAATGTCTGGGTCAGAGACGCGCCGGTCTAGACCTCAGGCACACTTCCTCACCTCACGGGGGAGGTTGAAAAGAAAAGAGTGTCCTATGTGTAAGAGACGCTCGGTACACACTTGTCAAAGAGCTGGAAATTGGAACGTCTCGCCGAAGTCGGGGGTCACTACGGGGGGGCTTGCACAGGGAGCAGTGACCCAAATTGCGGCCGCAGCGGTGGGGGGGCGGCCTGAGACGCTTGCCACTTGAGCAATGAACCGCACTGCGGGGTGGGGCATGGCCGCTTTGGGGCGGGAGCCAGTGGGAGGAGTGAGGAACGGCGGTGCCTGCTATACTGGGTCAGTGTCACCTGATCACTCGCTGGAGGGGGCGGTGGCCGACGAGGCACAGGTTGTGGGGCCGGTTTGGGGATACGGGGGGGTTTTGGGGTAGCACACAGGATTTCAAGCACCACTGCTGCATGCTCCTCGTCCCTGCTGAGGAAGTGCGAACGGCTAATTCGCACGCCCTCTTGCCACGCCCGCATGGGGTTTTTCTTGGGCTGCTGAACCGCAACCCGGTAGATCGATCGGCGGTTCAGCACCCCGTCTACGAAATACTGAACCCCACCCCCGTGATTCTCCCGGATGAGCTGCAGTGTTTTGGCACTATAGGGCCCGTGAACAATGGGTTTGGGGGGGGGGGTCCTTGGGTACGTACTTGGGGGGTTGTGGGGGGGATGGCGGTGGCACAGCAGTGCACATCAGGGCATCCTCCACAGCTTCCAGGGCTACCTGGTATGGAGTTGAGGTAACGTGGGGTCTGGGCGGAGGATTTACAGGCGGTGGAGAGGTTGTTGGTGCACGGCTTGATGAAGGGGCAGAGAGGGGTGGTGTCAGCAATGGAGGCTAGGGCGAGGCCAGTTCGCTGAGACACTTCTCAGCATCAGAGTCCCACGGTGGCGATGGGGGTTGGTCTCCAAACCACAGGAGCTCCGACCGATCCCCCGCGCCGCATTCCGGGAAGGAGGGGCTGCAGGGGACAGAAGAGGCCAGGCTAAGGGGGCTAGACGACATGGCAAGCTGAAAAGAGAGGGTCACGGGTGCCGCGACGGTGTAGACCCCTGACTGACTTCCTCACCCCAATATGGTCAAAGGCGCCAAGGCCTAGACCATAGACAACCCAAACACCGCAAGGGTGTTCTGCATTGAAACAATCGCCAAGGAGTTCATATGAGGAGGGGGGGCACGGTTGTCCATGTGCTGGTGCAGGGGGAGGGCAGTGTTTTCCCTACTTTGTAGTATTTTCCGAATGCTTTTCATTACGACCCGGCAAGAGAGCACAAAGGGAGGCAAAGCATGTAGACATGGGAAGCACAGAAAAAAACAGAGCATGCATAGGGGTGTGGTTTCTTTGTATAGGGTCCTTGCGAGATCCTTTTCCTACAAATAAACAACAAACCATTAGGGGTGCAAAGTGCAGCAGTTTGCAAGCATGCTCGAAGGGTAAGTAAGAGGGTTGGGAAAAAAACATCACACAATGGCGAATCAAATTCGAATTGAACTACAAAGCCCCTTCTCAGATGCATGTTGGTTGCACATGACATTGACAAAGAAGGGTTTTTGGCCAGTGGAGGACATGATGCGCATTTGGTGAGAGATGACAGACTGACTGATGGTGGTGGCAACAGCTCAGAGGGACGTGTCCATTTCTTCGGCTGCAAAGTTTTTTCCATTTTCAAAAGCTCAGTCCGCACAAAACAGGTCTTCAGAAAATGGTCCCTGCAGGGGTCCACACCGAAGACCCACGCGTGACGGAGCATTGTGTCGTGCTGGACAATCCACAGCATCCCATGAAACTTGGTGTGGGCTACGGAGAGGCCTAGGCAGCACATGTCAACTGTCATGCATCGTCATTGAAGGGGCTCGCAGTCAGCAAATTGTAATCGTTGCTGCAGAGGCAAACATGTCAAAACCCCTTCTCAGTTGTTGTCAGTGTATTCATCACTCAAGGGGTCTATGGTCATAGGCGCCAGGGCCTAGACCACACACAACCAAAACACCTCAAAGATGTTCTGCAGAATCAAATTGTGAGCACATGCTGATCGGACGCAAAAACAAACATGTCAAAACCCCTTCTCAGCTGTAGGCAGCATGTTCATCACTGAAGGGGTATATGGTCGTAGGCCCTAAGGCCTAGAGCACACACAACCAAAACACCTCCAGGGTGTTTTACATAATCAAATTGAAACAACAGCAGAATATACCTGCCTATACCTGCCTATACCAATGTTTGTGTGAGTGTGCTAGCCTGAGGTCCTGGGGCAAGCTGCAGAAATGGTATCCTAATTATACCCAGGTTTGCACCCTTGCTAAACCCGGCGGATGTCTTTACACGGTGCGATTGGGTACGCCCCACGTCTCTCCGCCCGTAGGTGCCCAATTTCTGTGATGGCACGAGAAAACCTTGGGGAATACCCAGCGCTAACGCCAAGGTATTGGTTTTGTAGGAGTGGCCAAAAGCTGTGAGGCATGAAAACGCGTGTTTGCTATGTGGCCAAAACCTAGGCTACCATTGCCACTGCCCACCAAAAACCCTGTAAAAGTTCCAGGAAACTGGCGGGACAGTGACGCACGCACTGCTGGTCCTACACACCCTACTGTGGACCTAGCCTTCGAAGGATGACATCATCCAGGCCTTGCACTCCTACACGCACACGCTACTTTGTGATGTTGTCAAGGAGGTCGTAGGCCCTACTCGCCTTCGTGTGAGAAGCGAGCAAAACACAGAGCTGCTAAGCTGTTGTGGCCTGACAGGGACGCCATTACGCGTAACCCTGCCAAGGCTTGGAGGGAAGGAGTGCACTGCGGCACAACGTGAGTACGTGTCGTTCAGGGCGAAGTCGTTCTTCATCTTCTTCTCTGCTTCCCAATTTGTTTGGTGTGATCTGCCCCCTTTTTGCTGAGCAAAAAATTGCGCTGGTGAAGACAGCGAAGTGCACCAATCACCCTGACCTACACCACCTGAAAGGTTCACATGCAGGCACTGCTTCGGGCTGAGGAACCCAACCACCGTCGCCGTATTATACGGGTCTTCGAGTGGAAAATAATATGCTGTCCCGAAACAGGTCCGTCCAAGCAAGCAAGCTGGAGGAACTCCGCCCGTTCTCTTATAGAACGTAGGGCGGAGCCCCTGGGTAACCTAAACAAGGGTTTACCGAGCGCACCACGCGTGGCCTACCCCTTAATGCGTCGTATGCATGCACAGGAGCCACAATCTGAGCACAACCGTGCTCAATCGCAATGACTCTACCAGGGGGTGGCCCCTCCTGGGCTTACTCACCTTACCTACCGCTGCAAGTGAAAGGAGACCAAACAACATGACATGCACACATGCAGGCATATTTTCCCCAACCCACCATTTTCCTGAAGTGAAGTTCCTGTGTCTCTGTGGTGGTGGGGGGGGGGGTACTGCACTTTTATCACCATTTTCCTGAAGTGAAGTTACTATGTGTCTTGGGGGGGGGGGGGCTGCACTTTTATTATTCGAAACGGGGGGGGGGTTGCTATGCCCAGGTTCCCTCACTTTCCCCCAGGTTCCATATTTTCCCATTTTCCACTTGTTGCCACTAGGAGAAAAGCCTGATGGGGCGCCCACCAACAAAACGGACCCTGTTGTTATTTACATACCTAGTTCATGCCTACGGTCATGGTCTGCAAAGGAAGCAAGGTGCAGAATTGGGCAAGAGAGAGAGGGGAACAATGGTTGGTACTGATACACTGAATGTCCCCGCCATAGACAGTTTCAGCCGTTAGTCTAGGTGTTCACAATCGCAAAGGAACTCAGTGTGTCCCCTTCTTGGCTGGCGTGCTCCACTATCTATGTACATCATGTAGTGACATGTACAAATTGTCGGTAGTATTGGCGCTGAACAGTAGGCACTGCGGACCTGCAATCAATAGTGCTGGATCAGTAGACCCTTCCATTTAAGCGGCCCCCAGGGAAAGCGGGCTGTATATAGACCACACGCTCCCAAGTCTATGGTGCAAAGCATGGCACTCATTCGGCCTTCCACAGACTTGAGGCTGTTTAGTTTCAGTGAGGGGGGAGGTACAAGAGAAAGTGGGGGGGGGGCAAGTCTGATATGGCGGGCAAGACGCAAGTCTAATATTGGGGGGGGGGGGGGCAGGGTCTATCATGGGGGGCTTGGGGGGTTGGGGGTTGGGGGGGATGGACCATAAAGATCTGAAGTCTGAAGATTGAGAGCCCTTTGGGTTACTATACCCATAGCTGGTTTTCCCTACACTATGGTATTCCGTGAATGATTTCCCATACTTCCTCGAGAAATAGCAGAAGGGAAAGCAGAGTATGACGAAGCAGGAAGAGGACAAGGGGTTTTTTATGGGAGGACGTGGTACGCATTTGGTAGGACATGATAGATTGGCTGCTGGTGGCAGCTGCGCAGCGGATGTCCCTTTCCTCGGCCACGAAGTCCTTTCTGTTTTCAAAAGCTCGGTCCGCACAAAACAAGGCCCAAGAAACAGGTCCCTGCAGGGGTCCACACACAGACCCACGCGTGACGGAGCATTGTGTCGTGCTGGACAATCCACAGCCCACAATCCACATCCCATGAAACTCGGTGTGGGGGCTACGGAGAGGCCTAGGCAACACATGTCAAAAGTCATGCATCGTCCAACAAATTTCAATGGTCTGCAGAGACAAACATGTCAGAACCCCTTCTCAGCTGTTGTTAGCATGCTCATCATTGAAGGGGTCTGTGGTCATAGGCGCCAAGGCCTAGACCGCAAACAATGAGAACACCTTAGGGGTGTTCTGCATAAGCAAATTGTCAGCACAAACAACCAAAACACCATGTGGGTGTTCTGCATAATCAAATTCAAGTTGTCACATACAGCGTTGTCAACAACAAATGTGAGGTGCAGGAAATTGCAATTGTTTTCCAACGGGGGGGGGGTGTTTTCCGTGACACCTTTCTTCCTAGGGGGGGGGGGGGCGCAGCTTGAAAGCAGCCGACGGTGGGGGGAGGCATGGATGGGTCACCCCTGGGGGGGGGGGGCTTTTTCAACTGAAGAATTTTGATGTGGACAAAGGCTTGGGGGGGGGTTGATGTAGTGCACAATCAAGGGGTGTGGGGGAGGGGGGTTCATGGTTGGGTAATGGTGGTCCATAAAAGTCTGACGTCTGAGGTCTGATAGCCGACTAGGTCGCTATACACATAGCTGGGCCACGCAACAAAGCGTGGATTGAGAGTCCCTCACCCCAACTCAAAGGGCCACGGAAGGTAGCGTGGATTGAGAGTACACTTTGTTGCGTGGCCCCTTGAGTTGGGGTTAGGGACTCTCAATCCACGCTTTGTTGTGTGGCCCCTTGAGTTGGGGTTAGGGACTTTCAACCCACGCTTCGTTGCGTGGCCCCTTTACTTGGGGTTAGGGACTTTCAATCCACGCTTTGTTGTGTGGCCCCTTGAGTTGGTTTGGTCTAAATTCGCATCTGCCAACAAGCAAAAGCACATGCACACAGAAAACGATAAGTAGCGTCGGTATGCGAGTCTGGGGCGTGATGCTGCATAAGGCAGCCTGTGCCATAGATACTGTCCAGGGTGGGTGGGTGGGCCATCGACATACAAAATATAAAAGACAACTGAGCGGATAATCAGTGCAGACACATATACACTCAATCCGGCACAGACCAAACTTGGGTTTGCTTATGGCAAACCTCATTTTGGTCTAAATTCACATCTGCCAACAAGCAAAAGCACATGCACACAGAAAACGATAAGTAGCGTCGGTATGCGAGTCTGGGGCGCAAACACTCCCCTACACCGACATGATAGCAGGCTGAATCTGCCCTGAAAGAAAAAAAATAGATACCGGCTGCGCGCCTTGATCGGCCGCGCCGTGCAACACACGCACCCCGCGCAACACACGCCTACGCCGTGACACCCCCCCTCGCAGTCGCACTGCGTCAATTATAGCACTCGTGCCGCTGTAACCTCGCACCGTCTCCCTACCACGCAGACACTCGCATGCTCAGAGCTATCGGGCGCCGTGCTCCCCGCTGGTCCCCGTCTGCACCCTCACCCGGCTCGGCCAAAGGTTGACCGTTGTGTTTGTTTGCAGCACCGGGCAAGGGCGCGTCGGAGGACACCGGCACGACGCCCAGCTGCTTGCAGCCAACGGCCCAAGGACCAAAAGCAGGGCGTTGCGGCGCGTCAGGCAGGCTTCCGGACCTTCATGCCCACATAACCCTGCAGCTGCTTTATCACCGGTAGCTCCAACGTCCATACATGCTGGACTAACACCGTGGGGCCGCCCATAGCCAACCTCAGCCGACGTGTGGCCTCCTCTTGTGCTGCGGCATAGTCCCCCCTCCGGGCCGACTAGATACGGCTGAAAGGATCCGCCGGGTTGCATTCCCCCGGGACCCAGCACAGATACCACGACCTACGCGACCGTGTGCACGCGTATACCAGCCGTCGCAAAATTCTATTCTGCACTCGCAACCCCACACTCGCTTTTCCCGCCGCAAAACTTTGCAGTACCGAAAACTTATCTCCAACCAGACCTACTCTGTCCCACCCCAATGCGGACACGAAATGCACTGCGTACTCTAATGCCGCGAACTCTGCAATCTGCTGATTGCACAACACCTCATGTACGATCCCTGACCTTCCCCCCATTGTGTATCCCCACAGCGCCATCCTCCAGGTTCGCCCATCGCAGGCTCCATAAAAAAAAATGTACTCAGCCCAATCGCGCGGCTTCTTAAAAAAAACCAACGGCCTCCATGCCATCAGCCCCCATGGCAGCAAGCCCGCAAGGGTGTGCAACAAACGCAAGGGGGCGTCAGCCAACCACTGAGGCTGCCACTGTATATGCGCCCACACCGGCGCCACGAACGGCAGCACTGCCCAATTTGGGCGCACAAACCACAGCAACCTGCCCAAAAAGCGTAGCAAACGGCGGCGTGTACAAGGGCCTACAGCCAGTTGCCACCAGCGCGCCACCAAAGCTTGCCAATTTCCGCGCGCCGTGGACACAGTGGCAGCCTGGAAATCGAAAAACTTTCCAATCCATGCCAAACCAACGGCGGCCTCCAAAGTGCTTTTTGGACTGACAATGGCCCCTTCCTCCCTCAGGCGTGAAGCAACAACACCCGCCTGCATTCTAACCCACTTCCTGCCATACCCAATGATAAACACATCGTCCAGGTAGACAAGCACCAAGACCCCCTGCACCCTCGCGCTCTGCACCAGCCTGACCATCACGGCCTGGCAAATGGCTGGACTGTGGGTCCACCCGAACGGGAGACAATCAAAACTATACAATACTCCATCCACTGAAACTCGAAAGGCGTCAGTAAATTCAACAGGGGTCTTCAGAGACCAAAAACAATTACTAAGATCGATATGACATGCACACAAAACAGGCTCCTCCCCGACACAGGGCGGGTCAGCTTTGAGCGACGCCATCTGGTGAAGAAGAAACATGACATTATCCCCCACCACCCCCGCACAACCGGCTGGAACGAAATCCAAATGTATATTCCAATGCACAATCTGTAAAAAAGCGACAAGCGCAACGGTTGGCAATCGCAAGGGGGGGCTGTCGCACCCCTGGGCCTTGTTGAAAAGGACCATGTTGCAAATACAGCTTGCCTTTTCGCTGTTTTTCGGGATAGCGAAAAGGGACCCATTGGGGCCCAAACCGTCCGCAAGACAGGGGCGCAGTACCCCTTGCTGTACCAATGCCCTGGCCAGGACCGCAGACTGGCCCGTTACAGGCGCCAGAGAAGAAAAGGACCGCCTGCTCACCTCGCCAAAGTTACCCGGCACCAATGCCTTCCAAATATCGGGGGGGATGCGGACATTACCCACAGGTCCCACCCCCCTCTCTAAAATGGTCGTAGTCAATGGCACCACAATCAATTTTGGGGAAGTGGAATCTCGCAACCAGATCAGCCACGCGTCCCTCGTGAGCTGCACAAAAAACTGACCGATATGTACCCCGGGGTGCGGTATCCCTAACTCTGACGAATGCCTCCACATCCTGAGCACCAGCACCAGCAGCCGTCCCAGGATCCAGCCATCATCGCCTCCGCTGCTTGGCAGGAGGTCCATCACCTCCCGCAGCTTGCTGCACCACTCCCGAACCGCCCCATCCCGTACTCGCTGCAGGATCCACTCGGCCAACTCGGGGCCCCAGGGCTGCCAATGCCACGGGGCTGGCACTGCCATGTCTACGCACCTTGACGGTGCGGCGCACCGGGACTCCAGGTCGCTGAGGCGTGTCATCATCCGACAGTACAATGCACGCTCGCTTGGACCCAACGTCCGGCTGCTGCTCCACAGTTTGCTGTCCGTCCCGAAATGACTCCGAAATCGCTGCAGGCCAGAAGTCGTGCCCTCGCGCCGTGCGCTTAACGAACCTGGAGGGTCCCTCTGGCCATGGTAGTCTGATGGAGGTCCAGATTTTATACTCTTCAGGTGGCTGTGCGTAGTCCTCCGCCACCCTCCGTGATTTCCATCGTCCCCACAATTGCCGGATCTCCGCAGGGAGGGCGAGGTACTTCTGCAGGGCAGCACCCCCGCGTTTCCAACAATGCCACCTGTGATTGGCGTACTCCGTTCCCCGGAACCCGAATTCCAGGAATGACTCCAACCATGGCGATCCGGAAGGGCACATGATGGGCGACCTGCGACGACCTGTGGACCCATAGTCACGGAGCCACCTCGCCCATTTTGCGGAGTACGGGCCCAGTTCTCGCTGAACAACCTTGTCACCGTTCTTGTTGCATCTGAAGCATAGAGCCTCGTCCAAAGGCTTGGGGGGGGGGGGGTTGATGTAGTGCACAATCAAGGGGTGTGGGGGAGGGGGGTTCATGGTTGGGTAATGGTGGTCCATAAAAGTCTGACGTCTGAGGTCTGGTAGCCGACTAGGTCGCTATACACATAGCTGGGCCACGCAACAAAGCGTGGATTGAGAGTGCCTCACCCCAACTCAAAGGGCCACGGAAGGTAGCGTGGATTGAGAGTACACTTTGTTGCGTGGCCCCTTGAGTTGGGGTTAGGGACTCTCAATCCACGCTTTGTTGTGTGGCCCCTTGAGTTGGGGTTAGGGACTTTCAACCCACGCTTTGTTGCGTGGCCCCTTTACTTGGGGTTAGGGACTTTCAATCCACGCCTTGTTGTGTGGCCCCTTGAGTTGGGGTTAGGGACTCTCAATCCACGCTTTGTTGTGTGGCCCCTTGAGTTGGGGTGAGGGACTCGCAGTCCACGATTTGTTGCGTGGCCCCTTGAGTTGGGGTGAGGGACTCTCAATCCACGCTTTGTTGTGTGGCCACTTCAGTTGGGGTTAGCGACTCGCAATCCACGCTTCGTTGCGTTGCCCCTTGGGTTGGGGTTAGGAACTCTGAATCCACGCTTTGTTGTGTGGCCCCTTGAGTTGGGGTTAGGACCTCTGAATCCACGCTTTGTTGTGTGGCCCCTTGAGTTGGCGTGAGGGACTCTCAATCCACGCTTTGTTGTGGTGGTTGAGAGTCCCAAACCCCAACCCAAGGGGCCACACAACAAAGCGCGGATTGAGAGTCCCTAACCCCAACTCAAGGGGCCACACAACAAAGCCTGGATTGAGAGTCTCTCACCCCAACTCAAGGGGCCACGCAACAAAGCGTGGTGTGCAAATCCCTAACCCCAACTCAAGGGGCCACACAAAATGCTCTGCAACAAAAACGCACGCATGCACACCACACACACACGCACACACACACACACCACAAGCAGAGCTAAACCATAGATCAGAGAGTGATCTAAGATTTAGCACAAATGAGAGCACACAAGCACGGACACCGAAGCACCATTGTCAAACTCGACAGTGTGCCGCCCCCCATGGGTCTGGGTCATGCCCAAAAAGGAGGAGAGCATACCCACACAGCTTGTCCCTTACGGATCAAACAGGTGAGCCACGCCCACCACCGGCCACAGGGAGCCTTGCACGAACACATATGGCATATGTCTGCCTCCGTGCAGGCAATGCCTACTCAACGTCAAGGAGACGGTGCCCAGCAGGTCCTCCACTCGCCACTTGTGGCAGCAGAGGTGCTGTTGGCCGGGTGGCTTGACGCCGGGGTCCCCCCCAGGGAGGAAAGCCTGGGCAGGCGTCCCGCTGAACCCCAGGGGCGAGGGCCTCCGGCACGTCGCTCCTAAAAAAAAATTTGGCGGCTATGCCCAGCAGCACCCGGCGCACCGGCCCGCGGAGGGCTCTGCGCAGGCGCGCCCCGCATTGCTGTCGCCTCCGGGCGGTCGCCTCCTGGGAACGCCTGTGCCGGTGTCGCCCACGGTTGCGCTTCTTGCCCTTTTTGCAAGTCATAACGCAAGAAAAAAATACTGGCCACAGGAAAAATACACGCCATGCACATCACCCACAAGGCAGGCCCAAATACATAGGCACTCACACCCTACGTCATTGCCCCAACTGACTCCTCCAGCTTATACTGTAGGAAAACCTCATAGAAGTCCGCCCCCCCCCCCCCCTCGTATGTCCGGATCCCCGACCGCCATGCCTACGATAGCACAGAGGGCCCCATGGGGACACCCAGGGTCCACATAAAGACCGTCTTGCGGTCCACAAAAGCACACAAATCGCCTACTCTACGTGTCGCAGCCTCGCACGCCAAGTCCAGACTCCCCACAAACTGGCCATGCAACCTACTGATGCGGTCTGCCGGATTCACTACACCACGCACCAAGTGAATGTACGCCGTGAAACCCGGGCATGCCGCCCACAGGCACCTGAAACACTTAAGCAGGCGTTGCCGGTACACACGCCCAACACTTGTTGTGCACCGCAAAAGTTGCACCAGCGCCGCCGCATTGCCACCCAAAAGGTGTGCTTCGCGGACGCCTACGTTAAGAATGAATGTTGAACCCCACAGTACCGCACGCGCTTCCGCGCACTGTTGGTTGGGCGGTTGCTCGGGGGTGACTGCAGATCGCGAACTAAGGTCCATCGAAAAAAGACCCCACTTGTACACCCCCCCCCCGTCGAGCGCCGCATCAACGTACACATACAGTGGCTTTCTCTGCACTTCCCTTGGCAGGGGGACCACTGACCAACCCGGCAACGCCAACACACACACCACACACATGGAACGCAACAACTTAACCGGCGGAAACTGCAGACGGGGGGGGGGGGCACAACACATGGGCCCAGACCCCCGCTAAGTGAGGACTATGCCCCAAGCGAGGCCGACAGATCCACTGCGCGCGCCCCAGAAGTTGCTGCAAGCGCCGCACACTACAGACACCCACAGACAATCTCAACCCGTGGGCCAGCAACGCTTCCCACGCATTCGCCGCTGTCCGCAGGCTGCCTCCGCTCAAGTCCACATCTTTACCCAACCATACCAGGCGCGTAGCCGGCTCCAAGGTGCTCTTGGGGCTGATAATACCACCCACCGCACGCAACGCCCGCACCGCACGCATAGCCTGCTCACGCACGTGCCCTTTGCCCCGTCCCACAATGAGCACATCGTCCATGTATATCAAAACCAACACTCCTATAAGTCCAGCCTCCTCCACCAAGCGCTCCAACAACTGGCATAGAATGGGGCTATACTTCTAGCCAAAGGGCAGGTACCTGAACGACAACACAACCCCTTCACCATCCGAGATACAGAACGCCCCCCAGAAGGCTTCCGGCGGGCGCAGCGACCAAAAACAGTTACTGGGGTCGATATGGCACATACAAAGCTCCTCGTCACCCCCCCCCCCGGGTAGCCCCAGCACCTCCAAAACCGGCCGGAGACTCCGCGCTCTACCATACAAAGGGGGGAGAAAAAAGGATGATCCCTGCTGCGCCACCTGCGCCAAAAGGGCAAGAACCTCCACAGACGGCAGCAAAAATTTCTCGGGCCTCTCAGGCATTTCTCTATTTACCGGCACCAAATTCACAATCGGGCTACACTTATCAAGCGTTTTTGGGATGGCAAAAACTCCCCCGTTCGGACTTGGGGACCCTGGCGGAAGAGGGAATAGCGGGTTCTAGCGACGCAAAGCATACAGCATGACCACCGCCTCGTCTGACGGGGGTCCAACACCTGAGAAATGGCGGCTAGCAACGGACGCAAAGGTTTCTGGCACATAGCGCTCCCATACATCAGCCGGTATAGGGATATGCCCAACCACCCCGAGACCCCTACTCAACACCTCTTCACGTATGCGTGCCATCAGCAACTTCGGCGACGGGGAATCGTGCAGTAGGGATTACCAGACTCCGGAGTCCAAGGAGGACGGCGCCGTGGTAATTAAGGGCAGGAAATTTGGCTGTCGCAAGTCCCTAGCCGCCTCCACCCCCCGATCCAGGAATTGGATTAAGCGCTGCTCCAACAAACCCGGCGGGGCTCTAGGCAAGCACGCACGCAGGTCACGCAACCACGCATCCCACTCACCGCACCGCAGGCGCTCCCGAGACCACCGACCCACCGCCGACTCAGCGGGAAACTGCCGCTCGGGCAGCCGCACCCACAAGCCTGGCTGGTCCCGCCGGCTTCCTCTTTCCCAAGACCGACGCGACAACCGTCAGGTGCGCCGCGATCCGGAGGCGACGGATGAAAGAGGTGCCTGCCAAGGGGGGGGGGGGGGGGCTCGGCATCGACGTCGATGACGTCCTCTCTTTCCCGACGTCCGCCGGCACGCTCGGACCCTGGTCGCCCCTGCACGGCCGCGAAGGCCTGAGGGACATCCGGGCCCCTCGCGTCCCCGCTTCGGACGGGAATCTCTCCAATCTTCTCAGGTCCAGCCTCCCCCCCCCCCCCCCGGCAGGCTGGTTGTCCCCTTGCCCCCCCCCCTTCAGCTCGTCGGCCGCGGTCCGCACTGGAGTCGGCGGGGGTTTCTGCCTCCCTCCACTCTCCGAGAACTTCTTGTGGACCCACATCCTTTTCTCGCACGCAGAGGGCCAGAAGCTCTCCCGGGAATGTGTCCTTGAGGGATACAACCCTCCACCCCCACTGCATGCCCCCCCACGCACTGGGCCATGGCAGCTGCACGTTGTCGGCATCGACGAAATCGTCTTGGGCGTCGCCATAGTGGGCCGCCACCGACTCAAACATCCAGCGACCCCACTAGGCGAGCCATTTGACCGGCACACCCAACCAGCGCAAGGCCGCCGACCGACCCCTCCTCCACGCATGCCACCGTGCGTGGGCGTTGGCACAAACGCTGAGGGCGGTCGCCATGACTATTTGGAGGTAGGCGGCCCCTTGAGGGCATACGTGTGCCAGTGGGACCACGGACGCGGACGCCTCGTGGTCCAAGCATCGGAGCCACGCCCTGCCGTAGCTCCCAGCTTCCTGCGGACAAAGTGTGGGTCACACTTAACGGTGTGGAACCCCAGACCCCTCGCACGGCATCCGCCACGCTTGATGGGGGATGCCTCGCCCACCCCCAGTGGGCACGTGAACAATAGGACTGCCATCCCATATGCCGTCCACTGTGCCCTACCAACACAGGCCCTTGCGAAGCCCCCGAGTTCCTCAAGACCCGCGTAGGGGCGGGCCAATGCCTGAGATGTGGCCCACTTTGCGCATCTCCACACCCTGCCGGTAACAAAATCCGGCAGCCAACCCATTTCTTCCAATGCGCCCATTGCTGATACCGCCCCTCTGAGGTAGCTCCTGGAATACCCCAGGCCCCCGAGCTGGAACAGGTACCTGCAGGCCTCCGACTCCAGGCCATCAATCGGCGTGTATCCGACCCAAAGTGCCAACTTTCTGTAGTGGGTACAATATGTACCCGTGGTGCTCTTCGCCCAGGAGGATGCTTGCACGGAATCCACGGAGGTGATCTCCTCTTCCTTCCACAGCCGTCGCCACGCTGCCCGTACCAGACGCCAGACCGCGTTGTCTCCATCCCGGAAGTCGGCCGGCTGCCGGACCACCACGTTTTGCCGCGACTCGATTGCCGGGCGCCCAGCTGGGCTGCGCCCCCATTAGTCAAACCCCGGGCACTCATGAAACCAATGGTGTTTCACACCTCTCCCCGCACTTTTGCAAGCCCGGCACGCCGTCACTGGCGCGCATGTCACATCCATTGGTTCCGCTCCAGGCTTTGTCGTGTACAGCCTACGGTCCCGCTCGACCTTGAACTTCGTCTTCATGGCACCCAGCCGCCTCGCCACCACCTCCTCCTCCGCGGCTCCTGTACAGCCCTGCGATCTCGCTGGTAGACTGGGTTCGTCGTCGTTTGCCTCTTTCTGGCCGACTGCCCCTTTTGGGTCAAGGCCCCCTTTTCCCCGATACGCGGACAATGACGTTACCGTAAACGTCCATATCGCTAGGACGAAGGCTTTCTGTCTGTCGATCTCGTCATCATCCATCGACTCCAAGCGCCAGACCTCGGTGTCAGCGGCATCCGAGTCCGCCACCGGGGCCAGATCATCCACAGTGACATCTGTGAACTTCTCTTTATCCCGGAAGCCCGACACGTACTCTTGTGCAGGCACCTCTCTGCGCCACAGCAGCGTGGACAGGGGCACCATGCTGGCATACACCCACTGGGGCTTGGCGTCCAATTCCCGGGCCTTCAGCAGCTCTGCCTTGCTCAAAGGGAGGACACCTGCCATCTTCCTTTTCGCCGCGGCCTGGGATTTCGCGCTGACCTCCGTCAACTCCTTTCTCCGTGCCTCCATGGCCATGCGTTGGTCTTCCACCAACTTCTTCAACTCTTGCAGCTCAGGCGCTGGGGTCGGGGGCGGTGCTGTCTTCACGAAGCCCACCCCTTCCACGTCAAGGCTGCACTGGGCCATTACACAGAAGGCCCCTATCATTCTGGGCAGCCCGACCTCCCCATCCATTGGCACTCCAAACTTCGTGGTAAATGTATCCTCCGACTCCTTTCTCATGTCCATCAACACCGACAGTGCCATCTCAACCGCCGACGTGGCCCTCGCAAATTCGATGAGGGGCACTGAGTCAATGAAGGTGGAGCAAATACTGCCCCTAGCAAATGCCGCAAAATCTAAGACTAACGTTACTGCTGGCCGGGTCGTTTCCTAGTACCACGGAGTATGTATCTACGTGTGACCCTCGTCTGGCCTGCAGGCTCAAAAAGAAAAAATGCTCTACAACAAAAACGCACGCATGCACACCACACAAACGCACACACACACACCACAAGCAGAGCTCAACCATAGATCAGAACGTGATCTAAGAACTCAAGGGGCCACGCAACAAAGCGTGGATTGCGAGTCCCTATCTCCAACTCAAGGGGCCACACAACAAAGCGTGGATTGAGAGTCACTCACCCCAACCCAAGCGGCCACGCAACAAAGGGTGGACTGCGAATCCCTAACCCCAACTCAGGGGGCCACGCAACGAAGCGTGGATTGCGAGTCCCTAACCCGAACTCTAAGGGCCACGCAACAAAGCGTGGATTGGGAGTCCGTGGCCCCAACTCAAGGGGCCACCCAACAAAGGTTGGATTCAGAGTCCATCATCCCAACTGAAGGGGCCACGCTACAAAGCGTGGATTGCGAGTCCCTAACGCCAACTCAAGGGGTCACCCAACAAAGCGTGGCTTGAAAGTCCCTAACCCCAACTCAAGGGGCCACCCGGCAAAGCGTGGAATGAAAGTCCCTAACCACAACTCAAGGGGCCAGCCAAAAAGGGTGTATTGAGAGTCCCTAACCCCATCTGAAAGGGGCACGCAACGAAGCGTGGATTGAGAGTCCCTAACCCCAACCCAAGGGGCCACACAACGAAACGTCGATTGCGAGTCCCTAACCCCAACTCAAGGGGCCAGGCAACCACGCGTGGATTGAGAGTCCCTAACCCCAACTCAAGGGGCAACACAACAAAGCGTGGATTAGGAGTCACTGACCCCAACTCAAGCCGCCACACAACGAAGCGTGGATTGAGAGTCCCTAACCCCAAGTCAAGGGGCCACACAACAAGGCATGGATTGAGAGTCCCTCACTCCAACTCAAGCGGCCACACAACAAAGCATGGATTGAGAGTCCCTAACCCCAACTCAAGGGGCCAGTCAACAAAGCGTGGTTTGGCTGGTTGCCCTGATGCGGTTGCCCTCCTTACACAGCACAGTAAAAGTGGGACATCCATCTTACGGGCGGGAGCGCGCGGCCCCGCATGGATTGAGAGTCCCTAACCCCTACTCAACGGGCCACACAACAAATCGTGGATTGCGAGTTCCTAACCTAACTTTCTCCGAAAAAAAAATATGGTTCCTTAAAGACCTCACTGCAAATGGGGATCAGAAGTGGTGACCTCACCCCTGCCTTCTAGGGGGCCAGAAGAGAGCGGAAGTGCTATGTCACCCGTGCATTCTCGGGGGTCCCCAACGCCAAGCGCGGCGAAAAAATCAGAAGTGGCCCAAAGGTGTGCACATCGCCTACGGGCATGCATTTTACGTAAAATTGGTAATTGTTTCTTTGCGGTAACGTCTTGTAAATTTTTTAATTTTTGCGGTAAACGCGTGTTGGAAAAATCGTCACATCGTGTCATTTTTTTTCGCGGTAAGTCGTGTAATTTTTTTTTGAGGTAAATCACATTGTGTATTTTTTTTTGGCTCAGACTCACAATTTCTTCGTAAGCGCTCGGCCAGACGGGCCGGATCAGTGATGACAGTGTAAGTACAACATATGTTGTCCCGTGCGGTACCTGGGCCGCATACCACCCGTGGTGGCGGGACGTATACTTGGAGCTCACCTGTAACCTGCCATCTGCTCATGCAGTATCAGAAACTGCTACGCAACCGGGGCAACGAGAAATGAAGTCTGTTCGTCAAAGATTCTGCTATGAGAAAACAGAGAAAAACTTGCCTGGCATCCTTGGTGGAAATATGTCCTTCATGTATGTGGGTGTTACATTGTGTATTTTTTTAGCGGTAAACACGTGTACAAAAAATATCGTCAGGCCGTGTAATTTTTTGGCAGTAAACGTGCGTGCAAAAACAAGTCAAGTCGTGTAATTCTTTTCTTTTGCGGTAGTGCGTGCGACGAAAAAGGAAACACTGCCCCATTTGGGCCTACACACATACCACAATCCAGCGGGTCTAATTCGGGGTGTAGCCCCTTGTGAAATCCATGAGTTGTGCTAAACCAATATTCCCAAAGACTTTTTGGTTCGAGACGGCCCCTGAGGCTGAAATCCCATTTCTAGGGATGGGGAGGGGTGCGAATTGGCCGGGGGGGGGGGGGGGCTAATGAACGGTGGGGATGAAAGCTTTGAATGCCAGTTGGTATTTCACTTGTTTTTGTTCTGGGGGGGGGGGGGGCGAAGATGAGCCAGTGCAGCCTGTTCACGGTAGTGTAACCTGCTCACCAGAGTGTGTCTGCCATGCTTACCGCCAACACGCTTGCAACACACTGTGTACTCTGCACATTGCACACCGCACCGCACATTGCACACCGCACCGCACATTGCACAATGCACATAATTACCACTGGAATATTTTTTCTTTGCGCCAGCCTACGGACAGAATGCCTGCTCATGGAACGATACGTAAGATGACTCTTAGGATTGCATTTCAGAATTGTCCAGTTCCACAAATATCCCGAAAAATAAGTGTGGTGGTGGATCTAAAAGGTAGCTCTAATACCAGATTATGCAGTGGGAAAGTGGCACACCCGCAGGGTCCCAACGTGCTCTTCAGGCATAGAAAATTGTAGGCCGTGCCGGTTAGTATTTCACTTGTTCGGGATTTGGGGAGGAAATAGTTCAGACTCTTTGTCCCCAGACGGTGTGGAAACTATTGTGGTTGGTGAGACGGGGCCGTGGGGCGGGTCACATGAAAGTTGGTTGGCCGAAATGTCTATCCAGCCAGCCAAGTACGTCCAAGCGAACGTTTTTCTTCCACATGGACCCGGCATGGGTCTCCAGGTGCCCTGTATGGGCTCCAGGAAGAACTTGGCTGTTTTCAGGCTGGCAGGGGTCCGAAGCGGCTCTTCTTGCGGCGTGCTCCTTCACACCCGGTGCCACAGGGGGGAAGTGTCATGCGAGTGTAAAGAAGAGTCACACCAATGTACTCGTGTGGCACTTAAAAAAAAATACATTCTGTTTACAATATGTTTTTGAGTCTCAGCGTGAGTGTACCCCGGTAATTTTTACTGTCGGCGTGAGTGCTGATGAAATCCAACCTCACCGGCATTGCTACTTGAAGAGGTGAAGTGAGGCACGCTCACCCCCACGGACATTTTTGGGTACTCCAACCATGGGCAAGGCAATGGAGCTGTGGCGCATATAGATGATGACAAGGATTGGAAGGGAGACCAATGGGTGGGCATTAGATACACCGAAGTAGCAGGTGTACAATAGATTAGTTGGTAGGTTGGGGTCTATCGGGCTTGATGAGCAGAGGGAATAGGAGAGGCAGGGGTTGAGAGTGAACCAATAAATATTGGATACCGTACACCTAAAAATGAAGGGTACAAAAGGTTAGGGTCTATCGGGTTTAAATTGGTTTTCCCCCCATGGGCTTGGCACTTGCTGCTTCGCCCAACCAAACCCCACGCACCTCCTTCCACCTCCCCTCACTGTCATCCACACAGTAGACGAGACAACAGTGCACAGTCGTGGACATTGCTGACCCCAAAGAACGTAGTGTCGCGTGACCATTGTGCTGCTGTGCCGGCGGCACCATTACTGCATGAACTTTAGTTTGATGAGCTGAGGGAATAGGAGAGCACGGGGTTGACGGAGAACGAATAAATATTGGATACACTGTACCTAAAAAGGCAGTGTACAAAAGGCTAGTTGTTGTGAAAAAGGGGAGAGAGGAGGTGAAAAGGGGGGCATGGCACCTAGGAAGCGCCATTCACAATGTCTTGAACATGCGTCACATAGGCCGGTGGCATGCCTTCGACGGTGAACATGCCCAAATCAGTCGTGGGGTCCGTCTGCAACAATTGCCGCAACAAACTCAAGGATTGATAACCGCACGCCCAACCATCATGGTGTTGGAAACCCAAAGCCTTGGCGGTTAGTGGGATGCGTTTGGCGCGAAGCTACAGAATAAGGGGGCACATGTACAACTCAGTTCCCTTGGCATCCCACAAAAACACGTGCATGGCAGGCTCAACAACTGCCCCCAACACAAACCACTGGACCCTGGAAGAACATTCCCTATTCGTAAAAAACAAAACAAAAACCACCACCAATGCGGTGTGGGCGACATGCAGCGATCACACTTGTCCAGACGCTCCTTGAGGCTATCACACCAAGCCAAGGCCTTTCACCAAGCCCTTGGCTTGATCACCTCTCCCATGCACCAGACCACCCCTTGGTAGGCACAAATGTGGCGGTCATCCATCCAAGCTTGGGGGATCAATGGTCGGTACTGATAGACTGAATGTCCCCGCCATAGACACTTCCAGCCATTAGTCCAATTGTTCACAATTATAAGGAAACCAGCGTGTCCCCTTCTCGGTTGGGGTGCTCCACTATCTATGTACATCTTGCATTGATAAGTACAAGTTGTCTGTGGCATTGGCGCTGCACAGTAGGCACTGCAAACCTGCGATCAATTGTGCTGGGTCAGTGGACCATGCCCATTAGCGGCGCCCAAAGAAAGCGGGCTATATATGAACCACTCGCTCCCAAGTCTATGGTGCTAAGCACGGCACCCATTCGGCCTTCCATGGACCTGAGGCCGTTTTGTTTCAGCAGGGGGGGGGGGGGTACATACAGATGAAAAGTAAAAGAACAAATGTGACGTGTGGGCCGAGTGCATTCTGTACTGTAAAAAAAAGGGGTGTGGCGTCATGTGTGAGGGTCCTCGTCCACAAAGGCCTGCACCACCTGCTGGTAAGCTGTGACCAGACGGGGCAGCCCCATGCACCACATCCGCATTGTACCCTTGGGAACACCAGCAATGCGTTGTGTTGTGATGCCAGTTTTGAGCGACCTGTTGGTGTCGACATCCGTGATGACAACCGATCGTTCCATGGAGTGTGCTCCGCCGTGTGTTTTCGACTCTGGCTGGCGACTCACAGGGTGCGGGACGTGCCGTTCGAGCCTGTGAGCCAATGCGACAAGAAGACTGTATTGCCTTTGCTCCGGTATGGATGGGACAAGCGTCCATGTTCGGTAACTGCTAGATGCTGCTGCCAGATGCTCCGTGACGGTCACATTGTGAATCAGATTGTGGTCCTGCCTTCTCTGTTTTTGTTCTGTCCGTCCAGGATGAGACGACCTGCTTCCCCGCTTCCTCTTGCGGGAGGAATCGCCGCGTTCCATTGGGGCTGCAGCAATGCAGAAAAAGGCTTATCAGAAAAAGGGGAGAAGGTACGGGGGGGGGGGTAGGGGGGGGGTGCGCTGACCTGCCTCGAGGGCTGGGTGACGTCCACGCGTAGCCCTTGCGGCCGCTGTGGGGGTCTCCCAGCGTTCTTGGGGGGGGGGGGGGGGCACCCGGTTGCACCAGCCAGGCTTAGCGGCTGGGCTTCGTGGAGCACGACCGCACACTTGGCTGGCTGCTGGACGTTTCCCCTGAGGTGTTCCACGTGTCTGTATCACTGTCACTGTTGGAGGGGGTGCTCACACCCCCGTCAGACAGTAGTGTGAGGTTAAGAGCTGTGAGTAGGTGATGCCCTTCCGCAGAGGTTGCCCGAAGAGGTGACTCGTGCATGGGGAAATCCGGTCGTTTAACAACAGACGGGGTTGCTTCCAGTGAGGAGAGTTTGACTCTTTTGGGCGCCGCCGGGGTGCCCGTGTGGCAGAGCTGTAGCTGTGGCGTGCGGGGGTGGGGGTAGCGGGGGTGGAGTTGTCTGCCTTGATCGGCCAGGCGGTCCGCCTCATTGTTGCCCTCGATGGTCACATGCGAGGGTACCTTGATCCAGTGTACAGTGCGTGAATTGTTGTCAAGTTCCATAAGCAGCTGTTCCCACAAGGGGACATTGGACACTGGTCCTGACGAGCCGACCCACCCCCGCAGTCGCCAGCGGCGGGCGGCCCCGGATGCACCCAAAATGACGTATTGAGAGTCCGTGCATAAGGCAATGTCACCTGTGTGAAAGATTTCAAGTGCCCTAATGACCGCCAGCAGCTCGGCGGAATTGTTGGTTTGTCGGTAATCATCCGGAACACATGCAGCGATGCTCGTGTGATGCTCACAGAAAATGCCATACCCTGCAAGCCCGCCTGCCGGTCCCTCAACAGCGGAGGAACCGTCGGTATATACTCGCGGGATACCTTGGTCCTGTAGGTCCTGCAGGACTTCGTGCAGCTCCTCTGCTTTTTCAAGTTTGCGCATTTGTTGTGCCGTGGCGCGCGCCTTTGCTCTGGTGGGTGGGGGGGTAGGGGGGTTATTGGGGAAGGAGGGAACCGGGTCCGGTTGCTCTGCCGTGGGTTGTGCGGTGGTGCACGAACGGGACGATCGCCGCAGCTTGGTCAAGAACCAGGTGTGGATCGTACCCGGGATGGGTAGGTAGCGTGGGCACGAGGACCACAGGTTTAGAACATGATACCAGTGGTCACAGAATTTGTCCCAAGGGACCCTGAAAAATGTTTGGTCTAAATCCACACACATACACCAGCAAGAGCACACGCAAACAGAACACGAAAACAAGCGTCGATATGCGAGTGCTGGGCGCGTCGATATGCGAGTGCTCGGCGTGATGTCGCATAAGGCAGCACGTGCCATAGAAACCATGATGGGTGGGTGGGTGGGCCGTCATCTCTTAAATACAAAAGACAACTACAAAGACAAACACAGCAGGAAACACTCACAGCCATACCAGCACAGACCAAACTTGGGTTTGCTTATGGCAAACCTCATTTTGGTCTAAATCCACACACATACACCAGCAAGAGCACACGCAAACGGAACACGAAAAGAAGCGTCGATATGCGAGTGCTGGGCACAAACACTCCCCATACACCGACATGACGGACGCTCCCTCCCCATCAATACCTCAGATACCGCGCAGTGGCGCAGGGCCAGTGCTAAAAACACAACTCCACACAAAAGAACGTGCAAAGATAGAAGGTACGTATATATATTCCGACGTGCGCGCGTGCGATCTGTGGGCCGATCTTTCTGACGCCTGCTAATCTGACAGGACTTTCCCTTTTCCGTGCAGTTTCCGTTTTTTTATACCATTTGTTACGGTTTCGGAACCTTCCAATTATACTGAGACCTTTGATTTCCGGTTTCACGCACTTTTGAATTTGCATCATGAATCAGCAACCCTCAACGGCCAATGCTAGTGGAAAGGCGCTTCGCAGTTCCCAAGAGCGTAACTCGGTTTCCACCGCCTCAAGGTTCTCACAAAGGTCGGTCTCCCCAAGAGACAATGCCACTCGCTCTCGCTCTATTTCACCGAAAGAGTCTCTTCCAGTGAGGCCAAAAAAAAAGGTGACCCCGCGCTCAAGCTTGCCTAACATAATGGCGCATATGGGTGACGCAATGCAAGCACATGCCCGCACCGAGAAGGCTCCTTCTCAATCCTCATACGTCTCATATGGAGCACGGAGTCTTGGTGCTAACCCACAAGAGGCCTCCTCTCATGGTTCCCATTTCATTGCGCCCAAACCGCTTCGTGCCAAAGGCGTCATAGCCCAAGCTCGGGCTCAAAAAAATGTCGGAAGTGAAAAAAAAGATCATGCGCATGCAACAACTTCTCATCCAAGTGATGACATGAGTCGGGAAAAAAAAGACGGGGAAAAAAAGGACGGGGAAAAAAAAGGCGGGGAAAAAAAGACGGGGAAAAAAAAGCCACAAGCGTGTTCTTTCGCCCAACACCCACAAAGGGACCTCCCGCCCTCTCTCAAGAGGACGAAGACATGGCCTATGTAGACAGGATAGACGTGTCTTTCGATTCGGAACACGACTCTCTCCTTGGCCACTCTATCGCAGACCCTCATGAATCAATAGCCGCTGCCGCCAACGAGACCCCGAACTCCAAACGAGTCCGGCCCTCAAACGGGTATAAAGAATTGTATCGATGCGCCTTAGAGAGAAACCCCGACGGGTTGGGCTATGGACCACCTTCTCTCTTGCGTAGTGCCAACGAGCAAGTTGATACTCGCCATCATATTCCACCGCGCAATGCGCTAAGCCAAGCTTCGTTTACTCTAGCCTCCGATACCGGTCTGTCCGCTCCCCTTCCCATGAACCCCATAAGGTTTGCACGCACCTTTCAATCACAAGGCACCTTGCCAAATGGCTTTCCCGAGGCCAGGGACTTGACCGCCGATGTTCAGTCCGGCAGAGTGCAAATTCGTGGACAATCAAGATTTTCAAACGTAGACCAGTTTTCGGCCACGCCCCCATTGTATTTGGACACTTCTCCCCTTCCACCCACGGACTTACTCAGGGCACTCTCACCACCGCCCCAAATCCTATTGAGTGGCGATGGCCTACAATACCCCGGCTTCCTGCGATCGTTTTCCATCGCGGACATGCCGGGCTTTGATTGGGCCAAACTAATCGGCACAGTTTCGTTCCTCATGCTTTCCGCCTTCGCCCCCTTTCAGGATGATGGTCCCTTTCTTTCACATAAGACCATCGTGAAACAATTAGTCAACGTTTTGCGCGAATCGAAAAAGCAAAACAAACAAACAATGTTTTGGCTTGCCTACCCATCCCGCACAAACGTTGCGGACTCTGAAATTGCGACCATTTTGGATCGCCGGATAGATCTTATCCCCTCCCTGCCGTACCTAAATTTGTCCGTTGTATGCCCCGTCATCCACCTCGCCCAACGCGCTGCGGTCACTCGACTGATTGAGGATCTCCCCACTCCAAACGACAACCCATTGATCATTTTTCAATTGACTTCAAAACCTCTTGCTAAGGACCACGTTCCCAAGGTGGTAGAATATTACCCCCGAGCACAAGAACCTGCCGTTTCCGTCGATGGGCACACCCGGCCGCTTTTCACACCCACCTCGACCAACTTCCAAATCCGCTTGGATGTGCCCCAAGACATTGTGCGGGACATTGATGGTACGGAGACCCGTTGGCACATCAGCGGTACACTACCCTTGATGTTGCTCATCAACGGTTTATCACCGGACGACGGTTCCACCGTCTTGCGCAACATTACAGTACCGCGCATTACCAAAAACCACTGGCCGGTGACCGTTAGTTCGGCTCCCGATGGGTACAAAGTTTTTGATTTCCATGTCCCTATGGATATCATGGCTAGGTTCTACGAGGAGGAAGAGGCCTTAGCAGATATGGGGGTTTCTTTTGCCCTACTACACTCCTCCATCAAGAGTTGTAGTATCATAGTTACCCACCAGCCACCATTCAAACCCGGTGCGCAGCGGAAGAAAAAAATGCCTGCCAATGAAATCCGCGATGCCATAGACATGAATCCTCATTTGAGGAAGAAATTCGAGTTCATCACCTTTTTAAACAGATACGATGTTTTTTGCATGGTGAAGGACGAAATACTCCTGCAACCAGCGATCCAAGAGATCGAAAACCTTGGTGATCTCCTGGTCATCTCTGCGACTACCCACCAACGCCTACGTGCTAAGGATGTGGTACGCACGGTGCAACCCCCTCATGTCTTGGTGCGCTTTTCACCCTCCTTCAGTGTTGCCGATGTGCTGCATGCAGTGTCCGTGTTTGGGCCAGTCACCTCGCACCAGCTGTTCCAACAAGCTGGATTGCTTTTGGTAAGTTTCCAGGCGCCGCAGTCCGCGACTGCAGCCTACGGCTCCACACTGCCAGGACCAGTTTTCCTCACATCAGGGTCCCTTGCCACCGACACAGCACTCTCACTTGAGGAAAGGTTGCAGCGTCTTGACCTAAGTAGCTTGCCCACGGCAGCACTGAATGAGTCCAATCTCGCGGCGGTACCTAATGCTCTGCTCTCCTTCTCCCTTCCGGACATTAATGTGGGCCTCCCTCCCCCATCTGGTGCACTACCTGTCTCACCCCCCCTGTCGGTTTCCCCTCCAGCCGCAGAACAGGAGGAGGACGACCGTATGACTGGTCAGAGCAAGAGAACCATCGACGATGTTAGTGCCATGCCGCCAGCTGATGACGATGCCTCCCCTCGTACTTTTCCCCCTCACTGAAACGCAAAACTCCCCTGAGGTGAACGCTGCCCTTGCTTGCTTCACCCCCACTGCCCTCCAACGTCTTCCTGTACCTCTGCAGACACTCGTACATGATGCCAGGTGGACTGCATCCTCCTATGCAGAGCTGGGGTCGATCCTCAAACAATGGTATGCAGGTTCCCAAATGTGTTTTTATTGGTGCCACCTCGCTGCAGTGGTCATCAGCGCCCACCACAATCTCCGAGTAGCACAACAGGTCATCTGCTCCGTCGCAGTTACCGCGTTGTCGGCCCTTGCTATGTGCACTATCCTCGGTGTCACACCTCGCGCATGCCACGGAAAACGCCCGCCGGTGCGTCACACAGTGCTGCCCCTACATACCCAGCCCCACCCCACTGCCCCCAACCCCACCGCTGCACTTCGTCTGCAGTTGCCACCACATGGAGCTATAGGAAATAACCGGGAGCCAACTCACCTGCAAGGTTGTAATTTGGCTTGTCCCACGGTGACCTCCTTGGCTGTGCTATGCATCTTGCGCATGCTCGCCACCGTCGTTTATCTTTTGTCCCGCTTGACCACCCTCACACTGGTGTGTGCCACTATAAAACACTGCTCGCCCACAGGGCCTGCCCGGCCGGTCGACTCGACGCGCCACATCCGGGACGACTCAGTCAACCCTGGTTCTGATGCACCCACAAGTATGAGCCCACCCCCAACCACCACACACCTCACGCGCACGCTTACACACCCCACACTCACATTTGGCGCCCTCAATGTCGGCGGTGTCGAAATCACACCGAACCGCCTATGTCATTTACTTGCCGGTTTTCACCCCCTCCCCCACACATTATCCTTGCAGGAATTCCGGCCCAGTGCCTCGTCCTCCCTGCGGGACCACGAGAGAGTGGCTATGTACTGGGGATATCACCTGCTACACAGCTCTCCCTCCAGAAAGGCCGGAGTAGCCTTGCTTGTACATACTTCCATCGCACCACACAGGCCCACTATGAAGACCATCATTGACAGGAGGCTCGTCACCACCTCCCTGCGACTACACAACGACCCGTCGATGCCCCCTGTCACTGTAGCGTCCTTTTACGGTCCCCACACGTCTAGAGAGCGGTCATCCTGTGAGAGACATCTAGATCGCCTTGCCCGCGAGTGCGCTATTATCTTAGGTGATTACAATGCTGTGACACATACCGGCCATACCACAGCCCTCCGTGCACCCCTGTGGCCGTGGCTGATTGCCAAAGAACGGGCCGGCTCGCTCTCTGACCTCTTGATCCCACACCAGACGTGCACCCCATACACCAGGGTGCGTCGCTATGCGGGCACGCGCAGCTACCTTGACCGCGCATACGGCACGAGGCTGTTCGGTGCACTCTTTCAGACCTCTGGTGCCCAGGTAGTAGACTTTTCCTCGGTCACAGGCATTCAGGACCACAACCCCATACTAATCCACACTATACCCTGGGCGCAGCCCCATATCCCTGAGGCGCGCTGCGCCCAGTGGAACCGTAGGGATGTATCGCGGTTCCGCCGTGACATTTCTGCAGCCACAGCTGCATTGCCTCTCCCCACCGTTGCCAGTGATACTGCACACACATACCAACAACTGTGCTCACACATGCTCACTGCCATGCGCCGGGTTAACTCGCAGAGGCCACCTTCCCCGCCAGCCTCTGACGATGTCAGTGATTGGTCGTCTGTAGTACGCCAACTGGCCAATCAAGCCAAGCGAAGGTCCAAGACCTTCTACCGCCGCATCAAGCATACCCTCCTCACCCCCCCCGCCCAGTCTACACTCCCCACCCCCACCAGGAAAATACAACGCATATTGCAACGGAACACGCCGTGGTCCTCTCACGCTTTAGACCTCATACCCCAAAGAGCACGACTGTGCGACCCCCCCCCCCACCTTCAGTGAACTGCGTGCCCTTGCCCGTGCGTCTAGGAAAAAATCTCCCGGACCGGACGGAGTCCCGCCGTACCTACTGCACATTCTCCCCGACCCCGTCTTCAAGTTAGTTCACGGCTGTATCTCCCTTTGTTACTCTGAAGGCTTTTTACCACAGCCCTGGCTGGTCTCAGAGACATTTTGTTTGTTTAGAGGAAAGGGCCAGTGGCAAGACCCTGATCGGTGGAGACCAATTGCCATGAGCAATTCTATCTACCGCCTTTTTATGCGCTGGGTTTACTCCAAGCTCTACCCCTTAGTGTCCCCCCACCTGCACCCCAACCAATTCGGCGGCAGACAGGGCACGTCCACAGCACATGCCACACAAATTTTTCTGGATGCCATCGACTCCATACGTGACAAGGAAGCCCTACTCGCTTTCGACGTCTATCACGCTTTTGACAGTCCACCCAAAGCTCTTATCCTAGGTGTACTCGACCGAATGGGGACCCCCTCCAAATTACTGCAAATAATCTCCCTGGTAATGGAGCAAGGGTCCACATTCTTACGAGGAGCGGAGGAGACAGTGTTTAGGACGACACATGGCGTCAAGCAGGGCTGCCCCCTTTCCTGTTTTTTGTTTGTCGTTGTTTTTGAAATCCCCCTGCGAGTGTTAGACCAACACGGCATCCCTTTCTCGGCTTATGTCGATGACATATGCTCCCCCGCGCCGTATGGCCAGAGCCAGCACGTTGCCGAGGTCGTACAGACCGCCCTCAGTCTGATTGCTTGCCAGGTGAACGTCACCAAAAGCGAATCTCTTCACATGCAACCCCTGCCCCCTGTCTTGCCCACCCTCCCCAAGTATTTGCACCCACCCTCCCCCGTTCAGGCTGCCAGTCCGTCGCCATGGTACACCGTCTCTGCGCCGTACCCGCCAGAGTGGAGTGTACAGGTACTGCACACCTTTGCACGTGCCCCCTACCTCATGCATTTGGGCCACCCTCTCTCCCCCTGCCTCTGCCCTGACGCCTGCGTTGAGGTTGTGCTGCAAGAGCTGAAAGCCCAGTTAAATGAGCTGCACTCCCAACCCATTCAAGTGATTGACCGGGTCCTCTTAGTCAACACTATGGTGTTACCGAGGCTCCTCTATCGCACAGAGTGCATCCCACTCCGCGCCTCGCAGCTAATGTCCATCACTTCCCTGTTGGAAAAGTTTATCTTCGGCGTCATGGGTCTTCCGTCCCTCGTCGCCAAGAAAACACTCTACACGCATCGTAGTCGTGGCCTTGGCCTCGGATACTTTCCAATCCTGCACCCCACTAGGGTACTGGACTCGCTGCACCGCAATCAGCGACTACATACACTCTCCACGTCCCCCCACACCACTGTCTCCCCATACCATGCCTTCATCACCGCTGTCTCCCTTCTCAACCCTGACCCCGACCCTCGCCAGCCACCCGTACACACTACGTGGGCAGCTCAACAACTACAGCGCGACGCCGTCGAGGTGGCCCACGTAGCCGGGCTTACAGTGTACCTCTTACCCCCGCAATGCCAGCCGCCAGCCACCTACACGGATGGCAGCAAGATGGGTCAACCGCCCTCATCTGGGGCGTCCGCTGTGCTGAAAGATGGCCGCATTGCCGTGTGCAGAGTGCCTGGTGACCCAAATTCCTATAAAGCGGAGTTAGTAGGAATGCTCCTGGGCTCCCATTTTTCGGAAGTAGGGGACACCATCCGACTGGATTGCCAGGGCGCCATTGCATCTGCGCAGAGCGCGCGCCGGCCAGTCAGGCAGGCATTTTGGGTGCAGGAAGTGCGCACTTCCATCCTGGCTAAATGCCAAGGTCTGGAGTGGGTTGAAGGGCACACTGGGGAAGTCCACAATGAAATGTCGGACAAGTATGCCAAAGTCGGTACGGCCCTCCCCCTGCCCCCCCCACAGACAAGGGTGACCCCCTGGGATGTGGTCCGACACGGTGAACGCATGGCGCCCCCCCATAAAGTGTGGACCCATGGTCTGTTCCCCACACACGCCCACGAGGGCTTCCACCCCTTGTCCTGGCGGCCCCTGCGTTTCCGGAGGCTGGCATGGCACAAGTGGCTCTTTGGCCTGCAGTCCCGCCTGGGGTACGCGCACTATGCCACCTTCTGGACCGACGCACCCGTCAAGCACCCTTGCCCCCACTGCCACCGCTTCCACAACCAGAGCCTACACGGCACACTGGCCTTCTGCACACAGACCCACCCACTGGTTGCTGCTTGGCTCTCCTCTTGGACGGTAAGATCAGAGGTCCTGACGTGGCGCCGGTCCGCCCAGCGCAAAGACCTTCGCATCGTTGGCAGACTGGCCATCCCTCAGTCCCTGTACCGCTTCCTTAAGACCAGACTTGGGGGACTGCGCGAGGCGCGGAAGACCGTCAGGCACTTCCAGCAGCATGTGCTGGATAATGTCACCGCGGTTCTGGCCGATTCGGTCCCCACCAAGCCCCAGGCACGGCCCAATCCCTTCAGCCCCGCTGATTGGTCCCAGCCCCTGAGCCTATGCTGACCCCCTCTCGCCCTCTGCATGCGTGTGTGCTCAAACCGCACGGTGTCACTACCCTGTAATGGTCCTCCTTGCCCCCCTGCCCCCCTTCCCCCCTCTCTTCACAGGCAACCACCTGAAGCTGAATTGGCTGCCCTCTCTTAAACTAAGTGGTGCTCATGCCGCCAGGGCGCTGTACTTTACTCAGTTTCCGCCGCGACTGTACATGCTTTGTCATCACAGTGATGCTCACGCTGCCTTCATTCTGCACGCCGCCGATGGATGACACATGACAGATGTACCCCCTGGTTGCGCTTTTGAATGGACCTAGCCTGTGGCTGTGACTCCCCCGTGTCTGACGCTGGGGCCTACCGGAGCCCTGTGGCGGTGGCGCACACCCAGCCCCCCCCCCCCCCCCAGCCCAATAGTGTCACAGCTACCCACGTTAAATCAGTTTTCTGCACTGTCCCCACCCGCAGCCCCATACAGTCCACGCGACATACGCCATCAGCGCTGCCCCCCCCCCCCCCCCCAGCATACCTTGCCCAGACAGTGCGTGTCTTTTGCACTGTCCTCTCTCCCAGGGCTTCTCCTCAGGCTGTAGCCCACATGCCTGGCACCCCCGCATGATTCTTGGTCCCCCGGGGCCCTGAGAAGGGGCGTTTGCTCGCATGTCGCCATCCATGTATTCTTTTACGTAAAAATCTGCTTGTGCCCATTTTCCTCTTCCCTGTCCGCGTCCCACATGCCTGACCCTGACCCAATGGGATGGGGTCACTTCTGTATGATGGGCTCACCCTTCCTGAGTTTGGACGTGGACTCTTGGACTTTGGCCTTGTGTTTATAAAAAAAAAAAAAAAAGAAGGTACGTATATATACATGCACATGAGGCAACGGATGCCCGTCAGTTCGCTGTCGTCGCATCAATAGTGCGGTAAAAAGGACAGCGAAAAGGATCCCATTCGAGCGATGTACCGAGCCGTGCCGTGCCCCGAAATACACATACAAACCGACCTTGCTTGCCCGCACACCCCCGACACAACCCAAAGGCAACACCTTTGAAGGTACTTGTATATATATGCAAATGAGGCAACAGATGCCCGTCAGTTCGCTGTCGTCGCATCAATAGTGCATTAGCGAAAAGGATCCCATTCGGGCGATGTACCGAGCCTTACTGTGCCCCAAAAACATGTGTAAAAAGACCTTGCTTCCTTACACACCCCCGGCATATACCAAAGGCAATACCTAGCACACCACGCCAACACACATACACACAACCAGAGGCGGGTGCAACACAAACCCTGTGCTCGCTCTCCTGGTTCGGCCACAGGCTGACCGTTGTGGTTGTTTGGTGCACCAGGAGAGGTCGCCCAGAGCTGTAGGGATCCAATCAGCTTACTGGCAGTTCCTTGGGACAGGAAGTCTGCCTCCGCCTGGGCACAAAGGCCTTGGCGCCCTGGCCGCTCCTACCATGGGAGGATTAGTGTATTATTTACAAGGGTATGTGGCTTTTAATGTCCTGGACGCTTTTGTATAAAGGAATGATGGCAAGCGTTGCACATAAAAGCTGGAGGAAGGAAGAAAACAGAAAACAGATATGGTACACTACGTGGTGTGTCTAAAGCAATGGCTTGTGATGATAAGTGTTGCACACAACACCTCAAGGCAAAAGGGAAAAGCAAAAAGCAATTATGGTACACTATGGGGGGAGCACAGCGCAGTAGCAGGGAACGATTTACTCAGTGGATCGACCACCCAGTGGCGTCTATGTGCCCTGCTGAAGTGCCCGCCTCTGCACCTGGCTCCCGGTTGTTGCCGATGCCAACTACAGGGCCTTGGTGGAGTGGACAACAATTAGTGGAACATTGCACCCATGCAGAAGCTTAAGGCCAGGGGAGCCTGCCAAATTCTGCATCCAGGGTCCTCGCTGAGAGGAGCCCACCACAGCAATGGTTTGAGATACGTATCCACAGAGTTTCTGTTCTCCTGCTCGGGTCTGTTTGGTCATTGCCAGAATGCCCGAATCCTTGTACAGCACCCTCACCACTTTTGTACTGAGGTTGGCAGCAGCCTCAGGGCAGCACTCCTTCTTCATGATGGCCATACCATCGCTCAAGATTCGTCGGCATTCCTTGATCCTGTGGTCATCGGTGGCCGCTGCATAGAATACCGGATATTCAAAACCAAGAGGAACCTCCCGTTTCTCGAAAACGCAGATGAGGCATGCTGAGTCCACAGGGCGCATCCGCCCCGCCACAAATCGCGCCGCATCGGCAGCGCTGGCAGAGCCATCGAAGAACACCAGGTACTCATGGCCGGCGTTCAGTGTCTCCGAATGATCCAGACCCGGGTGCTTGTGGTGCATAAGGCCAGAACTGTAGCCCACGCTTGAGGCCGTGCATTAACTCATGAGGCCGTTGTCACTGGCGCCATGAATTGAATCCCTTCGCGACTGTGGCAGAGTGTCAGGGTGGGCGATGCACTCCGGCAGCGCGTGGGCGATGCAAAGGACCTTGCCGCTGCCGTTAAAGTGGGTGAAGGCGTAGGTCGACGTGGACCCGTTGAAGGCTCTGTCCCATACAGTCTTCTCGTTGGTCCCCATCACCAACATCTCACTGTCCTCGCACACATCCATCAAGTCTTCCTCAATATCATCTGCGATTCTCGCAATCACATTCACGGACCTGAACCCTGCTTGTTGTAGTTGCTCCGCCACACGCTGACACTCTGCCTCCGCCTGACTTACAGTGTGGGCAATAGGGATGGGCTCTGACACGCACGCACAGAAACCCGGCTTCTCAATGCATTGGTACACTGTGACTTCATCCTCCGGGCAGACCAGTGTACGTAGCATCTGAAGTGCTGCTTCGGCCGCGGCTGATCCATCAAAAGCAAGTGTCACCTTCATTGTCAACCTTGAAAAAGGACCGTCATCTCTTAAATACAAAAGACAACTACAAAGACAAACACAGCAGGAAACACTCACAGCCATACCAGCACAGACCAAACTTGGGTTTGCTTATGGCAAACCTCATACTGGTGTTTTTTAGTGCATCGAAGCGACCAGTTGGTGATTACGGCGGACCAGCCCACAAGGCCTGCTGGGGTGCTCAGGGAGGCTGCAGGGTCCTCTTGCAGAAGTTGGGAAACGTTAAAAGGTTGGAAGCCCTCTGGCCTGAAGACCTGATTAATGAATGCAAAAGATTTTTGAACAAATTGGCAGTGATACAGCGAACGTGCGACGGTTTCTAGTTCCTGGTCAATAGGGCACCACACCTCTAGCGGTTTCCAGCTCTGCTGTCGGAGGCCTACTGGGAGCCTGGCCCATAATGCTTTATGAATAAGATCCCTGTGCCGCGGTGGAAGGTTGCAACGGTGGAAGGTATCCCAGACCGAGTCTGGCTGGCGTGGTTTCAGGGAGTATGGTTGTGAAAGAAGCTCCGCCACTGGTGCTCGTGTCCATGCATACCAAAAGGTAAGGTCCGGAGGGGTTGGGGGGGCAGTGCAAAAGCGGGCAGGAGAGAAGCAGGGAGCAGTGGTTGATCCACCTGGAGGCGGTGCCGATAGATTGGTTCCCAGGTGGGAGCAAGCATGGAAAAGTAAGTGGGTTGTTCAAGCAACTCTCCAATTGTTAATATTCCTTGGCGGATGAGGCGGGGCGAGAAGTAGGTGTGGCAGTGTTCATTCAAGAAAAAGGTCGAGTGCCACGCTGGGGCATCGCCGGGCAACTGGGCGGGGTGTTCGAAATGCACATCTTTTTCAACCAGTGAGAAAGCGCGTGCGCACCACCCCAGGAAAGGCATAGTCTGTTTAACAACATTTGGTCCAAGCTGAAAGAAAGGCAATGATGTCGGCCTTAGGATAATGCCCAGGTCGGCAGCAAATGGCTGGAATGACGTGTGTACGATACTAGGTACGCTCAGTGGGTCTTTGACGTAAGCCACAAATGCTGATGCATGCTGCCAATACAGGAAGGTTTCCGGTGCGGCCAGATTGTATCCTCCCTTGTGCATAGGGTGGGAGAGGATGTCCAACGTGATAGATCAAGAGTTGAGCTTTCATGCAAACCCGATAGACCGTGCGCAGTGCGCTCACCACAGGGTCCGAGGGGAAGACCGCTCTCGCTGGATAAATCAGGAGAGGGGGAATCCAGAGTTTCAGCAGGAGGACCCTTTCAGCTAGCGACAGGTCCCATGACTGCATAGCAAAGGCCCGACCCATGGCCTTTTGCAACGCATGGGAGTATGCCACTTCTGGCGTGACATGGCCAAACTCAATCCCCAGGTATTTGTAGCTGTCTTGGAACCGCAAACCGGTCGAGAGGAGCTGGACTTTCAAGCTCTCAGTCCAGTGTCCCTTCAGGAGAATGGCTGACTTTTTGTGGTTAACCATCAGTCCTGACGATTTAGAGAAGGCTTTGAGTGAGCCCCAGACCATTAAGAAGACAAAGACAGCTTGCGCTGGTTCCCCGGTCACGATGATGAACAGATCATCCGCATAGAGCAGAATTTGTACCGTGTCAGAGATAGAGGTCAGCGTCTGAGCCAGTGGTGAAATCAGCATAGCGAAAATAGAAGGGGAAAGGGGGCAGCCCTGCCGCACTCCCGAGGCAGGGGAGAATTTGTGCTGGGGCATTATTCCTCCTCTGACCAATAAACAAATTGTAGCAGTAAAAAGATTCATGAGCAAATTAACTATCGGTAGCGGAATACACATGTCCGCAAAAAAAGTCTTGGCCAAAACGTGAGAAACCGAGTCAAAGGCTTTGCTGAAATCCACTAGGGAGAAAATACCCTGTGGTGTTTCCGCAAACGTACCAAAGGCTTGCCAGGGATTATCGTAGATATAGCGGCCTTTAATGAAACCTTTTTGTTGAATCGGGGTGATGGCTGCAATGAAGTCCTGCAGCTGCAGTGCCACAATGTTCGCTACCCATTTGTTGCAGGAGTTTTGGAGCACCAGGGGTCTCAGGTCCTGCACACCGGGCAGACCTGCCGTCTTTGGAATAGGATTCAGCAAGGCTATGGACCAGCTTTCAGGCAGAGTGGGGTTGTCGAACAGTGTTTGATAAATTCGGTGCATCAAGAGAACAAAGTGTCCCGAGAAACACTGATAGATAGCTCCTGTGAAACCGTCAATGCCCGGGGAAGAGGTCGCACTTAGGGCGTCAAGCGCCGCGTGCACCAGGTCAGCTAACGCTGGGCGAATGAGTAATTTGGCCATGTCAGCCAGGGGTTTACCCTTGAAGAAAGAGCGTAAGTACTCCGTGACGTGAGGGGACGAGAGCCCTGAGACGGACATTTTGTCAGGCAAGAGGCCCAGCAGCTCTTGTGCTATCGACTCGGGGTCGGGGAGAACCTGGCCCGTTTTGCTGCGGAGCGTGTGCAGTTGCCGTTTCACCTGTAGTTGGCGGGTGAGGCGCCAGATTTCTTGCTTCCGCCGCCAGGGCTGTGAGGCCCATGGGTCGGATATCGTGGTCCTCAACTTGTCAAGCACCAGTTGGCCTGTCCGGTCCTCGTCAGCCTTTTCAGCCGGGGCGGCAAGGACGCGATAGGCCACATGAGGGTCGCGAATATCATATCCTTTAGACAAAAGAAAATCGTGGCCTCCGGGGGCTAGCTTATGTGATGTGGATTCCCTCAATAGTACTTGTATTTCGGTATAGCCCGTGCAGCAATGAGTCCTCTCATATGCGAGGGCTTGTCGGCGGATCAGATCCTGAGAGTCCGCCCATTGAGCGAAACCTGTAGTTTGTAAACTAGAGAGTTGTGCCTGTATGTCGTCTACAGTCTCTTGGGACTGCAGGAAGGAGACAGGACATCTTTTGCAACGCTGCTGGTCGTAGGAGGCAGATATGAGCGAGAAAACTACAGCCTTGTGATCAGAAGAAGCCAGAAAACATGGATAGCATTCACGTAAAACAGAGGCAAAGTTGTGTGGGACCAAGACGCGGTCAATCCGGCGTCTTCTGTCTGTGCTGATGTCCGTCATGTCCGCTTCGTGCTGACTGACGTCCGGTGGTGGGGCGTCCTTGGGGCATAAAGAGGGGAAACCCCGTGTCCACCCTTCCAAGGCAAAATCTTCCGTGCGGCATGAGTGTAGTGTAGCAAAGGCGTCCACTAAATTGTGCTGGGCAAGGAATGATATCTCGCACTCTCGCGCCTCAAGGACATCCTTCTGTTCAGGCGAGGTTCTCAAGGAAGAGACATCTCGGGAGGGCACGATAACAGAATTGTGGTCAGACAAAAAAATGGTATCAGGGGGAATTAGATGACGGAGGGATGCCAACTTTTTCCACTGGTGGGCTCTGATGGTGGCATCATGATGAAAATGGCAAACAGCGAAGGAAAGTTCGATGCCGTCAGGGTCCTGAAGCCTGACGAATAGAAACCGTCTGGACCAGGTCCAGCTGTGGACGTGCGTCCATGTGGTGGGGTAAAGGATCACAGCCCCCCCCCCGTCCTTTCGGGGACAGGTTGGTGAGCAACTTGATGTCCCGTTTAGAAAATTGTTCATGCAAGATGAGCAGGGCTTGCTCATTCGGAATGTGAGGCTCCTGGAGCCCCATGACATGGAGTTTTGAGCGATGGAAAAATTTCATAATTTGTGTGCACCTGTGCTCGTGGCCTGTGCCGTTCGGGACTAGGGTGGACAAGCCGTTGGCGTTCAAGGTGCACGCGCCTTGAGGGAGGCTACCACAAAATTGGGGGGGGACAGACGTGGATTCTGGTGACCCCCATGGGTGGGTAGTGCCTTAGTAGTGCAAGTCTTATTCATTTGTCATTGCGGGTTGCTCTGGCATACGTGGTTTTGCCAGCTGGCTGCTGGCGTTTCCGGGCCTCCATAGAGTCCCTCTTTAAGTCGTTAAATTCTTTCAGCGGTATGATGGTGATTGATGTATTTTTCTGAGCATCATGCAGGATGACACTGGTCTGGGGCAGGTGCGGCCCTTGCAGCTTCCATGCCGCAGTGCTCATGCGCCCTGGGTTCCAAGTGGATCTGGTTAATGTGTCAACAGCAAAGCCATTCGAAGACAAGAAATCCCGCAGTGCGGTGTCACGTAGCCAGATAGGCACATTATACGCTACTAGGGCCTGGGGGGGGCTGGTGCCTTCTCCCTGTCCTGATAAGGACGACCTGGTCGAGCAGACGGAGCTGGTGTCAGACTGGGAGTCAGGATTGAACCAGTCTCGCTGTTTTTCGTCCTTGAAAAGCAGCCCGTTGGCTTGCAGTTGGACGTACGGTCCTTGTACAAAAGAGTAGAGATCCTCTGGAGCCTTGAGCCCCAGGCGAACTTTATTGGGTCCTGCGATTTGCAAGGACCATGAGGCCGGTTCGGGCAGTGAGTCGGTCAGAATGGTGTGCAGGGTGAGCCATAGGTTCTTAATGTACTGCTCTTTGTGGGTTTTTTTGTAGAAAACCTCCAGGACGGCCTCTTGATCATGGAAAGCGGAGCCATCGAACTCTCCTAGTGACATAACTGAAAAGTGATCCTTCTTTTTGTGTGCGTCAATAAACTTGGACCTCTCCTGGGCGTTGAGGTCGAGCAAGAAAATCTTAGTGTGTAATGGTTTGTTGGGAGGGCGGATATTTATGGGTCCGGCCACATTAAAACACGGGGCTCCAGGTAGGCCCATGTGTAGCATGGTCTGGGACATGTCGTTCTCGGTCATGTGAATCGCAAAAGTTGAGGTCGGGGGAGGTGGTAAGATGGCGTCCTTACTCTCTAGGGTCGAGCCCTGCGAGAGAAGCCTCACCGTGTTGTAAACCAGTTTGAGTCTCTGTGAGATGGATTGCGGGGTGAAACTGATTACCTAGATATCCATTGTGCCTCCTGCCGCCAGATGGACACGGCGTGTTCATCTCGAGAAAGACTCTGGCGCGGCAGACATCTTCTGAAGTGTCTGATCGCACCACTGGCTGAAAGGAACCTGTGTGGTGACTGCAACCAGCATATCGAGACGATTAGGGGGGGGGTCTCTGTTGAGCCTGTGTTGTAATTCAATGCATTGCGAAATTTCAGTGTCCTTGAGCACAAGGACCACGTTTGAGGACTCTTTTGGAAAGACGGTTGACAGCTCATCAATACCTAGTTTGTCGAGGCCTTGCCAGTTTTGGGCATGGCCTTCCGTGTCGAAGAACTGACAGGATGGAGACAAGTGAAATCCTTGTCCCAACGGAACTGTAACATCAATTGTTGCTGCTCCGCGGTGTGTAGAGGGGTAGACACTTTCGGAGTGGGTAGTTTCGCCATGCGCTCACGCATGGCGGTGACAGCAGCGACATTGTCCTGGGAGAACCCATAGTAAACAGTGCCCACTGCGGGGGGAGAGGTGCTTGGGGGGGGAGGTATTATGTTGGGGGGTGTATCGGGGACTCTGTCAGGGTAGAACCCTTTAGCCTTCTTTTTGGCGGGCGAGACCCCTATGGCCACGGCCAGGCGCCGATCCATAGATGCTCGTTGGTCGACCAGCACTTGCTATTGTCGGAGAACTTCTTCTTGCTTTGTTTTGATGGTGCTGTCAAGATTGCTGTCTGGGCTCTGTAGCAGGTTGTAGATGTTCGTCTCCGTTTGCGCCATTTGCTGGTTAACGTGCGTCCATTGGTCGTGTAACTTCTTGCGGGCGGGCTCATCGTTGCCTTCGATCATTTGGAGCTGCTCCTCACATTCTTTGCTTTGTGCAATTAAGAGGAAAAACGTTTTCCTCGCCTCATACAGTGGTGAGCCGTCCTCGAGCTTGTACTGCTGTAACGAGAGCCTGATCGCGGCGGCCAGGTCCTCCAACGCGGCTGTGAGCATCGCTCTGTGTTTGATTGCTTGTTGATCCTGTGGTGGGCCGGCCGCCGTTAGGATGTCCAAATGCGCACTGATGGCGGATCGTTTGTGCGTAAGATCAATGATATTTTGCGCTGCCGAGAGGGTCAGGGCCCTCATTATTTGGTGTGGTCCATTGGTGTGCTGGGCCACTTCTTCCATCACAGTGTCTGTGTTGGCTTCGGAGGCTCGTTCCATGACCTTCGTGAAGTAGGCTTGTAGGGTCTGTTGGCTCTGTGACGATAGTATTTCTTTGAAGTGCTGCTTGTCCGGATCCCATTGATGCGGACCCAGAGCCGGGTTTAGGAGGGTTCCCAGAACCACATTAGCTTGGAGTTGTTTTTGGAGGAGGATGGTCATATCTTCTAGATCTTCCTGCCTGGAGATGTCAAGCAGTTGCTGTGCGACCGGCAGGTCCACGAGCGGGATAGGAATCATGTTCAAGTCACCCGAAAAAATGGTGTTCGTAGATGTTGTTCCACTGGGGCTCGCCATACTCAGGAAGGAGGTTCCGCCCTTTCACCGGGAAGCGGTTGCGACTTGGGGGGAGCTCAGTCACACCACCAGGACCGGGAGATGTCCACGCGTTGCCCTTGCGGCCGCGGTGGAGGTCTCTAGGCGCCTGAGGGTGCAGTAGAGGACCCGGGGCCCAGAGGCTCAGTGTGCAAAGAGGCGACCGGTGTTCGGCAGACCTTCAAAAGCGCTGAGTACAGCAGGTCGTTCGTCCACTGTTGCGTACTTGTGGAGCAGTGGTGCGTCCGTTGCGGCTGGAAAGCGCTTGGAACGGCTGAGAGATCGTCTCCGTAGTACTCCTCGTTGTGGCCGATGCTTTAGTTGTGCCTAGGGGCATGATCCCCGGTAGGCAGTTCATGAAAAGACATCGAAAAAAAATAGACACTCAAAAAGCTTGGAGACCCGTGCCTTCAAGACGGTGTTGTGGGGTGGGGACATTCTTTGTGTACCTCTTCTAAGGGGTTGTGTCCGCTTCAGACAGATACCCACCATCCGTTGGAGGAGGGGGCTTGTTACGACGCCCCGAACGCGTGGTGCGGGTGGTGGTGGGCATAGAAGTGTGTGCCCGGGAGCGGACCTTGCGCTGCTTTTTGGGTCGGGCAGGGGTTCGCACCACCGGCGCTGTGTTGCTGCCATTGCCATGCGCAACAATGGGGGGCGTAGAAGGCTCCCGATCAGCATGAAGATGAACCCACCGATCTCTAGCGCGAGTGACCCCACCCCTCGCGTGACAATCAGCGGTAGTCAAACAAAAGGCGCACACCCCACAGTGTGTGCACCACAAATGCCGCTTGCAGTTGCATTGGGCACAAATGTAGCGTGGGCGGATCAGGGCACACACATGCCATAATTTTGCCCACTATGCCACTCGTGGTACACATCCTGCGCCCCACTAGGGAATTTTTTGCTTAGCATGCTGGGTTGCAATGTGGTCACATACCCCGTTGCCTAGCCAATTGCCCCTCACTGACACCTTTACCTCTGGTGCAGTACGGTGATAGGTGCACCGGCGGCAGGGTGGACTAGCCAAGGCGGCCGCCCATACACCTGCTTTGCATTTCACTTTGACCGGGCCGCCATAGGGCCAAATTGCTACGTAACCCCTATATTCTCGGAGGTCCCAAACACCAAGCGCGGAGAGAAAATCAGAATTGGCTGCCTCACCTGTGCCTTCTCGGGGGCCCAAAAGAGGGCGGAATTGCTACGTAACCCCTACACTCTCGGGGGTCCCCAACGCCAAGCGCGGGGAGAATTGGCTGCCTCACCTGTGCCTTCTCGGATGCCCAAAAGAGGGCGGAATTGCTACGTAACCCCAACATTCTCCGGAGTCCCCGACGCCAAGTGCGGGGAGAAAATCAGAAGTGGCTACCTCACCCCTACCTTCTCGGGGGCCCAAAAGAGGGCGGAGTTGCTACGCAACCCCTGCATTCTCGTGGGTCCCCAACACCAAGCCAAGCGCGGGGAGAGAGTCAGAATTGGCTGCCTCACCCCTAGCTTGCCTCTCTTGGCCTTCCTGCACACTGAACCCGGGGGTCCTTGGGCCTAGTGGGCCTATGCCGTCCGTGTTGTCAAGTACAGATGGCCATGGGGTCCCCAAAATGGCAATGCATGGGCTGTGCCACGAGAGCCCCTTTTCTAAAACTCTCCCCCTCGAAATGAACTCTTCACATGCCACAATAATGCGTACAACATCCCATGTGGCCAAACCATAGAAAGCGCATCAGACATTCGGTCAGATTCCACACACCCTTTAATGAACTCACGTGGACCACAACACAAGAAGGCGGACTCACATATTGACAGGTCTGCCCGGAACTGCAGTTCAACAAAACCAATGAGTATTGGCTGGATACCACTTAACTGCCATCAGAGTTCCAGAAAAATAAGTGACAATGCCTTGTCGACGCACTGTGGCCATAGATAAAGGGTACACCGGGGCTGACGCACAGCGACAGGCAGCAAACTGCATGCGGCTGCAGGGGCTGGCACAGCTGCCACAATGGGTCCACCAGAGGCGGACCCCTGGGGAGGGCATAACAACCCGGCGGCGTCTGCTAAGCCAGCTGTGCCAGGTGGGCAAGGCCCTAGGGCAGGAGCTCAGGCAGGCATAGTACAATGGTGGTCAGTCTGGCTCCACTGGCAAGGTCACATGCAGTGGCCACACACTGGCCACACTCCAGGTAGTCCCATACGTTGGGGCACTGCGTGTACGCGGACCAGGGTGGTCTTGAGTGCCTGGGAAGCGGGCGCCCTCACAGCAATGTCATTGAGAAAGACATACAAGTGGGCTGTGGGTTCTCAAAGGCACACAGGGAAAATGTCGACCCTGCGAGACTCTTCCGATGACCCCACTCACGCACTTACGCATGCCCCACTTCCCCTGCACACCTACCCATCCATACCCCCACCCAGCCACCCACACACCCACTCGCCCACACACACACAGACACACACACACAGACACACACACAAACACACACACACCCGCACGCGCACGCGCACACGCACACACACACACACACACACACTCTCTCTCTCTCTCTCTCTCACTGGTATCCACTGCAAATACTGTAGCGCAGGACGGCCTTTCACTGAAGACTGGGGCTGTCCAGTGGCCCGAAGCACAAGAAAAAACATTGTCGAGAAGATGGCTGGTGGTCCAAACAAAAAAGTCAGTCAGCTGTGCAAAAAGTCGGTTGAGCGGGCAAAAAATCCGTTTGGCCAGGGGGAAGGAGACGCTACGGTTGGGAAGGGGTGGAGATGTTTGGTAACAATATTGCATCAGCAAAATACGACTTGCACGGTCCTGAGTCCAATTAAATGCTAGAAAACTGTTCCTGCCCCTCAGTACCATTCCCCTGGCCAGACAACTGCAAATAATGGGGGTCTGGTGTGGTGCCATGTTGTTGCCCACCTTCTGAGCTTGCGGGAGTATTTCCTGTCCGTTCTGCATCTGATTCTGTGCGGTCTTGCAACAGACGAAACCCCAATGAAGCAGGTGATGTTCCCCACACCATGTACCCCCCCCCCCTCATGCTTAGACAAGGCCGTGCTTGCGCAAGGGGGGGGGGGTACCGGAATGCACGACGATGCTAACCTCCAACTCACAACACCATCCAGACACTTTGGTTCGATGGCGCTGCGGGGCAGGGGCTTTTCTCAACAGATTTCCTGGTACCTTCTTCAGATAATGTCGCATTGGGCAGCAGGATGAGCCCCCGATTTCACACACGAATCCCACCCCCCCCCCTACCCACCCACCCACTACATGTGGCCCGGGGGACCTGGGCTTGAGGGGTGGGACAGGGCACAGGCCTGCGCAAGCCCTGCAGTGGCCGGGTGCAAAGGGAGATCCCAGATCTGAAAAGGTGGCCTCGCGGTGCCTTCAGCAACAGACTCAACTCACATCGGACGCCAGGCAGGGCAACATCCAGAACTGACGTACTCGAAGGCCATTGAGGGGGGGCCTGAGGGGGAATGGGGGTCACATGTGGGCTCGGTTGTACCCCAAGATAAGCTTTGACCTGTGCACCTGGGGAGGCAAGTTGGACAAGTTGGACGGTGGGGCCTGGAAATGGTGCCCACCACCGACCGGTAACGCTGTGCCAGGTATGTGGCCAAGTGGGGCCCGCACACGCAAGCGTGCCTTCAAATCAGATATGAGCCAACAGGGAGCGCTAAATGGACGCCACGAGCCACTCAGCACCTAAGCCAGACCATGGGTAAGGTTAGACTTGTGGGCAAGGGAATAATTACCCTGGAGTGCCGGCCCATCTTTTGTACTTTTTTCCAGTTCCCACTGAGGCAAGATCCGGAAAAAGGGGGGGAGGTGGGTTGGCAAACACGACAGAACAACGGCTTAAACAGGTTAGAATTTTGCGAAGGGCTTTCGTTGAACAGCAGGCGTTGCATCGCCCTCTTCAAAAACTTGCAGGTGATGACCAACCCCATCATTCAGGGGGTTGGGTTGCGGCACAGCCTCATGCAGGGGACCGGCCCTGGAGACCACGGCTTCCTCCCCACGTTTATGTGCAGCCCTCACCGCTTCACGGAGGCATTTTCGTGCCGCCTTCGGCTCCTCGCTCTGAAGCCCAACCACCGCGGGATCACGTCCTCGAGTTCAAAGGGAGATGCGCCGGGAATGCAGCCTGCATCCCGTCACCACGGTCCCATGCGCAGGCACGTCCTTGCGTTCCACCGCACGGGGGAGGGCTGCGGCTGCAACGGACCCTCAAATTCACCGCCTTCGCGACTCATCGGCGAGAGCGGGGCTGGCGTTGTTTCGATCACAAACAAGTGCAGGAACGCATCGAACTCAAACACAGAAACTGGTGGCGTCACCCACGGAGTGTTGCTGGGACGCAGGCAGGGCAGGGGGGACATGCAGCAGAGAGTGGGACATACAGCACGGGGCAGGCGGCCTGCAACGCACCATGCACAAGCAACCGGCGCACTAAGCAAACGGACGCATGAGAACCATTGATTTTTCTTGGATTGGTGCTGGTTTTTCTGTGATGGAGGGCAAGAAAGATTGAAACCAAGGGGAACATAAAGCACTGGGATGGATAGCACGGGGGGGCGACTACAATCGGTCCTGATGCGACCCCCCCCCCCGCTATCTGTCAAAACTTGGCGGAGGGGGGGGGCAGTTGGGGGGGGGGGGGGGTATTGGCGGTACGGCCGGGGGGGGGGGGCTTCTTGAACACCATGCAATTCCCTTGCTTCAGCAACTTCTCAAGGGCAAGTGTTGCCATGGTGTGTCACTGGGCTGTACAAAGGGAGCAGAACAAGGACCAAACACATAGTACCTCCTTCAATTACGCATGCGGAAAAAAATTCGGCCCCTGCACCACAGGCCTATGCGCTCGCCAGCGCCAGACGACGTCTGCTCGCCAAAGGATAGGAATTATGGGGAATTATGGGGAATTATGGGGAATTATGGGGAATTATGGGGAATTATGGGTAATTATGGGGAATTATGGGGAATTATGGGGTTCTATGGGGAATTATGGGGAATTATGGGGAAATTTGGGGAATTATGGGGAATTATGGGGAAATTTTGGGGAATTATGGGGTTCTATGGGGAATTATGGGGAATAATGGGGTTGTATGGGGTTGTATGGGGTTGTATGGGGAAGTTTCATGATGCGTGTGCAACACAAGTCCGGAAGACATTCATTCACATGGCCTCATGTCAAACGCCCATAGGCGGCGGAACAATACCGTTCATAGCGAAACTTAAGCGTCCCAAATGATGCGCATCTCCCAAGGAGTGTTGCTTGTCCGTGCGGGTCAGTTTGTAAAAGCTATTGCACCGCTCAACGTCGGCGGCAGTGTGCGGGATGGATAACGTGCAAATGGCAAGCGTTGCCATTTGGGGGAGTTGGCTTTTCATGCCTCTCCACCATGCCATGAGGTCAAGCTGAGCGGGAACAGCGGGTAGAGTCCAATACAACTCCCACTCAGTGGCCAGGGTGGCAGCCATATTTCCTGGTACCACCCTTTGGACCTTATCCGCGGTCACATAATTTTCAATTTCTTTGGGCAACTGTTCACGCTGGCGGGGGTCAAAAACCCTGGCGGATTTGGCATACGCTAGTAATCCAGCATCTGGGACAGCAACAGTGGATGATCCAGCATCTGGGATAGCAACAGTGGATGATCCAGCATCTGGGACGGCAACAGCGAATGACGCAGCAACAGCAGCACCCTCAGTGCTGCCACCTTGCGGTTGCACAGCCTCCTGAGTAGGAGTAGGCAATGGTGCAGCAAAAGTAGCAGCTGTATCGACACCTTGAACACCAGCAGCAGCAGCAGCAGCAGCAAAATCAAATGCACATGTGTCACGGTGACCAAGTGGAACCACTTGTAGTGCAGCTGTGCAAGACACCCATGCTCCACCACGACGGCCTCCAGCACCAGCGAGGCCAATTTCGGTATTGGTGACACACTTGATGCCCAACTTCTTCATGACCCTAGCCAGATGACCCTGCGACAGGTACTCCCTGGGGGGTTTGTAAAGGTACGATAAACGAACGTACAAGACATTGTTGAAAGCATGAAAATTTGAATCTGACATGTCTGTGGGGAAGGAGCACAAAAGGAATAAGATAGACACCAGCAACAGCAGCAAAATTCCCCATAATTCCCCATAGAACCCCATAATTCCCCATAATTCCCCATAATTCTCCAAATTTCCCCATAATTCCCCATGGATGAAAGAAAATTGTCCCATAATTCCCAATAATTGCCCATGGTTGAACCATAATTCCCCATAATTCCCCATAATTCCCCATAATTCCACCCAACGGTCCCTACGCGCCATTGGCCGAGAACCACTCCCACAGTACCCCTTTAGGAATTATGGGAAATTTACTCGCCAAAGCCAAAGCAAGTCCACCTGCCAAGCTCGCCAAAGTTTTGGCGAACGCATAGCCCTGGCACCACTATCTCTCAAAACTCGAGGTGGGGGGGAGGAGGAGGCGGGGGGGGGGGCCTTGGGGGGGGGTCGCATATAAGGACCGGGCCCAGCCGCCCCCCCCCCCCCCCCCTACCGCGGCAGCATTGTACCGCCCATGGGCTGATCACGTGGGAGAACACCATTTTGCACAACAAAAAAGACGCACAAGACTATCCAAGGGGGAGAGACGCTGGGGTGTGGGGACCACCCTTTGGCAGTCTTGTCGGCCAGTCCCACGAAGGCAGATTGTGGGAGTAGCTCAAGTAAAGGGCGAAGCAACCCGCAGCAAAGCCGCATCCAAAAACATACAAAACACGGAGGAGGAAGGAGGGAAGGAAGCCCCGCGGCTGACGCCGCCGAGGCGTCGGTGGCAACCCGACGGTAGGCCGGGTTTCTTTCGGCCGACGACCCCCCCCCATCTGAAGACATAATGCGCGGCGTACTGGGGGAACCCTTGCACTGCGCGCGCACTGCGCGCTACTTTTAGACTAGGTCCTCCCTAAAGAACCCCAGGTACACCCCTTCCAACTGCCGCTAAACTTAGGTCACCCAAACTACCCTAGCTAAAGACAAATGCAAGCTACCTTCCCCTCACATAAGACATCATGCAAAATGCGGAAAGCCAGACACATATCCTCTTTTCTGTTCAATTGTCAACTAAGTACACAATCATAATGCTCCAGAGTGGCGGCGTTTGAAAGCTCGCTCAGCCTACCAGCGAGTGCCAAAGCCTCGTATGTGTCCACCTCATCCTCAACTGGACCGGGGCAAAGTGGCTTGTAGGAGGGAATCCATGTCAACCTCCGGTTTCCACTTGTGGTACAACCACACATCCTCATCGGCAGTGATGCGGCCTCGCATCGGCATTCGACTATGGTCAGGCAAAAACCGGGGAGTCGGTCACCCCAACTCAAGGGCCCACACCAAAGTGTGGGAGTCCATGGTGGAGATGAGCAAAAAAGTGTGAAAAGGGGCGGAAATGGGTGAAAGTGGGTGAAAATCCAAAAATGCCATATCCCCAACGTGGAAGAAAGCATCAAAACCTACACTAGGGGCAACAATGATGCCCCTAGTATCACAAAATATGGGTCTCCAGTACGGCTAGACGCCCAAATAGTTGCACTGCGCCCGCACTGCGCTTAAGGCGCCCCCACAGAATGGCATACCCGGATCATCCTTGAGGGGACCCCAATGGCAAAGCACAGGGAACACAGAAAAAACAGGGGCTATAGCCGTGCAAGGCATTGCACGCCCCCCCCCCCCCCAGAACGACGACCCCTAGGCCGGCCTATGTGTAGGCTCGGACGGAGGGGGTGCCGAGAAGGCGTACATCGGGGGTGCCGTCCCAACGCAGCCCGGAGACATGCGCGACGGAGCGGACCGCGTCGCACCGGACTACCACGTGCGCACCCCCGACGGACATCCCTCGCGCTTGTGGGAGACTTTGCCTCGTCGGGATCCGGTGGCTGGTCGCGGCCCCTCGGGATGCACGACCGGCACACAAAAGGGCAGGAGGGCGGGGGGCATCAAAGTATAGAAGGGAACACCGGCTGGAGCACCCAAAGTGGCGTGTGTGTTGCAGCCGCGCGGACGGGGGCGACGATAATACGGAGGGTTGGGTCAGCGGGGGTCGGTGGCACAGGGCGGGATCCTCGGCCGTACTGCGCTCAGCGGCCAGACTGCCAGAAGGCCCACGTCTCGAGGCCCGGCCCCTCCCCGTTTGGTGCGAACCGCCCTGGGGAGGGGGGGGGGGGTGTAGCCTCCGTCCTGGCGCGGCCATGCTGCGCCGCAACCGCATCCACTGCCGCCCTCCTCGCCTACGGTCGCTCTGTAACCCCCCGGGACAGTGTGCTCTGCCGGTTTGTGGCAGCCCAGGGGGGGGGAGGCCTGGGTGGTTGGCTCTGTTGGGCCTGTGGCGGCGCCTATTGGCCTCTCGCCCTTGAACCTTCTGCCATGACAAGCAGGCATCCGCACTGCCGCGGGCATCCCCCTGCCTCGGGGGGGGGGGGGGGGATCCAGAATGCAACATCTGCCCATGGCGTCCTCCCCTGACGGCCTGATCAGTGCCTGGGATGGGTCATCACGAAGACCCCAGACTGGGGATTGCTCACCACAACCAGCAACGTGAATGGGGGGGAGGGGGGGGTGCGTGTGCTGCTGAAGACGAAGACGTCAACACACAATCGGGCCAGATCTCATGGCACTAAGGGTCATCAACATGCAACAGTACCAGACTTGTCACCAGCACCCGCCAGCCCGGCGCGGAATCACAAACAGGCGGCGTCCGGCAATGGCCTGCCCTGGCAGAGGCCCCGGCCGTCTCGGTCGCGTGGAGTCGCGAAGGGGGGGGGGGGGCTTGGGAAGTGCGCAGGGCGGGCGAAATTCCAACCCGGAGCATCCGCTGCCACGCACACCGCCACCGTTTTGCAGAGGCACAGCGCCTCCAATGTCCCCCGGGATGGGCGACGCATTGGGTGAGGGGAAAGCTGTATGTCTACTGTGGGAACGCCGGTGGCACGGCAAACCGACTTTCGAGGCTCGATTTGCAAAAAAACTACAATTTTCGACCTCAAATGCTGCAAATGAAACACAGCTCATCAAGGGCTATAGATAGATATAAAACTGCCGCTTACGTTGGTGGCTCAGCCTTCACGTCGGCGTGGGGTGGTGGTGTCCGGGAACTTTGGCCTACAGGAAATGCTTAGCAGTACAATGGGTAGAGGGGGCGAGGGGGGAGACAGAGGCACGGTCCCGCACTGCGGCTCATCGCAGCTGCCGGAGCGCGGTGACCTCCGAAAAACGACGTGCAGAAAGCGCGCGGGTGACCACCGGCACGGGCCGCGGAACCGCGGGTCAAGTGTTGAAGTCGTAATACTGCGGCTCCCACATGCAGCCCTCCACGTAGCTGACCAGGTCCGTGGGCCATGGGGACAAGCGGCTCAGGTTGCGCTCCTTGGCCTTCTCCATGACCCTGGCCGCCACCTGCACGCTGATGTCCCGGATGTCCGCGAGCCGCGGGTAGATGATCCCCTGCCGCAACATGTTCTCCGACACGCACCCGGCCAATGCAAAAGTAGCTTCGGTAATCATTTCGTCGCTCACCTGTGCAGGGGGGGGGGGGGGGGGCAGCAGACTTGCCACGAGCATCTGCCGGCTGAGACATGATCAGATGGGGCAGGGTCCTACTGAGCCACGCGCTGGACGCAGCACGTTCCTACTGAGCTCTGGTGGTGCGGTGGGCGGGTGTTACCGAGTGGCCTTTGATACGGGACCAATTCCTACTGAGAACCAGTTTCCCTGCGGGACGCTAGTGGCATGTCTGGGGGGCAGAGATAGTGTGGCCGGGCGATCTTCCGACTCGTGCGTTTGTCCGTTTGTTCCACTTTTCATAATGCCCTCCCTGTCGGCCACTTGCTGAGACCAAGGGAGCCTCGGTGGACCAGATGGGCAGCGTCCTGGCCACCCACAACCTCACCTGACAGCCTACAAGGAATGGCTTTTAGAACACCTCTGGTGTCCGACACAACCGCGATAGTCCACCGTTGGTCTCGTGTATTGCGTGTTTGTTGCAACGCCTCCACCTTGTGCAATGCAGATGCCTCAACTCCCTGCAATCCTCTCAGGTCCCATTTGTTTGGCCACTCCTCCGCTCTCCTATGCATCTCACACAGGGCCCTCTCCCGCTCATCTCTGTGTGGCCGTACACAGAGCACCCCTGACTACACGTGTGGACCAAGCCCCCCATCTTTTTTTTGTGTTGGGAACAGGGATAGATATAACTTGGGGGGGGGGGGATCCCCTTCTCCACCCCCCCCCCACCCCTATTGTGACGAAGCGTCATGTTTTCCATCCCAAAAAGACCTGCGGAGCCTTTTGGGCGTCACGATATCTTCGGCACTGCAGATTTCCCACTGTGGCCCTTTGTATATATCGTGACATGTCACGATTCACTCCCCCGGAGGAATTCTGGCTATGGCACGTGTGCACAAGCGGCAGTCAGCACAAAGCGCAGAGAGAAAATTGGCTCATCAGTGGCCTAAGGGACCATAGGTACTTTTCTGTCACAGAGAAATGGACATGAAGATGCCAGTGGACAAGTCACTGACAGATGCACAGCAGTGGCACGCAGTAAGCTGACGCTAAGCTGTATCTAAGCTGTATTCACTACCCCCCCCCCCCCCCCCAAGTGGCGCAAGAATTATATCTATCCCTGGTTTGGAACACAGCCTTGGGGGTGGCAGTGGCCCGGCCCATGTGCATGCGCTGGCAGGCATGGCCTGCAACCGGCAGCTTTGGTCCGAGGGGGGCGCTGCGCACACCACCGGGCCTTTGTTGCGTGGTCAGCCTCATTCTCCTGATCGGAAAACTGCCTCCAAGAAAACCGACGTGGCAACAGGGGCCTGATCCTTCCATCGCGCCGCAATATGCGAAGAGGGGGGGGGGGGCGGGGATAGCACAGGCTCTACACCAGCCCACTGACCTCTCTCCCTTTATCTCGCAGTAGCGTCTGGGATGCTAAAAAAGGCACGTGCCCAACCCCTGTAGGCTACGCCCAGCGGCTTGTGCGGCTTCCTGCCATTTCTTGCCCAACTGGGACTCCAGCTCGAAGTGACTGGAGGGGCAATGCCGCTGGCCACCGGTCCATTGTTGTACACTTGCCCCCCCCCCCCCCCCCCGCCCCGCCCCGTGGGTTCACGGACTGGTTGCGCACGGCATACCACTCAATTAACTCAATCGGCCTGTTTGCGACAGGGGGAGAGCCCAAATACGTGCGGCCGAAAACATGTTCAGAAAAAAATTTGTTGGGGGGAACTATGCAAAAGGAAGGGTGAGTAGGGAGGTCAGGTTAGGCCAAGGAGGGAGAGGCAGGGAACGAGGTGGTGAGAGGCCGATGGGCGCCGCCGCGTATGGAGGGAAAGGGTGCAAGGGAAAGGCAGCGTCGAGTGACAATCGGCCAATTGCCCGTGCCTGCCCTGCCCTCTGGCCCTTGGTGAGACCTTCCCGGGGCTGAGGACTTCAGCCCCAGCCGGTGCCGCTGTGGCTCCGTGCCGCGTGCGCTCAGCCCATCACTCCATAGGGCAGTGGCTGGATCGGGGGCTGATAATGAGAGCAGGCTTCAGCTCTGTGTCTGGGGTTTTGGCATGACGCCATGGTGTGTTGTTCTTGTCCGCAGCTAGCGGCGCCTACTGGCCGATCGCCATTCGCTGCCCTTCCCTTGGACCCTTTCCCTCCATAGGTGGTGGTGCCCATCGGCCTCTCACCACCCTGTGACCTTCCTCTTCCTCCCTGCCCTTCCCTTCCCTCTCTACTTCCCTTTCCTTTCCCTTGACCTTTCCCTCCATAGGCTGTGGTGCCCATCGGCCTCTCACCACTCCTTCCCTTTGAATTGCCTTGGTCGGTTGTGCCAACGGAGCCCCGGACTTGCCCTATTTCACTTCTCTGTGTCGAGTCCACATAGAGGAAGGCAACTGCCTTCGCCGTTGGCCAAGTGCGTCCAAGCGGCCATCCCAAGCCGGCGGTGAGGTACCTCTCCCCAACGGCGGCTGGTGGGCCCTGGGATGTCCACTTGCGGGGTCGTTTCCCCGACAGGGGCACATAACAAGTTTTCGCCTCCAAATTCCCGCGCTCAGTCCTTCCTTTGGCGAGCGCAACATGACCCGCATACCGTGTTCTTTATGCCGCTGCTGCGCGTGTTGCGTCCCCTTTCCCACGCATGGCGCGCACGGGTGTGGGTTGTGGCGGGTGTTGTGGGGTGGGCCCGTTTGGTTGGCAGCCCACTTGTTGCACTTGTCGCGGCGCGGCTCCCCGGACCACCTCAACCTAGGAGCGAGTAGTTGCTAGGTTGAGGTTGTTGCCCCGTGTACGGTGGAGGTGTGATGGGCCCCTTGCTGGCACCCTTATCCCGGCTTGGTCCGGGCGCTTGACGATGTGGTGCGTCCCCAGTCTGGTTGAGTCGCTACGCAAGGGGAGATATCTCTTCCCTGCTCACTTCTCAATGCCAGCACGCTGGGACTTACTGCCGTGGTCACTCCCTTGAGAGCGCGGCCCCCAGTGGGCTTGAGTTGCCACATCGGGCATCTCGCTAAGGCCCCGTTGGACCCCCCGAGAAGAACTCGGTGCACGTGCAGACTTCATTGGGTTTTTGTGGTTGGTGTTGGTCACCACCCTGGCTGACTCTGTGTTTGGGGTGGGGGGGGGATAATAGCTGAGATATGCCGGTTGGTACTTCCGGGTGAACGAAGATACGTGGCCGCCTTCTGAGCAGGGAATCCTCCACTTGTGGATCGGTGGGTTGGTTGCCCACCCGTTGGGTTGGGGGTAAAGAGGGAGGGTTCATAAAAACTGCGACAGGTGGGCAGCGTGTTGGGCTACCTAACAGCCAGGAAAAAATCTTTTTTACTGCGTGAGAGTGGGGCAGTTGTCCCACTGCTCACACGTTCTGCTTCTGCCCGTTGGCGTCCCTTCCACACCGGCGCAGGCAATGCTCCACACGCAGTCTGTCCCAAGAGTGGGGGCATCACACAAATTCTATTGCCTCCGGCAGTGCACCTCGAAGAGAGGTTGACAGTCAGCCAATCAGTCCCAAGCAGGCAGTCAGACAGATACACACAGTTTGGGTTTTTTGTCAGTGGCAGATGCGGCCCCAAGCAGCAGGGAGGCCCTCTGCTTCAATCGAAGTAGCGGCCGAGTGGTAACGCAGCCGACCGGCATCCGTACGGTCGGCGGTTCGAACCCCAGTCAGCCCACTTTGGCGCCGCCGCCAGCGGCGGCGCCAACAGTCGGCAGCCCAGGATTCGAACCGACGCCTGCACATTTGGTGTCGGCTGCGTTACCATTGGACCGCTGGCCGTGTTACCTGCAATGTGCGTCCCCACTGCTTGTAGCCTATTAAGCAAAAACTTTTGACCCCCCCCCCCTCAAAAAAGTGATATCCAGTTTTAGGGGGTAGAGGCCTCAAAATCAAAAAATCCATTGGGGGATGCTCTTATTGGGCAAAATAATGATTTTACAAGGGGTTGGACATCCAATATCATGCCTTGGGGTATGCTACGCGAATGACCCCAAAAAGGGGGGGTATATGACGCCCGCGCCTGCGCTTGATCTAACAACCTCTCTTCGAGGTGATTCTAGATGGTTCTGTGGATGGTGATTTAAAGCAAAATCTTTTGTGCTCCAAAAAAAGGCCCACTTGCCACGTCCCAAACGAGTTCTACCCATCTACCCATGGCACTGCTGCTGACAGTTGCTCCAGACTGCCTCAACATGGGTGATACAGACCCCCAAATCCTTAAACAAGGTGGGTTGCCATGGCACCGTGGTGTGCTTTGGTCTGCAGCTGGCGGCGCCAATTGGCCGATCGCCATTTACTGCCCTTCCCTTGGACCCTTTCCCTCCATCGGCGGTGGTGCCCATCAGCCTCTCATGACCCTGTGTCCGTCCTCACCCTCCTTGGCCTATCTTGCCCTCGCTACTTCCCTTTCCTTCCCCTTGGGAGGTTGTGCCAACGGAGCCCCCAGACCTTCCTTGTTTCGCTGCTCTGTGTCGGGTCCATACAGAGGAGGGCAACTGCCCTCACCACTGGCCAGGTGCGTCCAAGTGGGCACCCAACACTAGCGGCGGGGACCCCGTCCCCAACGGCGGTGTTTGGGCCCTAGGATGTCCACTTGCGGGGTCACTTCCCCGGCGGGGGCACATAATAACCTTCCGCCTGCCCATTCCAATGCTCAAACCTCTTTGCGGCGAGCGTATCGTGTACCCCCTCTCCCCCTCTTGTGTCCGTGGCGCGTGTATTGTGTCTCCATTCCCTCACGAGGCATGGGTGCTATCCGGTGTGGTGGGTGGTGGGTGGTTTAGGGTGCTGGGCAGGGATGGGTTGTTCCCCCGCATGGCATGGGTGCCGTCCAGTGCGGTTGGTGGTGGGTGGCATGGCTCGGTGGGTGATGGGTGGCGTAGGATGATGAGTGGGGACTGGTTGCGTGGGTGGTGACAGTGCAGTGGTATGGTAATGGGTGGGAATCGGTGTTGTAGTAAAAAAGGAGGGAGGGTTACACAACTCAGCTTCAGGCTCAGTTTTTCCCCTTGGCAATGTTACGCCACAAAATTTGACCCTCCCCAGGAACCGTTTTCAGACCCATCACGGCCACATGTCGGATTTGTGCGGCCGGCATAACATCCCAGGCATTGCGGGATTGACCGCACGCGGAAATCCGTTTGCAAAATCGGTTGAGGCCGCGCCCATACCGAGAAAAAATCTTTTTCTCTGTGTGAGAGTGTGACAGTTGTCCCGCTACCCACAAGTGCTGCTTCTGCCCCTTGGTGTCCCTGCCATCCCGGCGCCTGCAATGCTCCGCACAAAGTCTTTCCCAAGACAGTGCAGTTTGGGAAGTGCCCACCACGGCCAATGTGGAAAATGTAACGGGCCTGGGGAGGGGGGAAGGGGGCGTCGGGCACATGCACGGGCGTTGGGAGAGGGGTAGGGGCGGGCAGAAGCAGGGGCCCAGGGGCAGGGCAGGGGCAAGAGCATCGGCAGGAGCATCGGCGGATGCAGGCGCTGGGGCCGAAGCATGGGCACGGGCAGGGGCAGCAACAGGGGCAGGGACAGAGCAGGGATGCATTGGAAGGGGGGGAGGTGCCCCCCCCCCCCCCCCCCTCCAGGGCACCCAGCCTACGCCCAGCCACCGTCCCCCTGACGGCAAGTGCCAGCTTCAATGACGTTTGTAACCGACAGTAACCGCCCCCAACCGCTTTGGCAACCTCCTCCAACCACCTTCCTAACCGCTCCTGGGGCCGCCTCTGCGGTCCCTTCCCTTCTAATGCATCCCTGGGGCAGGGGCACGGCACCTCCGTGGCCCGGGCCAAGAATGCCCCAAACCCCAGCCCGGGGAACACGTACAGATTGTTGCCCTGGGCGGTGCGGTAGACGTGGTTGTTGAGCCGGATGGGCTCAAAGGGGGAGCCGCTGGCGAAGATGCAGCGCCCCTCGGTCCACGTGTACGCCTGCGTCGCGGTGCACTCGGCCTTGGAGGTCGGGTTGCTGAGGGCGAAGATGATGGGCTTCTTGTTGCAGTCCGCCACGGCCTTGACCACCGCCTGCGCGCACATGGACACGACAGACGCGGAGCTGGAGGGGGCAGATGCGGTGGAGGCTCGGCAGGGCACGAGCGGTTTTCACTGGGTGTTCAGCACCCGTACGGCGGGCGGCACTTTGATGCGCCCCATCTCAGCCCCCCTTCTCTTTCGAAAACACGTGGAGCTGGAGGCTCAGGGGCAGGGATGCATTGGAAAGGGGGGGGGGGGTAACCCCCCCATCCAGGGCGCCCAGCCTATGCCCAGCCACCGTCCCCCTGACGGCAAGCGCCAGCTTCAGTGGCGTTTGCAACCGACAGTAAGCACCCAACCGCTTCGGCAACCTCCTCCGACCGCCTGTCTAACCGTCTCTGGGGCCGCCTCTGAGGTCCCTGCCCCCCTGCTCAGGGGTCCCAGGGTGCGCGGGGCCAACCCACCCCACGCTCAGGGGTGGCCCCGCACGACCACGGGCCAACTCGAGTCCTCGTCGAGGGCTCTGGAGAGGGTGCGGTCGGCGCTTCCAGCTCCGGTTCGAGGCGACGTCGGAATCCCCCCCCCCTGTCCTACGGGGGCGCGGGGGGGGGGGGGGCGTTGTCGCGGGGCCCAGGTGCACACACATCGCATGGCCCGCCGGTATGCAAAGTCATCAGGGACGCCATCCAGCTCCTCCTGGTCTGTGAGCCTTAAGATCGGCCTCCAAACCCAACCCAACCCAACGCGCTGTAGGACCCCCTTGCCATGAAGGCACAAGGTCGCGGAGCAATGAAGGTCTTCAGTGACATTGCCATGGGCGCCTTTCGCCGGGACAGATGGGGTGGGCTGGAGGGCTCATTCGGCCGTCACCACGTACATGATCCTGCAGAATGTCAGACACATCACTGTTTTCGCTTTCGGGAAATACGGGGTCTAGGCCATCTCCAGGGCCTTCGCGTTGGGCTTTAGGGGTCCAGTCAGTTTTGCGCTCTTCTGAGAATGGGGGGAGGGGGGCAGGGCGTTGCTTGAGCAGAGGGGGGAGGGGGGGGGGGGACTCCAGGGGAGGGAGGGCGGGGTCCAGGGGGGGGGGGCGGGGTCCAGGGGGGGGGGGGGGCTGCCGGAATGAACCATATCAACCAGGAATCGCAAAAATGCACCACATTGACCCATTCAGCATACACATTTGTCATAATATCGGAGCACAGGTACTCAAATCATCTTTTTGGGTCCATACATTGTGCCCTCACCTAAACACCACCAGGCAACACAAACAAGAAACACGGTGGAATACTCAATGTTATCAAATTGTTTGCCGAAGATCAATCAGATTTGGAATCACCTGAGCTGGGCTCACCAACACCAATGTCATCCTCTTCTGAACTGGAAGAGGAACCAGAAGAATCTGAGTTGGATGACGAGTCACTGCTTGGGGCAGACACATCAGTAGACTGTTCAGAAAAAGTGTGGAACCTGCTTTCTGTGCCACATTGTATGCCTCTTGCCTTTGCTTCCCAGTCCATCTATCTTGGAAGCGAAAATAGAGGATCGCGTTTACAACGTCGTTGCGTTTTGCGCGGGGACACGGTTGGACCGGGATGCTGAAGAACGCACTTATGGGACGCTGGGACATGGTGTCTGCAATAGAGGGAAGAAAGGACACAGTGGAGTGACCAAAGAATCACGCTATAGGTGCGCCGAAGGCGTGGGAGGAAAAAATTGGCCCAAACGAAAAAGCAAAACGAAAAAGCGTTCCCAGAACCCTGATTCTCAGGTGAATGAGAGCGGAGGGGGGAGGGGGGGAGGGGGTACAAGGGAGGGAGGGAGGGGGCTGCCGGAATGAAAATTAAAGCAACGCCCTGGGGGGGGGGGGGGGTTGTGGGGGACTTCACACTTCTTCGGGTCAGCGGAGGGGGGGGGGGGGCTCATCTGCCTTGTTCTCAGTGAAACTTTGTTCCCACCGCTTTCGGTGCGTGCGACGCCGGATTCTGCAGCCTTTGACCAATGGCCCCGCCGATCAACACCCTGGCCCAAACCCAATCGCTCTGCCAGGGCCATCTTGGCCGGCTGCAGCTTCTGCCGAGAACTCAGCCGACATGTGACAACCGTGGCATCGTGGTACTCGGGCCCTCGGCAGGGGGGTCCTTAGGGGAACAAAAAGCCTTCGTAACACCAACATAAAGAAAGGCTCACACGGACGCTCTCCGCTTCCTGGTCAATGGGTTTCATTGGTACCCCCCAGTGGGGTTCATTGGTACCCCCTATGGGGTTCATTGGTACCCCCAATGGGTTTCATTTGTACCCCCAATGGGTCCCCAATGGGTTCATGGGACCTTCTCTCCTTCAAAGGGTGGCGGTTGGTGGCGGTTGGTGGTTGGTGATTGGTGGTTGGTGGGGGTTGGCGGTTGGCGGTTGGTGGCGGTTGGCGGTTGGCGTCTGGTGGTTCCTGGAGACGGTCGTCAAGGGCGGTGCTTAGCAAAAAAACAACACGTTTCTTGAGGACCCCCCTGGCCCTCGCCTCCGTCTGCCCCCCGTCCCCAGCAACTGACAGTCCCAGGCCCATGGAACGATCCACGACTGGGGCGCATCAGGCTTGTCCTTAAACAGAAAAGATAGGGGGGGGCAAATCTCGTTGATCTTCGGGTGACCCAACAAATGTGCACACCGCATGGAGAAGGCAACCAGAACACTATGCAGAGCAAAAGTTCAAATCATCCCGTCATGCCTCCATCCGAAGTTTGCCGCTGGCAGAGAGGGGGTGCGTAAAGAACAAACATTCGGCCATCAACCGCCAAGCGGTTGGCGGTTAACCGCCGGCTCGGAGGGCGTGTCGATACAGGGCTGCCCTGAGTTCACACAAGGACAACCGGGCTTTCAATTGGGGGGAGGGGGGGTCAATAGAGCCCCCTGGCTAGCCCCCCCCCCCCCACCCTAAAAAGGGCTCAATTGACAGGACCCCCTAAATCCTAACAAGACTGACCCCCGGGCCTCAGAGGTGAACCAGAGCCAAAAATCGGGAAAAAATGAAAATGGGATTTTTGGAATCAGCGCGTCGAGGGGGTTTAGAAAAGTCATCATTTGCCAGATATTTGGTGAGAAAATTTTTGACCACTTTTAACCCTTCAAAAAATTTTCGGCGCCAGACTTCATAATAACTGATTAATGGTCCTGTCAATTGAGCCCTTTTCCCAACCCCCCCCCCCCCCCTCCCAGATTTTGGGGGCTCTATTGACCCCCCCCCCCCCCCTCCGGTATGCCCAAAACATCTCGTCGCTGAGGGACTGCCGGGGCTGATACCTCCGTGAACACGCTGGCGCAGCCGGTGAGACCCACCAGCGCCGTGGGCTTGACGTGGGTCACCACCTCCAACAGCGACGGGAACTCCTTCCCCAGGCCCCGCCGCACGTACGGGAGCTTGTGGGGCTCCACGTCCGTCCGCGTCGCCGTCACGAGCCCGAGGTGGTCCACAACGTAGAACCGGTCCCGGGCCGCCGCCTCCGTCAGCCCCTTCGCGACCATGCAGCGGCCGAGCTGCTCCGCGACGCCGATCGTCGCGCTGCCGCCCCCGACAAAGACGATCGTCTGGTCGACGAGCGGGACGCCGCTGGCGAGCGCCGCGTTCAGAAACCCGGCGGCGATGACAGCCCCCGTCCCCTGAATGTCTGAGAGAGCAGGGGCCACAAGACGGCGGCCATTGAACACGGGGGGCATCGTTCCCAAAAGCCAATGACGCACGCGACAAATCAAAATCACGCGCACAAAAGCCCGATCACACGCACGGCTCGGCCTACTTGGACACAGCCAGACCACAGACACAAGGGAATCGGATACATAAAACCCCACATTACACATAAAACCCAACTGCAAAACCCAATCCTACACAAAATCCGATCACACACATGCACGTGCGCGCGCACACACACACAGGTACCAAGAGAAACCACCTGCGACAGCCTCTACACCCTTCTGGGACTCCCATCCTGACACACACACGCGCGCGTGCGACACACGCACGCGCACCAACCACATACAAAACCCAACCACAAACAAAACCCAATCACACAATCCAACACCGACCCACAGAAAACCCGACCACACACAGAACCCGACCACAAAGCCCATCACACACACTTCCAGGCACAGACACGCCCGCCCGAATTGATACCGTCGTTGAAGCAAAGCAGCTGCCGCCGGTAGCGCTCCAACAGCGCAAAGCAGTGGTCCGAGGAGAAGTCCTCGAACTGGAGCAGCGCGTTGGGCCACTTGTCCTTCACGGCGCACAGGAACTCGTCCACGAACGGGTAGTACTCGCGGTCGGGCATGCGGCCCATCTTGGCCCCGAGGTACTGCTCGCTCCGGAGCAGGTCCTCGTTGTTGGTGCCGCAGTCGAGCTGCACGGGCAGCGCGCGCATCGGGTGGAAGCCCGCCGCCACGACGTACAGCGAGATCTTCCCGATGGGGATCCCCATCCCGTTGGCGCCGAGGTCGCCGAGGCCCAGGATGCGCGACCCGTCCGTCACGACGATGATGTCCACATCGGTCTTCCAGTTGTCCAGGACCTGTGCGGCGAGGCACAGGGCGACGCGTGCTGCCGGGGCCTGCACTCGGCTGAGCAACTCCAAAAGGGGATTTAGTACGGGAAAATTTTTGTTGGGAAACTTTTAGTATGGGAAAAATTGCGCCACACTTTTCCATGGTGAAGGCAAGGCCCAAGGTTGGCTCTCCTTACCGAGGGGGACACCCCTTGTGCTCAACGAACAAAAAAATTGACACAACTGCTTCAGGGAATTAAACCAGGGATCCATATTTCTGGAGTCTAGTACATCAACAACTGAGGTATCACCCTTTCCTGTCACGCTCTTTAACACACGGTACAAATTTTGAACTTGATGTCCAAAAAAAAGTGATGGCAAAACTTGCGGCACAATCGTTAAAAGTGATGGGGGCGTACTAAATTGTTCCAGACAGGTTTTTTCCCACACTAAACCCCCCCCTCTGCATCTGGCGAGCCCAGGTACACAATGTAGGAGGGTTTCATCTGAACTAATCGGTTGCCCCGATACTAAACTGCGATACTTCCTACAACTTGACCTCTCAGAAAAAACACATCTCTTACAACAAAATGTCTACATCATGTCATATGCCATGAGGATGCGCACAGTTCTGTGAAATGCCACCCCAAAAAATTTACAGCAAAGCGAAAACATATGGCCCTAGTCTCAAGAGCAGACAACTCCGTCGCTTTGTAGTCTTGGCGTCCCAAGCGAGCGCCCGCCTCAGAGGCTCCATCGCCCTGATGCCCGGGCCCTTTTCTGCTGTCGGCTCCCCCACGCACATTCCTTCGCAGAGCTGTTGTGGGGCTTCTGGTGTCGGGACCATGGCCAACATGGCCACAGGACCGCGACCTGCCCAGCACACATTCCTTCCGGGAGGTCTTGCGGCACTTCGGTTTCCGGGACGCATGCCATACTCGTGTGGTTCCGAGGAAAGACCGTGTGCCGCCCCTGGAGGGGGCAATGGGAACCGGTCCTGCAGCGAACCACCCCCCAGCTACCTGTTAAAAATTCGGGGGGGCTGTTGGGGGGGGGGTGCACGGGGGGGGGGGGGGTCAGCACCTCCGAACAGTTGGGTGTGCCCTCACTGTTTAGAGACAAAACAAAATTCCGGCCAACTATGGTCCTGCCGGGCACGCCGCCGGGACCGCTATCTGGGGCTGGGGGGGGGGGGGGGAGGTTCGCATACACGGACCGGGCCCGGCTGCCCCCCCCCCCCCCCAGGGTGCTGCAGCTGAGTGACACGGCCCAGCGGCGCAATCATACTTGTCGCATCTTACCCCGGTGGCGCGGGGTGATGTACATGCCCTCGGGCAGCCCATAGATCTTGTCGAATTTCAGGCAAGCCTCCCCTACCGTTGGCGTGTAGATGATTGGCAAGCACTCCTCAAGACAAACCAGCACCAACCGGTAGAAGAGGGTCTCGTTAATGTGCTTCAACATCGTCAGATATCGGTACTTCTCTAAGTTGCTGCCCTTCGCCTGAAACTGCAATATGCAGCGCCGGACCTGCAGACATCGGAGGGCGCCGCTGCACGTCCATTGGTGACCAGTGCAGCCCAAGCTACTGGCCCATGCGGCACGCATCGCTTCCCGAGTAACATGACCGTAACCCCCCGGGACTGGCTCCCTCCAGTGCTCCCGTTGCTTGGCAATGCTCGGCATCGGGCTTTGTCATGGAGCCGATGGCGTTGTGACATGCTGCCAGATTCCGTCCCCTGCTCTTAGACCTCATTGATCGCCAAAGCCCGTCCGATGCGCAGTGTGACCAAAGTGCGGAAACTCAAATGCCCAATTCCCGCAATGATTAATGCAGAAGTGCCTATTTTCGGCAGCTGCCGCCGTCACCAGCCGCAACACGGGTCCCTTAGACGCGCCCCTCTCAACGCTCAAATGTGAGTTGCCTTCGTGCGCTGGCCGGACAACGAAGTTCAACGGTGAGCGAGTCGCAAGTGTAATAGACAGCGTGTCAGCGGCGGTCAGCACAAACCAGACGTCAAATCGGGAGCATATCTACGATGTTCGGGTGTTGGATCACGTGCACCCGAAAATGCAATGCTCGGAATGAGTACTACATCGTAGCACCGTGCCATCCCATGCAAAACAATGCGCCGTGGTGTGCACCACCGCCCCCGCAATAGAGCGCAGGTGCAGTGCAACGTTGTACAATACTACGCATGACAGTGCAGCACAACGTAATGCACTGCGGCAAACTGGGGTGCATTTCTGCGCAATTCAGTGCAATGCAATGCCGCATTACTGCAGTGCGATACAGCGGACTCACCCTAGCCCTAACCCCCCGGACTGGCGTTGCAGCACCAGTGTGCATGCCTCAGTTGACTTGGCACGTGTGCATGTGGTTCGCTGGCACTCGGAGATCGTTCTCCCTCCCTACCAGGACTGAATATTGGGACCGAGCTGGTGGGGAAAGGAACATCACCTTCAAGGCATTTTGTGACTTTAGACGGGCCAAAATCGCTTACAATGGGCTCAAAACGGGCTCATTTCACTTGTTCATGCACCCCAAACGGTCTAGTTATCATTCTGGAAAAACGCATTTTTGACCCATTTTTGACCCTTTTTGGTCCCCAAAAAGCCCATTTTCAAGGCTTTTTGGAATTGTGGAGCGTCATAACGGGCCACCATGGGCTCAAAACGGGCCAAAAACACTTGTTTGAGCACCCCAAGTGGTCTAGGAACAAATTTGGAAAAAATGATTTTGGACCATTTCTGGACCCACAGATGACCCATGTAACCCTACCCTAGCATGTGCACTGTGCGCGCTCAACACCACTCTGTTGTGCCAAAATGGGGCATCGAAGGGTGATGACAATATGGAAAAAGGCTTCAAAGTGATCCCATTCATCGTTATTCAGCACCACAAGGTTACCCAATGCAATTCATGGTTAAAAAACACGTTACGAGAACGTGCAACTTGAAAAATTATGCAAAAAGGGTTCTTTTCAAGGCCGATTTTGCGGTATTTTGAACCCGTCGTTGGACGCACTACTTGGGTGTAAAACCCACTAGACAGTGACCAAAGGTGATTGTTCATCGTGTGTATATCAGTTTCCCTGCCAATGCCCCTCTCCAAGGAATGATAGGCACCCGTAAATGCCAAAAAAAAGGCATTTTCCGGCCATTTTTGACAGATTTTGAAACCTGGGTCCGCCACTTGCGAATCCCGTTCCCGGCCGCCACCGTTGAGTTTCTTGCTCAAACTCTGTGTGATTGTACTTCACACCCATAGGTATCATCCAGCAAAATTTCAGCCGAATCCGAAGCACCACGACAGAGTTCTGATTTTTCCCCATTTCGCGCGTGCTGCTGCTGCTGCTGCTTGCTGCTGCTAAACCTAAAGCCCATTTTCAAGGCTTTTTGGGAATTTTGGAGGGTCAAAACGGGCCACCATGGGCTCAAAACGGGCTAAAAACACTTGTTTGAGCACCCCAAGTGGTCTAGGAACAAATTTGGAAAAAATAATTTTGGACCATTTTTGGACCCACAGATGACCCCGTGACCCTACCCTAGCACGTGCACCGTGCGCGCTGAACACCACTCTGCGGTGCCAAAATGGGGCATTGAAGGGTGATGACAATGTGGAAAAGGCTTCAAAATGATCCCATTCATCGTTATTAATCACCACAAGGGTGCCCAATGCAATCCATGGCTATAAAACACGGCACGAGAAGGTGTGATTTGAAAAGGTATGCAAAAAGAGGTCGTTGAGGCCCTAATCGGGTACATAACACACTAAACGATGATGAAAGGTGTTTGTTTATCATTTAAATTAGTTCCAATGCAGATGGACCCCTTCACGCATATCCTAGGCACCCAAACTGCCCAAAAAAAGGCATTTTCTGGCCATTTTTGACAGATTTTGAAACGGAGGTCCGCCACTTGCGAATCCCGTTGCCGGTCGCCACCGTCGAGTTTCTCGCTCAAACTTTGTGTGATTGTACTTCACACCCATAGGTATCATGCACCAAAATTTCACCCGAATCCAAAGCACCACGACGGAGTTCTGATTTTCCCCCATTTCGCGCGTGCTGCTGCTTGCTTGCTGCTTGCTTGCTGCTTGCTGCTGCTGCTAAACCTGGTAGGTCCACCCTAGACACTAAAAAGGGTTATAAAACCAAGACTGGTTCCACCAGCTCGGTGAACCTATCCCTAACCCTGACCCAGGGATGCATTAGAAGGGAAGGGACCGCAGAGGCGGCCCCAGGAGCGGGTAGACAGGCGGTTGGAGGAGGTTTCCAAAGCGGTTGGGGGCAGTTACAGTACAAATGCCATTGAAGCTGGCACTTGCCGTCAGAGAGACAGTGGCTGGGCATAGGCTGGGCGCCTGGGAGGGGGGGGGGCACCCCCCCCCCCTTTCCAATGCATCCCTCACCCTGACCCCTCCCTTCTCCCTGTGCACACCTGCTGGTCCAGGTCCTCGACCTTGTGAGGCAGCAGTCCCTCCAGGCCATAGGCCTCGCGGTCCTGAACGCTGAATGCATTGCCCTTGTTGAACTGGGCCGAGTGCATGATCTGGTACATCTCCTGCTGATAGTAATTGGGCCTTGCCAAGGAGAGGCGATGCTGAATGGCTCGCTGGGAGACAGAGGAGGCAGCAACGACGGGAGCGGGGGAGGGAATTCGGTGGAGGGTTGCAGGCAGCGAAGGACTTACAGAGCTTACGATGAGGTCTCTGGCGGGGGCCACAATGGGTCAGGTCTGCTTCACCGCAATTAGCTCCCACCGCGCCCCCCCCCCCACGGCCTTCACTGCTCTCAGTTTAGTTAGTGTGCCAGATCATGTGAGTCCGCTTGTCCGAGTGTTCAATGGCTGGCGGGGGGACGAGGGGTAGCTGAGCGGGGGCTGGCGCAGCTGAGCACCGTCAAGGGCGGACGCATTGCTGGAGGACGCGTCTGAAGGGCCAAGCTCGTGGCGCTACCCGGCAGCCCGATTGAGGGGGGGACGGCCAGGTGCAGCAGTGCACTGGTGGTCGCACACACCCGCACCCGGTGGCACATACCACCAGGGCTTCGCTTTGGTCCTACAATGGTCCCACCCCGCCACAACCCTGAGGGGGAGTATCAGGCACGGTGCGCGCCCGGTGCGGATACTCCCTCTCAGAACCCAGGGTCCTCAACAACCCTCAACAACTCTTAACAACCCACAACCCTTGAAACTTGTAGCAGCCCTCGACAAAACCCCTCGTTTTCGCTCAACATGTGCAGGCTGCCTTGATTCCACACTGTCCAGTCTGCCATTGCACACGCCTCGTGCTGCTGGCCCCCTTGCCTCGCGTGTAACTCCTGAAGAGCGTCCTGAAGTGATACGTTTCGTTGCAGCTTGTTTGGACTGATTGCGTGCGATCGCGATGCCAGTGAACAATGATGGCAATGGCGATTTGCACGTGACCTCCGATCTTTATGTTGTGGAAACGCTGAAGTGCTCACCTGACCCTCCCACAGTCCGACGAGATACCAGTCGCTGTGGAGGGGTCTGAGGAGTTAAGAGGCGGTCCACGCTGACCTCCTGCGGCCCCTTTGTCCTCCGCCGTACCACTTCATGTGACCCCATCCCAAGGAAGGGGGGGGGAGCGTCAACTTGGTGGGGCAGCTTCCCTTCTCCACTGTCGACATCACTCTGCGCTTGCGGTTGTCATTACTATCGAAGCAGAGCAGGGCAGGGCAGGGCAGGGCAGGGCCAGGATAGAGGCTAGGCAGGAGATGATGTGGGGTGCTGAGAAAACCTTTTGGGACGAGACTGGCCCACCGTCGTGGCGCCCGTTCCCGTTGGTCCCGCGGTGGTCGCCGATGGTGTTGGCGATCCACTGCAGCGGATCGTCGGGCCTCTCATCCATGAGCCCCTGGACGAGATCGTTCATGAGCGTTGCGATGTTTCGCCGGTGGATGTACTCGACTTGTTCTGGGGTCGGCTCCATTGTGCGGAACTGCAACGGGACCTTGGACACCAAATGGCGCTGGTTGCGGTTCGGGTAAACGGCCCCTTTCATCCCCACTGCCCTCATCGGCCCTGCCTCGAACAATTCCATGGTTTTCTCAACGGGTATTTTCAATTGTATCGTACAGTCTTTCATACCTCCCGCCCCCTATATCCATCCCCCCCCCCCCCCAAGGGATGACGGTTCCCCCCCAACCCCGGGGGGAACCGTTGCCAAGTGACGCCCCCCCCCCCCCCGGGGGGGGATAGACACCATCTCCAACGAACAAATTACCGCTGCATACTACGCAGAATTTATGACCGATCAGTTGCTTGCTGTACGTCGCCCAAGGCTCTGAAATACACACTGACATACAGAGATCGAATGGTGCCATGCAAATGATGCAAACAAGCAAAATTCTCAATACAATGCATCAGTCCATCAGTTTGCTGCATGCCCCTACTGCTGAACAGGGACAGTGTAAAACTTCTTTTTCTGGTCCCACATAGTCTTGAACAGCTGCACATGCTGCCCATCAGCCACAGGGATGGACGAACTGGCTGCAGCAGGCTTCCCTGCAGGCTGCTTTCCACGTTTGGGTGCAGGTTTGGGTGCAGGTTTGGCAACTGTTGGTGCCTCCAGCTTTGTGGGGATCCACTTTTCCTCCGGGATGTCCCGGGTAAAATACACCTTCACAGAACATTTTGAGAGGTCTGAGGAGTGCAATGGGTTAGCACAAAGGAGATACGCATAAGCTCTAACAACGAGCTCTCATAATTATGCAATCCTGTGCAATATGACACTGTTGTGTGTTTTTTGGAACCAGCCGGTGACGGTCCCCCCCCCCAGCGGGGGGGGATGGACACGGGGGGGGGGGGGGGGGCTGCAAAAAACACTCTTACTTTTTCGTTGTACTCCGCCAAACCAAACCAATGTTTTCGGTTGGGACAATTAGGGCGGTGGGTACAAAAGGGGCCGTTTACCTGTTTCAACACGCCACAAATGAATGACGGTCTTGTCTTGCCCTCGCCGTGCCGTGGGATGTGACCCATTCCTGATACGATTTGCTTAGTTCTTTTGAAACATAATTGGGCACCCAATACCCACCACTTACCAGTCAATTGCTGCATCGGCAACCGCCGTTGGTTCAGTGCCAACCCAAGCCGGTAATTCACGGGGGTTTACAGGCTTTCGGCCCCCGGCCCCCAGGTTGTGTAAATGGGTGTAAATTTTTCCCCAAAACGGCGTAAATTCCCAAGAAAAGTGGCGTAAATTCCCAAGAAATGGCGTAAATTCGCACAACAGACCGTGTCACTCAACAGCTCAACCAACCTCAAAAACTCAAAACACAAGAACTCAGTGTTTTGAAGGTTGGTTGCTTTAGCCTTGTGACCCGAAGTGGCGTTTTCCCACCACTTCAATGATTGGTTTGGTGTTTGGATTAGAAAAGAATGTGTGTGGATACATACTTGTATATACCGACAGCCAGGGTTTTTTTTTTGGTGGGTTTGCCCATGGAGTGCCGGGGGGCGGGGGGGGTATGGGGTTTGGGGAATGCACCATGGACCCGGGCTTGGGTCAAAACCGCTGGGGTGGTCGGGCTTTCAATTGAGGAGGGGGGGGGGGTCGATAGAGCCCCCTGGCTAGACCCCCCCCAAAAAGGGCTCAATTGGCGGGACCCCCAGAATCCTAACGAGACTGACCCCCGGGCCTTGGAGGTGACCCAAACCCAAAAATCGGCGAAAAATGCAAATGGGATTTTTGGAATCCGCCCGTTGAGGGGGCTCAGAAAAATCATCATTTGCCATATATTTGATGAAAAAAATTTTGGACAATTTTTAATGCTCAAAAACATTTTGGGCACCTTTGGCGCCGGAGTTCGTAATAACTAATTAATGGGTGCCTGTCAATTGAGCCCCCCCCCCCCGGGTTTTGTGATTGCTTCCCTCACCTGCCCTGCATGACAGCCAATTCTCAGTTCGTCTCGTACTGTCAAACATCTCCGGACAGTCCATGTACAGCTCTTCCCATGCTGTACACATGGGCTGCACTGCCGTATGGTGGCGGCTATAAATAGACACCAGACCCGCTCCAATGGGTGGGTGGGTGGGCCAAGAAAAACAGTAAGCACTATGAACAAAACGTATGTTTTTGGCAAAACATCGGTTTTGTGATTGCTTCCCTCACCTGCCCTGCATGACAGCCAATTCTCAGTTCGTCTCGTACTGTCAAACATCTCCGGACAGTCCATGTACAGCTCTTCCCATGCAACCTTCACCTCGCAACCTGCAGCACACTGGTGGTGGGTTGCGTGGTTCATCTGGCATTTCAGGCTGCCATGTGCCTCTGTCTGTGGAGAATGCCTGACATATTATAGGGCTGTCACCCCCCCCCCCCAGCTTCTGTAAGAAGTCTGTCCCATAACAGAGCACGGTGCGTACAAAACAGTGCGCAGGGCCAGCTCGCACGCCCTGGCTTCCACAGTCGCCCGGAAGGCTGACCCCCACTTAAAAATTCTGGAGATGGCGTCTGCCGGGTTCCACTTTGACGGTACATAGCTTAACTTAAGCACGATCCCCGACCAGCGTAGCGTTTGCTGTATCCTCCTTACCGTCGTGGCCCGATCTCGGTGGTGAATCTTAGTCTTCCTCTTGAGCGCCGCCCATATGGCCGCGAGGTTGTCCGCCCCCAGATGCACCTGCTGCTGTCTCCTGTACGCCGCCATCTTGACCGCTCGCTCCACTGCCTGCAGCTCCGCCGCTTGCTGGTTCCGTACTGCCTTGGGGCACTCCCATACTCGCGCCCCTGCCTCCTGAGACCACAAACCGACCAGGTACGTGTTCCCGTATTCTGCTGCATCCACATACATGTCGATGTCGTTTGCTGCTGTCGTTCTTCGCGCCGACCAGGGCGCCATTACGGACGCCAGCGCCTCCGCCAGTCCCCTTAGCACCTTCGGCGGTGTGTACCTCGCATTCTGGGGCCCCCACATCATCCACGCCATGGCCCCACTCGTGTGTGGCCCTGTTTCTCGGGCTGGCCTGTCTGCCCACGCCAGTTTTCCCAGCATGCGTCTCATGTCCTTCTGGCTGTAACCCCTGGTCGCCAGTTTCAGCCACAAGGCCACCATGCCAGCAATGTACGGCGCTGAGGACTGGATCGTCCAGTGCCTTCCATCCAGGCTCTTCCCCATCCACTCGATTGTGTTCGTGGGCTCCAATTGGGACTTGGGGCTGCATATCCAGCCGTCACGCTCCAGCAGCTCCCGTAGCTGTAAACCTGCCGCCCCTACCGCCGTCTTGTCATATCCATACACCAGCACATCGTCGACATATTGTATAGGTTTAATCCCCGGCATGTGGAACTTCTGCAGCGTCGTTCTCAGCAGTTCTGTGGCCATCAGGGGACTGTGTGTCCACCCGAACGGCAGGCTGTGGAATCCCCACACCCTGCCCTGGACCCCGATTCTTATCGTGCCCCTCTCCTGCTCCGGCATCCAGCAGGACCAGAACATATTCGCCACGTCTAGTTTGCAAAACCAGATGGCCTGACCCTTGCCCGCCGCCTCTCGAAACGTGTCACCCAGCTCCTCAAGTGTGGGCAGTTGCAGTCGCGTACTCGGCCGCTGGCATCGCTTGTTCAACGGGACCATGTTTATGATTAAGGACCCTTTCTCCTGGGACTTCGGTTTGGTGAACGCTTTGGCATTCGGCAGCCTCCCGTCAGTGATCTCGTCCAGCATGCCGTCCTCGTGAATGCGCCGGACCATCGCCGCCAAGGCCGGGTCTCGGCTTGCCTTCTGGACCGCTGCGTTCTCATGAGCCTCTCTCCAGTTGCACGGCCTGTGCCTAAGCCACATCTCCTCAGGGATGTCCACTCTGCCAGCCACTCCAAGGCCTTTGCTCGCCGTCTCCACCGACAATTGGCCCCGACTCTGGTCGCCATCCTTGTTGCCCTTGGGGCTGACATCCCCTGTCGGCGATACGTCCCATGGCTCCGTCTCGTCGTCCAGGAGCGCCTGCAGCACCGATGTGAAATTATGTTCCGCCTCCTCGTGCTGTGGGCCCGTCCCGGCTCTTTGACCCACCCTGACTGTCAGATCTCGCAACAGTCCACTGATCGTCTCCGGACTGCTCCACTGCCGCGCCATCCGCTCCGCCACTTCCTCCGTCAGCTGCTCCATGTCCACCCCCATCCCGTCCTGGTTCCTCACTTTCGTATTGCAGAGGCATAGGCTTCCACAGCTGGACTTTATGTCCCCTCTGAGGCGCCGTGACCAGGTATCCCCAGTGTGGGGCCCCGTCTGCTTCAGTCCCGTCGGGCACCGCCACCAACTGCTGGTCTCCCGCGCAAGTCTCCCCGCGTCCCCGCTTTGCCTCACGTTGCTCCTCCTCTCCGTACTCACGTGTTGTTCTCTTCCCCAATACTCTCCTCCTGGCGTGATGTATTCTCCATCGGGACTCAGAGCAATCAGTAGAGCATGTCGGCGTACCTGGGCTGGACTCGCCTCCGTCCTCTGCGCTGCCGCCTTCGGATCCGCCGTCGTCCCCAGACCCCTCCGCGCTGATTTCCATCTCTTGGCTTGGCTCAGCTTCCATGTGTACTTGGTCGGTATCCTCGCATCGTCCGTCCTCTCCGCCCCGGTCTTCGCTTGCTGCCCGACCGACTGTCTCCCGTTCATGCCTGGCCGCGTCCTCCCCACTTGCCACCGTCCCCTCCGGAGCTGTGGCGGTCTCCGCCGCGTCCTCTCCTCCACTGTCCCCGTCGTCGGCCATCTTCTTCTCGCCGTCCGCCCACTCGTCCACGTCGATGAACTCAACGGCTTTTGCATCATGTCCCGCCGTTCCTCCGTCCGTCCGTGGCTCACCTCCTTGCTCAAGTCCTGTACCAGGCACAAGTTCGGCATCTCGTCCCATTTCCTTTTGTGCGGCGTCCTGCATGCCCCGGTTCTCCGCTTCTCGTCGGGGTTCTTCGTGATCTGGATTGTCCTGGTCGCAAACCCCATCCTGATCGTCCAGGACCTCGTCGTCGTTGGACTCGCTGTCCACCTCCTGAGGAGTGGCGGGGCGGGCAAACGTGTGGACCGTAGGAGGGGTCTGGTTCCTTTTTCTCCCAAGATCCCATGCGAATGCATCCCTATGCCAGAGCTCCTTGACCGGCATCCAAGTCCACTCAGGGCGCTAGGAGGATCCCTGCAGGCCTTGGCACTATGGGCCCGCTGGCGGACACCGAGGCAAGCTGCACGATACGCAGCGCACCCACCGTCATGGAAGATGCCATCCAGGGTCCTCCTTCCGTCACCAGTGGGTGACTCAGGGCACTTCACGCGCGACTGTGAAGCATGCAGCTCCCATGCATTTCCACGGGTGCCATCCCGAGAGGCCGCACTCCGTACCTGTGAACAATTCAGTCTGTAACTTCCGTAGGGCATCGGGTCCTCCCGGGATGAATATGTTCTCGTCGTGCTGGTGAGGCCGTCTGTGCGTGTAGAGCCAATGCCGCCACCGTTCCCAAAACGGTGGTATGGGCTGGGCACACATCTCCTTGGCCACTTTGTAGTCGAAGAACACCAACCACCCCTTGTGCGCCAGCCAGCCCCACCGTAGTTGTGCGACGTCTGAAATCCTAAGGCAGATGGTGAATGCCATCCCGACGGCAAAGAACACCCTTGCCCATGCCCAGTGCACCCTCCTCTCTGCCAGCGTCTGAAAGTCGGCCACTGTCGCCCATACTCGGGGTCTGTCTTCCGCCTTGGCCATCTTGCCGATTGCTCTGAGTTGTAGCCGGTGTAGATCTGTGACGGTGGCCCGTATGAGTTTGAGTTTCTCCAGCATTCGTATCCCCGCCACCAGGTTGTTTGCCGCCGAGTAGCCTCGCTTTCGTAGTGCCAGTTCTGCAAACCGCCGTTGAATCGCCACCGCCAGTGGTTCATCGGTGCCACACCCTCGCAATGCCATCCGTACCTGTTGCATGTACGTCGCTGATGAGCTGGCCTCCACTCCTCGGATCGCCATCGCCGTACCCACTGTTCCCCACTCCTCTGTCCTGGCGCGCATGACGGCATCGTGGGCCTGCCAGGTCTCGGCCACCGTGGCTCCCATGTCCGGCCCCAGCTCCACCTTCGATCCGGCCCCGACTTCGTTGAGCTCATGTCATTGCTGTTGGCCTGGGTCTAGTGCCCGCGATTGCAGCAAGTCCTGTACCATGCGGAGAACGGCATCATCCGAGCCCTCCCGTTGTCCGCCCGCCACCGCCGCCTGTCCAACCGATGCCGCTGGCTGTGGCAACAGGGATACCCTCCCTTGTGCCCCACATAGGAACATCTCCCAGTGGAGCTGCCCACAGCGCCTGCAGTTTGCGGGGGGCGGACCATTCAGGTCGAAGGTCCACCCCTTGTTACTGGTCATCATGGTCCCCCACCTGTGATATTTTGGCCTGGACGTGTGGTTGGTTCAGGGTGCCTGTCAGTGCTGCCTGCGGGCAATTTCTGGCCCAGTGCCCAATCTGGCCGCAGACAAAACACTGGCCCCCCCCCACCGGGGTCCCCATGATCTGCTGTCCTCCTGGAGTGTTGATCGCTCTGCCCAGCGGCGCCCCCGGTGCTGCGTGTGTTCCCGGATTTCCTACACCTTGCACTTGTTGCGGTATTGGCATGTGGGAATTTTGTCCCTGCCTTTTGTTTCTCAACTCCTCATGCACGACCGTCCATATCGTTGTTGACAATTCATGGGCGTCCCACTGTGGGTCTTTCTTGGAATACGTCATCAGTCCAACCGCCAGGGTCTGCATCCATTGATATGGTAGTGTCTCCGCCAGCACCCTCTCCAGTTCTTGTTTCGTCAGCCTCGGTATAGCCGCCGCCCTGAGTCTTTCATTCTCCAGTTTCGTTGCCGCCAGGAGTTGTACAAGCTCTGCCACTTCATGCGTCGCCAAACCGCCGACTGCCGGTGATGGTGGTCTTGTGATCTCTGTTCCCGCATTTCCTTGCCCCGTCCCCTGAGTCTCATCAGGCACAAACCTTTTATTCACGTAGTCAGGCACCAGGCCCTTCCGGATCGCATAGCAGCGCAGCGCTGTGAGGAAGGTGTTCTTGTCCAGGTGGCCGACACCAATCTGCCCCGCGAATTCGGACACCACATCTGCACCCACTTGCAGGTCCACAATTCTCTCCTGCTCCTCAATCAACCATTCGCCGCTCCTCTCCTGGTACTCCTGTTGGCCCTGGATTGTCTCGAACGGGCCAAGCACCCACATCCTGAACTTGGCCAACCCCGGGTCGGGTCCTGAATTGTCCACCACCGGGTTCTTGTCTTGTTCCATAGTCTCAGACATTTATGTGTTCACCCAATGGAAGCTCACCCGGGGGGGGCCAAGAAAAACAGTAAGCACTATGAACAAAACGTATGTTTTTGGCAAAACATCGGTTTTGGGGGCTCTATTGAACCCCCCCCCCCTTCACTTGAAACCCGCCAACCCTTGTCGAATAATCCTCAAGTGGGTGTTTCATGAGATGCATTCGGACCACCTTTGCGTTGATGCCTCTGCATTCACGGGATCCACCCAACGCATGAGGGGCAGCAGAGTACGTTTGGTGATAGAGGCGTGAGGGAAAATGGCGGGATGTTTTACCCACAGAAATAAGAGACCGACGACAGGAAATCAGACGTTGCCCTAGGGCCGCCAAAATTGCGGCATAGCGTCGGCATGGCGCCCAAGGCAGCCACCCACTGGTGTACACAAAGCAACTCGTTTGCGCACAGCGCATGGGACTCCCATTTTGGCATGGATCCTGCCGGTTCTGGTGCTGTGGGGGAGGGCATGACCGGAGCGCCGGCTCGTGTGGATTGAGCCCTCTGTTGCATTGGCTGCTTGCTGTATGGTCTGCCTGCGGTGGGAACTGCCGGTAGGTAGCCGAGCGATCGCGAGCACCGAGATAAGTTGAGTCTGAGTGGATATCTTGACGCGGGTGATTCTACCAACAATGAGCTCTTGAGGCATGGAAGGTTCGAGGACCATGACAAACCTCAAACCACCACTCATCAACGCTCCATGTTTGGTAGTACAGTGGATACTTAGCAATCATCGCAATACCAATGCACTGCATGCGCAGGGTGTGTGCAATGTGTGCATAGTTCATAGTTCATGATACTTCTTAGAACTACTAAAGAGAGTAGGAAGAATGTTTTGAAGGGATCTTGGGAGTTGGACCAGTCTGTTTGTGATTCAAAGCTGGACACAAGATTGAGGATTTGATGAACCGAAATAAATTCTGCCTTCCTGTTCAATTGCGCTTGAAACTAGTTGCACCAATGCAGGTAGCAAGCAACCACAACAAATCAAGATTGTGGAGAAGGAGGAGCCTATCTCTTGCTTGCTGTGCTAAACCTATTTGCTTCTTCACAGCTTTTTCATCCATCCCCTTCACAACCATGTTTTGGACCTTTGCCAACGGTGTTAATATGCCCACCTTGGCAGTTACCCGTCCACAGCCTTGAAGAGCCGTGTCTCTTATTGCCAATGTCACTTCAATGCACACTTGTGCATCTGCACTGGTACAATTCTTTTGTGCATTGAGTGTCCCCTTCATTACAGTTGCGGGCACTTTTGCAGGTAGTCTTGGGCACGCAGGGGCAGGAAAGAGGGAGGGGAGACAGGGAGGCGCTTGAAAAGACCCCAAAGTACGGTATGATGGCTGATAGCCATCATGGCGCCAAACGTCCACACTGTGCACACGACAATTCCCGTGAGCATCGCGCGTTGAGAAAGGCAAGCCGCATTTCTTTGACAGATTGCCATGGTTGTGTGCGATTGAGACAATCACAGCCCCCAAATGGCTGTGTGTACCCTCAAAAGCTGGAGGGCCCGCCTCGCTCCGAATCATCTTCCAGGCGTGTGCATGTGTGTAGGTGGGTGGAGCATGCATGTGTGCGCGGGGGGGGGGGGGTCCACATTCATGCAAAAACACGGCAGAACACCAAAATCTGATCGCAAAATGCAGCCAGATGGCGTGTTTGAACACATACCCTTGTGTACGGGCTTTGAGAAATAATCCCAAGACACAAGGCAGTTCAACAGCCCAACCCCCAAGCCAGGGCCCATGAAACACACCCTGAAAGAAGGAGGCCCATCTCCAAGGAGAAAACAAGATCGCACCGGAAAAAAAATGAACCCGGTCGGAGGCCAGCCCTCCTCCAACTCCCTCTGGCCGCACCTCCACCGGAAGATGTCATTTAAGGACCCCCCCCCCCCCCTGCCCCGTGCCACAAAGGCTGCGTGAGTATGTCGGGGGCAGGTCCGGGCGTACATACGCGTGCGCCTTTTTAGGAGGGAATCCTCCGCTCGAGGATCGGGGGGTTGGTTGTCCACTCGTTGCGTTGGCGGTGAAGAGGGCAGGTGAGGTGACACGCGGGAGGTGGAGAGCCCGCTCATGATGCTTGTGATGGGTTCAGGGCGGTTGAAACAGCAGGTATTGACGGTGGGGATGTGGTCAGGGGGCAAATTCTGTTGGCTCCAAATGGGTGGACGTAGAAGGGCAATGGGTACAATTGTGGGTGGGCAGTGCACGGCTTCAGCAGGAGTCATCATCTGCCATCGTCAAAGACTGGGTCACCCCTGAGTTCCATCTGCAGTACTGGGGCGGGGGGGGGGGGGGAAGGGGTAGGGGGATAGCACGCTCAGCGAGGGATCAACAGCAAAACACTAAAAACATGTGGAATCCAAAATCGCAAACTTCTCACTGGAAATCACAAGAGTGAAACACTGAACGGCGCAGTGGGACAAAGCTGTCAACAGCCAACCATGTGCGAGACCTTAAATGCTCAGAGCTGGGCCCCTGGAGGTCAGGGGACGCCATCACATCACCGGAGGTCGCCTGCAAGTTGTTGAAGAGGGCGATGTAACCCCTGCCGCTGCCCCTGTGGCAAAAACCGTCGGTTTGCTCATGTTGGAGGTCCATTGGACATGCGTGTGCTTTCCATGGCTTCAATTGCCCAGTCCAACCCGCACCAACTGGAAGTCGACTACACCAGAGCCGAACGAAGGTGGAGGAGTCGGAGCTCACGTCCCCCGAAGACTCGAAATGCTGCAACACGGTTTCCACCCACCCCCATGTGTTTCGACTGATTTCGTGTCCCAAACGGCCCAGTACTCAGGAATTTCTCCGAAACCGTGCATTGATGGAGTGAAATGCCGGTTTGGTAATGAGTGATGACCACTTGGGAGGATGTGAGAGGGAAACCAGCATGTCGAGGAGAGCCGGCAGGCCTGAGGCTTGACGAAAATAGACATTGGCTCTCAGATCGTTGAGCAAACCCCTGCCCCATGTAAGAGGATGCGCGTCATCTGATTTGTTTGCATCTTCTTATTTGGTGTGTCTTCTGATTTTGATACCCCTCCCCTTCGACGTCCAGAACTGCTTTGTTTCGGGCTTGTGTCACTGCTTTCCGACCCTTTTTGTACTGGTGCCATATGAGACAGATGATGGCAACATTTGATGCCTTGTTTGATGACGTTGATGAAGCACGGGAACATGATGAACTTGGAGGCATGGCACCGCGTTGACTGACCCAATCAACTGAAACGAGGCGCATGGCCCGATTAAACCGATTTTGCTGCTACCCCCCCCCCCCCCTTTGTGTCCAAAGTCCTCCAAAAATACGGTCCAAACAGCACTGTTCATTGGACATGCCGTACGGTGCCCGCGACCATCTTGTGAAACGGCGGTAACACGTCCCGCGGCACAAGATACCCAGCCCATTCAGTCATGGTGGGCGATAGAGGTCCTGTAGTTGAGGGACACCATTCCCTCACAACCTGCTTGACAAATTTGCCCACCATTACTGCAAGATACATCACAACAGCCCCTCATTTCCCCAACCCTTTCGCCCGAAACCTCGGTTCTGAAACCCCGTGCCTCATTAATCAGGTACCAAAAAAACACGGTCCGGAACACGGAAGTGTTCGTTGGACATCGCATTTGTTGGACATGCGGCAGCCAAAACCCCTCCCCCGTATCTAAATCACTCAGCCAAAATGAGAAGACACACGC